>JAOANR010000003.1:51361353-52561353 GCA_030278955.1 Hygrophila difformis
ACATTGTATACTAGCCTGGGCTCCCACCACCCCTTAAAAAAAATACACATTGTATACTACAACTTCCCTGAATATGACCATTCAATGGCTAAATGTATATATGCATTGCTGATATCTAACAAAAACACTGCCAAATTTCCCATTTTTTTTTTAAAAAAAAAATCTATATGTGCAATCACTGAATAGTATATTGTTGAATTATGTACACTCCTTATCAGGTTGTGAAATATGAACCTCATTAATACCCTAATATTTTCTGAAGAACACGCAGGCTATGATTGGATGGAAGAATTCAAGAGTGAATTTGAAATGAATAACAAAATATCCTTACATTGTTTGGATGTCGGAAGGATTTAGAAATGAATTTTAGAGCACACTTTAAATTTGTTGTTCATCACCATGTATGCTTACTTGCAGCTTAACTAAACAAACTCAAATATGCAATATCACAAAACATTCAATCTTGTTCATTGGCTAACTAAGAAGTCTGTAGCTTTTTTAGGAGATGATGTGCCACTGAAATCTTATACTCCAAGATCATTGAAATCGTGGGCTTTCTGAATTAGGAGTTAGGACTATATAACCCTTTCACTTTCACAGCTGCGTCTTGGTGAGTAATTTTAGATATCCCATCTATTCAAGAAAAAATCAAAGAGACCACACAGACAACAGAATAAAACATAATGACTCCAATAATATGGCAATTGCGGCTATCTCACTTTTTAATAGAATACCATCCAAGGACAAATACATTGGTTGATTAGGGGGCACATTACATATATCCTAATATGTTGGTACCCAAACACTGTTGCCAACGAGAATAACTTATTTATGTACATACATTTGTATTTACTGTACAATATAGCCTGGTATTGTACAACAGGAGAACATACAAAAGGTTATAAATATAATTAGGATTCAATGAATATTTGCTTTGGCTTCCAGGAAAATTTTAAAGTGTACCATAGTCATCTTCTGTTCATGGAACCAAAAGTTATGGCAGATGTCTTGTCCCCACAAGCCAATCGAACATAAGGCATATGCAAAAATCATCTGGTATGCAGCAAAGGAAACCAACTATATAAGAAAAATGATCTTAAAAAAAAAAGAAAAGAAAAAAAAAATCACACAAAAAATCAAATAAAAATTCCATTCAAAACTTTATGGACGGAGAAAATATACATATGTTCTTGGTTCATCAGAAAAGCATTACTAGTGTTTTGGCAGAAAAGAACAAAGTAAAAGGGAATATGCATTATGAATAGGCATCAGAGTTTGTTATTTTTTCAGCAGCGGAGAACTGGAATACTAATAGCTCACACCGTTATTTACAGTTAGAAAATATATATAACAAAATGATCCTTATATCAGAAGTTACCCGGTTTGAGAAAGACGCATCCAGTTCAGTAGCCCGTGAGACTGTGGATGCCTTTGCAAGTAAGTTGAATTGTTTCCAATCCTGTTTTCCTCACCGCCTAAGTGATCAGAATAGCTAGAATTTGCAGGAGGCCAAACTTGAACTGCTCCACCTTCCCTTCTATGGACACTGGATGAATCTGCTGTGGAATCTTCAGACCTTCTACGGACCCTTGCATTGTTGAACTCTGGATCTGCATCATTGGTTCCTTCAGTTTGTACGATAGGATGGCCAACAGGTTCTCTTCTTGGCTCCACAGTTATAATTCCATTGGGTACTTCAGCTCTGGTGTCTGACGAATATCTAAGATCAACGGATGTCTCATCTTCAGCCCTTACATAGGAAGCTGTCAAGCTAGGTACCATCTGATCTTCATAGTGCCTGTTGTTTGTATTTGTAGGGTTGATTCTTACAGGCTCATTATCCATCTCCATTTCTGTAGTGGCAGGAAGTGAAATTGGAGCGTATCCAGATGACTCTCCAAGTCCCTCTTCCATGCCATTCTCAATGGCAGCTCGTGAAGCTGCTTCATGCTGCCACATTAGCGAAAGTGCTTCTTGCAACTTGGCTTTTGCGGCGTCAATTTCTACGATGGGAAGAGGGTAGTTTGAGCCAAGCTCAATTCCAGCTGCTTGCAGAACCATTTCTGGTGCATTCCACGGATGATGAATCCACTCTGTTGGCAATCTAGCAAGTTCTGGAAGCCAGCGTCGTACGTACTCTCCATTGGGATCAAACTTGTAACCCTCAAACTGTGAAATGGAAAACAGAAAGTTACAGCTTCTCTGAGAAGATATCGAGAGAAACCAGTGACTATGGAATTGGAAGTTCCTTCACAATTAGCAAAGATTTGAACGCACACTGAAAATGGAATTTAAGAATATCAATATCAGACCTGTGGATTATCAATACGTTCAATATCACGACCATCGGGAAGACAACCGGATATATATTGCCAACCAAGGGCATCGCTTTCGAGATCTGCATCCAGTAGAGTATCCCAGAAGTACTTCATTCCCCATCTCCAGGGCAGCTGGAGAACCTTCACAAAGAAACTAGAAACTACCACACGAATTCGATCATGTAGCCAGCCAGTGGCCCAGAGCTCTCTCATACCAGCATCCACCAGTGGATAACCAGTCCTACCTTGCCTCCACACCTTGAAGTATTCCTCATTCAAAACCCATGGGAAGTACTTCAGGTGATTGAGTAAGGGTCTTTCATGGCTGAAAGGATAATTGAAACTGAGGTATCTTGAATATTCCCTGAGGCCAATACTCTCCAGGAACAAATTGACACTTTCTTCACCTGCGTTGTTCCCTTCATTGGTCCATAGAACTTGTTTAATCCGAACAAGATGAAAAACCTTTCGAATGCTTATTTCACCAAAATGTAAATGAGGAGAAAGGAATGACGTTGTAGCACTATCTGCCTTTCTACGGTTGACAGAGTACTCTATGAGTGGCCCGTTTAAAAAGGTCGTTAGGGCCTTATCAGCATTACTCCATCCTGGAGACCATGCACGAGCAAGAAGGGCATTGCTACCTTTCTCTGATTCATCTTCAAAAACCAAGGTATCTGATGCACACCTTGAAACATCACCTGTAAATGGACAAGCACAGAGGCTATTGAACAAAAATGTACGGACAGCAACACTGAGCCACATTCCAATAGGAATGAGAGGCACTAGAACATATTCATCAATTAGAAACACTTTGCTCTCACTGAATGTAGGACACAGGGAGTCAGACATCAAGCCATTGTTTCTTCAATTTAGTAAACAAGCAACTACTACAAAGAAATAGAATTCTAGTTGAAAAAGTAATAGCATGAGTACAGTCCATTTATGACATAAAGTTTTAACTATTCTGTAAGCAATCAATACATCTGAGTTGAAAACTATCCCCATTTGTGTTAAGCACATATCTATACAGTAGCAATCACCCATGTTTAAAGGTGATCATTGATGTCTTTAGGAGATGTCATCATCAGTATCCCCATATATTTGCAAGGAAATGATTGAATGGTATAA
The DNA here is from genome assembly GCA_030278955.1 of Hygrophila difformis. Lineage (NCBI taxonomy): Eukaryota > Viridiplantae > Streptophyta > Magnoliopsida > Lamiales > Acanthaceae > Hygrophila > Hygrophila difformis. The sequence goes on from JAOANR010000003.1 coordinate 51,364,803, forward strand.
GCATAAGTTTTCCAAATCGGAAAAGTAAAATAGCACAGCACATATTAAAATTAACACATAAGATACCGCCATTCTGAATAGTTTGAACTTATTTAGTCTTCCCTCCGTCCTATTTTCCTTTTTGGTTCGTCCTACTACAATTGTCACATTTCCCTTTTTGGAAATAATTACATCTTCAATTACCAAACCCACTACCATCACATCATATTAATAAATAAATATATTAAAATTTCAAGCACACAATTATCACATCACAAATAAATAATCAATTAAAAATTCAAATAAATTACAATCACATCACATAAATTCCTAATTTGCCCCCACTTTAAACACTAATCTACCTCTACATTAAATACTAACTATCCCCACATAAAATACCATGTCCAAAAGAAATGTGACACTATTAGTGGGACGGAGGGAGTAATTCAGAAGAGACTAGTACCAGAAATAACTCTTTTAGGTGGAAGGAGAGGAGACTCAGGATCATATGGCATGCTAAGGCATTTGTTCCAGAATCCAGCAAAAGTTGTGAATGGTTGACCGTCCTGATCATGAATTTCCCAAGGGTCATAGAGCAAGTCTGCATTAAACGAGCGAACAGCTACGCCTCGAGCTGTCAAAACTTCCTTTACTCTGTGATCCCTAACCAGTGATATAGGGTCTAGAATAAGAAAATGACAATGTTAAAATTCCTTTCATGCTGTACACGATGTTCAGCTAACAAGGCAGGAAGATGTGAACAGTAATTCTAAGCTCGCCAGATTGGAGTAGGAATATTATAAAAGAAACAATATCAGATTGGCACCACCATATAGTAGCCATTCCATGTAAACAGTATGAGCTCAATAGATTTTAATTCAGAATGGATTTAACTAACTATTATCCCGTATATATACGCATCTACACTGTTATGAGTTGAATTAAATTTCCTTAGAAAATAACTATAAAAATTTTGCTTCCAGCCTAATCAAGACAACAGCATGAGGCCATCGCGGGGTCAAGCTACACGAACTCAATCAACTAAATGGTTCAGTATCTGTTGTATAAGGAAAAGCGAAGAGTAGGCATAAGTAAATGCTTCATCTTCACATCAACTCAATAAATACATATAATATTATCACTACCCATGCTAACTAATACTATTAAGAATTGAGTAAAAGAACCATTGTTTTACTGTAACTTAGACGACTTCCTTTATCATAAATTATATACATGAATCCCATAAGAACCGGCTACAAGATTTATATAGCAAACAATGGAAATAATGGAGAGCCATAGAAACTACTAAATATTTTACAATATTTCATTTTTGTCATATAGTCCTAAAAATCATAACAAACTTATGGGCCAGCTCAAAATATACATGTATTAAAATAATTTAAACAGAGCAATCTTAAAACATTTCGGCCACTGGAGGAGAAGCCAAGAACTGACCATATAAATGGTTGAAGAAGAGCTGTGTAGCTCCAGTAGAGCTGATCACTTCAAGGAGAGATGAGACACTATCTGTAGATCTCTTTGTCACAAGAGAAGTACCGAGGCTCCTCAGAGACACATCTAGGTGGGCTAAACTTTGCTTGAGCCACCATCTGGAAACCCTTCCAGGAAAGTATGTTCCTTCCTCCTCAGGAGCCCATATAAACAGAGACACCACTGCTCCAGACCTCACTCCAGCAGCTAATGCTGGATTATCTTCCACTCTCAGATCTCTCCTAAACCATACTATACTACAACCACTCCCTGACATCACCCAACAATTTCAATAGAACAAGTGGGGGGAAAAGGAACACTTACACACAGAGTACAGGAAACCTCAATTAACAAATAGTACAAACACCCTTTCTACCTCCAAGAAGATCTTATATTTCTTCAGGTGGGTTGCAGTGCTAACAACCAAAGGTCCCTTCTTTTCGTAACGGATTGAGATTTGAGACCAGAGACTATGAACACTGCAACTTTCTGAGAAGAATTTTTACAAACAGTTGATGTACAACTTTTGATTTACATTTAATTTACACACGGCACGTGTTTCTAGAGGGATTAATTTCTCTCAAAATTGAATGAACTCCAATTTGCCTTATCAAACTACAATCAAAATCAAATACACTAAAATCAAAATCGGCGGCAGAGAATACAGAAACACTGAGAAACAGAGAGCAGGACACAAAGAGTGGTGAAAATGAAATGGTGAATGTGACTGGTACGGGGAAAAATTGAAGGGAAATTGCAGCCACATGTTTCGTGGTTGTAGATGTGTAACTTTTTCCTTATTTCCTCTTTCCTTATCCAATGCAAGAAAACAAGCTGGCACCAATCCATAGCTTGTGGTTAAGTTGCATTCCGGTTACAGGTTGCGAATACTCCTGTAGTAGAAACAATGGAACACGAGAAAACCTTTTACTAGGAAGGCATCTAGGCACGTAAGGCACGGCAGCCTGCGGCCTGCAGCAGAACAGCCAGCGAGACATTTTTATGTTACACTTATGACTTATTTACAAACGGACAGATATTACTGTTACTGTTACTGTGTACCGTAATGAAACCAGAAGAATGTTTGGAATTTGGATCATAAGCAAGGCCCTAAAAAGGAAAGCCCACTAAATTAAACACCTGGACCAATATAAATCACTCTGGGCTTGTCACGTTTATTGGAATACCATTATTATTATTATTATTATTATTATTATTATTATTATTATTATTATTATTATTATTATTATTATTATAATAACCCACCCGCACAATTATACGCATGCAAAGGAAGAATCGAGATGTAAATGTTAATTTTCAAAAATCACACTATCAAAAATCAAAGTATTTATTAAACTAATTAATAATTGCCATTACAAAAAAAAAACCCTAGATGTCGTTTGATTCCTCCGCTTTCCCTGCTCTGTCTCCGGAGCCGCCGGATCACACTCCTCATCTAACTACCCTTGGTTGGACTTTCAAGGACGCCACCTGCAATGCCGCTAACCTGGATAACCCCTTGGATCCTACAAGCATACCTTTTACGGAGTTGGTTGTCACGAATTGGATGGACAATAACCCGCTGCTTCCTACCATGGATTTTAATGCAGAGGCTATAAATTGACTATGTGCCCCTTTCCAAGATGCACTCGTCGTCAAAGTGCTAGGGAAAAGAATTGGGTTTAATATAATTAAAGATCGTCTTTTGAAATTATGGAAACCTAAAGGTGAGGTTGCAATTACGGACACAGCAAAGGGACATCTGCTTGTCAAGTTCAGTCTGGTTGAGGATCGGAGAAGAGTTCTCTTCGATGGTCCATGGTCAGTCTTCGATCATCTTGTCGCGGTTGTGCCATGGTCGAAGGATTTCTTGCAACCGTCTGTATAGATCACCAAGTCCATGGTGTGGGCTAGGATTTTGGATTTGGATCCGGTATATTATAATGAAAACTCTCTATGCATTATTGCCAACATGATAGGGAAATTTTCTAGGCTTGATTCTACTACCAAGGGCATAAACCGGGGGCAGTTTGCGAGGGTTTGTGTGGAGGTGGATCTCATGAAACCATTAGTTGGTAAGATTCGGGTTGATGGATATTGGCATTTGATCTCGTATGAGGGACTACATAGTATCTGTACTACATGTGGAAAGTATCGTTATGGCGCAGGGGCTTGTGATCATGCAGGGACGTAACATGTTGTTCATGCTGAGGCCCGTACGCCGGAAAGGGAACAACAGTATACAACCGATGAGGGAGGCTCAACGGATAAAACTACTGCGCCTGGGATACGTCAGGGCTCGACCTTGGTAAGTGGTAATGTGGAGAAAGCTCAACAGCAAAAGGATAAGCAATCTGCTACAGATTTTGCGGGGAGTCACACTTCCGCTGACATGGTCACGGATATCCCCCCTACTACTCATGGTGATTGGATAATGGTGGTGAGACCACCGAGAATGAACCAGAACCGAGAGAAGCAGGTGGCCCGGCGCAATGATCCCGGTAATGGCGGGCGCCAAACGCCTGCTGGTAGACCCCCTCCCAATAATAATCATCCCATGCAGGATGATCCCCCTACCCCAACTCGGCCAACTGTCAATACGGTTTACGTAGACTCTGAATTGGATAGAGGGCCGCTTCAGCAGGCTAAAAGAAAGTGGCCTAAAATACATCGACCTGATTCCACTCCGGCAGAAACCTCTAATAGCTTTCTGGCGCTGGAATGGCATGACCCGAATATGGATGCTGAACCTTCCGGAGGTGGAATTCCAGATTGTCCTCCAGCGTCTTCTCAATGATTGAGTTTCAAGAATTTTCGATTCTTGTATGGAATATTCGTGGCGCCATGCATAAGAATACTCAACGCCACATTGCTGATACATTGCGTACATTGAAACCTTCTGTAGTGATCCTTATGGAACCTATGGGGTTGTTCGAACGACTTCGGGTCTTCTTCAATTGTCTTGATTATGATATTCTTCATATTTCTGATCCTGTTGGCCAAGCTGGAGGGCTTTGGGTCTTGAGTCGCTTGAGGTTGCCCTATTTTTTTGTCGAGCTTCATTCTTCGGCTAGAATGACCACTTTCGAGGTTGGTTGTGGGACCGCATGGTGGAACTTTACCGCTATTTATGCCAATCCGTGTGCTTGTTTAAGGGACCAAAATTGGGGTAACCTACGTACAGTGGGAGCCTATATTGCCGGCCCTTGGGTGGCTATTGGGGATTGGAACTCTTTTCTTTCGGCTGATGAAAGTATGGGCATGCAGGTTGTCATGAGTCAATGCACTGCGTTCGGTACCATGCTCGAGGATTGCGGATTACATACCATTCATTCAATTGGTGACCATTTCACTTGGCAAAAGAATACGTCCGGAGGGGCTTTGGCTCGTCGCCGCCTGGACCAGGTAGTGGCGAATGTGGAATGGTCTCAATTGTTCCCTGAGGGGTATGTGGAGGTATTAGCTCGCCATTGCTCGGATCATAATGGCATTTTGTTACGCTGTAGTCGATGGGGAGAGATGAGGACAGTGCGACCTTTTCGGTGGGAGAATATGTGGTCTACCCACCCTCTTTATGAACATGTTGTAGATGCGATTTGGGCTCTTGGTGGTTCCACGTTGGGGGACAAATTCTCTCAGGTTCAAAAATCCTCTAGGCAGTTCAATCTCCACACCTTTGGTAATATTCCCCGTCGGAAAAAATAAATTTTAAGGAGACTTGCGGGAGTAAGAAGGTTTCTATTGAGATAGGATTCAGCGTGTATGATTCGGCTTGAGCAAACGTTATTGAAAGAACTGGATGAGGTTCTAGCTCATGAAGAGTTAATGTGGCACCAAAAGTCGCGGGATAAATGGCTTAGTGCAGATGATCGAAATATCGGATATTTCCATTCTAAACCATGCTTCGGCGATAAAAAGGACGTATTCTAGGACTTGAGGTTGATGGCCAATGGACGACTGATGCTGCTCAGCTCCAACAGCATGTCAATTTGCATTTTGGGAGTTTGTTTGGCCTGTCGGTCCCGTCCCACCAGCGGTACTCTGCTCTTCCCCGCCTTCCGCCAATGCAAGATGGGACTGAACTTGCTCGAGATGTTGATATTGATGAAGTTAAGGCTGTTGTGATGCAAATGAGGGGATTATCAGCCCCGGGGCCAGACGGCTTTCCCCCTATTTTCTTCAAGAAGTATTGGCATATTGTTGGACATGATATCTACCAGCTCTTGCGTGTTAGTCTTCGTCATGGGAAATTTCATCCATCCCTCTTGGCTACATTTATTTGCCTAATTCCCAAGGTGGAGGTGCCAAGGGAAATTCGGCAGTTTCGTCCAATTAGCTTGTGCAATACTTGTTATAAAATAATAACAAAAGTGATTGTCAACAGGCTTCGTCCGATGCTTACAGATTATATTGGACCATTTCAGTCGGCCTTTCTTCCGGGACGCGGGACTGTGGGGAATGCCTTCATCCTACAGGAAGTGGTTAATTCTTTTCACATTCGTCACCGTCAGAGGCAGGAGTTCTTGTTGAAAGTTGATCTCGAGAAGGCATATGATAACGTGAACTGGGAGTTCTTGGAGGCATGTTTACAAGAAATGGACATTCCGGCTTCCCTACGCCGCATCATCATGTTTTGTGTGCGGTCACCTGTATACTCTATTCTGTGGAATGGAGCTCTGCTTCCCAATTTTACTCCGGCTAAAGGCCTTCGTCAGAGCGATCCTTTTTCGCCATATCTATTTATTATAGTTATGGAGAAGCTCTTGCACACTATACTAGAGGCTGTTCGGGGTGGGAATTGGCGGCCAGTTATTCTTGCTCGTGGAACGCCGACCATCTCCCATCTTATGTTTGCAGATGACTTACTTTTGTTTTTTGAAGCATCCTTTCCTAGCGCTGCATGCATGGACAGTATACTCTCCTCCTTTGCTGCTCAGTCCGGGCTTCGCATTAACGTTCGGAAGTCTCAGGCATATGCATCTGCTTCAGTGGCTTTGAATGTTGTTCAAGCTATTTTGGGACTTCTTAACATCCATTTCACTAATGACCTGGGAAAATATCTTGGTTTCCCTATATTTTAAGGGGCGGCTCAAAGGAATCATTTTCAGTTTTTGTTGGATCGGTTTCAATCGAGATTGAGCTCTTGGAAGAGGGGGTTGTTAAACAAAGCGGGTCGCCTTACGTTGGCTCGGTCTAGGTTAACATCCATTTCCACCTATGTCATGCAATTGGCTTGGCTTGCTTTGGACATCTGTGATAAGATTGATGTTTTTATTTGGCGATTTGTTTGGAAGGATAGTAGACGAAAAGGCCTTCATCTTGTTGGTTGGAAGAGTGCAGCAATCCCTAAACAATATGGAGGGATGGGTATCCGATCATGTAGGGATATGAATATAGCCCTGTTGGGCAAATGCTATCTGGATTTAGTGTCACATACTCCTAAGCCATGGGTGGAGTTAATTACCAAGAAGTATGGTTGGAGGAATAACTTGGTACGTGCACGGCCTGTATCTTCTGCGCTTTACAAAGCCTTGGTCAAGGTTAGTTCCTTTCTTGCTAGTGGAGTTCGCATTCGGCTTGAAAGTGGTGTGAAACTTTTGACAATTTCCTACACGAGTATTTTCTAAAATATCCCAAGTTTGAATTTATTAAATGAAAAGAGTTATGATTCGTGGGAAAGGGATTTAAGGATATATTTCACTTTTTATTACTCATGTGAGAAACTTGGAATTCAAACGGCACTGTGGACCTCCCCGGCATGAAACTTTTGACAATTTCCTGCCATGGAGATCCTTGCCATGAAACTTTTGACAAGTTCCCACTACATGAGTATTTTCTGAAACATAATAATCCTGGTTTTCAATTTTATTTAATGAAACCAATTTATGAAGATGGAGTTGGGATTAGGGATATATTTATAGGTTGTCACGTTTTTATTACTCGTGTTAAGAAACAGTGCCCCCGAAAGCGCACGGTGTCAAAAATTGCAGTAATTTATAGTAAGACCGGATCGTTCACTGGAGGATGTGCGATAGAAGCAGGGCCCACGTCGTTTACTAAGATTTTCCACTCGGTTACTCGATTCAAGTTTTGCAATGGTTTCTAACAACTACTTGACATAATTTAAACTAGAGTATGAAAGCAATAAAATTATTCTACAAAGCATATTAAATCTATTCTAAGAAAGCAATAAGAATTATGCTAAGAAAGCGAATAAAATTATTCTATGAAAGCAAATTTAAAATGTGACAGAAGGGACAGTGAGAAAGTAATAAAGATTGGACAAGATTCAAATGAAACACAATTAAACTTCCATTTTAATACACAGATCTTTGTTTGGGAGAATTCGTCAATTAGCTAACTCTCATGCTTTCTAGACTATGTTCCCTTTAACAGACAGGTACTTACAGTCAGAATTTGCATGCTCTTAAGACAGCAAAATCTAAGATACCACAGACTCACAACTGCCCTCACATGGCCATGTAGAGGCATGTTATTCATCTGTGGTGGACAAGCAACACCTAACATATCATTAGTTGATATGCCAAGTACTCCTATCATCCCCCTTGTCACACCCAAAGTCCAAATCTAATCCCGAACTAATCCATAACTCTTAAACCTTACAACCGGCGGCCAACATTTAATTCTTCCGAGTGACCTCTATGAAAGCATTTTAAAGAAAGCAATAATGAAAGCAGTATAGAAAGCATTTAAAAACCTATCACTCGGAAGTCTTAAAAGTCATCTCATTCCGTTAGTATAAAAGAGCCCCTAGTCTTGGTGACCAGATGCAGATTTAGAACTTCCCAAATATCAGTAAGCCACAGGGCTTATAACATCCGGTTAGTTACGAGATACAAACATGAGTGGAACAGACCTATGAAGATCTATTCCGAATGTACTCACTCAAGACTCAATTTTAGGCTTTGACGGGAGAAGATAGTAGTTGAAAGAATACTCAACCCTACCTTAGAAATTAACCAAGGCCTATATGTTGTTCCTCCAATATTATTTATCACATCTTATCCGAATCCAAGTGGACACTGATTCGATGCAACACTTAATACAAAATTTCCAACACACAGCAATTTTGAGAAACAAATAGATATTTGAAAATCATTCCCTAAACAGGTACTAAATTCTCAATTAAAACACAGATCCTTCAGTCTAGGTGAGACCTAATCACCGACTCTGCTTCTAAGTTCTCAAAATCAACCCCCGGTAGAATATAAATTAGTCATAACTGTCGAATTCATCCCTTACTCAGATCTGGATTTTATAACGTGATTTTTGTGGAAATTTATTATGCAACATCTGATTTTAATCGAGACTTCTGTGCCCAAGGAGAACGATCTCCAAAATATTATAGACCACAATATCTACATAATACTATCATGCATACATGTATATGAGAAGTAAAATAAAATACCCCAAAATATATGGTGGGGTTAGACAGAACTTGATACACAAAGTTGGATTAGCCATGAGAAAAGAAGAATTTGGCCAAAAAGAGTGCCAGAAATACTTGAGGTTATCCGGACTGCAAACATCTGCTGTCCGGTTCCCAAGTATTCCAAATGGAATGATTGTTAGACAGTAGGGATCCCTTAATGATAGTGATCGCTATCATCGAGAGTCCTACTGTCTATGAGTGAGGAAAAACCTACACGTTTTCTTACTACAGTAATGCTATAACAGTGTTGATCGACACTATCTAACAGTACTGTAACTCAAAATTCGGGTTTAAAATTAAGATAAAGAAAAGGAAACTGTATCCGGATAGGAGTCAGCTGAGCAGCTATTATAATCCCGGATGGACGAACCGCCAAGGCTTCCACCGACCACTATCCGGACCATGCAAAATAACAACTAATAATTAATATTCAGACTACGAGCTAGTTTATCCGTGTGGGAATACCCGCCAACATTAGTCTGATATATTCCTTACTAGCTGTTTCACACAACACGATAAAAAGAAAAGATGAAAGTAAAAGAATATTTTTGTTACTGTGTGAGTGTTAATCACACAATAATTTAGACACTAATGTATTGAGATGTGTAATGGATAAAAGTGGATGTAATGGGCCTAAGCCCAATACACCCATGCAGCTTACACAACTCAGGAAGATAAAATGTTTTTGAGGTTTTAAATTAGATAGAAGAAAGCAATTCGGCCTATTGTGCAAAATGCAAATTAGACCGAATTGGGGATGCATGAGGTATGAAGTAATACCATACCCAGTTAATCCTTGTAAAGTCATGAAGCATCCTCTAATTCGAATTGTCAAAGCAATTCGGTCTAAACCGAATTGGACAATTCGAATTGATGAAGTCATTCCTTCACTCAAATTTGGCTAAGGCATTTACCCCAAAATGTGGTAATTGGAATTGCCAGTTGAATTCGGTCTAGACCGAATTGGCAATTAGAATTTGTAAGAGACATAAAATAAACTAAGGCATGAAGGGATGAAATGCATACAATATAGTGTACAAGGTCAATTCGATCTATGGGGGGGGGGGGATTCGGTCTAGACCGAATTTGCACAGACCGAATTGCTCGCACACCACATGAGAGTGATTTTTGCTATGTAATTCGGTCTCATGGGCAATTCGGTTTAGACCGAATTACCTAGACCGAATTTCATATTGATTTTTAAATAAGGCATTTCAACAAATATTTTTGCCATGCAATTCCATCGTCATGGGCAATTCGGTTTAGACCGAATTGCCTCAAATCGAATTGGATGTCTTTTCTCACATAAAAGATATTTTGAGCTCACAAGTACAGGTTCGGTTTACACTGTGTGGTTCATGATGGATAAGATTTACCAAATCCTTCATTTCACATCAGTGTCACCTCACAACCACGCTAATGAGTGTTTTAAGGAAAATAGGCATAATAGGTTACGTGTCTAGCAGGTATTGGCATGAAATAAACCTTAATTCTACAAACAAGCAATTAAAGATCAAAGACCTAAACATCTAAGAATAATAAGAACAACATGCATGAAAATAAGAACACTAAGGTAGGGTTCATTCTAACTACAAAGCATTTAAAGTTTATGGTAATGGCTACACTAAAGGTAGTAACAAGCTTCTATAAAAATAAACTAAGATCAAAAGCATTAAAACTACACTACAAGCATAATAAAAAAAAAAACTAACTAACTAAACTACCTACCTAACGCTTAAGGGGTGGAGAACCTTCTGCTCCTTCTTTTTGTCTCCCAGCCAATGTCAAACTGTGTAAGTGTTCGGATTTTTTCTTGTGTTGAGGAAGGTCAGCTTTTATACTTCTTCTCAGAACCCTAGGCCCATCAGGGCCCATCCACAGTGCCATGCATTTCTCATGTGCTCAAAGTTGCAATTTTGAATGTGATTCAGTCTCCTCAAGTAGTTCGGTTTAGACCGAATTGGTGAAATGAGGTCTTTCTTCTTGATCTTGAGCATGGAATGTGGTGATTCGGTCTATGGGTAGACCGAATTGGCCTTGTCGAACTGATGATGGCTCCTGCTTGGCTTTCTTGTTTTGAGGCAATTCGATCTATGCAATCAATTCGGTCTAGACCGAGTTGCATATATCGAACTCCTTCTTTTCTTTTCTGCTCAGGGTCTTCTTCTTTCCAAAGTGCAATTCGGTCTAGGGGTCAATTCGGTTTAGACCGAATTGCCACAGACCGAATTGGTTGCTTTTCTTTTCTTCAACACTTCTCTTTTTCTTCTTCTTTTCTTCACCAGTTAGGTCTAATAAGCAATTCGGTTTAGGTCGAATTGCGTATAGACCGAATTGATCTTCAACACTTAACCAAAATTTCAATTTGTGGGATTTTCATTCTTTTTCCCATCTTTTTATTCCTTTTTCTTTTCTTTTTTCCTTTTTTCATGTTTTTGGATTTTTCTACCACAAATACAATTAAAATTGCATATTTTTGTGTCTTTCATTACCGGCTTATTTTTCTTACAAACTTGCATTAATATGTCGAATTCAAATGCTTTCTCATTAAAATAAGATAGGAATACGATCAAAATGTCCGTCTCAGACACGGAAATAGATTGGAAATAATGGACAATTTTGGCCATTATCAACATCCTTACATTTAATACTGATCATCCCCGAGCAGTCAGAGTCAGTGCTCCTAAGAGCATGGACTCTGCACATTTAATCCATTTGCGTGGCTTCAAAAATTTTATTTTTGTTATATTGGGATAATACAATCAAAATTACAAGTATTAAACTCTCTTGATTGCAGTGTTTAATGAAATGATACTTCTCACTTGGATAGGTATACAAATCAATCATTATTGTTAGTTCTTCTTGAATACATGTATAGAAAGTGTCATTGGTTTAAGTTTTTGAATTCAAGCATGACATGAGCATTAATCAATCAAATCAGAGCCTCACATATAGTAGAATCGGAAATTTCACTCACTCTCAAAGTTGGCTTTTAGACAATACGCTCATAATCAAATTCAAATAAATTCTCCCATAAGTTTGCAATTAGACCAACTCGCCACCTACTCATTTCTTCAAATCGAGATCCCGAGGTCTTATTTAAGGTTATAACGGGGAATACGGTTGTAACATTAGGTAAGGAAGGATATTATTGGGCTGAAAAAGTGACACGAATCTATTCCACCTTAACTTGGCATGTTTTTATTTAAGGACTATGATCATCAACAATTCTTCCTTTCTTTTGTTTTTCTTTTCCGTTGCATGACATTAGACTTTGTCTAATTTGCTTTGTCAATTGCAATTTATTTTTGTTGAATGAATCTCAACATTTTTTTTTGATCGGTTTATGGATACCGATTGATATTTTTGATGATCATTAACCATAATGCCTTGGTGGAATTGGTTTGTGCACATTTGGGTTTGATTTTCTTGGTCTTTTTATAAGGCTAGGAAAGTATAGTGGCTTCAAAGAAAAATTAGGCTTATAGGCTCAGAATGGTTAATCCTAAAGGGAAAATATTTTTGGGTTTGGATTTAAAACGAAGGCCAAAAATTTGGTTTTTTCTAGGTGCCTCGATCATATGCTTGATTTCGGGAATATGGTGGTCTTGAATCGGTCCCAATTGCAAGTTCTAGTGTCCTTTAATCGAATTGATTTTCACACAACAAAGAAATAATGAGTAAAAATGACTCGGCTCAGATCTCACATGGTACGGTTTGATCATGTCATACCTTTATTCTTAAATTTAGCCTTTGAAAAATTCTTGCATTTTATTCAATCAAATTCTCAACATGAAAATTTTGTTTTTCTTCCAAGTCATCATATCATTGGATTTTTATAGCTCAAAACCTTAAGAATTTATATCATGCATATTTTTAATTGTTTTATCCCAATTTAATAGTCTGAAAATTTCATCCTTAGCCTAAATTCAACAAGTGAATTTAGGTGACAGATTTATGCTCGTTTTATGCCGGTTATTAAATTGAAAGCAGTAAAAAGATACTGTGAACATGCAAGCGTGTTACAGCTTTGTTTTTGGCATGACAGTCACTTATTCATCTTGGACTGTCAAACATCTTTTTCAAAAATATTTTTGAGAATTCAAGACGAAATTCTCTTGTGAAAAGCAGTAAATACATCAGTTACAATAGATTTCCACAGTATGAACGAAAGTGCACTGAGTGAATGGAAAATCTAATGCATGATGTTTACATTGAAGCTCGCATGAATGTGATCGTGTTGACTCAATCTTTCTTCTCTGAATGGTGCTTGGAGGGTCCGGTGTCGTCTCTTGGAGGTGAGGGTAGCTTCTTGAGTATGGTCTCCATCAGCCCAGTTTGCTTGGTGAACATCATTTCGAACATTTTTCTCGTCTTTTCTTCGCTCTCAACTCTTTCTTGATGCTGCCTTGCCACTTGTTCAGCCTGCCTTTTCTCTCGTTCAGCCGCTTCCTTTTTGAACTCCTCTTCTCTCTCAAGCATTCTCAGCCTAAACTCTTCCTCTATTTGCATTTGCTTCTCTTGAGTCGAAACAATGACGTCGGCCAAAGATTTGACACTCTGCATCATTGACTCTCCCATTCTGCTCACTGCTTCTAGAGTTTGAGAATCAGCTGGATACTGAGACACAGTCTGGCTTCTGCGAGAGGGTCGGACTGGATGTCTTCTTGATTGGCTTGGGGTGGAAACATCAGTTTCAGGATGACTCGGAGTGGGAGCATCACCTTGAGGGTACTCCTCTGCCGCAGGTCCAATTGAGGGGACTCCAGCTTCTTCTGTTGAAGGCACCGCTTCAGTACGGGCCTCATTCTTACGTGACTTGCGCTTAGCTGGTTGTCCAGGAGTGTATCTGGATCGGGCATCTAATTCATCTGGCATAGCATATACGACTGGATCAGTTACCCGCGTTTTTGGAACTGGAATTGGGCGACTCATATCAATGGTGTCGCTCCCTGAGAAAACGGATAGATCTACTCCTTGGGCTTCGCAGATTATTCTAATGAGGTTTGGATAGCAAAGAGCAGCTGCCCTGCCGGAGGTCCTTGAAGTCATGACATGGAAAATATGTTCCCCTACATTGATCTTCAGTCCATGCCATAGCTTAGCGAAACCCTTCAGCATTCGACCAGATGTCTCGTGTGCATGAGGGTTGGGCCTGATTTTTGACATGTAGAAATCATATGAGGGTTGGAACTCCAGCTTCAGGTGCTTAACTTTGAAAGAGAATTCGCCAGTGTAGCTCTCGGCAGTGAGGGATCTTATGATGTTGTCGTAATATGGCCTCTCAACTGCCTTGCATGCTCCCTTTTCAAAATGCTCCGCTGTCGGGAATTCTGACCCCCAGTTGGGTGTATTGAGGAATCTGGTCAGGTACTCTCCAGATATGTCTAAATCGATTCCGCGCACCCAACTCTTCTTTTGGGCGACGTTGATATTGCAGTAGAATTCCCGAACAAGCTCTGCTATCCCCGGTTCAGCATGGTACTAAGGAATTCAGTCCATCCATGGTTTTGTTGTAGAAAGACCAGCATAGGATGATTCACCATCTCTGAACTGAATCCTTTATCGGGTACGAATAACTCGCCTAGCACCATATAACGCCCCGCATTCTGCTCGTTCCCGTTGAACCTCCTCATTATATCTGCATCGTCCTTAATGGGGAACCTTTTGCATTTCTTTGTGGCCCCCAATCGACCCTTTGAAGTAGAAGTCACCCAATACCCAGCGGATCGGACTGACCCCGTTGATTCTTGGGTTTCCTGAGGGTGCGCCTGCTCCCAATCCGAATCCGATTTCTCCTCCATCTGTTCATGTTGTTCATGATGTTCACCCTCTACTTGATGCTCTGTTTCAGCCTGCGTATCTGCCCGCGGCTGTCCTTCAAGTTGTTGTTCATGTTCCGCTTGTTCGGCTTCTTGAGATATTCCCTGTTCATACGAATTACAAGGAAATTCATCAAGTACAGCTTTGAGAAAATCATCGGGAAGGAAGGGATCAACAACATGTTGATATTCTTTTTGAGGTACCTCCTCATCCCTCCCTGTGTTTAGTTCTCCCAGTTGTTCTACCATATTATCTCCTTGATCTCCAGTAATATCAAAATCCCCTTGAAGGATTTGTTGATACGTCTTGTCTTTGAACAGGTCATCAATGGTTTCCAATTCTGCTTGAGGGTTGCCACTGCTGCCCTCATTCGTCACTACTTCTCCTTGGGTTGGCTTGACTTGCGGCTCTGCTTCAGCATGCGAGTCTTCCAACTCCTTCATACTCTCTTCAGGTGCAGTGGATTGAGGTTGGGCAGCAGCTGCAGCCAATGTATTTGCAGCAACTTGGTCCAAACTCACTAAAAGCTCCACCGTCTTTTCTTTCAATTGTTCATAACGCTCATTCCCCTCCTGCACCATTTCCTCTATCTCTTCTGTGGGTTTGAGTCCTTCGATGATCTTGTCCATTTTTTTTCCACTCCCACTTTTCCTAGCAGCTCTCTCCTTCTGCTGCTGCTTTTGATCCTTAGCCCATTCAGCCGGCTCTGCTTTTACTTTAATAGGTATGATGTTGGTTCCGCGGATTATTTGACAATCCTTGTCCCCAACATCGGCCTCTTTTGTAGTCTCTTTCGTCTGCTTCTTCTCTAGCTCGGCTTGAATTTTCTCAGCAGCCTTTCTGTTCTCTTCCTCTTCCCGGGCTTTTCTAATGTTCTCCTCCATTTCAGCCTTCTTAGCCTCTTCCTCAGCTTTCTTGGCCATCTCTTCCTTCCACAATCTGTCTTTCTCGGCCCTTTCTGCTTCTTGCTGCTGCATCCATTCTTCTGTTTCTTTGGCCATTTCTGCATCGGCCTTCTCCTTCTCCCGCCTTTATCTCTCAAGTTTTCGGGCCTCATACTCAGCGATTCTCTTCTCTTCGGCCCTATCTATCTCAGCTTCCTCCTGGACTTCCCTTGCCAATTCAGCATCAGCCTCTTCTTGGGCCTTCTTTGCCGTTTCCGCATCGGATTGTTCTTGGGCTTGACGCTGTTGTTCTTTCTTAGATAGCTCAACGGCGTGTTTCTTGCCTTTTTTCTTTGGCTTGGAGGGCTTGCCATTAAATTTGGGCACCGGTGGAAGAGTCCTTGGCTGACTGGGAGGTTCTTGAATTTCGACTTGAGGCTCAGCAGGTCTTCCAGCCTTTTCTTTCTCAGCCAATTTTATCAGTTTCCTCTTTTTCTTTGGCTGCTCTGGAGCAGACTCAGTTTGGAGGGGCTCCGATTCGGTTGACTGGTGGGGTTCGGACGTCGGGTCCACATAATCATCGATCATCTTGTCATCAGCCTCGGTCCACAGCCCCAATTCCAGCCCTTTGATCTTCAGATATTTCGCTACAAAACTGGGCCCGGTCATTGCTGTAAGCTGGGCAGTCCATTTAGCTGTGAAGTATCTACCCAAGACTCCTTGGAACCCTATGTCATAACGTAACCGCACTTTGTTTTCTTGGCAGTACCTCAAGGCTTCCCTGTCCATTTCTCACAGTAGGTCGAAGAACCTAGTCTTCATGTCTGCATAGTGGGTGTCCATGATGTCTTCCTCCTTCTCGTTTAGCCCTGACAAGTCCCGGACCGGTGGAATGTTCAAGTAGTTCAGGCACTTGGTCTGGCTCATCAGTGGTATTTGCTTTTTCTTTCTGCCCATCCTGTCCTAGTTTCTGGTTCGGAACATCGCTGTGCACTCGGCTCTCATTAGCGCAAAGCTAGGCATTCCGGCCATTGTGACTTCTTTGGGCTCAACCACTGGGAATCTTGTTGGTAGAAACTTCGGAATGATTTCCTCATTCCCCGGGGGTATCACCACCCCTGGATTCACCACAGACTTTCTGATGTCCTTCTCCCAGCTCCCCCATGCCTTCATGTATTCCTTTCACAGCTTCCATATTGCTTTTGTCTTTTCTATTATTGAGTCCAGCATCGGAGTGTGGTGGGCTGCTCCATAATTCAGCACAGGTTGAAGGGACTCCCAAAAGTTGTATGCCATCTCAATATGGCGTGCCTTGGCGTGCTTTGTGAGCCACAGTTGCTCTTCCGGTCCGCAAACGGTCCCATTGTCAAATAGTTCTTTCTTGTACAGGAATGGGAAAGCGTCTGGCATGTAGAGTATTCCGGATACCGCCACTTTTTGTACTGGAGGATTTTGTCTGGCAAAATGACTCTTGGTTTCTCTTGTGATGGCTGGTTGAATGGGGATTGGCTCGAAGGCTGCTACTTTCTTATCCCCGAGGTGCTGTTCAAGCATTCGATTCCACCAGGCCTTGTGCTGAATCATCCTCCAAACCATTCTCTCGTAATGAACTCCCGGATCGTCGAACCTCAGGTCATATCTCGCCTGGTCGAATTCGTTATTCCAGAAGTTCCACATGTGCTGGCAGAGGTCTCTTTCAAGCCCTGTAGCCTTAAGGTTTCTCTCATCTTCTGGAATATCTCTCCACCAGTGATCTTTCATTTCAAATCTCCATTCGATCTGGTGGTCCATGTTTAAATGGAATTCATCCCTGATGGCCTTTCTATTTTCCTCGATTTCCCTTTTCAGCCTTTCGGTTTCCAAAAAGGCGAGGTCTGGAGTGGTCGTTGGAAGGCCCATTATGGAGGTTATGATGTATTTGTCCCTGAAGAATAGAAATTGAAACTATTTTTAACAAGTTTTTTGATAAAGGTATTCAAGTTGCAAAATCAACATCCTCACATTTTGAGCTATGCTCTAAATGTGAGTTAATTGGTTTTACTTGAATTTATTGAGCTATACCACATATTAAAAGACAGGGAGTTAGATTACAGACTCCAACTGTTATTACAACTAAAAAAGTAAAGGAAATAAGAGAAGTAAGGGTCTTGGACCCTTACCAATTTTTCTTAGACTAAAAATAGTCTAAAGATTTTTGAATGGTCAAAGGACCAAAAGAAAGAGTTTTTATAGGCTATTGAGCCTACAAAAGGAAGGTGTATATTTTTTATCACGATAAAAGTGATCAAAGGCACATGAAATGGGGAGATGGATATTTAATAATGATGAATTCAATACATAAGAAGACTTATGCAATTACTAGTACAAAGTGATGGACTAAGGGAAAATAAATAATAAAAAAAAATGAAAATAGAAACAAGCATACACATGCAAAAAGGTTATTTTTGGATTTTATGGAAAGTGTTGACTTGTTTATTTAATGAAATTGAGGGTGCGAGTGGTCCCCCATTTGAGTTTTTGTTTTGGAAAATGGGTGTTAATGGGTGAGCAAAGTTGCTACCCTTGTTTATTCCCCACATATCCCAATAATAATCATGTCAAACACTTGAATAAAAACAAAATTCTGCCAACTATTGTCTTTTTAGACAAAAGTGCCATGCCAATAGTGTTTGGAAAATACTTGTCGGGAAAAATTTTGGCATGGTTTCCTTTGTAATACCATGTTCCCAGTGTACGCAAACATCAACTTTTCAGTTGAGTTTGCAAGTGGTGGTAAACAGGTATCCCACAGGAGCATTTATTAAGAGTGATGCATAATACAGTACATGCAAACAACAAAACAACATACGAGAATAGTCCATTCACACCAGTATCATGCAAAACTTTGTCAATAAATCATGCTTCAAAAACATAGATTCGGCAACATCATCAACATGCATATCCAACAACATTATCAAATATTCATTAAACAAAATAACACAGTGGTTGCAGGGAAAAATAAACCACTGTGTTTTCCCATTTTCATATCTTCAAAGATATAAACAAGCAACACAGTATATGCATAATCACAAAATGGTAACAGATATTCACAAAATAAAGTAAAAACAGATTTTTAAGGGTTTTGAAGCCCAAAATTTTCAACATAGAAGCATCCCCTACACCACAGAAAGCTTAAAACCTTAACAATGGTGGTTCGAACTCAAGCAAGAAAAAGCCCTAGTTCGGACTACTCTGTTATAGCCTATTCCGACCACACCCAACTCATTTCGACCACTCCCTGACCACGCTCAGCACGAAAACAGGCCTCATTCCCCTCCCCATGACCGATTTCGCAAAAACGAAGAAAAACCAAAACTGAAATCGCAAAAATGTGAGTGCGAAATCGAAAATTGGACACTTACCCGACACTCTCAGTAGGATTAGACGAAGAAGACGCCATTTTGAAAGCTTTGGACGGAGTCGAACGAGGTCAATCACTGGCTCGAGCTCCGGTTTCGCGAGGAAGATGAAGTTTGCGAAAGGGGGTTTGGGAAAATATCGAAGTGTGGGAGAGTGAAAGTGAGGGAAAAGAGGGGGAAAATGGAATATATAGGGTTTGGGATAGGGAAGCAATTCGGTCTATGGGAGACCGAATCATCAATTCGGTCTAGACCGAATTGATGTGGTCTCCAAGTGTCTGTGAGAGATTCGGTCTCTTAGGCCAATTCGGTCTAGACCGAATTGGCATGGAGACCGAATTGAGAGGAAAAACAAACAAACAAACACTTACTGTAATGTGGACTTTTGAAGTCAATTCGGTCTAGACCGAATTGGTCTAGAGACCGAATTACAGCAAGAAGACCGAATTTGGGTACTTAGGAAAAATAATGGGAGATGCTCTTTTGTGAGGCAATTCGGTCTATATGGGCAATTCGGTCTTGACCAAATTGCCTTATAGATCGAATTGCTCACTTGCAAGAATAAAACTAAGGAATCAAAATGCCTTTTGCAAGTCAATTCGGTCTATTCAAGGTCAATTCGGTGTAAACCGAATTGATATAGACCGAATTACTTACTTGGCCAAACTTACACAAGGATGGAGCATGTGTCTTGGGAAGTCAATTCGGTCTCCTAGGCCAATTCGGTCTAGACCGAATTGGCTTGGAGATCGAATTGGTTAAAATTCCCAAGGCACACCTCCAATGCGATCTGTTTCAAACAATTCGATGTAGACCGAATTGATTTGAGATACAAAGAAGATCGCATTCAACACTTAGAAAAATTTTGAAAATTTTCAAATTTTACCATTTTCTGAAATTATGGATTTTCTTAAAAATTAGCATACTGAAAACACATATTTAAACAGAAATATTACTCTATTATAAATTGCTTGCATAAATTAGGCTGGATTAACACCCTCATTTTATGGATTTATTCCGGATTTTAAATTTCTCTAAATTCCAAAATTACTTTCCATTAAATGTAGTATTAATCCAACCGGGAACCTGGTTTTTGGAGCTTTATCTTTCTTTTTGTTGGTTCCATGAATTCCTGCAAGATAGACATAAGAAAATTATTAAATTTTCTCCAAATATCAACATCCTCACATTTAGAGTCTTAGTACTCTAAATGTTTAGTTGATCTTTGGATACTTATCGTTCGAGAAGAATAAATATTTAATAAATAATTATATAGGTCTATATATATTTATTGAGCATAGGCCGGCCCTGATGTCATTTGGACTTCTTTTTCGGGGTCGAACTGTCCTAGACACTCCTTCAGTCTCTGTCCGTTCACCACCAGCTCTCCTTTGTCAGTTCGAATCCTGACAGCTCTACTTTCAAACACGTGCACCACTTCGTATGGCCCTTCCCAACTGGATCTAAGCTTTCCGGGGAAAAACTTCAACCTAGAATTGAATAATAAGACATTTTGGCCAACATAGAAGTGTTTAGACTTTATATGACGATCGTGTAACTTCTGGGTCCGCTCTTTGTAAATCCTCGAGCTTTCATAAGCTTGCGCACGTATTTCCTCAATTTCATTGAGGTCCAACTTGCGCTTACTCTGAGCAACTCGTGGGTCAAAATTAAGCGTTTTTACGACCCAGTAAGCCTTGTGCTCTAGTTCTACAGGCAAATGACAGGCTTTTCCAAAGACAAGCCTGTATGGGGACATCCCAATGGGAGTCTTGAATGCAGTGCGGTATGCCCATAGAGCATCACTGAGTTTACGTGACCAGTCTTTGCGGGTTATCCCCACAGTGGCCTCGAGTATGTGTTTGATTTCGCGGTTTGATACCTCGACTTGGCCACTGGTTTGGGGATGATAAGGCGTGCCGATCTTGTGGAGAATCCCACTTCTGCTAATGAGGTTCGCGAAAGCTTTGTTGACAAAGTGGGTTCCTCCATCAGATATGATTACCCTAGGTACACCAAATCTATTGAAAATGTTATTTTTCAAAAATTTGATGACTTGGTGACCATCGTTGGTTGGCAGCGCAACCGCCTCGACCCACTTGGACACGTAATCGACAGCTACCAAGATGTAGTGATTCCCATCAGATGTCGGGAATGGTCCCATGAAGTCAATACCCCATACATCGAAAATCTCAAGGATGAGAATTCCTTTTTGAGGCATTTCATCCCTCTTGGAGATATTCCCTAATCTTTGGCATCTGTCGCAAGCCTTAACAAACGCCCTGCAATCCTCGTAAATGGTAGGCCAATAGAAACCACACTCGAGCACCTTGTGAGCTGTTCGAGTGGGGCCATGGTGACCCCCATATTCCGATTCATGACATTTTTTAGCGATTTGATAAGCCTCATGCTCAGTTACACATCGTCTAATAATCGAATCTGCACAATGCTTAAAGAGTAAGGATCTTCTCAGAAGTAGCCAACTATATCTTGGTTGAACCTTGCTTTCTGTTTCTTGTTCTGGAATGGTGGGGTTATTCCACATGCTAAAAAGTTATCAATGTCGGAAAACCATGGACAAGCTTGATCATGAAGGTGCAAGGCAAACAATT
The DNA here is from genome assembly GCA_030278955.1 of Hygrophila difformis. Classification (NCBI taxonomy): domain Eukaryota; kingdom Viridiplantae; phylum Streptophyta; class Magnoliopsida; order Lamiales; family Acanthaceae; genus Hygrophila; species Hygrophila difformis. The sequence goes on from JAOANR010000003.1 coordinate 51,386,443, forward strand.
GCTCATCCGGAAAATTTTCATTGACGGCTATCTCAGTTTTATCATTTTCTATTCGAGACAAGTGGTCAGCAGCACCATTGTCTCTGCCTTTTCTATCTTTTATTATGATGACAAATTCCTGCAACAAAAGTACCCACCTGATTAATCGAGGTTTGGCATCTTGTTTGCTAAACAAGTATCTCAGTGCAGAGTGATCGGTGAATACTATGGTTTTCGTACCAATGAGGTATTGTCTGAATTTATCAAACGCGAAAACCACAGCATACATCTCTTTCTCCGTGGTGGTGTAATTGACTTGGGCTTCAGTCAGGGCATGGCTGGCGTAGTGAATCACACAGTGCCTTCCTTCCTTATGTTGCCCAAGAACTGCACCCACGGCGAGATCACTTGCATCGCACATGACCTCGAAAGGCATTGACCAATCGGGTGGTTGCATTATTGGAGCAGAAATCAACATTTTCTTGAGCGTGTCAAAGGCTTGAACACACGCTTCATTTATTACGAAAGAATTTTCTTTACAAAGCAAATTAGTGAGCGGCTTGGCAATTTTAGAAAAATCTTTAATGAATCTCCGGTAAAAACCGGCATGCCCTAGGAAACTCCTAACTGCTTTTATTGAGTTTGGTAATGGAAGGTTGGATATGACTGAGACTTTGGCCCTATCGACTTCGATGCTTGCGCGCGAGATGCGGTGACCCAACACTATTCCTTCGGTGACCATGAAATGGCACTTCTCCCAGTTTAAAACTAGGTTAGTGTCCTCGCATCTTTTTAAAATTTTTGCAAGATTTGTCAAACATTCATCAAAAGTATCTCCATACACAGAGAAGTCATCCATGAAGACTTCAATGCATTTTTCGATAAATTCTGAGAAGATAGACATCATGCATCGCTGAAAAGTGGCAGGCACATTGCAAAGTCCAAAAGGCATGCGCCTGTACGCAAAAGTTCCATATGGGCACGTGAAAGTGGTCTTATCATGATCTTCACTAGCTATTACAATCTGATTGTAACCAGAGTACCCATCCAAAAAGTAGTAGTACTCCCTCCCGGCCAACCTCTCCAGCATCTGATCAATGAATGGCAAGGGAAAATGTTCCTTCCGCGTAGCGGTGTTAAGCTTCCGGTAGTCGATGCAGACTCTCCAACCGGTTACTGGACGTGTCGCCACTTCTTCTCCTTGCTCATTAGTCGTTATGCACATCCCCCCACGCTTAGGTACTACCTGCACTGGGCTAACCCATTTGCTGTCAGATATAGGATAGATGATACCAGCATCTAAGAGCTTGATAACTTCTTTCCTTACCACTTCTTGCATGTGGGGGTTCAGACGCCTTTGTGGTTGCCTAGAGGGCTTGTACTCCTCTTCCATTAAAATTCTGTGCATGCAAACAGAGGGGCTTATTCCTTTTAAATCAGAAATGGTCCATCCAATTGCATGTACATATTTCTTTAGAATGTCTACCAGAGCTTTTTCTTGTTCTTGTGTCAGCTTGGCTGACACAATTACAGGTAATCTTTTATGTTCAACGAGAAAAACGTACTTAAGATGATCCGGAAGTATTTTAAGTTCAAGCTCTGGCGGACATTCAACGGAAGGCAGTAATTTGCGAGAAATTGTTGGGGGTGAGAGATCAGATTTACCTTCAGGACCCTCTGGCAGTACAGGGTCCACTTCCTCTTCCGTGGTGCTCTCTTCCTCCTCTGGAGTGAATTCAACACCGTCGAACTCTTCAAGATCCCCAGTGATAGGGTCTTCGAAGTGAACAGCGTTGCAGCTTCTTTGTTGCTCAGCACCTCCAGGCGTCAGTACCTATTTTGAAACTTTGTCCGTCATCACAGTCATAGAGTCTATGCTCTCATCCTCACACCTACTTTCTATTACATCAAACATGGAACAAGATCCCTCATTCGGGAATTTCTGCAGCTCCTCCATGTCAAAAGAGATTTCTCGATTATCTACGCTCAATGTGACTCTTCCAGATGTGGCATCAATTAGTGCACCGCCAGTGGCAAAAAACGGGCGTCCCAGGATAAGCGACATTTCAGAGTCCTCTTCAATGTCAAGGATGATGAAGTCAACCGGGAAAAAACTTGTCCGGTTTTGACTACCACGTCCTTGAGGATTTCTACGGGCTTAGTGATTGATCTGTCTGCCAGTTGCAGTTTCATCTTGACCGGTTCAATCTCTCCGAGCCTTAGGCGAATTGCCATGGCTAGAGGCATCACGTTGATGCTGGATCCCAGATCACATAACCCCATGCTCACTTTGGCCTTTCCAATCTGTACTGGTAGCGTGCAACAACCAGGGTCCTCTTTCTTTTTGGGCAGTTTCCTCTGAACTATGGCACTGCATGTGCTGTTGAGAATGATCACCTCCTCCTGCTCTACCTGCCTTTTCCCTGAAATTAATTCTTTCAAGAACTTAGCATAGGTGGGCATTTGAAATCATTTCCACGAGAGGAATGGTTATCTCTACAGACTTTAACCGTTCTAGAAATTTCTTGAATTTAAGGTCATGTTCCTTATTTTTAAGACGTGCAGGGTATGGCACCCTTGGCATGTACTTACTATTATCAATTTTTGGTGGTAAAGAGAAGGAAGTTGTACCTTCACCCATACCCTTTTCAGCTTCATTTGCAGCTTCAGCCTGCGTGTTCGCTGTATCTGATTTATCCTTTACCAGCTCAACACTTTCATCTCATTCAACCTTTTCCTTTTCCTTTTCCACCTCCAATGAAACCTTTACTTTCATAGATTTCTTCTTTGCAGATCCAACGTTTCCTTTCAGAGTCTTGCCTCCCTGCAATGTGATTGCTTTGCATTGCGGGTTGGCTTCAGTGCTGCTTGGCAGTGTTCCTTTCCCCCTGTTCTGCAATTCCTTAGCCAACTGGGTGACCTGCGTCTCCACATTTTTTATTGATGACTGCAACTGCTGGTTTATCTCCCTTTGATTGGAAATAAATTCAGTCATCAAATTCTCCAGGCGAGATGGTGGCTTTTGGTTGTATTGTGATTCTGATCAGGTTGGGCTTGGAAGTTTTGGAAATTCTGGCCTTGGTTTTGGTTGGGCCTCTGTTGGATATGGGGTTGAAAGTTCTGATTCTGATTCTGGAAGTTCTGTACTCTCTGCTGAACGAATCCTTGGTTCTGAGGTCTGAAGTTCTGCTGAGGGTTTTGGTTTGCAAACTGGTTAGGCTGATTTGGCTGTGTCAAGAAATGCGCATTGAGTGCATTGTTGTTGGAATAGGAGAGGTTGGGGTGGCGATTTTGGTAGTTCCCTGCGTAATTGCAGCTTTCGGTAGCTAGTTGTTGGCATGTGTCAGTTGGATGTGGTCCCTGACATAGCCCACAAATTGCTCCCGGTTGCTGTGCTTGCACTTGGCTAGATGAGGCTCCTGCCTGAGAAGTACTTGCTCCCTTTCCTTTCTCATGTCCTAGCTGTATCGCAGCTACCTGTTCCTGCAATTTTTCGAAATCTGTTTTTCCCTCACTCACAGAAAAACTTTTCTAGGAGGGTCCACCTTCTTGTCACTGCTGTTCAATACAGATCTATTGACAGACATTGTCTCAATCTTTTCCCAGGCTTGATCCATGGGTAAATGAAGTAAATGTCTTCCGCCTGCAGCGTCCAACATCATTCTCCATGGATGGGTGAGCCCTCCATAGAATTTCCTCAGTTGCTCCCATGGTTGATATCCGTGTTGGGGGCATCGCCTCAAGAGGCTGGAGAACCTCTCCTTTGCGTCATACAATGACTCGTCCGGCTTCATCTTGAACTCTCCAATTTTCTCGCGTCCTTCGTCTATCTTAGACTCAGGAAAATACTTCAACAGAAAACTCCTTACTAAATCTGCCCAGGTGATCCTCTGATTTGTAGGCAATGATTTATACCAATCCCTGGCACCACTAAACAAAGAAAAGGGAAACAACATTAGTCTTATAGCATCAGGTGAGACTCCCTGATTTTTGATTGTGTCGCAGAGCTCTATGAAGGTTTGGAGATGATCATGGGGATCCTCATGATTTGCACCGCAGAATTGATTGTTTTGCACCAAATTAATGAGTGCTGGTTTGAGCTCAAAATTGCGTGCAGGAAATTGTGCTCTCCCGGGCCTATCCAGGTAAGGCTCCACGATGGGCTGCATAAAATCAGCTGCTGCTTGCTGCTGTTGATTTCCTTGCTCTGCTTGGTTTTGATACTTTCGGTGGTAGTTGGGATTCTGTTGGAAAATATTATCGGGATCATGAGGGTTGTTTTGGAACTGGTCCTGATTGAAGGCTTGATTCTGGTATTGCTGGTTTGGTATATTTTGGTTTTGTTGGTTATATTGGTTAGGGGGTGGTGGTTGTTGGTGGAATTGCTGGTACTGTTGCTGATTTGGATTAGGTAGATTTTCCTCCTCGTTGGCACGATTCGGGTGTTCTACCATACCCCCATCAGCTCCATTACCAGGGTTATTGGGTGGTTGGTCTATTGGTAAGATCGGGGGAATGTCCCGGTTCTCTGCCATGTCAGATATTTCACTGCTTGTGGTTTCGGGTGAGGTACGAGTCCGGGCTTCCTGCTCTTTCCTTCGTCTGGCTTGCGCCCTCAGTTGGCGAGCGGTCCTTTCTATTTCTAGATCGAACGGTAGCTCAGGCAATGTGTTCTTTCTCCTTTGCATAAGCAGTTTGTATCACGATTTGACAGCACATGCACAACCCCCAGGTTAGTAATGGTTCAAGAATATATACAAAAACTATCTATGAGTAAATCAGGAGTGTAGTTCTCTTAATAAACGGCGCTGCATCCTCCCGGCAACGGCGCCATGAAACTTTTGACAATTTCCTACACGAGTATTTTCTAAAATATCCCAAGTTTGAATTTATTAAATGAAAAGAGTTATGATTCGTGGGAAAGGGATTTAAGGATATATTTCACTTTTTATTACTCATGTGAGAAACTTGGAATTCAAACGGCGCTGTGGACCTCCCCGGCATGAAACTTTTGACAATTTCCTGCCATGAAGATCCTTGCCATGAAACTTTTGACAAGTTCCCACTACATGAGTATTTTCTGAAATATAATAATCCTGGTTTTCAATTTTATTTAATGAAACCAATTTGTGAAGATGGAGTTGGGATTAGGGATATATTTATAGGTTGTCACGTTTTTATTACTCGTGTTAAGAAATTGTGCCCCCGAAAGCGCACGGTGTCAAAAATTGCAGTAATTTATAGTAAGACCGGATCGTTCACTGGAGGATGTGCGATAGAAGCAGGGCCCACGTCGTTTACTAAGATTTTCCACTTGGTTACTCGATTCAAGTTTTGCAATGGTTTCTAACAACTACTTGACATAATTTAAACTAGAGTATGAAAGCAATAAAATTATTCTACAAAGCATATTAAATCTATTCTAAGAAAGCAATAAAAATTATGCTAAGAAAGCGAATAAAATTATTCTATGAAAGCAAATTTAAAATGTGACAGAAGGGACAGGGAGAAAGTAATAAAGATTGGACAAGATTCAAATGAAACACAATTAAACTTCCATTTTAATACACAGATCTTTGTTTGGGAGAATTCGTCAATTAGCTAACTCTCATGCTTTCTAGACTATGTTCCCTTTAACAGACAGGTACTTACAGTCAGAATTTGCATGCTCTTAAGACAGCAAAATCTAAGATACCACAGACTCACAACTGCCCTCACATGGCCATGTAGAGGCATGTTATTCATCTGTGGTGGACAAGCAACACCTAACATATCATTAGTTGATATGCCAAGTACTCCTATCATCCCCCTTGTCACACCCAAAGTCCAAATCTAATCCCGAACTAATCCATAACTCTTAAACCTTACAACCGGCGGCCAACATCTAATTCTTCCGAGTGACCTCTATGAAAGCATTTTAAAGAAAGCAATAATGAAAGCAGTATAGAAAGCATTTAAAAACCCATCACTCGGAAGTCTTAAAAGTCATCTCATTCCGTTAGTATAAAAGAGCCCCTAGTCTTGGTGACCAGATGCAGATTTAGAACTTCCCAAATATCAGTAAGCCACAGGGCTTATAACATCCGGTTAGTTACGAGATACAAACATGAGTGGAACAGACCTATGAAGATCTATTCCGAATGTACTCACTCAAGACTCAATTTTAGGCTTTGACGGGAGAAGATAGTAGTTGAAAGAATACTCAACCCTACCTTAGAAATTAACCAAGGCCTATATGTTGTTCCTCCAATATTATTTATCACATCTTATCCGAATCCAAGTGGACACTGATTCGATGCAACACTTAATACAAAATTTCCAACACACAGCAATTTTGAGAAACAAATAGATATTTGAAAATCATTCCCTAAACAGGTACTAAATTCTCAATTAAAACACAGATCCTTTCAGTCTAGGTGAGACCTAATCGCCGACTCTGCTTCTAAGTTCTCAAAATCAACCCCCGGTAGAATATGAATTAGTCATAACTGTCGAATTCATCCCTTAATGTGATTTTTGTGGAAATTTATTATGCAACATCTGATTTTAATCGAGACTTCTGTGCCAAAGGAGAAGGATCTCCAAAATACTATAGACCACAATATCTACATAATACTATCATGCATACATGTATATGAGAAGTAAAATAAAATACCCCAAAATATATGGTGGGGTTAGACAGAACTTGATACACAAAGATGGATTAGCCATGAGAAAAGAAGAATTTGGCCAAAAAGAGTGCCAGAAATACTTGAGGTTATCCGGACTGCAAACATCTGCTGTCCGGTTCCCAAGTATTCCAGATGGAATGATTGTTAGACAGTAGGGATCCATTAATGATAGTGATCGCTATCATCGAGAGTCCTACTGTCTATGAGTGAGGAAAAACCTACACGTTTTCTTACTACAGTAATGCTATAACAGTGTTGATCGACACTATCTAACAGTACTGTAACTCGAAATTCGGGTTTAAAATTAAGATAAAGAAAAGGAAACTATATCCGGATAGGAGTCAGCTGAGCAACTATTATAATCCCGGATGGACGAACCGCCAAGGCTTCCACCGACCACTATCCGGACCATGCAAAATAACAACTAATAATTAATATTCAGACTACGAGCTAGTTTATCCGTGTGGGAATACCCGCCAACATTAGTCTGATATATTCCTTACTAGCTGTTTCACACAACACGATAAAAAGAAAAGATGGAAGTAAAAGAATATTTTTGTTACTGTGTGAGTGTTAATCACACAATAATTTAGACACTAATGTATTGAGATGTGTAATGTATAAAAGTGGATGTAATGGGCCTAAGCCCAATACACCCATGCAGCTTACACAACTCAGGAAGATAAAATGTTTTTGAGGTTTTAAAATAGAAGGAAGAAAGCAATTCAGCCTATTGTGCAAAATGCAAATTAGACCGAATTGGGAATGCATGAGGTATGAAGTAATACCATACCCAGTTAATCCTTGTAAAGTCATGAAGCATCCTCTAATTCGAATTGTCAAAGCAATTCGGTCTAAACCGAATTGGACAATTCGAATTGATGAAGTCATTCCTTCACTCAAATTTGGCTAAGGCATTTATCCCAAAATGAGGGTAATTCGAATTGCCAGTTGAATTCAGTCTAGACCGAATTGGCAATTCGAATTAGTAAGAGACATAAAATAAACTAAGGCATGAAGGGATGGAATGCATACAATATAGTGTACAAGGTCAATTCGATCTATGGGTGGGGGGGGATTTGGTCTAGACCGAATTTGCACAGACCGAATTGCTCGCACACCACATGAGAGTGATTTTTGCTATGTAATTCGGTCTCATGGGCAATTCGGTTAGACCGAATTACCTAGACCGAATTTCATATAGATTTTTAAATAAGGCATTTCAACAAATATTTTTGCCATGCAATTCCATCCTCATGGGCAATTCGGTTTAGACCGAATTGCCTCAAATCGAATTGCATGTCTTTTCTCACATAAAAGATATTTTGAGCTCACAAGTACAGGTTTCACATCAGTGTCACCTCACAGCCACACTAATGAGTGTTTTAAGGAAAATAGGCATAATAGGTTACGTGTCTAGCAGGTATTGGCATGAAATAAACCTTAATTCTACAAACAAGCAATTAAAGATCAAAGACCTAAACATCTAAGAATAATAAGAACAACATGCATGAAAATAAGAATACCTACATTATCTAAGGCAACAATAAGCTAAAATAAAGAGAACAAAACCGCAACAGAATAAATTTAAAATAAAAACAACCCTAAAATCATCTAAAACCTAAGAACACTCATTTGAATCACTAAGGTATAAGAACAAGCCAAAAACCCACTAAACATGCATTTATTGAGAATGTAGGTCAACTAAGACATAATAAATGTAACCTAGTTGAAACAAACAAACATTCTAACATTTATTGCTAAGGAAAGCATTAAATAAGTGCCAAACACTTGAAATAAAAACCCATTTCTGGATTTCTTCTTGTATTGACACTTGAAAGCAAATAAATAACCCTAAAACCATCATTAGCTTGAAGGTAGGGTTCATTCTAACTACAAAGCATTTAAAGTTTATGGTAATGGCTACACTAAAGGTAGTAACAAGCTTCTATAAAAATAAACTAAGATCAAAAGCATTAAAACTACACTACAAGCATAATAAAAAAAAAATAAACTAACTAACTAAATTACCTACCTAACCCTTAAGGGGTGGAGAACCTTCTGCTCCTTGTTTTTGTCTCCCAGCCAATGTCAAACTGTGTAAGTGTTCGGATTTTTTCTTGTGTTGAGGAAGGTCAGCTTTTATACTTCTTCTCAGAACCCTAGGCCTATCAGGGCCCATCCACAGTGCCATGCATTTCTCACGTGCTCAAAGCTGCAATTTTGAATGTGATTCGGTCTCCTCAAAGAGTTCGGTTTAGACCGAATTGGTGAAATGAGGTCTTTCTTCTTGATCTTGAGCATGGAATGTGGTGATTCGGTCTATGGGTAGACCGAATTGGCCTTGTCGAACTGATGATGGCTCCTGCTTGGCTTCCTTGTTTTGAGGCAATTCGATCTATGCAATCAATTCGGTCTAGACCGAATTGCATATATCGAACTCCTTTTTTTCTTTTTTGCTCAGGGTCTTCTTCTTTCCAAAGTGCAATTCGGTCTAGGGGTCAATTCGGTTTAGACCGAATTGGCACAGACCGAATTGGTTGCTTTTCTCTTCTTCAACACTTCTCTTTTTCTTCTTCTTTTCTTCAGCAGTTCGGTCTAATAAGCAATTCGGTTTAGGTCGAATTGCGTATAGACAGAATTGATCTTCAACACTTAACCAAAATTTCAATTTGTGGGATTTTCATTCTTTTTCCCATCTTTTTATTCCTTTTTCTTTTCTTTTTTCCTTTTTTCATGTTTTTGGATTTTTCTAACACAAATACAATTAAAATTGCATATATTTGTGTCTTTCATTACCGGCTTATTTTTCTTACAAACTTGCATTAATCTGTCGAATTTCAACTGCTTTCTCATTGAAATAAGATGGGAATACGATCAAAATGTCCGTCTCAGACACGGAAATGGATTGGAAATAATGGAAAATTTTGGCCATTATCATGGTGATAGTAACTTATGGTACTCGGCATGGCTTAAGGATGGAGCGATTGGCCCTCGCATACCAGAATATCTTCTTTGGGGGACGTTGGCATTGGGAGCTCCTTTATACACCGCTACCTGATGGTATTAAGGATGAGGTGCGGACTTTTGGTCCCTTTATTCAGAATGTGGATGTGCCGGATGTGGAGTGTTGGGCGGGTTTCTCGGATGGCCATTATAATGTTCGCTCGGGCTATGACTGGTTGTTAGCCCAGAAAGGATTGAATAAGGATGGTATTCATGCTTGGGTTTGGAGGATCCGAGCACCTGAAAAGATTCGGTTTCTTATGTGGCTTATTGTTCACGATGCCCTGCCGACTAATGAGCTTCGAAATCATAGGGGATTAGCCGACTCTCCAGTGTGTGAGGTGTGTGGTTGACACAGTGAGACCATTCGGCACCTCTTTGTTTCTTGGTCTTGGGCGGCTGCGGTTTGGAGAAGGGTAGGGTTTGATCCGACGAGATGGTGGCCGGATGAGGATTTGGGAGTTGCTGCTATATTTTCCCGTATACATGTGAAATGGAGGGGCACTCATTGGGCTGTCATGTGGGTTATTTGGAAGGGTAGGAATGCGGTTACGATGAGAGGCGAGTGTGTGGATGCTGAGATGGCTGCTAGGGAAGTCGGTTTCCTAGGGGATTGCATTGAGCGTGCATGCAGTAAGCCGGCTCGTTCTATCCTCCCTCGATGGGTTTCTTGGAACCCGGTAGAAGCTCAAGGTGCGGTGGTCCATGTAGATGGTAGTTCTTTTGGTAATCCTGGGCAGCTGGGTTTGGGGGTGTCATTCGTAGTGGAGATGGTAGATGGATCGAGGGTTTTTCTTGTTCAGTGGGGATTGCCAATAATCTGGTCGCTGAATTGCATGGTCTCTGGAATGGCTTGAAGCAGTTTCTTAGCTTGGGTATTTTGGAGGCGGTATGCTACACAGATTCTACGGAAACTCTTAGTATTATTCGAAGGCCACGCCTAATCATTGGTTGAGGGCTTTGGTTATGAATATTCAGGACCTTGCTGCTCAGCTCCCCGGTGTTCAATGGGTTCACATCCTGCGGGAAAGTAATGGTGTAGCGGATACGCTAGCGAAGAGAGGCACCAATAGTGAAGAGTTTTTCACTACTTGGGCTTTCCCTCCGGATGCGGTTCAAGGTGCGATAGCGTCTGATATGGCGGGTGTTTTGTACCCGCGGATTCAGCTGAGTTCTCTTTATTTTCCTCCCCCTCCTCTGTACTTTTCTATTTTTCATTTTTTGCTTTGCTGACGCGTTGGCGTCACTGTCACAAAAAAAATCAAAATATTTAAATTACATATTTCTGTAATTCCATTATTAATTATTATCATTGAATTCATCATGTTCATAAAACATAAAGATAGTTCAATTTTTTCATTATGACTTCAAAGCTTCGCGATGCAAAATTTTGCTTTGAGAGAGGCAATACTTCTGTCCACCAGATTCTCGAGGAATTAGCTCTGGACCCAATGAAGGCTTGGAATATCCGGTATACGCCAAAAAAAAACTTAAAACTAACAAAAGCTATTTTTTGAGGAGCCGAAGCCAGAAAAAGATGTTGGGAGTTCATGTTACATAAATTACAAAATGTATAAAGGGGAGGGATATAGGGTCGGACGTGGAATCGTACCCTCAACCATAGGATTGGAATCGAACCCCAATAAAATCTATTTGTATCAAAGGGGTATAAATAAAAATTTAAAGACAATAAAATAATTTAATTACTTAAAAATAATACATATTAATAATGCTCTTCTAAGACTATTTTGCAACCCCAACTACTTGATTAAAGGCTGGGTTGAGAGAAGCTATTGGCCAGAGAAAAATGGTAGTGCATATCACACAAATTACAAATGAATAAGAGATGGCTAAAAGGTCAGGTGGGAATCGAACCTCGAATCTAAAATTGGGTGACATGAGACTTGACCAAAGCATCATCCCACTTCCAAATAATCTATATAATAAATCCTGAATACTTTTTGGCTTGTGCAGACTCTATTGCCCTTATTCAATATAACTGATTCTTTTTAATCTTTAGGGTTTTTATCAGTAATTATACCATCATTTTATAATCAATGGCTATAATTAATCCACGTCATCGCTGACTAAACGCTGACCAATTCCAACTCACCATCCACTCATCAATATCTATATATAGAAAATAAATCTGTCTATTAATATAATAAAATCTTGAGAAAATCTTCTTATATATCTTAAAAGATATAAATAGATTAAAACTATATAATATAAATTATTTGTTTGTATATATTTTAAGAAATATTATTATAATATTATTAAATAAATTTAGGTTATATCAGCATAAGGAATATAATAACCATATTTTAAATAAAAAATACATCATTAAAAATATATATTGAAACTTGATCATTAAAATCCTAATCAGTTATAAGAAATTTTAATCAAAGTTTAGTCATGGGTTTTGTATATCGGGTCTAATTTTGAAACTTGATCTCATAAATATAGTTTTGATAAATAAAATAATATAAAGAAAAACCGAGTATTTTAAAAAAGATATAATGTTAGTATTTTAATATATTAAATTATCTATATCTACCTATATATAAATCTTAAATACTTTTTAGTTTGTACAGACTATATTATGTTTTTTAACGTCAATTCATTATTTCTAAAGAAATTTTTTTGAAAAACCTTAATTAAGGTGTAGTCAGTTAATTGTCTCTAAAAATATTGATTAATATAAAATGATTCATTACCTAAAAAATTTCATATCATTCTAAACAAATTCTACATCATTTTTTAAAGGAAAAAAAGAAAGAAAATGAAAAAAACAAAAAAATATATTATATATCAATTATTAACATAATATCCTTAATTGTTAACTATTTCGATATAAAATAAAAATGTATATGAAAGTCTGAGTAAATTGTTATACAATTTTTTTTATAAAATTTGTACTCCAAAAGGATATAAAAAGTATTTTAGTGTAAATAATATGTAAAGATTTGTGGTAATCATACATAGTTGTTTTTTGTGGTAATTCAAATTTTGAATTGTCAAAGGTTATGTTTTTCCAATTTCTCTCACTATTTTAGATATGAAAGCGAAACTATATATATTTGTAATGACCCGATTTAAATATTTGGACTGTTTAAATATTTTTGGTATTTGGTTATTTTGTGTTCAAGTCCAGATGGGGTCGATTTGATGTAATTGAGAATGTTTGGGGGGTCAATTCTAATTATTTAGAGATTGGGAGTAATATGGGGCTCCTTTTGTAATTTTGGGAAATAGAAGAAAAACGGGAAGAAGAGGCAGAGAACGGCCGAGAGAGAAGAGGGTTTTGGAGTGATCTTCGGCTCGTTCAAACTATCGCGTTTCTTGGCCAATTGATTAATCGGTTGTTGGTAAGTGTTTCTCCGTGTCGTCTTCGTCGTATTGATTTTTATTTCGTTCGTTTTGGTGGTGATTTGGAGATGTTTTGAATTGGTAGGATTTGGGGATTTTTTATATTGACCGATCGAACTCGTGCCGGACATCCCGGAGGTGTTATTGATCGCTCCTAACATCGAGGTAAGGGTCTTTGGCTTAATTTACGTGTTTGGGGGGTGTTGGGATGGAGATTTTCCGGCGAGTAGCCGGACAGCGCTCGACAGCGCGGCCTGCTACAGACCGCGCGGCCGCGGCGCGTTCCTGGGAGGAACCGCGCGGCCAGAGCGCCAGCCCGGGCAGGGCTGCTGTCTTGCCTCGGTTCTGCAAGTTTTTCGATGCTATGCTTTGGTTCTTGTTCCCCATGTTGGTTTGAACTTCTCCTAGAATTATTTGAGGGTCATGGATGGTATAATTAACCGTGGAGCTTGTTGATTAGCTTGATAGAATTGTTGAAATGTGGTATGTTGATCACTTGTCGCATTTGAGGAATTGTGAAGTTTCGCTTGAACTTAGAGGGCTTTGCCTAGATATCTAATGTGCGAAGAGTATGTGAACCTAGTGATTGGGTGTTGTCTCAATTGGCATGTTGCATACGCATGATATTACATTGGAATTGATGGATATAGAACCCGATGGGTTGATATATTGTTTATGCTTGATCGGCAGCCTTCACCGGTGTTGTTGAGTCCCGATGGCCCTGCGGGGTGATTATTTGGCTGTTATGCCTGTGATTTGGTTGTTATGCCTGTGATTTAGCTTTGATGCCTGTGATTGGCTGTTATGCCTGTGATTGGCTGTTATACCTGTGATTTGGCTGTGATGCATGTGGTCCCTACGGGGATGGTGTATATTACCCTGTACTGGGTTGGAGTTGATGATATCCTCACCCGTGGGTTCATACCGCACGGGTTTTTAGGTGCCGGCTAGGCATACTCATTTGCATGTGCATATAGGATAGACAGGTGTATGTTAGGCCATGCATCACGTGCATAACTTCTATGATTGTGGTTGAAGCACCGGTATGGGACGGTGTGATGATTAATTGCTTTGTTCATACTCTGTTATGTTATTCATGCTATTGTTTATCATCATCATTATTATTATTATTATTATTATTATTATTATTATTATTATTATTATTATTATTATTATTATTATTATTATTATTATTATTATTATTTACTCTTATTGCTCTGATTTTCCCTTACACCCCAGCACGTAGTGTAACACCCGAGAAAAATAAATTCAAATTGTTTTGAACCACGTCATGACTTGATCCCTTCACAGGGTACGTAGGCAGCTTAGAACTAAATTCTAAGTTCAGTCACAAATTCAATCACAAATTAAATCACAAAATAAATCACCAAAACGTTAGGAGGAATGGGAACAAATTTAACTAGACTAATTAGGGCACGGAAATGTTATGAGCGTTAATCCCGAACTCGTAACAAGCTTAGGGTAAAGATTCCGAACCGGAAACGACCCGAGGAGTCGAGCTAACACGTAGAAGGTAGAAAACCGATAGAGAAAAGAAGAAAACACCCGACGGACCACGCGGACCGCCGTACAGGCCGGTCCGGCCGGCCCGCGCTCGCCGCGCGCCGCCGCGCGGCCACCGCGCGGAAGGCGGAGTCGCGTCTCCAGGCCTGGTCACGCGTGCTCCGCGCGGGCAAAGCCATAGGTGCGCGTCACCAGCGCGCCAGAGGTGCAGAAGGTGTAAACTTTCCTTCTATGGCGATTTTCTTGCCAAAAATCCGTCCCCTATCGAGGGCAAGCGGATCAAGGCATTGGGGAAGGTCATAAGAGCAGCATTGGGTGCCCCCTTCCCTATAGTTTTCAGAAACTAAACCCTAAGCACTCCCAAACTTCCTCTCCAAGCCAAAACTCCTTCGATACCACTTTCCGGCGACGACGGGATGACCGGGACAAGCCCTTGACTTCTAGGCCCTTGCGATCGGAGAAGTTGGCCGTTCGTCGCGACCTTAGGACATTCGGAAACCCATTCCAGCGACCCTATTCTCTAACTAGGTAAGTTAAGACCTTACTCACCAATTTTTGTGGTTTGTTGTTGTTTAAAACTTAAGATCTAGTCACGAAACAAAAATCGGTTTTCAAAAACCCTACTTCCGTCCAATTTCAAAAACTCGCCTAAAACTCGACCTTCGGGAATTCAAACCGAAAACTTTTCAACATAGATTTTGTTTGTAAGACTTTAATCTACCTTGTGTCCAAATTTCAGCCATTGACATTAAGATTTGCTATTCCAAATCGCGCCGTAAACGTTCTGTGACAAACCGAACGTTTAAAATTGTTGACAGATTTACTTACTCGACTTGATGCATGTTTTTCACCCGTTTTTAGAATGATTCAACTTTGCATTTCTAAACAAAAGTTGTAGATAATTGTGTCGAAATTATGCATATAAAATTTCATGAATTTTGGAGTTCATTTGATATGTCAAGATGGCCAATTTTCAGAACTGTTTTAAACCACCTTTTGAGTCCGCGCGTGTACAACGTGTTGTGGTCGATTTTTGAGCATCTAAAATTCATTATTTCCAAATTCTTAAAACATGAAAGTCGTTCCTTAATGTGTTGTGTATCTCCTGTAAAAAGTTCGGATCAATTGGCTTTGAAATGAATTTTTAATCAGCGTCGCACGAACCTGTGACGAAATCAGTTTTTGAGACAGAAATTACCTTTTGTGAAGAACTCGAAATTTGACACTCTTCAAAACCTTATTTCCGAAAACTCAAAACATGAAAGTTGTTCGTGTGTATGTTTTTGAGCTACTGTGTAAATTTCAGAATTTTTGGTGAAAAGATGAATTGTTAATTAAGAAAGGCGTAAACTGCGTCAAAACGGATTTTTCGAACTTGAGAAAACTCGAACTACGAAACGCGATATCAAATATTTTGATAACATTGAAAAATGAACTTTCGAAAAATCTCGTTCACTAGGCTGAGCCGATCTTCATGCTATCATTATCTTTGAGACTGCCTCGTTAGTG
The DNA here is from genome assembly GCA_030278955.1 of Hygrophila difformis. NCBI lineage: Eukaryota > Viridiplantae > Streptophyta > Magnoliopsida > Lamiales > Acanthaceae > Hygrophila > Hygrophila difformis. The sequence continues at coordinate 51,402,501 of JAOANR010000003.1, forward strand.
GTCTCCTTACTATCTGAGATTGCCTCGTTAGTGATGTCGTGCGCTGTGTTTTGGACTGCCTCGTTAGTGGTCCTACTATCTTTTGAGACTGCCTCGTTAGTGGTCTCTCATTATTGTGGACTGCCTCGTTAGTGGTCCTATGTTGAGATTGCCTCGTTAGTGATCTCCCGGTATGGTGTCCTCTTCTTAGTTTGCGGGATAAAATATAAAAGACTTGAGTGAGTGTTTATTTATGCTTAAATCTTATTTACCATGTTTTTAAATTATGCATTTAAATTATGCTCTTAAATTATGCTTTTAAATTCCGCTTTTAAATTAAGTCCTTTAATTATGCATTTTCGTCTTGAATAAATTAATCATGTTTTTCCGTTGCGAATAAAATATGGATTTTTAAATTAATGCATGAAAAGCGTAATCTTTAGTTTAAACACATGTAACCCCTTAAATTGTTTAGTTAGGGATTAACTTACTCGGTATATTTTTATACTGATAAACCGTTGTCATTTTTCTTTTACAGAGTATGTCGAGTAACGCATGCACTTGCACTTGGGGGGCAACATTATTGAACATTTTAAATTTCTGCATCGTACTACTGATTTACCGGGTCTGTTAAACCCGAGGTTTTGGCCGTGTTGGCCGTGATTACTTTCCGCTGCATTACTCTATTTCATGCATGATGATTTTTACTCTCGTATTTTGAATTAAATATTATTAATTTCCGGACTCAATTGTTGGAATGTTTTTAAATCTTTTACGTACCCATAAGCCTTGCATTTCCTTAGTGAGCTCGGAAAGCCGTGTCTTGCTAGGGAGATGTGGCGGTGACATCCCGACCTGGGTTATCAAATCCGGGGTGTTACAAGTTGGTATCAGAGCCCGGAAAATTTTTAAAGCTACTACTATTATTTTAAACCATTATTTTTAAACCCAAGTATTATTTTTAAATTTATTATTTTTGACTACTAGTATTATTTTTAGCCCAAAAGCTTATTTCTACATACCAAAATCTTAACCAAAGAAATATTAAATTTTTGGTCCACTATAGAGGCCCAACTTTTATTCTTACCCATGTAGTAGATTTATTTTAAATACATGGATAAATCAAAATTTTTAATGGGGAAGGGAACTTGCACTTGCATATTGCATATGCATATTTCACATAGTTTTAAATTTCTGCATACCTTAACCTTGCCTGAAATATGTCTAACTCTAACCTCCTTTGTTGACATTAGATGGCCGAACCCAACGCGAACATGACCAATCTGATGATGAAACTGACCAACGCATACCTCGAGTCCCAACAGCATATCAATCACTTCAAGGCTCGAGTGGGGCATCTAGAGAGTAACGTGGACTATTTGAGACATCTTAGGGAAGCTGACCATCATGAAATAACCCAACTCAAGGCCCAAGTCGCCGAACTCCAAACCCAAGTGGTCACACTTCAAAACAAAGATAACGAACTGATGATGCAAATAGGACACTTAGGAGCTGAGCTGCTGGGCCTAGAGGCTGACATATTTCCTCCGAGCCCGAGCCCGGTGGCGACACCCATCCCCATTGACGTATCCAGCAACGAGGACGATCCCATCGAGGATGTACCTGCCTAGTCACTCTAGGCTTAGAGATCCATACTGATGCACTATTATTATTTCCGTTTCAAATGCTTGTAACCCAAACAAAATTATTTCTTGAGTAATAAAAATACAAGCCTATTTAAATTTATTTCATACATTTTATTAAATTCTTTAACTACCTTGATCAAATAAGGGAACATCCAACCCTAAAAAAAAAACATGAACAGGTTACTGAAAAAAAAGGGGTAGAGAACAACCCCCAACAACAAACAGTACACTAAGTTCCAGCAACCTCCACTAACAGATCCCAATAAATTGATACCTATTAATACTATTCTTTATTTAATAAAATTTTCTCCTTACAAGCAGTTATTTATTTAACATATATATATCTATTTAAATTTTACCCTGTATACCTTATCACATTAGTTTACCTAAGTTTCTTGAAGCGGCTTAGTCCCACAACGATGCAAGTATTGTTGGGCAACCCACACACATATAGATGCGATAGGGAGGTAACAGTAAATCCAGAACATCTCGAACCGTAAACTAGGCAGAACAATTAACCCATTTTTCTAAACAGCAACAAACAACTAACACAAGTCAAACACGTAACTAGGAAATAACACGACAGAAATATAAACCATGAATCCCAGTCAACAGAAACATCCTCATAAGGAGGAAACTAAACAAAGTACGTCTGATGCAAAACCTAAACGAAAACGCAAATATGAAAGAAAAACATCACTGATCAGGAGGCGGGAACTGCCGACGCATGTAGTCGTCCATCTGCCGCACATAGGCGTACATGTCGGACATGGTGGCCTGCTGCTGAGCCTGCCTCGTAGCGAACGAGTCCATGCGGGCCTGGTAGAAGTCCAATCTAGCGTCTATGGCATCATAACGAGCCTGCCCAGCTGCAAACCCGGCATCCATACCGACCCGCATCTCCTGCATCATCTGCAGTATCTAAGCCATCTCCTGGCCCTGAGGCGCCACTGCAGGAGGTGGAACTACTGGAGGAGGGGGTGGCTGCTCCGGTGGTACGACAAGGATCAAACCGCCATCATCAGGCGGCGGGCGAAGTACAGCCCGGGGAACTCCACGACGTAAGGCGCTACGCCGAGCAGCGTAAGTGGGGATACGGTAGCAACTACCCGCTACCAGATCGTACGGATCTGTCTCCGGTGTCGTGCGAATCCCTGCGCCGCGCACAAGCCACAGATGAGGTGAATATGGGTAATCACCCTACTCCCTCGTCCTCTCCGCATACCCCGCAAGTTGTCCTCAATACTAGCTCCCACATTCACCCTACCGTCTCGCGCGATAAAGCAAATGGTCTCGTAGACGTGATCCAGGACGATATGGCTCCGGGTAATCGGCCGGACACGCCCTAACCATATCTGGGCAAGCTCTCGCCAAGGGGAGTCCATCGTCGTCAAGCGTAGCTCATGATCGTGCTCGAGCTGAGGAGGCACCACGGTGCATAAGACATCCCACGCAGGAGCAAGAACACGTCCCTCAGGCTGTGGGCGGAATGCGCCATCGTCAGGCAAGCCAAAATAGACATTGATCGCCCGAGCACTGAAGTCGAGATAGCGACCACGAACCTATACCCGGGATAGGTCTTCACCCTCCCCAAGACCGCCAATGTTGGTGATAACCTCCATAGCCAGATAACCGGAGGCAACGCCCTCGGGATAACGTGCAAGTCCGGTCCACTGCAAATACTCCAAGACTGCACTGACCCTGTCATCGCCCAGATGATCAGGATATATGCCTCTCTTGGGGACATAAGCCCTGTTTCGACGAAGCTCGTCGAAATAGAAGTCCTGGGCAGCCATCGTCCTGAACCAAAACCTGTCGTGCCGGTGAGGACGCACCTCGTCAGGGAGACCCCTGAGTCTCGAGCCCCGCTGCTCCTCATCCTCCTCTGGCTCGCTTTTGTCGAAATCAGGCATCGCCGAAGCGGCATTGCTGGGGCCAGCCTCATCAGCAACTCGTCTCATAGTCCTCGGAGGACACATGAGAGACGCCAAAACAACCCACAAGAAAAGCAACATTCTGCAAAACATCAAATACCAACTATAAGGCTAAACTCCACATGAAACTCAAGCAGAAATGTGTAAGGGACATCAATATAGATTTCCAACGTGAGTATTCCATAAGGACATCAAGTCCTATTGTTCGCTAAGACAAACCGGAAGGTAATCTGGACAAAGGATATGCTCAAACTAGTTCCAAGACCTTTGTGGCATTTCGTCGAACACGTTATGTGCGCAATAAACCAAAACATAAGTTACTAACAAACACGCGAAAGTTGCCCACGAAACGAAACAATCGCTCAAATAACAACACATCATTTCCTTACAGCACCAAACAACAAAGAAATGAGCTAATAATCACACCCCAATAACAACCAAACATCAAAAACTTCATAGTCTTCCTAAAGATTTAAATTTAACAAGAATTTGCCAAAAACATAAACACATTGTGGCATAAATACAAGCAAGGCAACAAGAGTAACATCAGTTACCACATATACTTGCTAATTTGCACAAATCAAGCCTAAAAATAACAAACCCCCAATTTTTGATACATAAACCCTAATTCCTAAATCTCTTCACAAATCAAGCCATTCAAAGCATAAAAGTTGAAATTGATAACTAAAAGTAGTAGATCATACCTTGGTAAGTGAAATTGGAGCCGGAATCAAGTGAACGGGAAGATAAGTCGCCGGATTTAGAGAGAATTGGGGGTGTGGTCTCGAATGGAAAATGGGGGAAGTGGCTCGCGCGGAGCGCGAGCCCTATTTTCTTCGAACAGATGCAGCCGCGCGCTCGCCGCGCAATGAAGCCCCATACCGCGCGGCCACCGCGCGGGTCACGGAGGGAGTTTTATTTTTCCGATTTTGCTTAATCTCGTTTACTATACACCACTCACTTAACCCGAGCATACATTGACAGTGAGATACGACGACATGGGGCATCACCCGACATTATTCCTGACAAGGATAGCATAATTGCCTCGCATTTTCTTTTTGCAAGGCTACAGAAAACCCTCGGGACGAAAATACATAGGGACCATAAGAAATCCGGTAAAGAATGGGAAATCGCTTATTGACTAACGTTACCACCGCCTTTGCTCGTGTTCACGATGTATTCCACGTCTCCCGATTGAAGAAGTATGTGCACGATCCAACCCATGTGCTCCAACCGGAAGAAATTGAATTTGAGGATGACTTGAGTTATGAGGAAGTTCCGGTGCGAGTACTCGACACGAAGGAAAGAGTAACGAGGAATAAGACCGTGAGGATGGTCAAGGTCCTTTGGTCCAACCACGAGACGGAGACGACAACATGGGAACTGGAAGCCGACATGAAACAACGTTACCCTACCCTCTTCCAAGATGAACCAGCCACAGTTATGGGGACATAACTGTATTCTTAAGGGGGGGAGGATGTAACACCCGAGAAAAACAAATTCAAATTGTTTTGAACTACGTCATGACTTGATCCCTTCACATGGTACGTAGGCAGCTTAGAACTAAATTCTAAGTTCAGTCACAAATTAAATCACAAAATAAATCACAAAATAAATCACCAAAATGTTAGGAGGAATGGGAACAAATTTAACTAGACTAATTAGGGCACGGAAATGTTACGAGCGTTACTCCCGAACTCGTAACAAGCTTAGGGTAAAGATTCCGAACCAGAAACGACCCGAGGAGTCGTGCTAACACGTAGAAGGTAGAAAACCGATAGAGAAAAGAAGAAAAGACCCGACGGACCACGCGGACCGCCGAACCGGCCGGCCCGCGCTCGCCGCGCGCCGCCGCGCGGCCACCGCGCGGAAGGCGGAGTCGTGTCTCCAGGCCTGGTCACGCGTGCTCCACGCGGGCAAAGCCATAGGTGCGCGTCACCAGTGCGCCAGAGGTGCAGAAGGTGTAAACTTTCCTTCTATGGCGATTTTCTTGCCAAAAATCCATCCCCTATCGAGGGCAAGCGGATCAAGGCATTGGGGAAGGTCATAAGAGCAGCATTGGGCGCCCCCTTCCCTATAGTTTTCAGAAACTAAACCCTAAGCACTCCCAAACTTCCTCTCCAAGCCAAAACTCCTCCGACACCACTTTCCGGCGAGTATTCCGGCGACGACGGGACGACCGGGACAAGCCCCTGACTTCTAGGCCCTTGCGATCGGAGAAGGTGGCCGTTCGTCGCGACCTTAAGACATTCTGAAACCCATTCCAGTGACCCGATTCTCTAACTAGGTAAGTTAAGACCTTACTCACCAATTTTGTGGTTTATTGTTGTTTAAAACTTAAGATCTAGTCACGAAACAAAAATCGGTTTTAAAAAACCCTATTTTCGTCCAATTTCAAAAACTCGCCTAAAACTCGACCTTCTGGAATTCAAACCGAAAACTTTTCAACATAGATTTTGTTCCTAAGACTTTAATCTACCTTGTGTCCAAATTTCAGCCGTTGACATTAAGATTTGCTATTCCAAATCGCGCCGTAAACTTTCTGTGACAAACCGAATGTTTAAAATTGTTGACAGATTTACTTACTCGACTTGATGCATGTTTTTCACCCGTTTTTAGAATGATTCAACTTGCATTTATAAACAAAAGTTGTAGATAATTGTGTAATATGCATATAAAATTTCATCAATTTTGGAGTTCATTTGATATGTCAAAATGGCCGATTTTCAGAACTGTTTTAAACCACATTTTGAGTCCGCGCGTGTACAGCGTGTTTTGGTCGATTTTTGAGCATCTAAAATTCATTATTTCTGAATTCTTAAAACATGAAAGGTTCCTTAATGTGTTGTGTATCTCCTGCAAAAATTTCGGATCAATTGGCTTTGAAATGGATTTTTAATTGGCGTCGCACGAACCTGTGACGAAATCAGTTTTTGAGACAGAAATTACCTTCTGTGAAGAACTCGAAATTTGACACTCTTCGAAACGTTATTTCCAAAAACTCAAAACATGAAAGTTGTTCGTGTGTGTGTTTTTGAGCTACTGTGTAAATTTCAGAATTTTTGGTGAAAAGATGAATTGTTAATTAAGAAAGGCGTAAACTACGTCAAAACGGATTTTTCGAACTTGAGAAAACTCGAACTACGAAACGCGATATCGAGTATTTTGATAACATTGAAAAACGAACTTTCAAAAAATCCCGTTCACTAGGCTGAGCCGATCTTCATGCTATCATTATCTTTGAGACTGCCTCGTTAGTGGTCTCCTTACTATCTGAGATTGCCTCGTTAGTGATCTCGCGCGCTGTGTTTTGGACTGCCTCGTTAGTGGTCCTACTATCTTTTGAGACTGCCTCGTTAGTGGTCTCCCATTATTGTGGACTGCTTCGTTAGTGGTCCTATGTTGAGATTGCCTCGTTAGTGATCTCCCGGTATGGTGTCCTCTTCTTAGTTTGCGGGATAAAATATAAAAGACTTGAGTGAGTGTTTATTTATGCTTAAATCTTATTTACCATGTTTTTAAATTATGCATTTAAATTACGCTCTTAAATTATGCTTTTAACTTCCGCTTTTAAATTAAGTCCTTTAATTATGCATTTTGTCTTGAATAAATTAATCATGTTTTTCCGCTGCGAATAAAATATGGATTTTTAAATTAATGCATGAAAAGCGTAATCTTTAGTTTAAACACATGTAACCCCTTAAATTGTTTAGTTAGGGATTAACTTGCTCGGTATATTTTTATACTGATAAACCGTTGTCATTTTTCTTTTACAGAGAATGTCGAGTGACGCATGCACTTGCACTTGGGGGAAACATTATTGAACATTTTAAATTTCTGCATCGTACTACTGATTTACCGGGTCTGTTAAACCCGAGGTTTTGGCCGTGTTGGCCGTGATTACTTTCCGCTGCATTACTCTATTTCACGCATGATGATTTTTACTCTCGTATTTTGAATTAAATATTATTAATTTTCGGACTCAATTGTTGGAATGTTTTTAAATCTTTTACGTACCCATAAGCCTTGCATTTCCTTAGTGAGCTCGGGAAGCCGTGTCTTGCTAGGGAGATGTGGCGGTGACATCCCGGCCTGGGTTATCAAATCCGGGGTGTTACACGTAGCCTTGCTCAGTATGTTGTACTGACTCCCTTTGCTTTTGTCTGTTTTATAGATCCTGCTGGAGGCGCTGGAGCATGATTGGGGTATGGGGGATGAGAGACCACATAGATAGGATTCTAATGTTCATTTTATTATGTTTATTTATGTGGTACTCTGTTGATTGTTATTACTTGATGCCTATCTGATTAGTTGAGGCCTGTGAGCTTAGGATTTACATTCTGTCGGCCTGTGTCCTTATGTGATTTACTGTTTTGAGCTGGTAGCCCTGTTTGAGAGATTGGCATGTTGTTTATGCTGTTACGTGAGGCTTGAAGCCTGGATGATTGATTGGTATTGTTTTATTATTATTGGTGAGACTTTTTTCCTTGTGCCTATGTGTTTGTTTTATTTTAGCTCCTGCATTAAAATGGATTAATCAGATGGTCACTTTAGGTTTGTTCAGCCTTGTACTAGTTGTTTTAAATTAGCTGGCCACTAGTTTAGGATAGTTAGTACTGATAATGGCCAGAAATGTCCATTATTTTCAATCCATTTCCGTGTCTGAAATGGGCATTTGATCACATTCCAGTCTTATATTAAATATGAAAGCAGTTGAATTGGACTGATTTATGCATATTTGTAAAAATAATAAGCTGGTATGAAAAATGCATAAATATATAAATTTATTATGCATTTATGTTAGAAAATCCAAAAACCTGAGAAAAAGAAAATAGAAGAAAAAAGAAAATAAAAAGATGGGAAAAGAAATAAAAAAACCCACAAAAATTACATTTTTCGGGTATTTACGACGCTAGACAGACCTACGACGCTAAGCATGTTTCACGTCGTAGGCTGGGCTAGCGTCGTAGGCAGAGATGAAGGCAGGATTCTGAATGAAGATGACTACGACGCTATCCTTCAGTACGACGCCAAGCTTGAGTACGCCGCTAGTTAGGGACAAGACGTGTTTTCGAGCTGGAAGTCTACGATGTGAGACCAGTTCCACGTCGTAGTTGATGTTTGACGTCGTAAGGCATGCTTCACGTCGTAATATGGCCACAAATTCAAATTCAAGGCCTGGAGGGCCCATGGGCCTAGGTTTCCCACCTATTTAAGGACATGTTGACTCCTATGTTCAGTCACTTCACAACATTCGAAACTTGGAGACAACTGCTGTTCTTGAGGTGTGTTTAGGTAGTTAGTTAGTTAGGGTTTTATTTTTTATATTATTTACATTTATGCCTTAGATTAGCTCTTTATTATTCTAGATTAGTAGTTTTATTAGTGTTTCCATTTAGACTAGCCAGTTTAATACCCATTTCAGTTTTGTTAAACCTTTAATTAAGGTTGAAATACCCAAAGAATGGATATTATGAAACCATTTGTTATAAAATGGGGAGTTAATCATCCAAAAAGAGTCCCAAATCATGAAATGAACATGGGTCCATGGATTTATGCTTTATTTTCTGTTTCATGACCATTTGGTCATTTTATTTTGTTCACAATATGGGTTTTCTGTTATTTTTATCTTTTCTGGGTTCTTATGCATGTCAATATGGTTGAAAACCCTCATTTAGGTTTGTGGTTCATATTTGCTTATTTTTAGCTTATTTTCCCTTATTTTTATGCATTATAGCTTCCTGTTCATTCTTGTTTTGTTATATGTTTGCATTTGTGAACCATGAATCTGAAAAAGGGTCTTGCAATCGCATAGATTGCATTACACGACCAAAACACAAGTTCTGGGACGATTACGACGCTAACCTAGGTTGGCGTCGTAATGGAGTTTTACGTCGTAATGGTCTTGGACTTGGAAAAAATTGCCCTACGACGTCAGACTCACGATATGATCCTAGGATCAAGTCGTAATTTTTAGTCTAACGACGTAAGGCCCCAAAATACTTATATTCTCACAAAAACCCACCTACGACGCTAAGCTCACGACGTGATCCTAGGATCACTCCGTAATTTAATGTTTGTCGTCGTACTCCCCAATTTCAAAAACACTTCTGAAAATTCATGCTACGACGCTATCCTCACGACGTGATCCTAGGATCACGTCGTAATCTAATGACTAGCGTCGTAGTCCCCTTCCTTTTTCAAAAACCATCTTCTCTTATTACGACGATAAGCCCTACGACGGAAACCAATGTTCCACGTCGTAGCACTTGATTAGCGTCGTAGTCTCCCAATTTCTAAACTTCCATGCACGACGTCAAACCCTACGACATGAACCATGTTTCACGTCGTAGTCATGGTTAGCGTCGTACCTCACACCCTTTAACCCAAAATTTTCATATTTCCTTCACCAACCCATGACAACGCTAGCCTCACGACATAGGATCACGTCGTAAAAATCTGCTTAGCGTCGTAATTGGCAATTTTTGCCAATTTTTCCATTTCTTCATTTTCTTCATTAATTAATTGAACCTTTAAGTCAATAATTAAGGATCATGATTAGCAATGATTAAGATCAATACTTACCATGATTAAAGGATCTTTGTTCAATTCTCACTAAAATATTTTTCTATAAACAAAACCTTGATGTCTTAAGCAGATAATCCGGACTGTAACTAATTATGGTGTGAAGGATTATTTAAGTCATTAATTATGGATTAATTACATACCTTGCATGAGAAACCAATGTCTCTCATGCAAGGCATTTTGTCGTCTTTTATTTTATTTTATTTTATTTTATCTTTTTCGTGTTGTGTGAAACAGCTAGTAAGGAATATATCAGACTAATGTTGGCGGGTATTCCCACACGGATAAACTAGCTCGTAGTCTAATTATTAATTACTAGTTGTTATATTGCATGGTCCGGATAGTGGTCGGTGGAAGCCTTGGCGGTTCGTCCATCCGGGATATAATAGCTGCTCAGCTGACTCCTATCCGGATATAGTTTCTTTTTCTTTATCTTAATTTCCAAACCCAAATTCTAATCTGTAATATGAATCAGTTAATGTCTGTCAATATTAGCTGATGATCATTGCAGAGAGGAAACATGTAGGTTTTTATCTGGATTCGCAGACAGTAGAGGCCCAACTGGTAGCGACACTGCCATTATAGGATTTTCTGCTGTCTAAATTCATTCCATCCGAGTAAATGGGAAACTGGATAGCAGATGTTTGCAGTCCACCTGATTATTCAGCCATCAATTTTTGCCTCACGGCTACTTCCCCTTTGTGTCTCGCATTCTGTCTAGACCCGTCATTATATTTTGGGTCAATTTATTTTTACACTTCAATATATCCGTATGCATGCTATTATTATGTAATTATTGTGGTCTATACTATTTTGAGATCCTTCCCTTGGACGTAGAAGTCTTGATTTAAAACAGATATTGCATAGTAAATTTCCAACAAAAACTCATTTATAAAATCCGGATCTAAGTAAGGGATAAATTCCTCAGTTATTTCTAGTTCATATTTGGTCAAGGGTTGATTTTGGAAAATTAGAAGTAGAGTCAGCGATTAGGTCTCTTCTAGGCCGAAAGAAGTCTGTGTTCTTATTGAGAGTCTAGTACCTGTTTAGGGAATGGTTTTCAAATTTATTATTTTCCAAAATTGCTGTTTGTTGGGAATCTGGTATTAGATATTACACCGAGATGGGGTCCACTTGGATTCAAATACAGTGTGATAGATAATTCTAGAGGAACAACACTCAGGCCTTAGTTATTTTCTAAGATAGGGTTGAATTCCTTTCAACTGCTATCCTCTTCTGCCAAAGCCTATTTTTGAGTCCTGAGTGAGTGCATCCGGAATGAACTAATTTATTAATTTCATTTCATTAGTTTGTATCTCACAACCACACGAAAGGAAGTGAACACTGCGAGCGGTTCACCGAGATCCGGGAATTCTTGATCCACATCCGGTCATCCTGACTGGGGGCTCTTCTTATACTACTAGGGTAACTCTTTTGAAACCTCCGAGTGATAGGATTTTAAATGCTTTCTTTACCGCTTTCTTTTAAATGCTTTCTTTGGAGATCACTCGGATGTATTGAAAGTAGCGAAACTGCTTCTAGGTTTGAGAGATATGGGATAGTTCAGGCTTTCTTATAAACTTTGGGTGTGACATGAGGGATTGATAGCAGTACTTGACACTTCACTTAATGATTTTGCCAGGTGTTGCTTGTCCACCACAGATGAAATAACATACCCTGGCCGGGGCAGTTATGAATTTGTGGTATCTTAGAATTTGTGGTCTTAAGAACATGTAAACTCATACTGTAATTACCTGTCTGTTAAAGGGAACATAGTACTGAGAGCATGAGAATTGGCTATCTGACAGAATTATCCCAAGCAAAGATCTATGTATAAAAATGGAAGTTTAATAATGTTTTATATGAATCTTGTCCAATTTTTATTCTTTTCTCCCTGTCCCTTCTGTCTACTTTGAAATCAGCTTCATAGTTAGCATAGTCTAAATTTGTAGCTTTCCTAGAGTAGTTTTAACTGCTTCCATAGGATAACTTTAACCGCTTTCTAGACCTAGATTTAATTGCTTCTTTATAACAGATTTAGTTGCCTTCTAGAATAGTTTTAGCATGCTTTGTAGAATAATTTTATCTGTTTTTATAGCTTAGATTAAATTCTGTCAGTAGATGTTAGTTCAAAACCTTTAAACTGATTAAAGCAATACTAGTGGAGAATCTAGTAAAACGGTGTGGGACCTGCTTCTATCGCACATCCTCCAGTGAACGATCCGGACTTACCTACAAATTATTGTAATTTTTGACACCGTGCGCTTTCGGGCCACAGTTTCTTAACACGAGTAATAAAAACGTGACAACCTATGAATATATCATTAATCCCAACTCCATCTTAATAAATTGATTTTCATTAAATAAAATCTAAACTGGGATTATTTCATTTATTACTATTATTTTCAAAAATACTCGTAGTGGGAAATTGTGAAAAGTTTCATGGTGCCGTTGCCGGGGAGGATGCAACGCCGTTTTATTTAGAGAATTACATTCCTGATTGCTCATAGATTAGCCTATACATATAAATATATCTTATTCACCGAACCATCTCTAACCTGTGGATTGTACAGGTACTGTCATCGCTGATACCACCGTTCTATGCAAAGGAGAAAAGAGACACCAGCCGAGATCCCGTTCCATTCCGAAATCGAGAGAACAACCAGACTCTTACGGGCACAGGCTAGAATACGTAAGGAACGGAAAAAAAGGCAGGCACTACTATCTCCAAGTACAAGCAGTGATTTATCTGAAATGGCAAACCCTGACATCCCACCCATCATACTACCTAACCCACCACTCCAAAACATCCGCGAGGATCCTGAAGGAACTTATGACGATAACTTGGAAGAACCCCCTCCTCAAGTTATCCAGGGAGGTGGGAACTTACCGAATGTCGAACATCAGCCCTTCGAGGCCCCTCCTTATAATCCCAATAACCAAAACTTCCAGAATTACCCCAACTTCCAAAATCAGCAGTATCAGAATCCAAACCAGTACAATCCAAACCAGTATAATCCAAACCCACAAGATCATAGTGACCCAAGAAACTTCTACCCTAACCATAACTTCAATCCGCTAGACCAATACCAAGGACAATACCAAGGGCAATATTCAGGAGGACCAGGGAACAATCAGCAGCCCGCTGCTGCTGATTACATGCAGCCAATAGTAGAGCCGTACCTGAACGTGCTGGGCAGAGCACAATTGCAGCAAGGAACTTTTAGCTGAAGCCCGTTTTGATTAATTTAGTGCAGAACAGCCAGTTCGCAGGGGCCAACCATGAGGACCCACACGACCATTTGGCAACATTCTTGGAACTCTGCAACACGATAAAAAACCAGGGCATTTTGCAGAACACTATTCAGATGATGTTGTTCCCGTTCTCGCTGTGCAGTGGAGCGAAAACCTGGTATAAGTCAATGCCGGTGAATCAGAGGAGTAGCTGGGAGGATATAGTGAGAAATTTCTTGGTGAAGTACTTTCCAGAGTGGAAGATAGATGAGGGAAGGTCGAAAATTTCTGAGTTTAAAATGGAACCAGAAGAATCTTTGTATGATGTGAAGGAGAGATTCATGAATCTGTTGAGGAAGTGTCCTCAGCACGGTTTTCAGGGATGGGAGCAGTTGGGAAAATTCTACAATGGGCTGACACCGGCATGGAAGCACATGTTGGATGCAGCAGGAGGACATCACCTGTTACACATGCCCATGGATCAAGCATGGGCTAAAATTGAGACAATGAGTGTAAATCGGTCTGTACTAAATGATGACAATGTTAATGATGCCCATGGACTTTGTGTTGTAGGTACTGCTGAGAAATTAGATTTTGAAAAGCTGCAAGAACAGGTGGCGGCATTGTCTGTCAATCAGGGAGCAGGAAGTTCTGCTCAAGGACAGCAAACAGATGCAATCTGTGGACTGTGTCAAGGTGCTCACGCAACTGACACATGTGAACAGGTTGCAGCTGAAAGCTGTAATTTTGCAGGAGCTTTCCCGAACCGACACCCGAACCTGTCTTACTCCAACAACAATGCCCTTAATTCCCACCTTTTGAACAAGCCACAACAATTTAATCCGCAGCAGAATCAGGGATTCATCCCAAACAGGGGCTAGAATTTTCAAAATCAGAACCAAAATTTCCAACCCCAAATCCAGCAAAGACCCCTTCATAACCAAAACTTTCAGCAGCCTAACCAAATTTTTCAAAACTTCCAGCTCCAGTTTGTCCCCAACCAAGGCCAGTGGAACCAAAACCAGAATCAGAATCAGGTTCAAAAGCCACCATCAAGGCTGGAGAACCTGATGATCGATTTCGTTACAAGCCAGAAGAAGATCAATTCTCAACTTCAGGCCTCCATAAGGAATGTGGAGACCCAAGTTACTCAAATGGCTAGTGAACTGCAGAAGAGGGACAAGGGAGCATGGCCAAGTGTTGCGGAGAAAAACCCGCAGTGCAAGGCAATAACTCTGAAATCTGGAAATGTGTTGGCTGGTCCAAAAGGAAAGGATGCTGTGGAACAGGGAAAAGAAATTGGGATAGATGACACTGTTGATGAGGAAGCAATTGATGCTGAAAAAGAAAGAGCCGAACTGCAGACTGAAGCTGTGTCAGACAAGGCTAAAAATGGTAATGGTGAAGGTACAACTTCTGCCCCTTTGCCGCCTAAACATGATAAATTTTTGCCAAGGGTCCCGTACCCAGCGCGTCTAAAGAATAAAGAACAGGATCTTAAGTTTGAGAAATTTCTGAAAAGACTGCAAGAAGTTGAGGTAACCATACCTTTGATTGAAATGATCTCTGAAATGCCAACCTATGCTAAGTTCTTAAAAGAAATGATTTCAGGCAAAAGAAAGGTTGAGCAGGAAGAACTGGTGGTACTCAACAGTACTTGCAGCGCAATCATCCAAAAGAAGCTGCCTGAAAAGAAAGAAGACCATGGCTGCTACACTCTGCCGATCCGGATTGGCCAAGTCAGTGCTGGAAAAGGACTATGTGATCTCGGATCCAGCATCAATGTCATGCCATTAGCTATGGCTAAATGTCTCAAGCTTGGAGTTGTGGAGCCAATCAAAATGAGGCTATAGCTTGCAGACAGGTCAATCACACAGCCAATCGGGATCCTGAAAGATGTCATAATCAGAGCTGGCAGTACTCCATTCACAGTGGACTCTATTATCTTGGACATTGAGGAGGAATCTGACATGCCTCTCATCTTGGGAAGGCCATTCTTGGCCACTGGCGGAGCCTTGATCGATGCCAAATCTGGGAAGGTGACGCTCCGTGTGGATGGAGATGAGGTTGTCTTCGACATGGCTCAACTGCAGAAATATCCAAACAACAGTTCTTATTTTTCATTTGACGATGTAATAGCTAGGAGTGAGGGAGAGCTAGACTCTGACCTTGGGGATGTAATGATGATGAATGAACTATCAAAGCTGGTACTGAAGCCTGCAGGCGCGGAGCACGAAGGCTGCAGCGCCGTTTACTTCGCCGATCCTGGGACTGGGGATTTGGAGGAGTCTGACGGTGCCGAATTCCATGAAGACGCCAAACAAAAGGAGGCGGATCCTGTGCGGATGCAGGATCCGAAAGGTAAATCTGATATCTTGCCACCCATTTCTTGAAAATTACTTCCATCTGTGGAATGCCCACCAGAGCTAGAACTAAAAGTGCTACCGGACCATCTTAAGTATGCGTTTCTCGCTGAACATAAAATGTTACCGGTAATTGTGTCATCTAAGCTAACACAAGATCAAGAAAATGCTCTGGTGGGAGTGCTTAAAAAACATGTACGTGCAATCGGTTGGACCATTTCTGATATCAAAGGAATAAGCCCTTCTGTTTCTATGCACAGGATTTTGATGGAGAAGAGTTTCGAAGCCTCGCGCCAGCCCCAACGACGTTTGAACCCACCCATGCAGGAAGTGGTAAGAAAAGAGGTGATCAAGCTATTAGATGCTGATCTACCCAATTTCTGATAGCAAATGGGTTAGTCCCGTGCAGGTCGTTCCGAAGCGGGGTGGGATGTGCATCACGAAGAATGAACAAGGAGAGGAAATGGCAACGAGGCCGGTCACTGGATGGAGAGTCTGCATAGACTACCGGAACCTGAACGAGGCACTCGCAAGGACCATTTTCCTTTACCTTTTATCGATGAAATGTTGGAACGGTTGGCGGGAAGGGAGTTTTATTGTTTTTTGGATGGATATTCAGGGTATAATCAAATTGTGATTGCTAGTGAGGATCACGAAAAAACAACTTTTACATGCCCTTATGGCACTTTTGCTCATAGGCGCATGCCTTTTGGTTTATGCAATGCACCAGCAACTTTTCAAAGATGCATGATGTCGATTTTCTCTGAATTTATCGAAAAATGCATTGAAGTCTTCATGGATGACTTCTATGTATATGGAGATACGTTTGATGATTGTCTGACCAATCTTGCTAAGATTTTAAAGAGATGTGAGGACACTAACTTGGTTTTAAACTGGGAAAAGTGCCATTTTATGGTCACTGAGGGCATAATGTTAGGTCACAGCATCTCGCGTGAAGGCATTGAGGTCAATCCGGCCAAGGTTTCCATCATCTCAAATCTCCCTCTCCCCAATTCGATAAAATCGGTCAGGAGTTTATTAGGGCATGCCGGTTTTTACCGGAGGTTCATTAGGGATTTCTCTAAAATTGCCAAGCCGCTCACTAACCTTCTTTGTAAAGAAAATTCTTTTGTAATAAATGAAGCATGTGTCCAAGCCTTTGACACGCTAAAAAAGATGTTAGCTTCTGCTCCAATTGTGCAACCACCCGATTGGTCAATACCATTCGAGGTGATGTGTGATGCAAGTGGTCTTGCAGTGGGTGCAGTTTTAGGGCAACATAAGGGTGGGAGACATTGTGTAATTCATTACGCAAGTCATGCCTTGAATGAAGCCCAAATAAACTACACCACTACAGAAAAAGAGATGTATGCTGTAGTCTTTGCGTTTGACAAGTTCAGACAGTATCTTATTGGTACAAAGACCATAGTGTACACTGACCACAGTGCACTCAGATACTTGTTCAGCAGCAAGACGCAAAGCCCTGTTTAATCAGGTGGGTACTCTTGTTGCAGGAGTTTGATATCGTAATAAAAGATAGGCGAGGTCGAGATAATGGTGCTGCTGACCACTTATCTCGATTAGAAAATGATAAAAATGATAAAGCCGTCAATGAAGAGTTTCCAGACGAACAGTTCTTCGCATTACACTTGCACGATCAAGCGTGTCCATGGTTTTCCGACATTGCTAACTTCTTGGCATGCGGAATAATCCCACCATTTTTAAGCCATCATCTCAAGAATAAGTTCAACTGAGAGGTATTAAATTACTTCTGGGAAAAACCTTATCTCTTCAAGCACTGCGCCGATTCGATAATCAGGCGATGTGTGACTGAGCATGAAGCATATCAAATTGTCAGAAAATGCCATGAATCAGAGTATGGAGGTCATCACGGTCCCACTTGAACGACCCACAAGGTCCTCGAGTGTGGATTTTATTGGCCTCACATCTATGAGGATTGCAAGACATTTGTGAAAGCTTGCGACAGGTGCCAAAGGTTAGGAAACATTTTCAAGAGGGATGAGATGCCTTAGAAAGGAATTCTCACCTTGAGATTTTCGATATTTGGGGCATTGACTTCATGGGACCGTTTCCACCATCTGGTGGAAACCAGTACATCTTGGTAGCTGTCGATTACGTGTCCAAATGGGTCGAGGCTATCGCATTACCAACCAATGATGGTAGCCAAGTCATAAAGTTCCTCAAGAACAACATTTTTAATCGATTTGGCATACCTAGGGTGATAATATCTGATGGAGGAACACATTTTGTTAATAAATCCTTTGAGAACTTAATGCTTAAAACTGGAATCCTCCATAAGATAGGCACGCGTTATCATCCCCAGACAAGTGGTCAAGTCGAGGTATCCAATCGCGAGATCAAACATAGAGGTGTCAAAACGGGCCCGCGGGGCGAAACAGGCCGGTCCATGCGGGCCCCTATGTTTTTGCGGGCTTGAACGGGGCGGGCTTAAATGGGGCGGGCTCAAAATGTCTAGGCCCGATCCGCCCCACACAGGGGCCGCGGGTTATGCGTGCCGGCCTGCGGGTTTTTTATTTAAATAATAGTAGTATTATATTTTTTTATTTGTAAAAAATAAAATCCGGATATATTTTTGAATGTTTATATTAAAAATAAAATAAAGTGATTTATAATTGGTATTTATAATTATAAATATGTAAGTGTGTATTTATTGGCACAATTATTTACTTTAATGTGGGTTTGTTGAATAATTATTTAAAAGGATTTATGATGATTCCATTTTTAATACTAAAAGAGTATATTATATTTTGCAAAATATAATATGTGTGACAAAAGTTTTATAATTAGTGATTGAACTGAGTAAAATTTTAGGTCTGACAGATGAAGTCTTTGCTAGAGTTGTATTAGGTAAGACAGAGTGAGCATAATTCATTAATTCTATATGTTATTAGGTAAGACTGTCTAGACATAATTCACTAAATTTAGTATTTTATTAGGTAAGATTGTATGGGCATAATTTATTTACATTTAAAAAAATAAAAATTTGTCTGCATACATAATTTTTAATGAATAGAATAATAAGAAATTTTAAACTTAAAAACTTGATACCCATAGAATTAATGAACATGGAAATATTAGAAGAGAGATAATTTGTATTAAGATAATTCAAAATGCAACCAATTCAATAATTTAAATATTTAATAATATTATGCCAAACATACTTAAGAATAATAAATTCAATTGATGCACAACGTAAAAAAAAAAAAAAAAAAAAAAAAAAAAAAAACTGAAAGCCAGTGGGGAGGCCCGCCCCGCCGTGGGCCTAACCCGCAAAAGCCCGCCCCGCCGCGGGTTGGGCCCATTAAGGCCCGCATCTAAACGGGCCTCTAAAATTTGAGCCCACCCCGCATTTTTTATCTTGCGGGGCGGGCAGACCCAACGGGCTAAGTCCGTTTTGACAGGTCAAATCAAACATATACTCGGAGCCACTGTCGGGAGAACCCATAAGGATTGGGCACGTAAGCTCAATGATGCTCTATGGGCATGTCGCACAACATATAAGACTCCCATTGGGATGTCTTCATACAGGCTTATCTTCAGAAAAACTTGTCATTTGCCCGTAGAGTTAGAGCATAAAGCTTACTGGGCCGTCAAAATGCTTAATTTTGATCCAAGAGTTGCTCAGAGCAAGCGCAAGTTGGACCTCAATGAAATTGAGGAAATACGAGCGCAAGCTTATGAAAGCTCTCGGATTTATAAAGAGCGGACGCAGAAGTTGCACGATCGCCAGATTAAATCCAAGCAATTTTATATTGGCCAAAACGCGTTACTGTTTAATTCTAGGTTGAAGCTGTTCCCCGGAAAGCTGAGATCCAGACGGGAAGGGCCGTATGAAGTGCTGGAAGTGTTCAAAAGCGGTGCAGTCAGGATCAGAACTGATAAAGGAGATCTGGTGGTGAATGAACATAGGCTGAAAGAATACATCGGACTGTTCGATCCGGAAAAAGAGAGCCAAGCAGTGGCAGACTCGGCTTACGCTCAATAAAAACAACAATAAAATCATAAAAATTTCATAAAAACAACAATATATGTACTAAGACTCTAAATGTGAGGATGTTGATATTTGGAGAAAATCTAATATGGTTAATTTATCTGTCTTGCAGAAATCCCGGAACCACCTAAAAGAAGGATGTAGAAAAATAGAGCAGAAAATCAGATTCCCGGTTGGATTAATTCCACGAATTTAAGAAAATATTTTCGGAATATTAAAGCAATTTAAAAATCCGGAATAATTTTCGCAAATAAGTGGACTTGATCCAACGTATTTTATGCAAGTAGATTTCAATAAACTTTAGCCCAATAAATTTTTATAACATAAAAAATGTTTTGGATTGAAAATTTTCCAAGTCCAAAATAAATAAATCCAACTGAGGCCCAATTTCACCTACCCGGGCCCAGTCCGCCTTTATTTTTTGAAAATTTTCAAAATTACGACGCCAACCTCTCCTACGACGCTAACCTAGGTTAGCGTCGTAGTACACTCCCTATCCCTTTATCCTCTGCTACAACCTTAGCCTCCACTACGACGCCAACCTAGGTTGGCGCCGTACTCTTGGCTAAGGTCGTACTCAGACCTTTCGCACATCACCGCCCTACGATGCCAACCTCACCTACGACGTCAACCTAGGTTAACGTCGTAGTGATTGGATAACGTCGTAGTACACTTTTCCCCCGCATTTATCCTACGACGCCAAACTCGGCCTACGAAGACAGACTAGCGTCATAGGCTAGGTTTAGCGTCGTAAACCCTTTTTCCCTGCCTATTAATACCCCAGACTCTTCCCCTTCCCCATTTCACTCAACACTTCATCATTTTCAAACACTTCCAAAATCCCATTCTCATGAAGAACACACTTGTTCTTTCGTAACAACACCGTCCAAAACCAAGGCAAAACTCTATCAAAATTTTCCCAAAACCTTCGCAATGGCGTCTTATTCCTCTTCAAAAGCTGATAAGCCGTGGTAAGTTTTCCTCTCCCCTGATTCTCGAGCTCTTCAGTCCCCATGCTCTAGACATTTTAAGGATTTTTGAGTTCGTGGTTGTGCAAATGTGTAAATACGCAGTCGTCTTGCACTTTTATTGTTTCTTGAGTTCGATTTTTGAGCCATGTGTGCTCTGGGCAAACTGTATTCTTGAGTCTTATGACGAATGGGTGGGTGCCGAGCATGTTTTGAAAAATGGGTGTTCGATTATGCTGTTGTTTAGGGTTGGGAGTGTTCGAGTCTTTATGAGCTTGTTGATTCTTGTATGCTAGGGTGGGCTATTAGGGATTTGACAGTGTCAAATGCCACCATTGTTGCGGATTTTGAGTTTTTAGGATTCATGAGGGAAATCAATTTTTCAACACTATATGGTACCCTTTTTAACCTGAGTCGTGTTTGGTTCTGTTCTAGATTGAGAACTTCCTATTTAGTTGCATTTTAGACTTATGAATGGTTGAAATGGAAAACTAATGAACATAGGGGTACTTTATGAGTATTACTATGTTGTTAGTTAAAATGTTCTTGATTACATGGTTAGCTAAGCATGTTAGACAGTACTTTGACTCGGTTAATCTGTCTTGAAAGCATGAGTTTTGGATAGAAGTAAGAATATTTTGCTGTTAGATGTTTGAGGCTGCTGTGTTTTCATAAGGTTTGTATGCATGCCTTTATGATGTTGTAAGGAGCATTAATTTGTTGCTTGCCTGGTATGTCTGTCTCTGAATAATGTGATCTGTTGAAAAGTTGGTGTATGTCTGCATTTGGCATAGCTGCACAAACAAATAAATTTTGTATTCACTTTTCAGTAAAAGGTTTTAGAAAAGAACAAAAAGTTGGTAGGATTTTCCTTCCTAAGTTGACTACTCGTTTTTGTTCCCAATGGAGCAAAAAGCTAGTGTAATAAAGTAGCAGTCTTTTTCCTCATGTGGACTGCTACTACTTTGAAAAATCCAAAAATGGGACCATTAAATACCCCACTTTTATTCAATAAAATAAAGTCAACCTTTATTAAAAACTAAAAAAAGGGGTTTTGTTCGATTGTGTGAATATTTTGCACTGTCCATATCATCCCAAGCAGCTCCAATCAAGCAAACCCGAGCCACCGCGTCCCCATTTGCATTCTCTTGATCCACGCGTCTCATTCCATTCCATTGCACATTTAACAATCACATCGGGATTGTTTAAAATTGAGAAAATCAAAATTTTTGGGCCCAATGGCCCATTAAAAAGATTTTTGGTCCAATGACCACTTTATTTTTATTAATTGGACTCAATAGTCCATTCAAAAATAATTTGGGGCCCAATGACCCCTTTTTCTTGTTAATAACCCATTATTTTAATAAACTCTCAAAAATGTGTAAAAAGATAAATTTACCATTGCTTTGGAAAAAAATCAAATTGGAAATTTAATAACCTAAATGTGAGGATGTTGGTTTTCACTTTAAATAATTCTTATGAAAATTATAAAAACTGGATTTAATACTTCCAAATTTTTCAGAGAAAAGTTAGTTGTGGAATCACGGGCTGGTTTGCCCAGCTGCACGCAAGATCAGGGCATAATAGATGGGTCGCAGTAAAGGGTCAAGGCAAACGACTATAGGAAAGCTCTTGAGTCGGAATTTAATGTCAAAATCATGGCAGCTACGGAAGTAAGCTTTACACTGCAAAAGGGCTGGGACAAGCACATTAAAATAGAGGAACGGAATTTCAAGGAGGTCGAGTTTGCGAGGGATTTTTATTTTTGCTTAATGAAGTTCTGGGAGCGACAGGTTGAGGAATCCCGCTTAGATATGAAAGTGTCGGATTATGTGCACTCTGAAAGAATTATCAGAAGATTCCACGAGTATATGGCCCGGTGGGATAGACATCAAGAATCCAAGACCGGAGACTCAGCGTGCATGGAATTCGAGATCATAGTGGTGCCCAACCGGATAGATGAAAGGGTGAAAAAGCAGTTTACAGATAAGGCACCGAATCTAAGTCAGATGGTACACAGGGGAATCTTTATGGTGCACAAAGCCCTGCCATTTCTATACAATCCTAGTTTGCTAGAGAATAAAGGAATAAAGGAGCAGAGATGGCTCACACAGCAGACTAGGAGGAGGCACAGGGAAATGAGCCACAACTTGGACCACGCCATAAAAAGGGCCATGGCTTCAAAAGAAGAGAACCAGCCGCCGCTGATTAAAGTCATGATGGATATAGCCAAGGAGTTCAGGCAGCAATGGCACGCTCTTATGACGCTCTAGGGCACAGGCAAGAAAGATATTACAGAATCAATACTGGATAAAGATCTTGTGCTGCCAGATGAAGATTACTTTGACACCATCTTTTTGGAGGATGTGTATAAGCCGACCTATTTTGCAGAACAGCGACCAAAAGGAATTTATGAGATCCATGTTATGAGGGATCAGGTCACTGAGGTCATCCGGAATACAAACTGGAACGTGCTAAGAAAGAACCAACTGCAGACCCAACTTTTGACGCAGGCTGAAGCAGAGGAATATGTAAAAATTGAATTCCCTCACGATATGTCGTTTGTGCAACCGGAAGCCAAGGATCTAGTGGGATCAATGATCGAGGAAAATAGGCTGGAGTTTGTGCGCTTTTTGATGGAAATGGATGCGTTCGGGCTGAACTACTGTAACTCAATAAGCAGCAACAATGTCCTATTGCATAAAAGGGATGTCTGGGTTGAGTTCTGCAACTATATCAAGAACAAGTGGGAAAAACGGCTGAGACTTATCACCAGGCCTATCTTCGTGAACAAATTTTTGAAAGATGCCGAGAAGAACTTGGGCATAAATTTGGATGAAGAGGACAGCGAAAATAAGGAGGATGAGGAGAACATACTGATTGACCAATATACAAGTGCTGCCTCCCCTCCTCGGGCTTATACTGAAGCCAACCCATAAGCCCAACAAGAGCCCGCAGAAGTTCCAACACTGCCAACTCAACAGGAGCAACCAACTGAATCAACCCCAGTTGTAAAAGACAGAGGAAAGGGGAAAGCAACTGAGGAGCCTCCTAAAAAGAAACTGAAAAATCTAGCACAAATTGAGGCAGATGCGGAGAAGGCCAGGGCACTGCAAGAGCAATATAACCAAGAAGCTGCGATGAGAATTCAAGCACAGGAAGCCGAGACAGCCCGTAATGCTGAAGAAGAAAGAATTCGGGCAGAAAAAGAAAAGGCCCAGAAAGAGGCAGAAAAGAAAAAGAAAGCCTTGGAAGAGGTTGAAATGTTGAGAAATATTGAGAAAGCGCGAGCCGAGGAGGAGAGACGAAGAAAAGAAATGCATGATAGGGAAGCTGCTGAAAAATTGCAGGCTGAACTAGAGATGAGGAAATCGGAGAATGTGGAGAAGGAGAAGGAAGATGATGATGATGAGCTTAAGATCACAGGTGAAGTACAAGGACAGGGGCTAAAGATCAAGAAAGAGCCAACTGTCTGGACTGGTCCCACTGCTCATGCTGAAGAGAGAATCCGAGCAGAAATTAGAAAGAACTTGAATGAGCAGATTGAGACAGGCATAGAAAAGGGAGCAGAGCCGAAGGCAATCAAGTATAAGACGCAAGTGGATCAAGTGATAGACCCACTTGTGGGGACGACCAGAATTGAAGCTATTATTAGCCCAGAAAAGCCAACAGAGCAAAGGAAAAGGAGATGAGTTGTGATAGGAGAACATGATGAGCCAGGGGAAAGAGCAGATCCAACCACGCTATCAGAATTAATCAAGGAAAAAGCTGATGAGCAGCAGGCAGTTGCTAAAAGGAGGAAGATTGTAAGGGAGGAAGAAGAGAAAGAAACTCAAGAAGAACAGCAAGAATTCATGGAGGCAATGGGAGCAATTTTCCAGCGTCCCATTTGACGAGCTTTAAGGGAGGAGGAGGAGGTATCAATTAATGTTAATGACCTATATTTTCCTGTACTTAAATTTCCCTTACCTGTAAATTGTGAACTCAATACAATGAAAAATATAATTAAACAGGTTGAGGAGGAACCTAGAAATGAAGCAGCTCAGGGAGGAGGAGAACTGAGCAGACATGAGCATAATGAGCAAATCCAAGAGGAACATGAGCCAATAAATTGGCACACCAGTGAGGATGAACCTCAAAAGTCAATTGGCTCGGTCAAACCAGCTAGATTTTGGGAGGAAACTGTGGTGCGCACTGGGATGGGAATCCAAAAGAAGGAGAATAGAAAAATGATAATCTTGGAGGGAGACGTAATCCGAAAATTCAATGGGAAGGCAACAGCAGTCAAGGCGTATGAGCAGCTTATGGAAACTATCATACCCGATAAGGGGTTTGCACCTGACTCGCTGACACACCCCACAGTTGATTTTTGGAGGACACAGCATGGATGGGAGTAATTCCTACTACATCATGGGGATCCGGGTTACATGGAGTTGACTAGGGAGTTCTATTGCAACATTAATGCCACAAGGAGGACCACTTGGGTCAGAGGGCACACCATAGATATATCTCCGGAATATCTGAACAGGTTCCTCCAAACCCCTAGTCACCCCAGTGAGATTCCACAGGAGAAAATTTTGAACAAGCGGGGCAAGACCAAGAGAAGATTAACATATCAAGCCATCGCTGACTTCTTGACCAAAAGGCCAACAACTGAGATCACATTCAAAACTGCTGAGCTGAAAGTGGAATACATGCCGACATATGAATTTTTCATGGCGAAGATCAAACCAAGCTCGCACCCACAGACCACTTCAGGCAGTATATTGATGGGGTTTGCGAAGCTGTGGCATGGGTTAAAGTTGAATGTTGGCGTAACACCCCGATTTTTGATAACCCAGGTCGGGATGTCACCGCCACACCTCCCTAACAAGACACGATTCCTTCGAGCTTGCTAGAGAGATGCAAGGCTATGGTATTGTAGTATTTAAAATATTTAAAACGCATTCAAACAGCCCATACAATATAGTTCGAAAAATAATATGATAATAGTGCAGCGGAAATAATATTAAGTATAAGTATTGCAGCGGAAATCTAAATAGGGCCAACATGGCCAAAACACGGGTAAACAGGCCCGTTCATGAATGTTCTAGTCTAATGCAAAAATTTCAAAATAGTGTTCCTCCCAAAAATATTCCCATGCATGCACATGATCATGCATAATCCACATAAGAAAAAGAAGGAAATGATTTTGGTCAGCCACACGTGTTAAGTAAGTTAACAATAGCATGATTATGGGGTTTCAAAGCCATTAATTAAACTTAAATAAAAGCATGCTACTAGATAGTATACAGTTTAATTTAATTAACTAAATAAATTGCGTAAATTAAATCATGGATTCTATCTAGTCATATATTTAACATGATTTAATTAAAAGCAAAAACAAATTTAAATAAAGCACTAAATAATTTAATTGGAAGCAATAAATAAAGTATTTTAAATTTTCCCCATTAAACAATATCGTGTATTTCAAGTTTCTCACGATTGCATCGCAATCTCTAGAATTCTAGCCGGTAGTCCGGCGGCCGCAGTCGTATCCGCCATACCCAGTACCACTCTGGAGCCTTGGGAAATCCATACGGATGTTCTCGAGAGTGTAGGCCATATATCTCGTGCCGTTTTGGCAGTGTTTCTCATATTTCGCGCGGGTCACCATCGTCCATAAAGGCACGAAGTGAATAGTTAGGAGGGCACCCTGCAGAGCACTCGCCCCCTAATTTTATTTAATCAAGTTACAAGGGGATTTTTCAAAAACTCTTATTTCATGTATTTTATTCCAAAGGAAATTTCTACTCGTTTAAACCTTAAAGGTCAATTTCACGAATTCAACGGGTTTATCAAGATTTGACTTTCATAAAATGTTGTTTACTTCATAATCATTTCAAAATTTGTTTTAAGTCCAAAAATTCTGAAAATTTACCAGTAATACAAAAACACAAATACAAACAAGTTTCCTGTTTTAAGTTTTCCGATCCGGGTTAAGGAAATAAGTCAAAAACATGATTTTCTGTCAGAACATTATTCTGTCCGGGTTTTCAACAGCAGTTTCAAAAATTCGGATTCTACCATAGCAAACGAACACCAATTCAACGAAAATTTATAGGAAGATGCTCAAGATATAGATCTACAAGTTCTATGTTCAACTCAAGTTCTAATTCGGCCTAGATCTAAAGTCAAAATCAACCACAAGTTCGGACTAAGAATCTGTCACTGTTTTCAAGACCTAAATTTAGGCAGGTTCATTTGAGGCCGTTTTTAGGTATCAAAACACAATGAAAAATTATGAAAACTTTATACAAGTTAGATTAGTGTCTTAGAAACATTTTTCGTGTTTTAAGTTTTTCCATTTGAATAGTTTTAAGGGTTCCAAAAATTCATACGAGATCGCTGCACCATAGGGTTTTTAGGTTGACAGATTTTAGGGTTCTTGTTTAAATCTTTACGTTTAGGTATATTTTAATTCTCCCAAAAACTATAGTAAGGTTAACTTACTTGATGGTGGATCTCCCGGCTCGTCCGATTCGTGGGCGTTGCTTCCACGTCCTCCGTTCGTACCCTGGATTCGCCGAGATATTTGTTCTTGATCCGGATCGGGTTTTAGAGAGGAAGAATAGATCGAGTTAGACTCGTTTCCGAATTAGAATGGTAAAGAATGAACAAGGTCTTACCAACACGATCAGAGTCTTGAATTTTCGTCCAAATCTCAGCCTTCTATTGCCTTCATGCCTCCGACGACTCCGGGATTTAGAGTTTGAAACGTGTAGGGTTTTCGAAGAGTTTGAAAATCATCCGGGGTCGAAGGGGATGGGTTTTTATAGAGTCGGGGGTCTTAGGGTTCGGCCAAGTCAGTTACAAAGAGTCTTGGGCCGCAAGGTGAGCAACCGAAGTCGAAAAATCCGAAATCGGGCGAGAAAATCTCGCATTGTTCATTGGCCGCGGCTGGCACGGTGGCGGCGCGGGAAACCCTCCGCAATGCGCGGAGACCGCGCGGCCTTGGCCTGGACTTCGGTCCTGGCCGGGTCGTGCAATCCGTCGGGCATTTTCTCATCTCTTTCGGACTTCTATCCTCCTATGTTCTTGGGCTCTGATCCATCGGGCTAATCTTTGAACTCCAAATTCCTATTTTTGTTTTTATTTATGGGTCCGAATCATGAGTCCATTTGTATTGGGTTATCTTGGGGCCATGTATTTAACTAAATTGTCTTTAACTTTAATTCTTTCTTGGATTAAATTCCCTTTCTCATTTCCCATGATTCTTTCTTTATTTATTATATTTATTTATTAATTGTATTTATTCATTATTTAATTATTTATTTTATGTTGCAAAATTCTCGGGTATTACAGTCTACCCTCCTTAAGAATCAGCTTCGTCCTCGAAGTTGTGTTTCGGTTTTTCTCATTCTACGAGTTAACCCTTTTGTTTATTTTATTATTTTGTGACTGAACTAGAATTAAAATTTCTAAGCTGCCTACGTACCCTGTGAAGGGATCAAGCCATGACGTAGTTCAAAACAATTTGAATTTGTTTGTTTATTTCGGACAAAAATACAAGGAAATTACACGGTGTGACATCCTCTCCCCCTTAAGCTTACAGTTATGTCCCCATAACTGTGTCGGTGTCGGTTTGGAACAGTATTGGGTAGCGTTCTCTCATGTCTGTCTCCAATTCCCACGTTGTTGTTTCACTCTCATGGTTCGACCAAAGAACCTTAACCATCTTTACGGTCGTATTTCTCGTTACTCTCTTCTTAACATCGAGGATTCTCACTGGGACTTCTTCATAAGTCAAATCATCATCGAGTTCAATTACTTCCGGTTGAAATACATGTGTCGGGTCCGGCACATATTTCTTTAGTTGTGAGACATGAAATACATTATGAACTCGAGCCAATTGTGGTGGTAAAGCCAGTCGGTAAGCTAGATTTCCGACTCGTTCCAGAATTTCATAAGGTCCTATGTATCGAGGACTCAACTTTCCTCGTTTTCCAAAGCGCATCACCCCCTTTATGGGTGATATCTTTAGCATGACCCTATCTCCCACTTGAAATTCTAGGTCTTGTCATCTCACGTCAGCATAACCCTTCTGGCGGTCTTAAGCGGCTTTCATTTTCCCTTGGATCACCTTTATCTGTTGAGCCATATCTTCGACAAGTTATGGCCCCACTACCACAGCTTTATCATTTTCTTCCCAACTCAATGGGCTTTGGCACCTTCGTCCATACAACGCCTCGAATGGTGCCATGCAAATGCTAGCATGGTAGCTGTTGTTGTAGGAAAACTCAATTAAGGGTAAATGGTTTTCCCAGCTTCCCTAGAACTCCAATACGCATGCGCTCAGTATGTCTTCTAGGGTTTGGATCGTTCTCTCGGTTTGTCCATCCGCCATCGGGTGGAATGCAATGCTCATTTTGATTTGAGTACCGAGAGCTTTTTGTAACTCCATCCAAAAGTGAGAGACAAATCTATTGTCTCTGTCAGAAATGATGTCATGTGGTACGCCATGTCGTTGTACCACATTATCGATGTAGACTCGGGCCAATTGGTCCATAATCCACATGTCCTTCATAGGGATAAATATGGCTGTCTTCGTTAGCCTATCCACAATCACCCAAATCTTATTCATGCCTTTAGGTTGATCGCGGTAATCCCGAGGAAAGTCCATCGAGATGCTATCCCACTCCGAACTTGGGATTTCCAGTGGTTGCATCAACCCTAAGGGTTTATGTCGCACTGCCTTAACTCTTTGGCAGGTGAGGCATTTCGCCACAAAATCTGCCACTTCCTTTTTCATTCCCGGCCACCAATAGATCTTCTTTAGATCCTTATAAAGTTTGTCACCTCCGGGATGCACTAAATATGGTGTGTTATGCCATTCCTCCATCAATCTTTGCTTCAGCTCGGCACACTTCTGAGGCACACACCATCTCCCTTTGAAGCGAATGCTTCCATCCTCGTGGATAGCAAATCCTATTGCCTTGCCAGCGGAAATACTCTTCTTTACCCTCTCCAATTTTACATCGCCCGGTTGGGCGAGTCTTCTCTCGTCAAGAGTTGGAGTTCCCGCAACCATTGCGTTGACCATTTCGCTCACTGTGCCAGGATGCACAATTTCCACATCCAATCTTGCCAAATCCATGTACAATGCCAGCGGAATTACCAACGAGTTTGTCACATGTTGGGTCTTCCGACTAAGGCATCGGCTACCACATTCGCGTTCCCCTCGTGGTAGGATATTTCTAAGTCATAGTCCTTGATAAGTTCTAACCACCTTCGCTGTCTCAGGTTCTTCTTCTGAGTGAATATGTATTTCAGGCTCTTGTGGTCAGTGAACATTCGATACTTTCGCCCGTAAAGATAGTGCCTCCATATCTTTATAGCAAAAACGACCGTTGCCAACTCCAGGCTGTGTGTCGAGTAGTTTTCCTCGTGAGGTTTCAGTTGGCGTGATGCGTATGCAACGACCCTCGAGTCTTGCATCAAAACGCATCCAATTCTTCCTTCGAAGCATCGCTGTAAACTTCGAAGTCACCATCCTCTGACGGTAGTGTTAATACGGGTGTGGTTGTGAGTCGTTTCTTCAGCTCCTGAAACGCAGTCTCACACGCATCCCTCCACTTGTATTTTACTCCTTTCTTCAGTAGCTGGGTCAAAGGGCGTGCGATTTTCGAAAAGTCCTTCACGAATCGCCTATAATACCCAACTAATCCAAGGAAACTCCTTATCTCAGTTGGGCTCTTTGGCGCTGCCCACTCTGTCACGGCAGAAACTTTTGCCGGATCCACTGAAACTCCATCAGCGGATACTATGTGTCCAAGAAATGCTACCTCTTTCAACCAAAAATCGCATTTGGACAACTTGCCGTATAGTTGGTTCTTTCGCAAGATCCCTAACACTTGGTGCAAATGTTGGGCATGCTCTTCCTCACTCTTCGAGTAGATCAAGATGTCGTCGATAAACACCACTACACACTGATCTAACAATTCTCGAAACACTTTGTTCATGAGGTTCATGAACATCGCTGGGGCATTTGTTAACCCGAAGGATAACACTGTGAACTCGTAATAGCCATATCGAGTTCGAAACGCCGTCTTCGGAATGTCTTTCTCGGTGATTCTCAATTGGTGATACCCAGATCGCAAGTCGATCTTCGAGAACACCGAAGCTCCCTTAAGTTGATCAAACAGATCCTCGATTCTCGGCAGAGGGTACTTACTCTTGATGGTCTGATTTAATCCCCTATAAATCTATACAAAGACGTAATCCTTCGTCTTTCTTTTTGACGAATAAAACCGGTGCTCCCCATAGGGAAGTACTTGGTCTTATGTATCCTTTCTGCAGCAGCTCTTCGAGCTGTTCCTTTAGCTCCTTCATCTCCAACGGCGCCATTCGGTACAGAGCTTCTGAGACAGGCTCTGTTCCCGGAATGAGATCTATGGTGAATTAAAGATCTCGGTTAGGTGGCATGCCCGGAACGTCTTCAGGGAACAGGTCCGGGTATTCTCTCACCACTGGGATGCTGTCGACCTTGTTTTCTTCCGCCTCGAGGTCATGAACGTAGCACGCATACAACTCATACCCCTTGCACATCAAGTTACTCAGTTTGAGGGCGCTAACAATTTTGTTGCTCCTCTTAGGGGTTTGAGAGTAAAAGATAACTCTTCTTCCCCTACTTTTTGACAGGGTGATCTTTTGCTTCTAACACTCGATCACCGCTTTATAATGGGACAACCAGTCTATTCCCAGTATAATGTCAAAGTCCCTTAAGTTAAACTCTACTAAGTTCGTGAAAAAATCTACGTTCTTGATCACTATAGGAATTCCGTCATAACGTTTAGAGCACGCTACTACTTCTCCTGAAGGCAATTGAATTCATAAGCTAGTTATCTCGCACTTAGGTAGATCTAACTCAGGCACTACTCTTGATGCTATAATTGAACAGCTAGCTCCAGAATCAAATAAAATTCTCAGGGGTGTATTCAAGGAAATGTAATATAATTGTTTAGATGAGTAATTATAATAGTGTTTGGGCGTTAGACGAATTTTCGCACATAGCGCTTGATTGGGCTTAAAAAGAGCCGCAAAATTTTCTCTTTTTTTTCAGGGTTCGGGGTCAGGGTTTAGGATTTAGGGTTTGAAATTTTGTTTTATTTATTTATTTATTTTTTTCGATCGGACAGGGTTCTGTCCGGATTTTTTTTGAATAAATAAATCTTGTATTTTATTTCTTGAAAGAAATTTTTAGTATAAGTGAGAGAATGTACAAAAATAGAAATGTTTTCTTAGCAAAAATAGTATCTACTAAAAATAGAATTTCCATTCGCCCCTAAGCGTCTTCTGGCAGGGTAGCAGGATCCTCCTCCGGGTCTTCTTCCACCGGACTTGGGACTGGGCTTGGGTCCGGTGACGGACGAACCATGTGAGGCCAGAGTCCAAGGGTTCCGTAACGGCAATGGATAAGGCCTGATGGGCATTCAACTGCGGGTGTTGGGCTTCGTGGTCCCATCAAATTGTCCTCCATCGTGCTGACTGGTACCACGATATCAGTGAGTTCGAGCAAGTCCAACCCTTGAGCCTCGATTCTATCTATCATTGCATCGCTCCGCTCGGTAAGCTTTTGCACTTGAGTTTCTAAGTCTTTTATGCGACCTTGATCAACAGCTCTCAAATTCAGAAAGTGATGGAGGTCAGCTTCCCTTAAGTCTCCCATTTGGTGCAGATTTGCCTCCAATTGGGCTACCCGGTGTTTCAGTTGTTGTATGGTTTGTTGAGAATCCAAGTATGCATTCATCATCTTGGCCATTAGGTTCGTCATATCTTGGTTAGACATCTAGCGCAAGCAAAAGATCTAAGTTAGAACATACTGCTTCTAGGTTCTCTAAGGCATAGTAGAATGTAGTATGCACATGCAACGATGATCCCCCCCGAAAATAAATGCACTATTTTTTTCCATGGGTTTTTAAAATAAAACTTCATCCCATGGTGGACTAAAATAATAGTAATAAGATTTAAGCCTCCATATTGGGCCAAAGAATAATAATTGGATTTCAAAAAATATGGGGATTGGGCCTCAAGAAAATTTTGGGATTTAAAAATAATCTTTTGGACTAAAAAAAATAATAACTTGGGCTAGGAAGTAATAATATGGGTTTTTCTAAAATTAATAGTGTTAATAGTTTAGAAATAATAATTTAAAAATAATAGTTTAAAAATAATAAGGGTTTAAAAATATCCGGGCTCCGATACCAACTTGTAACACTACGGTTTTTGATAACCCAGGTTGGGATATCACCGCCACAACTCCCTAGCAAGACACGATTCCTTCGAGCTTGCTAGAGAGATGCAAGGCTATGGTATTGCAGTATTTAAAATATTTAAAACGCATTCAAACAGTCCATACAATATAGTTCGAAAAATAATATCATAATAGTGCAGCGGAAATAACATTTAAGTATAAGTATTGCAACAGAAATCTAAATAGGGCCAACATGGCCAAAACACGGGTTAAACATGCTCGTTCATGAATGTTCTAGTTTAATGCAAAAATTTAAAAATAGTGTTCCTCCCAAAAAGTATTCCCATGCATGCACATGATCATGCATAATCCACATACTCTGTAAGAAAAAGAAGGAAATGGTTTTGGTCAGCCACACGTGCTGAGTAAGTTAATAATAGAATGATTATGGGTTTCAAAGCCATTAATTAAACTTAAATAAAAGCATGCTACTAGATAGTATACAGTTTAATTTAATTAACTAAATAAATTGCGTAAATTAAATCATGGATTCCAACTAGTCATATATTTAACATAATTTAATTAAAAGAAAAAACATTTAAATAAAGCACTAAATAATTTAATTGGAAGCAATAAATAAAGTATTTTAATTTTTCCCCATTAAACAAGATCGTGTATTTCAAGTTTCTCACGATTGCATCGCAATCTCTAAAAGTCTAGCCGGTAGTCCGGCGGCCGCAGTCGTATCCGCCATACCCAGTACCACTCCGGAGCCTCGGGAAATCCATACGGATGTTCTCGAGAGTGTAGGCCATATATCTCATGCCGTTTTGGCAGTGTTTCTCATATTTTGCGCGGGTCACTATCATCCATAAAGGCACGAAGTGAATAGTTAGGAGGGCACCCTGCAGAGCACTCGCCCCCTAATTTTATATAATCAAGTTACAAGGGGATTTTTCAAAAACTCTTATTTCATGTATTTTATTCCAAAGGAAATTTCTACTCGTTTAAACCATAAAGGTCAATTACACGAATTCAACGGGTTTCTCAAGATTTGACTTTCATAAAATGTTGTTTACTCCATAATCATTTAAAAATTCGTTTTAAGTCCAACAATTCTGAAAATTTACCAGTAACTCAAAAACACAGAGACGAACAAGTTTTGTGTTTTAAGTTTTTCGATCCGGGTTAAAGAAATAAGTCAAAAACATGATTTTCTGTCAGAACATTATTCTGTCCAGGTTTTCAACAACAGTTCCAAAAATTCGGATTCTACCATAGCAAACGAATACCAATTCAACGAAAATTTATAGGAAGATGCTCAAGATATAGATCTACAAGTTCTATGTTCAACTCAAGTTCTAAATTTAGGCATTTTCAAGACCTAAATTTAGGCAGGTTCGTTTGAGGCCGTATTCAGGTATCAAAACAAGATGAAAATTTATAAAAATTTTACACAAGTTTGATCAGTGTCTTAGGAACGTTTTTCATGTTTTAAGTTTTTCCGTTTGAACAGTTTTAAGGGTACCAAAAATTCATACGAGATTGCTGCGCCGTAGGGTTTTCATGTTGACAGATTTTAGGGTTCTTGTTTAAATCTTTACGTTTAGGTATATTTTAATTCTCCCAAAACCATAGTAAGGTTAACTTACTTGATGGTGGATCTCCCGGCTCGTCCGATTCGTGGGCGTTGCTTCCACGTCCTCCGTTCGTACCCTGGATTCGCGGAGATATTCGTTCTTGATCCGGATCGGGGTTTAGAGAGGAAGAATAGATCGAGTTAGACTCGTTTTCAAATTAGAATTGTAAAGAATGAACAAGGTCTTACCAACACGATGAGAGTCTTGAATTTTTGTCCAAATCTCAGCCTTCTATTGCCTTCGTGCCTCCGACGACTCCGGGATTTAGAGTTTGAAACATGTAGGGTTTTCGAAGAGTTTGAAAATCGTCCGGTGTCAAAGGGGATGGGTTTTTATAGAGTCGAGGGTCTTAGGGTTCGGCCAAGTCAGTTACAAAGAGTCTTGTGCCGCAAGGTGAGCAACCGAAGTCGAAAAATCCGAAATCGGGCGAGAAAATCTCGCATTGTTCGTTGGCCGCGGCTGGTGCGGTGGCGGCGCGGGAAATCCTCCGCAACGCACGGAGACCGCGCGGCCTTGGCCCGGACTTCAGTCCGGGCCAGGTCATGCGATCCGTCGGGCCTTTTCTCCTTTCTTTTGGACTTCTATCCTCCTATGTTCTTGGGCTCTGATCCGTCGGGCTAATCTTTGGGCTCCAAATTCCTTTTTTGGTTTTTATTTATGGGTCCGAATCATGAGTCCATTTGTATTGGGTTATCTTGGAGCCATGTATTTAATTAAATTGTCTTTAACTTTAATTCTTTCTTGGATTAAATTCCCTTTCACATTTCCCATGATTCTTTATTTATTTATTATATTTATTTATTTATTGTATTTATTCATTATTTAATTATTATGTTGCAAAATTCTCGGGTATTACAGTTGCAGAGCACATTTTCAAAGTGATGACCACCAGGATTGCAAAGAAACGGGCACTTGCTATCCAAACCTCATTAGGCGAATCTGTGTAGATAAAGGGGTCGACATGGGCGAATTTGATAGCGATGCCTTTGTCATTTTGAATCCTCCCATCCGGGTCCCCTCCATGAGAAGTCAAGAGAGAGTCATGTATGCCCTTCCTCCATTCCCGGACGACTCCAATTTGCAATATTCGTTCATATCAGGTGAAGATGCACCATCGGTCCAAATGAGAGCTTCAATGCCACCACCGGCCCCGAAAAGAAGAAGGAAGGCCCGTACTGAGGCGGGAACTTCAGCACAAGCAGAAATCCCTCAATCAGAGTCGGTGGAACCAAGTCCAAGTCAAATCCCTTCGCCACCTCCAGTTCAAGTTCCACAACAGAGAGCTCAACCATCACAAATCCCCCCTGCGAGCCAGAATGTTTCACAGAATCCTGCCGACTCTCAAGTGCTAGAAATTGTCAGTCATATGAGAAAGACAGTCTCCGACAGCATTAAGATGTTGGCAGAAACTATGATTCTGGGAAGGCAAGAAGAAAAGAAAGAAAGAGCAGAGGAAAGAGCTGACCAAAGAAGAAGAGATGATGTGTTTAAAAGGTTGCTGAAACTTTTGACAATTTCCGACACGAGTATTTTCGAAATAATAGAACCCCGGTCTTGATTTTATTTCATTGAAAATCGTTTATGATTGCGGAGTTGGGATTAGGGATATATTTATAGGTTGTCACGTTTTTATTACTCGTGTTAAGAAACTGTGGCCCGAAAGCGCACGGTGTCAAAAATTGCAGTAATTTATAGTAAGACCGGATCGTTCATTGGAGGATGTGCGATAGAAGCAGGGCCCACGTCGTTTTACTAGATTTTCCATTCGTATTGCTCCAATTGGTTTGAAAAGTGATTAGCATCTACTGACATAAATTTAAATTAAACTACAAAAGCGTTTAAATCTATTCTACAAAGCAAATAAGTTTGTTCTAGAAAGCAGGTAAAGTTATTCTAAAAATGCGATCAATACTATCTATGAAAGCAATGAAAATTTACACTATGCTAGCTATGAAGCTGAATCACAATGTAGACAGAAGGGACAGGAAGAAAAGAATAAGAATTGGACAAGATTTAGATAAGGCGATATTAAACTTCCATTTTTATACACAGACCTTTGCTTGGGATAATCCTGTCAGATAGCTAATTCTCATGCTCTCAATACTGCGTTCCCTTTAACAGACAGGTACTTACAGTATGAGTTTACATGTTCTTAAGACCGCAAATTCTAAGATACCACAAATTTGTAACTGCCCCGGCCTGGGTATGTTACTTCATCTGTGGTGGATAAGCAACACCTGGCAAATCATTTATTGATATGCCAAGTACTACTATCATTCTCCCATGTCACACCCAAAGATTCTAATTAAGCCCTGAACTATCCCTTAACTATCAATCCTAGTAATAGTTACGCAACTCTCAATACAACCGAGTGACCTCTAATGAAAGCATTTAAAGAAAGCAGTAAAGATAGCATTTACAATCTATCACTCGGAGGTTTTGAAGGTCTAACCCTGGTAGTAAAAGGCAGCTCCCCATCATAATGACGGGACATGGATCAAGAATTCCCGGCTCTCGGTGAACCGCTCGTAGTGTTCACTTCCTCCCGGGTGGTTATGAGATACAAACTAATGAAACGAACTAATAAATTAGTTCGTTCCGGATGCACTCACTCAGGACTCAAAAATAGGCTTTGGCAGAAGAGGATAGCAGTTGAAAGAAAACTCAACCCTATCTCAGAAAATAATCAAGGCCTATGTATTGTTCCTCTAGAATTATCTATCACACCGTATTTGAATCCAAGTGAACCCCATCTCAGTGTGACATTTAATACCAGATTCCCAACATACAGCAATTTTGGAAAATAATGCATTTGAAAACCATTCCCTAAACATGTACTAGACTCTCAATTAAAACACAGATCCTTTCAGTCTAGTTGAGACCTAATCGCTGACTCTGCTTCTAATTTCCCAAAATCAACCCTTGATAGAATATGAATTAGTCATAACTGAAGAATTTATTCCTTACTTAGATCCGGATTTTCTAAAGGAGTTTTTGTCGGAAATTTAATATGCAATATCTGTTTTAAATCTATGCTTCTATTGTCCAAGGGAAGGATCCCAAAATATTTTAGACCACAACAGTACATAATAATAGCATGCATACGGATATATGGAAATGTAAAATTAACTGACCCAAAATATAAAGGCGGATCTAGACAGAAGGTGAAACACAATTATGAAGTGGTCAGAGGACCAGAGTTGTGGCAGAATAATCGGGTGGACTGTAAACATCTACTGTCCAATTTCCCAATCACTCGGATGGGGCGAATTTAGACAGGTGAAACCCTAAAATGGCAGTGTCGCTACCAGTTGGGCCCCTACTGTCTGTGAATTCAGAAAAAAAAACTACATGCTTCCTCTCTGCAACACTTATCAGCTAATGTTGACAGACATTAGCAGAGTTTTATTACAGATTGGAATTTGGGTTTGGAAATTAAGGTAAATGAAATAAAACTGTATCTGATAAGAGTCAGCTGAGCAGCTATTATAACCCCGGATGGGCGAACCGCCAAGGCTTTCACTGACTGCCATCCAGACCATGCAAAATAACACTTAGTAACTAATACCCAGAATACGAGCTAGTTGTCCGTGAGGGAATACCCGCCAACATTAGTCTGATGTATTCTTTACTAATTGTTACACACAATACACAAAAGACAAACGAAAATGAAATAAAGAGAAGAGCTTGAATGAGAGATATTGGTTTCTCATGCAAGGTCATGGAATCAATCCATAATTGATGGCTTAAATAATCCCTCCTACCATAATTAATTACAGTCCGGATTATCTGTTTAAGGCATCATGATTTTGTTTATAGAAAATTGTTTTAATGACAATTGAACAAAGATCCTTTAATCACATCAATTAGTGATTTAATTATTGCTAATTAGAATCATCAATCATTAATGACTAGAGGGTTCAATTAATTAATGATGAAAATGGAGAATGGAAAATCTGCATGAAGATGCTGATTACGACGCTATCCTAGAATAGCGTCGTGAGGGTAGCGTCGTCATGGGTTGGTGCAAGAGAGAGTAGATTTTGGATTAAAGGGGTATTTACGACGCTATACACTAAACTATGGCGCTATACTAGTATAGCGTCGTAGGTGTAGCGTCGTAAGTGGTTTGAGAGATAAGAAGTTTTTGGAAAAAGAAGAGATATTACGGCGCTAACCATTAAATGACGACGCTATCCTAGGATAGCGTCGTAAGGACAGTGCCGTAGGTGGGTTCTGTGAGAAAGGAGAATTTTGGGGACCTACGACTCTAAACAGAAATTACGACGCTATCGGAGGATAGCGCCATTAGTTTAGTGCCGTAGGGCAAATTTTTGTTTAAGTTCTGGGCAACTACGGCGCTAAACCTCACCTACGACGCTATCCAAGGATAGCGCCGTAGGGCGGTTAGCGTCGTAGCTAGCCCAGAAACATGTTGTTCGGGTAATGCAATCTCTGCGATTGCAAGCCCTATTTTCAAGTTCATGGTTCATCAATGCAATGACAGTAGTGAAATAAGATGAAAACAGTAAATCAAAAAGCATAAAAACATGACAAAGCAAGATAAAAACATACACCCATGAACCACAAACCCAAATGAGGGTTTTCAACCATAAGAACATGCATAGGAACCCAAAAATGAAAAGAAAACAGAAAACCCACATTGCAAGAGAGAACAAAAGTGACCAAATGATCAATACACCAAAATAAAGCAAGAAAATCCATGGAATCATTTCCATTTCATGTTTTTGGGACACTCTCATGATTAACTTCCCATTTTATATCAAATGGTTTGATAATACCCATCATTTGGGTATTTCAAACCTAAATAAAGGTTTAACAAAACTGTAAATAAGGAAAATAGTATGAAACTGGCTACACTAACATGGAAACATAGAGAAAACCACTAATCTAAGCAAAACACAAACTAAACTAAGCTAACTACATGCATAATTTAAATAATACAAGAAAATAAATTCTAACTAACTAACCTAACTACACACTGCTCAAGAACTGGAGCTGCCTTCAAGTGTGGAATGTATGAAGTGACAAGACCAGGGAGTCAACACCTCTATATATAGGTGGGAAACCCTAGGCCCATGGGCCCCCAGGCCTTGAAATTTGAATTCTGGCAAGGCTTACGACGTTATAGGTGGCTTACGGCGCTATCCTGCTACGGCGCTATGAGTTAGCGTCGTAATCTTCCACTTCGAAGAC
This sequence comes from Hygrophila difformis, assembly GCA_030278955.1. NCBI lineage: Eukaryota > Viridiplantae > Streptophyta > Magnoliopsida > Lamiales > Acanthaceae > Hygrophila > Hygrophila difformis. The sequence goes on from JAOANR010000003.1 coordinate 51,442,332, forward strand.
TCTCTCTGTCTCTCAGTGAACAGCCTACGACGCTATCCATCATTACGGCGCTATGCTTGCTTACGGCGCTATCCATGCTTAGCGTCGTTCACTCTTCTTCAGATGTCAGCTTTGATCTCCTCCTACGGCGCTAGACCAAGCTACGACGCTATCCATGCATAGCGTCGTAGTTGTGTCTAGCGTCGTAATATCCTGAAAAATTAGCTTTTTGTGGGTTTTTCATTTCTTTTCCCATTTTTTCATTTCTTTTTTCTTTTCTTTTCTTTTTCTCATGTTTTTGGATTTTTCTAACATAAATGTGTAATAAAATTACATATTTATGCATTTTTCATACCAGCTCAATATTTTTACAATTATGCATAAATCAGTCCAATTCTACTGCTTTCTTATTTAATATAAGACCGGAATGCGATCAAATGCCCGTTTCAGACACGGAAATGGATTGAGAATAATGGTCATTTCTGGCCATTATCAGTTGCCGGTGGAAAGAGAAGAAATAATGCATAGAGAAAGACTGGAAAGTGAAGAAAGGAAAAGAAAGATAATGGAAGCCACTCTTGCTCAACAGCATACATTGATGCAGGTCTTGCTTGGTCAACTCCCAAAGCCACCTCCACCTCCGACGGACAGTGCTGGACCATCAAATCAGCTAGGAGAGCAGAAAGATTGAGTCTATATTGTCAAATCATTTGAGCTTAAATGTAAACATCATATAAGAGAATTTCTATCTTTTGTGCAAGTTCAATCTGAGTGCATGAAATTTCTTGTAACTGATGTAATTTACTGCTTTCAAAAAGGAACTTTTACAGTCCAAACAATTTATTTCTGAGAAAAGATGTCTGACAGTCCGAGATGAATAAGTGACTGTCAGGCCAAAAAATATGCTGTTGACATACTTTGTATGTTAACAGTGCCTCTTTTATTGCTTTAAATTAAATAACCAGCAAAAGCATGCATAAACCTGCTCTAAATTCACATGTTGAATTTAGGCTTGTGATTAAATTTTCAGACTTTTAAATTGGGATAATACAATTGAAAACATGCATGAAATAAATTCCTAAGGTTTTGAGCTATAAAAGTTTAATGATGCGATCATCATTTTGGGTAATAAATTTGCATGTTGAAAATTTTGATTGAATAAATTGTTAGAATTAAGCTTAGATTAAACTTGAGAATATTGTATGACATGAATCAATCCAACCTTGTGAGATTTGAGCCATGAGTCACTTTTACTCATTTATTTTCTTTGATGTGTGAATCAATTTGATTAAAGAAAACTAGAACTTGCAATTGGGACCGATTCAAGACTATGTCATATTCCCAAAATCGAGCATATGATCGAGGCACTTAGAAAAACCCAATTTTTTGGCCTTCGTTTGAAATCCAAACCCAAAAATATTTTCCCTTTAGGATTAACCATTTTGAGCCTATAAGTCTAATTTTTCTTGAAACCCACTATATTTTCCTAGCCTTATAAAAAGACCAAAACATTCAACCCAAGTGGACAAGGATAAATTCTATTAAAGGCATTAAATTTTATGATCATAAAAAATGTATAAATTGGTACTCAATAAACCGATTAAAAAAAAAGGAGAAAGAAGAAAAGAAGAAGAAAAATGTTGAGCTTCATGCAACAAGAATAAATTGCAAATGACAAAGCAATTACACATAGTCTAATGTCATGCAATAGAAAAGAAAAGAAAAAGAAAAAAGAAATATTGATGATCATAAATTTTAAATAAAAATATGCCAAGTTATGATAGAGTAAATTCTTGCCACTTCTTAGCCCAATAAATTCTCTTTCTTACCAAATGTTACAACTGTATGCCCCAATACATCCCTTAATAAGACCTCATGATCTCGATTTGAAGAAATGAGCCGGTGGCGAGTTGGTCTGATTGCAAGCTTATGGGATAATTTAATTAAATTTGATTATGAGCGTTCATGATTAAACCCATTTGAGAGTGAGTGAATTCTCCAATTCTACTATATATGAGGCTCTGTTTCTTTGATTATATTCATGTCATGCCTTAATTCTAAATTTTAATCTTTGAGTTTTTCAAACATGATATTCATGAAGGGTTATCAATAATGTTTGATTTGTAGGCCCGATTCAGTGAGCAAGTATTATTTCATTAAACACTGCAATCAAGGAAATTTAATACTTATAGTTTTTTATTGTCTTATCCCAATCCAAAAAGAATGTGATTTATGAAGCCACGAAAATGAATTGAATATGCAGAGTCCGTGTTCTAAGGAACATTGACTCTGACTACTCGGGGACGATCAGTATTAAATATGAGGATGTTGATAATGGCCAGAAATGTCCATTATATTCAATCCATTTCCGTGTCTGAAACGGGCATTTGATCGCATTCCGGTCTTATATTAAATAAGAAAGCAGTTGAATTGAAATGATTTATGCATATTTGTAAAAATAATAAGCTGGTATGAAAAATGCATAAATATGTAATTTTGTTACACATTTATGTTAGAAAAATCCAAAAACATGAGAAAAAGAAAAGAGAAGAAAAAAGGAAATAAAAAAATGGGAAAAGAAATAAAAAATCCGCAAAAATTACATTTTTCAGGTATTTACGACGCTAGACAGACCTACGACGCTAAGCATGTTTCACGTCGTAGGCTGCGCTAGCGTCGTAGGCAGAGATGAAGGCAGGATTCTGAATGAAGATGACTACGACGCCAAGCAAGGATAGCGTCGTACTCAAGCTTGTCGTCGTACTGAAGGATAGCGTCGTAGGCTATCCAGTTAGGGACAAGAGGTGTTTTCGAGCTTGAAGTCTACGACGTGAGACCAGTTCCACGTCGTAGTTGATGTTTGACGTCGTAAGGCATGCTTCACGTCGTAGTATGGCCAAAAATTCAAATTCAAGGCCTGGAGGGCCCATGGGCCTAGGGTTTCCCACCTATTTAAGGACATGTTGACTCCTATGTTCAGTCACTTCACAACATTCAAAACTTGGAGACAACTGTTGTTCTTGAGGTGTGTGTAGGTAGTTAGTTAGTTAGGGTTTTATTTTTTGTATTATTTACATTTATGCCTTAGATTAACTCTTTCTTATTCTAGATTAGTAGTTTTATTAGTGTTTCCATTTAGAGTAGCCAGTTTAATACCCATTTCAGTTTTGTTAAACCTTTATTTAAGGTTTGAAATACTCAAATAATGGGTATTATCAAACCATTTGTTATAAAAAGGGAAGTTAATCATCCAAAAAGAGTCCCAAATCATGAAATGGGCATGGCTCCATGGATTTATGCTTTATTTTCTGTTTCATGACCATTTGATCATTTTATTTTGTTCACAATGTGGGTTTTCTGTTATTTTTATCTTTTTTGGGTTCTTATGCATGTCAATATAGTTGAAAACCCTCATTTGGGTTTGTGGTTCATATTTGCTTAGTTTTAGCTTATTTCCCTTTATTTTTATGCATTATAGCTTCCCGTTCATTCTTGTTTTGTTATATGTTTGCATTTGTGAACCATGAATCTGAAAAAGGGTCTTGCAATCGCATAGATTGCATTACCCGACCAAAAGACAAGTTCTGGGACGATTACGACGCTAACCGCCCTACGACGCTAACCTAGGTTGGCGTCGTACGGGAGGTTTTATGTCGTAATGGTCTTGGACTTGGAAAAAATTGCCCTACGACGTTAGACTCACGACATGATCCTAGGATCAAGTCTTTAGTCTAACGACGTAACGCCCCAAAATACTTATATTCTGACAAAAACCCACCTACGACGCTAAGCTCACGACGTGATCCTAGGATCACGCCGTAATTTAATGTTTGTCGTCGTACTCCCAATTTCAAAAACACTTCTGAAAATTCATGCTACGACGCTATCCTCACGACGTGATCCCAGGATCACGTCGTAATCTAATGACTAGCGTCGTAGTCCCCTTCCTTTTTCAAAAACCATCTTATCTTATTACGACGATAAGCCCTACGACGAAAACCAATGTTTTACGTCGTAGCACTTGCTTAGCGTCGTAGTCTCCCAATTTCTAAACATCCATGCACGACGTCAAACCCTACGACGTGAACCATGTTTCACGTCGTAGTCACGGTTAGCGTCATACCTCACACCCTTTAACCCAAAATTTTCATATTTCCTTCACCAACCCATGACGACGCTAGCCTCACGACGTGATCCTAGGATCACGTCGTAAAAATCTGCTTAGCGTCGTAATTGGCAATTTTTACCAATTTTTCCATTTCTTCATTTTCTTCATTAATTAATTGAACCCTTAAGTCAATAATTAAGGATCATGATTAGCAATGATTAAGATCAATAATTACCATGATTAAAGGATCTTTGTTCAATTCTCACAAAAATATTTTTCTATAAACAAAACCTTGATGTCTTAAGCAGATAATCCGGACTGTAATTAATTATGGTGTGAAGGATTATTTAAGTCATTAATTATGGATTAATTCCATACCCTTACATGAGAAACCAATGTCCCTCATGCAAGGCATTTTGTCTTATTTTATTTTATTTTATTATATTTTATTTTATCTTTTCCGTGTTGTGTGAAACAGCTAGTAAGGAATATATCAGACTAATGTTGGCGGGTATTCCCACACGGATAAACTAGCTCGTAGTCTGAATATTAATTACTAGTTGTTATTTTTCATGGTCCGGATAGTGGTCGGTGGAAGCCTTGGCGGTTCGTCCATCCGGGATTATAATAGTTGCTCAGCTGACTCCTATCCGGATACAGTTTCTTTTTCTTTATCTTAATTTCCAAACCCAAATTCTAATCTGTAATATGAATCAGTTAATGTATGTCAATATTAGCTGATGATTATTGCAGAGAGGAAACATGTAGGTTTTTATCTGGATTCGCAGACAGTAGAGGCCCAACTGGTAGCGACACTGCCATTATAGGGTTTTCTACTGTCTAATTTCATTCCATCCGAGTAATTGGGCAACTGGATAGCAGATGTTTGCAGTCCACCTGATTATTCTGCCATCAATTTTTGCCTCACGGCTACTTCCTCTTTGTGTCTCGCATTTTGTCTAGACCCGTCATTACATTTTGGGTCAATTTATTTTTACACTTCAATATATCCGTATGCATGCTATTATTATGTAATTATTGTGGTCAATACTATTTTGGGATCCTTCCCTTGGACGTAGAAGTCTTGATTTAAAACAGATATTGCATAGTAAATTTCCAACAAAAACTCATTTATAAAATCCGGATCTAAGTAAGGGATAAATTCCTCAGTTATTTCTAGTTCATATTTGGTCAAGGGTTGATTTTGGAAAATTAGAAGTAGAGTCAGCGATTAGGTCTCTTCTAGACCGAAAGAGTCTGTGTTCTTATTGAGAGTCTAGTACCTGTTTAGGGAATGGTTTTCAAATTTATTATTTTCCAAAATTGTTGTGTGTTGGGAATCTGGTATTAGATATTACACCGAGATGGGGTCCACTTGGATTCAAATACAGTGTGATAGATAATTCTAGAGGAACAACACTCAGGTCTTAGTTATTTTATAAGATAGGGTTGAGTTCCTTTCAACTGTTATCCTCTTCTGCCAAAGCCTATTTTTGAGTCCTGAGTGAGTGCATCCGGAACGAACTAATTTATTAAGTTCGTTTCATTAGTTTGTATCTCACAACCACCCAAAAGGAAGTGAACACTGCGAGCGGTTCACCGAGATTCGGGAATTCTTGATCCACATCCGGTCATCCTGACTGGGGACTCTTCTTAAACTACAAGGGTAACTCTTTTGAAACCTCCGAGTGATAGGATTTTAAATGCTTTCTTTACCGTTTTCTTTTAAATGCTTTCTTTAGAGGTCACTCGGATGTATTGGAAGTAGCGAAACTGCTTCTAGGTTTGAGACTTATGGGATAGTTCAGGCTTTATTATAAACTTTGGGTGTGACATGGGGGATTGATAGCAGTACTTGACACTTCAATTAATGATTTGCCAGGTGTTGCTTGTCCACCACAGATGAAATAACATACCCTGGCCGGGGCAGTTATGAATTTGTGGTATCTTAGAATTTGTGGTCTTAAGAACATGTAAACTCATACTGTAAGTACCTGTCTGTTAAAGGGAACATAGTACTGAGAGCATGTGAATTAGCTATCTGATAGGATTATCCCAAGCAAAGATCTGTGTATAAAAATGGAAGTTTAATAATGTTTTATCTGAATCTTATCCAATTTTTATTCTTTTCTCCCTGTCCCTTCTGTCTACTTTGAAATCAGCTTCATAGTTAGCATAGCCTAAATTTGCAGCTTTCCTAGAGTAATTTTAACTGCTTCCATAGGATAACTTTAACCGCTTTCTAGACCTAGATTTATTTGCTTCTCTAGAACAGATTTAATTGCTTTCTAAAATAGTTTTAACGGACTAATGCAGGTGTCTCAGGAGGTGCCAAAGTCGAGGAGTGGTATTGAATACTGGAATGTCTTGAAGTGATCTGAGGACGGTATTTGTAACTCTGGTTTTGACAGCTTTGGGAGTAGTTGATTCCATCTTTTTCCTTTGTTTTGCTGTGCAGTAGTGATGTAATCTATGGCTGTTGTTTTATTTTGATCCAGACTGATTTAGTCGGAGTAGTGGTGCTGTTACAATGTTGTTGGTTTATGGCCGGATGTGCACTAACCAACTGATGGCCATTGCCTCGGTTGCTAATGAAGAAACTTTCCCCTCAAAAAAAAAACATGCTTTGTAGAATAATTTTATCTGTTTTCATAGCTTAGATTAAATTCTGTCAATAGATTTTAGTTCAAAACCTTTAAACTGATTAGAGCAATACGAGTGGAAAATCTAGTAAAACGGTGTGGGACCTGCTTCTTTCGCACATCCTCCAGTGAACGATCCGGACTTACCTACAAATTATTGTAATTTTTGACACCGTGCGCTTTCGGGCCACAGTTTCTTAACACGAGTAATAAAAACGTGACAACCTATGAATATATCCTTAATCTCAACTTCATCTTCATAAATTGATTTTCATTAAATAACATCTAAACTGGGATTATTTCATTTATTACTATTATTTTCAAAAATACTCGTAGTGGGAAATTGTCAAAAGTTTCAAGTACGGCGGTAATGCTTGCGAAAATCAAGTTGGAATTTTCGGGGCATTACAAAGTGGTATCAAAGCCTGTGTGCTCTTTTATTGCAATAAAAATTGTGTGGACATAGGCGGTGAGTTGTGCGTGGGACATATAGTGTAGATTTGCATTCTTATTATTATTCTTGTTGAGATATGCACATTCCAGTGTTGAGACACAGTTAGAGGACTGTGAAAGAACAATGGTACTCAAGTCAGGATCCTTGTGACTTCACAGTCATTGAGGACTGCGAATTCAATTATTATATTTAATTGTTATATTCTTTACTCTGCCATCACTTATATGGGATATATGGTATGTTGGTGATTTCTGCTGACATGTTTGTTCATGTTGTGTTTGTTTTGCATATCAGAATGGTTCCTTATCGCGCTAGAGGTGCTGGTCGACGGGGAAGGTCCCGCAGAAACCAGGGCCCACCCGTTGGAGATAGGGTAGGGGACTTTGCACCCGAGGAGATGGGAAATATGGTCCCACCTGATGGTGTTGAACAGGGGAAAGACGAACTACTACCTCCTCCTCCACCCGCAACAGAGGTACCACCTGTTGCTTAGGTGCCTCTCGGGAATTCACCAGTAGGAGGTGCAGCTGCCTTCAATCCAATTGAGTTCGCCCGGCAGCTAGCACAGTTCTTTCAGATGTTACCACAACCTTTCGTGTAGCCTGCCCCTGCACCTGTTCCAGTCCATCTGGATTATGTGGATCTGTCCACAAAGCACCGTCCACCAAAGTTTGTAGGGGGTGCCAGTCCATCTGATCTTGAGAACTGGAAGTACCAGTTGGGTCGGGTTCTTTTTAGCATCAACTGTCCTGAGGACCAGAAGGTCTATGTGGCTTCCCACTACCTGGAAGGGGAAGCACTACGTTGGTGGAGGACTCGCGAGCACGACCTAGTCGCTCGATCCGGGTTCAACTGGGAGCAAATTACAGAGGCTCTTAGTTCCCACTTCTATCCACCTCATGTCTTGGAGGCGAAAAAGTTGGAATTTCTGGGTTCGAGAGAGACGTAGAGTATGAGCGTGACAACCTATCACAAGAAGTTTGTGGAGCTGATGAGGTATGCTCCGGAGGTTATGCCCACTGGTAGGGATGAGGCCCGTCGATTCATTTCGGGTCTCAGGGCAGGGATTAAGTCTTCTTTCGGGTATCGAGCTTATGATACACTGTCTGAGGCGTTCGATCAGGGCCTATATGTGGAGGAGATTCAGGCTAAAGAACGCCAGCAGCGGCAGAGTAAAAAGAGGCATAGGGAGCAGGGCCGTGAGGGCATAGAGGCGGCGATCAGAGGGGCAAGCCTGCTGTTAGGGGTCGCCGTGATGGTGGCCGTGCTGATGTGGGCAGGGGTGGTGGTCGTGCACCGTTACCTGTTCGTGAGGCTGGACCTGACGGGCGACCTGTATATCGTTGCTGGACCTGCCATGAGGTGGGTCATTGCCGAGCGGATTGCCCGCATGTTGGCGGGGTAGACTGGTTAGGGCTAACCGAGGTGGCAGACTGAACGTTCTGGATCGTGCAGAGGCTGATCGCCGGGATGATGTTCTGGCAGGTGTGTTCTAAATTCTTGCAGTTTTCTATTTTCTTTTCATTTTTGCTCTGTTCTTGTAAACTTTGTACCCTGTTTAGGTACTATTACTGTTGCGAATCACTCTACCTTAGTATTATTTGATTCGGGATCCTCGTGTTTGTTCATGGCTTTACAATTTGTGCGGGAGCAAGGAGTAGGATCTTTGGTGCCCTACTAGATGCCTGTTTCATTGCCTTCGGGCGATATCATTCGCAGTGATCATATATGGCGAGATGCAGTATTGAGCATCGAGGGCCGTGAATTCAGAGCCGACTTGGTGGTTTTTAGTCTGGCTGATTTTGACTTAATCCTGGGCATGGATTGGCTGACTCGCCATCGTGCTGTTATCGATTGTGGTATTCCACGTATCTCCTTCCGAGATCCTCTCGGTAAGTATGTTTCTTGCCGACCTTATTTGATTCCACCTGCTATTAGTGTGGTTTCTGTTGCTGTATTGTGTGATTTGATGCGCAGAGGTTTTTCTCTTTCCCTGTGGCACATGAGGGATCTTCGAGCAGAGGTTCCTGCTGCTTCGAGTGTCCCTATTGTCTCTGAGTTTGGGGATGTATTTCCCGATGAAATTCCTGGTCTCCCACCTACACGGGAGATTGATTTTACTATCGAGCTGATGCCTGATGCAACTCCCATTTCTAAGGCTCCTTACCGGGTGGCTCCTGCTGAATTGAAGAAGTTGAAGGATCAGTTGAATGAGCTTACTGGTAAGGGGTATATCCGGCCGAGTAGCTCGCCTTGGGGAGCTACTGTACTATTTGTTAAGAAGAATGATGGGTCGATGAGGACGTGCATTTACTACAGGGGTTTGAACCAAATCACAGTGAAGAACAAATATCCTTTAGCTATGATTGAGGATCTGTTTGATCAGTTGGGAGGGGCCAGTGTATTCATTAAGATTAATTTCAGATCGGGCTACCATCAGATAAGGGTGGCAGAGGCTGATAGGCCTAAGACAACATTCAGAACTCGTTATGGACACCTTGAATTCACGGTCATGCCTTTTGGTTTGACTAACGCACCAGCGATCTTCATGGATCTTATGCATAGGTTATTCCATCCCCTGCTGGATGTGTGCGTGGTTGTGTTCATAGATGATATTCTGGTCTATTCGTCGACTCGTGAGGCACATGCTGGCCATCTGAGGACAGTGTTGAACACATTGCGAGAGCATAAATTATATGCTAAACTCTCTAAATGTGAGTTCTGGTTGGAGAAGGTGTCGTTTCTGGGACACATTGTTTCTGGTGAAGGTATTGCAGTTGACCCTGCTAAGGTGGAAGCGGTACTAAAGTGGCAAGCCGCGAAGAATGTTGGATAGATCCGGAGTTTCTTGGGTCTTGTTGGCTACTACCGCAGATTCATTGAGGGGTTCTCTAGCATTGATAGACCTCTGACGAGATTATTGAGGAAAGATGTCAGATTCATTATGAGTAGGCATTCGAACTATTGAAGAAGAAAGTGACAGAGGCACCTGTCTTGGTACTACCTGATGATTCCGGCGAGTATGAAGTTTACACGGATGCGTCACTTAAGGGTTTAGGTTGTGTGTTGATGCAAAATGGGAAGGTGATTGCTTATGCATCTCGACAGCTTAAGCCACATGAGCAAAACTACCCGACTCACGACTTGGAGATGGCAGCGGTAGTGCATGATCTGAAAATCTGGAGACACTATTTGTATGGGAAAAATTGTAGAATTTATTCAGATTCGTGTCTTTACACCTCATACCACATGAGTGGCAGACAAAGGAGGTGGATGGAGTTATTGCAGGACTATGACACGGATATTCAGTACATTGAAGGAAAGGCGAACGGGTGGCAGATGCCTTGAGCGGGAAGGAGCATCATTCAGTGGCATGCTTGGGAGTGATGCCTGAGTGGCGCAGGGAGCTACTCAGACTTGAGGTTCAGGTAGTTACAGTTGGCTCTGTTCAGCACACCTTAAACATGCTAGTAACTACCTCATCTTTGATTGATGAGATATTTGCTAGTCAGCATGATAGTGGGGAGATGGCAGTGTTGAGACAAAAGATTCAGGATGGTAAGGCTCCGGGTTTCAGAATTGACGATAGGGGCATGGTGAGATATGGTGATAGATGGTGCATTCCAGAGTGTTGTGATGGCCTGAAGAGAAAGGTCATGGATGAGGCTCACACGACTCCTTATTTTGTTCACCCAGGGGTCACAAAGATATATAAAGACATCCGGCAGACTTATTGGTGGAACAATATGAAGAGGGAGATAGTTGAATATGTGGCTAAGTGTGCCACATGTCAACGAGTGAAGGTTGATCACATGAGGCCGACGGGTATGCTACAGCCTTTAGCAGTACCTGAATGGAAGTGGGAATCCATTTTCATGGATTTTGTGACAGGATTGCCTCAGACAGTGAGAAAGATGGACACTATCTGGGTAGTGGTGGATCGATTGACGAAGAGTGCAGTGTTCATCCCTATGAGACTGACATGGAGTATGAGCCAGCTTACACAGGCTTATATTCAACATGTTATTAAAAGGTTTTGGATTCCAAAGGAGATTGTGTCTGATCGGGATTCCAGATTTCTGTCCAAGTTTTGGAAGGATGTGCAGGCAGCGTTTGGCACGCAAATTAGCATGAGTACTGCATGGCATCCTCAGTCACATGGTCAGACCGAGAGGACCATTAGGACTTTAGAGGATATGTTGCGAGCTTGTGCACTGAACTTTCAGGGTAGTTGGAAGAATCACCTCAGTTTGGTGGAGTTCAGTTACAATAACAGTTATCATGCGAGTATTGGTATGGCTCCCTTCGAGGTATTGTATGGGAGGAAGTGTAGGAGTCCTTTATGTTGGAATGATCCAACAGATAAGGTAAATGTGGGTCCTGAGATGATTGAGCAGACAATCGAGTTGGTGAGAATCATCAGGGATAGAATGAAATAGGCCCAGGACAGACAGAAGAGTTATGCTGATTTAGCTCGACGAGATTTGGAGTTTGAGGTGGGTGACAGAGTATTACTGCGGGTATCGCCTATGAAAGGGTACGCCGGTTTGGTAAGAAGGGTAAGCTGAGCCCGAGATATATTGGACCCTATGAGATTGTGGAGAGAATCGGTAAAGTGGCTTATAGGTTGGCTCTACCAGCTGAAGTGGGTCGAGCTCATGATGTTTATCATGTTTCTCAACTGCGAAAGTTCATATCTGACCCATCTAAGATTATCCAGCCTGATGAGATTGAATTGGATGCAAGTCTGGAATATGAGGAGTATCCAGTTCGGGTGAATGATGCAAAGGAAAGGGTCTTGAGGCACAAAACCATCCCGATGGTTAAGGTGTTGTGGTCTAGGCATGGGGCTGAAGATGCTACTTGGGAAACCAAGGAGCATATGAAGCTGAAGTACCCAGACTTGGACTTGACTCCATCGCTTTGAGGCAACATTGTCCCCTTGCTTTTTGATTTTTGATCATGTTACTGAATGTGCATTTCGGGGACGAAATGATCGTAAGGGGGGAGGAATGTAATGACCCGATTTAATTATTTGGACTGTTTAAATATTTATGATATTTGATTATTTTGCGTTCAAGTCCGGATGGGGTCGATTTGATGTAATTGAGAATCTTTGGGGGGTCAATTCTAATTATTTAAAGATTGAGAGTAATATGGGGCTTCTTTTGTAATTTTGGGAAATAGAAGAAAAACGGGAAGAAGAGGCAGAGAACGGCCGAGAGAGGAGAGGGTTTTGGAGTGATCTTCGGCTCGTTCAAACTATCGCGTTTCTTAGCCGATTGATTAATCGGTTGTTGGTAAGTGTTTCTCCTTGTTGTATTCTTCGTATTGATTTTTATTTCGTTCGTTTTGGTGGTGATTTGGAGATGTTTTGAATTGTTAGGATTTGGGGATTTTTGATATTGACCGATCGAAATCGTGCCGGACATCCCAGAGGTGTTATTGATCGCTCCTAACATCGATGCAAGGGTCTTTGGCTTAATTTACGTGTTTAGGGGGTGTTGGGATGGAGATTTTCCGGCGAGTAGCCGGATAGCGCTCAACAGCGCGGCCTGCTGCAGACCGCGCGGCCAGCGCGCCAGCCCAGGCAGGGCTGCTGTCTTGCTCGGTTCTGCACGGTTTTCGATGCTATGCCTTGGTTCTTGTTCTCATGTTGGTTTGAACTTCTCCTAGAATTATTTGAGGGTCTTGGATGGTATAATTAGCCGTGGAGCTTGTTGATTAGCTTGGTAGAATTGTTGAAATATGATATGTTGATCATTTGTCGCATTTGAGGAATTGTGAAGTTTTGCTTAAACTTAGAGGGCTTTGCCTAGATATGTAATGCGCGAAGAGTATGTGAACCTAGTGATTGGGTGTTGTCTCAATTGGCATGTTGCATACGCATGATATTAGATTGGAATTGACGGATATAGAACCCGATGGGTTGATATGTTGTTTATGCTTGATCGGGCAGCCTTCACCGGTGTCGTTGAGTCCCGATGGCCATGCGGAGTGATTATTTGGCTGTTATGCCTGTGATTTGGCTTTTATGCCTGTGATTTGGCAGTGATGCTTGTGATTGGATGTTATGCCTGGGATTGGCTGTTATGCCTGTGATTTGGTTGTGATGTCCGTGGTCCCTGCGGGGATGGTGTATGTTACCCTGTAACGGGTTGGAGTTGATGATATCCTCACCCGTGGGTTCATACCGCCCGGGTTTTTAGGTGCCGGCTAGGCATACTCATTTGCATGTGCATATAGGATAGACAGATGTATGTTAGGCCATGCATCACGTGCATAACTTGTATGATTATGGTTGAAGCACCGGTGTGGGACGGTGTGATGATTAATTGCTTTATTCATACTCTGTTATGTTATTCATGCTATTGTTTATTATTATTATTATTATTATTATTATTATTATTATTATTATTATTATTATTATTATTATTATTATTATTATTTACTCTTGTTGCTCTGATTTTCTCTTACTCCCTGGCACGTAGTCTTGCTCAGTACGTTGTACTGACTCCCTTTGCTTTTGTCAGTTTTATAGATCCCGCTGGATATGCTGGAGCATGATTGGGGTATGGAGGATGAGAGATCACATAGATAGTATTCTAATGTTCATTTTATTATGTTTATTTATGTGGTACCTAGGGATGGCAATGGGTCGGGTCTGGGTCGGGTCTAGCCGGACCCAAGACCCGACCCGAGGAAAATTCTAGGACCCAAGAACCGACCCAGACCCGAGGTATTATTCATTGGACCCGAGCAGACCCGGACCCAGACCCGTGGACCCGTGGACCCGAAGAATTAATAAAAATTACTAAGCAATAGGTTGGACCCGACCCGACCCGACTCAGTACCCGATAAAATAATACTCCCTTCGTCCCACTAATTCCGTCTCATTTTCCTTTTTGGTCCGTCCAATTACAATTATCACATTTCCCGTTTAAGAAATAAATACATACTCCCTCCATTTTTTAAAAATATTAACGTTTGCATAGTAAACACTATTGATTGAATAACTTTGATTCGATATTTTAACACAACTACCATCACATCACATTAATAAATAACTATATTAAAATTTCAATCACACATAAATAAATCAATTAAAAATTTAAATACATTAAAATCACATCACATAAATTCCTAATTTACCTCCACTTAAACACTAATCTACCCCTACATTAAATACTAATTATCCCACATAAAATACCGTGCCAAAAAGAAATGGGACACTATTAGTGGGACGGATGGAGTAAAAAAAATACATCAGCAACTATGAAACATGAAACGAGCAACACTACAGCAGTAGCAACATGGAGATAATGTGATTAGTTTGTGCAACCATTCGACCACATGGAGATAAATTTTTGAGTGACCTATAATATATCAGCCATGTATTTCAGAATCAATAATATGCATACCGGACACTAGGAAAATAACATTGTAGAACAATGGGTGAGCAACCAAACATTATAGGCTAGAGGCTGCTCTCACATATCTAGGGTTCCCACACACCAAATCTATTCGGGTCGGGTCTGGGTCGGGTCTACCCCTGGACCCAAGAACCGACCCAGACCCGAAAAATCTAAATTGGACCCGACCCAAGAACCGACCCATACCCGAAAAGAAGGACCCGAACCGAGCTAAACGGGTTGGGTCCGGATCGGTTCTCGGGTCCACCGGGTCCAATTGCCATCCCTAGTGGTACCCTGCTGATTGTTATTACTTGACGCCTATCTAATTAGTTGAGGCCTGTGAGCCTAGGATTTACATTCTGTCGGCCTGTAGCCTTATGTGATTTACTGTTTTGGGCTGATAGCCCTGTTTGAGAGATTGGCATGTTGTTTATGCCGTTACGTGACTACGTGAGGCTTGAAGCCTGGATGATTGGTCGGTATTGTTTTATGATTATTGGTGAGACCTTTTTCCATGTGCCTATGTGTTTGTTTTATTTTAGCTTCTGCATTAAAATGGATTAATCAAATGGTCACTTTAGGTTTTCTCAGCCTTGTACTAACTGTTTTAAATTAGCTGGCCACTAGTTTATGATAGTTAGCACGGCGGTAATGCTTGCGAAAATCAAGTTGGAATTTTCGAGGCGTTACAATATTAGTTTTTCAACGATGAAAAAAAATAATTTATATTATGTCCACCACCATTCAAGCATAAGTCTTTGAACCTTATGTAATCCAAAAACAATTATATTATAATTTTATAATCTTCATTTAAGTTCAACACCCGTGCGCAGCGGGTGAAAAAAATCTAGTATTGAATTAAGAACAAAGAGGTTTAACATAGAAATATAAAGGATTTTAATATTTTATTTAGGATAAGAAATGGGGAGACACGAGTGCATGAAGATGTTTTTGTTTAAATATTTTCGTTGTATCATGAAGAAGTTTTTAAATTCCTTCTTACATTAATTGATGCCATTCGTAGTGGTGATCTTTTGTTTTTGCATTTGAATGCAGTGCTTTTGTCATCTTGTTGAGAAAATATTATAGATGAAGAAAATCAAATAAATAGAATTAGCATGCGAATAAGAAATATATTCACTAAATGGAATGAAAAAATACAATAAATCACTACTAATAAAAAATTCAAAAAGTGGTGGGATAATGTTTGAACCTTATAGAGAGCTTGTCATTTTTTATGTTTTATTTTTTTTGGTGATTGGAATTTCAGTAAAACAAGAATTGTCTAATAATGCATATGATCATCACCATTATTTGTATCATCTTTTCTTTACATTACATTAAGAGGGTCTTTGGATTAGCGAAAAAATAGATTATTTTAGTATTGCGTTTTCAAAACGCAAATAATTAGGTTTGCAGCACCTTTTTTTAACAGTTAAACTGATTATTTACGTTTTTAAAACGCAATAAGCAGATAATTCATTTTCTTGCAGCTTATCCAAACACCCTCTAAATATAGAAAAAAAAAATTATTTCGCAACTCATATGAAATTAGTAAAGAACTAATTTGAATCTATTAATATACCAAAGTCGAAATATGGACGGCTCATCCTTGGGGAACCCGGGTCCGGCAGGGATTGGCGGAGTAATCAGAAATGATGTGTCAGATTACATTGGTACTACGGACTCTACGGAAGCTGAGATCGCTGCTGTCCATAGGGTGTGCTCGGCCCTTGCGCGTGACCAAGGTTATCCCCTGCCACGTTTGGTATTCGAGTGTGATTCCAGTAATGTTGTGAGGTGGCTGTCTAATCCTGATCAGTTTCCATGGCGCCTGAGACACCTGTTAGGGCCAATAGTGGAGTTGATGCGATGCGCTGGCGAAGTTCGCGTGAAACATATTTTGAGGGAGAGGAATGAAGTAGCGGATCGTTGGGCGAGGTTGGGTGCCGGACAGGCGGACAAGGTTGAAATGTGGCTTTAAAGACTGATCGGATTGAAAAGTTTTGGTATTAGAAGTGATGCTGCTGTAAGTCTGAGTCTGCTATCATGGTTTATTTGGTTATGGTGGAACATCACAATGCAATCCTGGTGGTTTACTATTCTCATTGGGGCTAAGTTGGGGGCTGTCTTGCTAAGTCGTACACAGCTCTTGGGACTTTTTCCAACGATTCAAGAACGCTCGGTCGAGGGACCCTGGATTGGATAAATAAAGGTGCTGCTTCATTTTGTCCTGCTGCGGTCTTGTTTTTCTTGATTTTTAAATTGTTGTTTTGATGTGGGATTGTCAAGATTATGTAGTCTTGTGTTACCCTGTTGTGTGGGCTTGACTTTGTAGTTGTGGAGATGCCAAGTCTTGGCTATGGAATAAAAGATTTCATTATTCTCAAAAAAAAAAAAAATTATACCAAAGTCGAATATCCTCTGAAAATATTCCCTCAAAACTCCTCTTTCATTAATTTATTGCTACAATAAATTAGTCTCTTTAATTAATTCTAACCTAAACTCTCCACATTTATTATCTTCATAACATCTTCTTTTTTTTTAATCTCTTTTCTATATAAATAAATATAAAAATTATTAAAAATAAATTAAATACAGGGTATATATTATTGTTACACACTTAGGAAAACTCTTGAATTGATAGTATAATAAAATTATTATTTTTTTCAATGTAGGAGTTTCATTCAAAATATTTTAATTTATATATTACTTTCATAAAATATATTTTCTTTCATTATTATTTATCCAATAATTTATGGTAATACCTTTTTTTAGGGGAAGAAATTTATTTATTGCAAATATGAACCATGTCCACCAGGAAACATGGAACAATTACAGTACACCATGACAATTACTTCCTCATATCACAAACAGCAGACCAGTGCAGCCACAACTCAAAAAAACAACAATACTGAGGCATGAAAAAATCAAACAGCGATTTGTATATTCAATTAATACCACTCCTCTATTTTGTCACCTCCGGCCACTCCATTTTTAGGGGTCCGTTAGGGTGCCGCGACATGATGTGCTGTGGATGCTTCTAGACCGTTGATGCATTTTGTAAATTGATGGTTGAGATTAATTTAAGGTTAAAATAGTAAATTTGCGTAAAAGTAAATGTAACGGAAATGAGCGTCGCTGAAATGTTCTTGATAGCATCCCTTCATTATTTTTGGTAGCATCACAGAATTGTTTTTGGTAGCATCGCTGAATCATTCTTGGTTGTATCGCTGAATTCTGCTTGGTACCATCGCTGAATTCTGCTTGGTACCATCGCTGAATTCCTCTACTTGAGGTCGCTGAAATATATTTGATAGCATCCCTTCATTATTTTTGGTAGCATCAAAGAATTATTTTTGGTAGCATCGCTGAATCATTCTTGGTTGCGTCCCTGAATTCTGCTTGGTACCATCGTTGAATTCCTCTACTTGAGGTCGCTGAAATATATTTGATAGCATCATTTCATTATTTTTTGTAGCATCACAGAATTATTTTTGGTAGCATCGCTGATTCTTGGTTGCGTCGCTGAATTCTGCTTGGTACCATCGCTGAATTATACTAGATACGGTCACTGAATTCCTCTACTTGTGGTCCCTGAAATATATTTTATAGCATCACTTAATTGTTTTTGGTAAGATCGTTGAAATGATCTATTAATAAATTTGATACGTATCTTTGATCGTAAAAATATATTATTTGAAATATTAGATATGGATTACCAAATATTTGATATGATTTACCAAATAATAAATATAATAACATACTAAATATAGAGTTATCAAATATTAGATATGATAACATGTCTAAAATACTTGCCTCGTCGCTGAAATGATTTGTTATTAAAATGGACTATTATTGTGTTATTACAATTATACCCTTATTAACCTACAACTGTTGGATGCTTTTGAATGGCTATGATTGATGCCTTGATGTGCTGCGGATTCCATGATTGCACCATAACTGAACCCCATTTTTAGCCCACTGATCAGCAAGTGAATTACGCTCCCTCGACCCTCCCTCAGATCGGCCATCCATTTCACCATATTTATATAATCGCACTCAAAAATTAACTCAAAAATTTATGGTAATACTAATAATACCACTGTCTTCGGAGTATTAATTTTATTACTTATACATTTGAATATAAAATTTTATATTGAACTAATTTAAATTGTAACAACCTACCCCGGGCTGGACCTGCAGATTGTGATTCCCAACCTGTCTCCATATATACCTCTAGGCTACCCGCCAAGTATACATGTTGGGTTATTGGGAGTGAGATTTGAACACCCAACTTCCCCTTTAACATTCACCCCAAGGTAAGGATGTTAACCAGTTGGGTTGCAGCTCACATGGTCAACTGGTTAGCATACTTACATTGGGGTACATGTTAAATAGGAGGTTGGGTGTTCAAATCCACTCTCAATAACCCAACATGGGGTGCTTGGCAGGAGGCCTGGATGCACACATGGAGAGGGGTTGGGGTGCATGATCTGCAGGTCCAGCCCGGGGTAGGGTTGTTACATAAAAGTGCAGCCCATATGGTTAAAATCCTTACCTTGGGGTGGATATTGAAAGGGAGGTTGAGTGTTCAAATCTCACTTTCAACAACCCAACATGGGGTGCTTCGCGGGAGGCCTGGATGTGCGCACATGGAAAGGGATTGAGGTGCATGATCTGCATGTCCAGTCCGGGCTCCGGGGTAGGGTTATTATATAAATTTATTAAAATAAAAACATAGTACATGTCATCGTTACATATACTTGAAAATCATATTGTTAATATCATTGATTCTCATAATGATACTTATTGTATATCAAATTTTTAAACTAAGTGCATGTGAAAATACACAAGATATTTTCAAATCATATCACTATTCCTAATATGATTTTTTTTTTAAATTTAAAATTTAAAATTGTTAAGATTTATTTTTATTTAAGTATGTAATACAAGAATAAATTTTATTTAATATCACTTTCTGTTTAATTTTTATTATTAAAACAGATTTTAACATAAACTCTCAAATATGGTGATTTCTCATATTTACTAGATTTTTCTCTCGTGCTCCATGCATGGGGCTCCGTACGTGTACGGGTGTTCATTTTTTTTAAATACAAACTAATACTTCCTCTGTTTTCAAATACTTGCCCCATTCACAAATTTGCCACTATACATACAATGAATTTGACTTAAAGTTTTATCATAGTTATACAAGTTAAAATATAGTCAAGTGTGATCGTGATAGATTCGTCTCGTCTTATAGTTTTTAAATATCGAACTTTTATAATTTTTACATGTACCGAACTTGAGTTATTAATGGTTTAAAATGTGCATTGGACTATGTGTTGAGTGGGTCCGTAGCAAAAAATTAAAAACAGAGGAAGTATTAACTCAATTAATTTAAATTAATAGATGATATTATTTTAAGATATTTATGAAATTTCTTCTATTATCATTTTCTTTTTTAAAATGATAGAAGAAACAAAATTTTCGTTTATTTTTCATAATACATGCCAAAGCATAAATCCAAATTTTTATGCAAAGAATATATATATCAATAGAAAAAGTATTTCATTAAGATTACCCCCATCCTAATTATAAATATTATATGTATAATTAATATGATTAAATATATTAAAAGTTTCGACTTTGTAACTCACTCTTAATCACCCGCCAAAATTATGATGATTGTATATAATAATATAAATATATTAAAATGTAATATGATATGATATCAATATTAATAATTTAATATATATATAGATTAATAACTAATAAAAATATATAAAAGATATATTATCATGATATTAATTTTTATGTACATAAAATAGTATATTAAATTTTTCTTACTGATGAGTACTTATTTTTTTTATATTATCTAGTTTTTCAAAATTATTTTTCCAATAAAAAGTTAAATTTTAGTACTCTTAAATATATTTAGTGGAAATAGTATGTGATTTTACTTTGATATGTATTTTAATGATAGATATCTATATCTTTAAGATAAAATTACTGTTTGAACCCATAATATATAATTCTTATAAAGAGATTAATTGTAACTTAAAAAGTTAATATAGACAGCACAATAAAAATATAGTTTTAGTATAGATTTATTAAATGTATGACAAAGAAATTTAATATTTATTTTTATACCATTCTTTCGATACTGACTTCGAACAACTTCATCATAATTTTAATCAAAATGTAATTCTTTTCACCATTTTATCTCTGCGCATTACGCCGGCGGGCGTATTCGTTTATAAGACTCACTCCATATATTAACCGCTAATGTAACCTTCAACCAAATACTCTATTCTTGTAGGACTACAGTATAAATATATATATTTTTGTATGACTGTTACAGTAGCTGCATCTCCAAACAATATTTCCCACATGTTCTATATTGATAATGGCCAAAATTTACCATTATTTTCAATCTATTCCCGATACGGGCATTTGATCGCATTCCGGTCTTATTTAAATAAGAAAGCAGTTGAATAGGACAGATAAATGCATGTTTGTAAAAATAATAAACCTGACAATGAAAAACACAAAAATATTACAATTTTATTGTATTTTGTGTTAGAAAAATCCAAAAACATGAGAAAAAAGAAAAGAAAAAGGAATAGGAAATAAAATATGGGAAAATAATAGAAAACCCACAAAAATGCAACATGTTGGTTCTGTACATCGTAATCCAACTTGGCGTCGCAAACCAAGGGATCACGACGTAGGTCATTCGGTCAGCGACATAGAAACACAAGAAACTCAGGGATCAAGGCAATCTAGGACATCTACGTCGTGATCCAACTTGGCATCGCAAACCAGTGTATCACGACGTGGGACATCCGGATCACGACGTGGAAATGAAGACAAGCAAATTTCAAGACTGAAGCACTTACGTCGCGATCCAAGCTTCGCGACGTAAGAGATGGATCACGACGTAAATTCGTGTCACGAGGTAAGTTGCCGGGGTTAGAGACAAGTTTGTGTCTCCGGGCTGGGTTAATCCAGAAAACTATTCCAAAAACATGAAATGGAAAGTGTTCCATTGATCTTTACTATTTTATTTTGCATTTTGGCCATTTGGTCATGTTTTGTTATTTTAGTTAGTTTTTAATGCTATTATGGATTATAATAATGCACAAACATGAGGAAGTAACCCTAGATTAGGTTTATTAGCTCTTAAATTCTTGTTCTTAGCTTAGATTTAATTTTCATACATTTTACATTCTTAAATACTGTTCATGTTCTCATTTTCATGGTTAGAATAGATTAATGAACCTAAAAGGGTATAAAATCACATAGTTGTGCATGAAAATGGTCCATAAAGCATTCTGGAATACTGGCAACGCAAACCTGTACGTCCCAACCCTAGGGTTGCGACGTAATTGAGGTGTTGCGACGTAAGTACCAGGAGCCCTTACAAAAATGCTTCTGGCGTCGTGAGACTCACGTCGTGACCCTAGGGTCACAACGTAATTTTTCCCTTGCGATTACAGAAACCCAATTCACATCAATATTTGCAAAATTCCTACATCGCAATACTCACGCCGTGATCCTATCACGACGTAATTTTCTAGTATCACGATGTAGGACCCAAAACTTATCCTATTCCTTAGAGATGACTACGTTGCGTACTCACATCGTGATCCTAGGATCTCGACGTAATTTATAGTGTTGCAACGTAACCCCCACTCTTTTTCAAAAAACCAAGATTTTTCTCTATTCTTATACTGTGTACGTCGCAATACTCACGTCGTGATCCTAGGATCACGATGTAATTGCTAGTATTGCGACGTAGAGACCCTATTTTCCAGAAAATCAAATAATGCTTGCTCCACACCCTTATGTCGCAACACTCACATCGTGATCCTAGGATCACGATGTAATCTTCCTCATGTTGCAACGCAAACCCTCAATTCTAAACCCCAATACATCGCAATCCTCCATGTCGTGACCTAGGGTCACGACGTAATTTTTGCATTGCGACGTAAAACCTTTTATTTCAGAAATTCCAAAAATAGCTTCATGCCCATCTATTACGTCGCAACCCTTCACGCCGTGATCCTAGGATCACGACATAATATCTGTGTTGCGACGGGAAATGCATTTTAATGCCAAAAAATTCTCATTTTCCATTTTTTTAGTCTCCATTCTTACTCATAATTAATTGAACCCTTATATCATTAATTGAGATCAAAATTCTAAACAATTGAGATCTGCGATTAAAATGGTATGTGGAATTTTGTTCACTTCTCCATTAAAAGATTTTCTATAAAGTAAACTCTTATTTTCTAAGTATACATTCTGGACTATAATGATTAATTATGGAATGAAATATTGTTTATAGCATAATGAGTCATTGTGGAACAAATTCCATAACCTTATATGAGAAACCAATGTCTCTCGTACAAGAGATTTTTATTTTGTTAAAACCCAAAAATATTTTCTTTTATTTATTTTGGTCTTTACCCATGTTTGTGTGAAGTGGGTAGCAAGAAATATCACAAACTATTGATGGCAAAAAGGTCCCTTCACCGGGATACGACTAACTCGTCTTTTGTGTATTAATTACTACCCGCTATTTTGCATAGTCTGAGCAGTGGCTGGTGGAAGCTCCGGCAAAAAGGTCTCTTCACAGGGATACGACAAGCCACTCAGCCAGCTCCTGTTTAGATACTGTTTTATTTTCTTTACTTTAATTTCGAACCTGAATTTCGAACTGTAATATCATTAAATGGTGTCGATCAATATCGTTTGAGAAATATTACAATGAGAAAATATGTAGGTTTTTCTCTCATTTCACAGATAGTAGGAGTCAAGACGACATCGATCACTGTCTTTTAAGGTCTTCTGCTGTCTAAAATCATTCCACCTGAAATAGTTAGGATCTGGATAGTAGATGTTTGTAGTCCAGATTATCCCAACTATTTTTGTCATCTTTTTAGCTAAAAATAAAATATTCTTTTGAACTCTTCTCATCTCAAGGCTACTTCATTTTTGTGTAACAAATTCTGTCTAATCCCACCATATATTATGGGATAATTTTATTTTATATCTTTATATTAATTATGCATGATATTATTATGTAAATATTATGGTCAAAAATATTTTGGATCATTCCCTTGGACATAGAAGCTCTGATTTAAATCAGATGTTTCATAATAAATTTCCAACAAAAATTTATTTACAAAATCCGAATCTGAGTAAGGGATAAATTCCACAATTATGACTAACTCATATCCAACAGGGGGTTGATTTTGAAAAATGAGAAACAGAGTCAGCAATTAGGTCTCATCTAGGATCTGTGTTTTTAAATGAGAGTTTAGTACCTGTCTTATAGGGAATAATTTTCATCATCAAATTGTTTTCCAAAATTGTTGTGTGTTGGAAATCTGGTATTAGATATATACATTAACTTAGAGACCACTTGGATTCTGAAGAGGTGTGATAAATAATATTAGAGGAACAATATATGGGTCTTGGTTATTTTCTAAGATAGGGTTGAGTATTCTTTCAACTACTGTCTTATTCTGCCAAAACCTAAATTAGAGTCTTGAGTGAGTACATCCGGAACAGATTAATGTATTAGTCTATTTCGTTTAGTTTGTATCTCATAACCACTTGAATGTCCATAATCACTGCGAGAGGCTTGCAGGTGTTTTAAATTCTGGAACTGCATACAGTCACCACGACCGGGGCTCTTTTATACTAACAGAACGAGATTCTTTTAAAACTTTAGAGTGATAGGATTTTAAATGCTTTCTTTATTGCTTTCTTTACCGCTTTCTTTTAAATGCTTTTATAGAAGTCACTCAGATGGGTTAGAGGTTGTCCGCCGCGTATAAGGTTTAAGAGTTATGGAAAGGTTCGAGGTTTTAGTTAAATCATTGGGTGTGTGGGGAAATGATGTGAGTGCTTGGCATTTCAGTCAATGATTTGTCAAGTGTTGTTTGTCCACCACAGATGAATAACATACCTTTGCAAGGCCTTGTGAGGGCAGTTATGAGTCAGTCGTATCTTAGATTATGTTTTCTTAGGAGCATGTAAATTCTTGCTGTAAGTACTTGTCTTAAAAGGGAACATAGTACAGAAAGCATGAGAATTAGCTAATTGAACGGATTATCCCAAACAAATATTTGAGTAACAAAATGGAAGTTTAATTTTGTTTCATCTAAATCTTGTCCAATCTTTATTATTTTCTTCCTATCCCTTTTGTTACATTTTAAACCTGCTTTCTAGATTAATGATAGATAGTGTAGCATAATTTTTACCACTTTCTAGAATAATATTATCTGCTTTCTAGAATAGTTTTAATATGCTTTAAAGAATAATTTTATTTGCTTTCATAACTTAGTTTAAATTATGTCAAGTAGATGATAGTTACAACACAAACTTGAATCGAGTAACCGAGTGGACAATCTTACAAAACGACGTGGGCCCTGCTTCTATCGCACATCCTCCAAAGAACGATCCGGTCTTACTATAAATACTGTAATTTTTGACCCCGTGCGCTTTCGGGCCACAGTTTCTTCACACGAGTAATAAAACCGTGACAACCTATAAATATATTCCTAATCCCAACTCCATTTTCATAATTTGGTTTCCTTAAATAAATTAAACCGGGATTACTTTTCAAAATTCTCGTGTAGGAAATTGTCAAAAGTTTCATATATCATATATTATTTTATAGTATTAATTTTCAAATCTACAAATAACACCCAACATTTTATAATTTTAACATATTTTACTTCACAATAGTATTTGAAATTATTATTTTTGTATTATTACGATTATTTAAATTTATTAAGTTTTTTTTAATGCTTACAAAGAATGCCAACGAAAATGCTAATATATATATATATATCCAAAATGTCAACCTATGTATCTAAAATGTTAACCTTTATGCAGAAAATGCTCACAAAAAATGCTAATATATATCCAAAATATTTACCTATATATATCCAAAATGTGGAACCAACTACAGTGCAGCTACCTCCAGGTGCACATATGATGAGAGTAATCGTTTTAGTGGTGAGACTATATTTTGTGATGTGTGCGACCTTTTATGTGATTGCAATGTTTGGTAATGGCTGCGACGTATTTTGTGATGACAAAATATTATGTGTTGGCTGAAACTTATTATGTAATGACAAATGTTTTGTGATGTCCGCGACTTATTCATGTGATGTTAACACAAAATATTTTGGCCCAATAATTGGCCGAGTCACTCCGACCAAGAATAATAGGCGGCTAAGAGAGGCAGTTGAGCACAAAGAAGAGAAGCCTGGGAGCACGAATTAAAGCAATTTTGAAGAAGGCGCAGTCAAAGAGAGTAGTTAAGCAACGTGGCATTGAGCGGCGGTTTATGGCGGTTCAATGCCAATTAATTTTACAATGTTCTTTTTTACTTTCTTTTTTTCAAAAAAAAAAAAAGACCGGTTCTACTGTGAACCGACCAAATAGGTCCAATTTAAACCGGATCAGAACCATCGGTACACCGGTTCTTTTTTACTTTCTTTTTTTCCAAACTCAAGTATACTTTTACTTTTTTGGAAGTTTGGTCCAAACTTATTTGACTTTTTCCAACTGGCCTAGGAACATTTTTTATATTGGTGGTGGTTTAGTGATCTTTATATTATTTTATTTTCTATTTTGATATTCATATCTTCTATGTGCTACTTTTATTGCTGCAATCCGTTGATTCTTTCTCGCTTTCCTCTTTCGGTTTTAATCGCATAGATTGCAGAAGCATTATTTTAAACATGTAAAAGCATTTTTTTTTCCAAACTCAAGTGTTCTTTTACTTTTTCAGAAGTTTAGTCCACTTATTTGCTCTGAACAACGACTGCCTCCTTATGTGCCAATACTTTTTTTTAACTAGCCTAGGAACATTTTTGATATTAGTGGTGGTTTAGTGTTCTTTATATCGTTTTATTGTTTATTTTGATATTCATATCTTCTATGTGTTATTTTTTTGCTGCAACAAAATAAAAGAATAGAAAGCTAGAGCAAGGAACAAGAAGAAGGAATTGCAAGGAAAAATTTCAATCACATCGGAACTTCAACAACAAGGATTGTTTAGGTCTTAACTCCTTCCTATTTCTTTGTGTTTTTTTATTATTCTATTTCTTTTTTTTTTATGTATTCAATGCTTTTGTTAGATTTATTAATAAGGGATTTGTGAAAGTGTATTAGTTCTTAGAGCCTGTTTTTTTTTGGCTTATTTTTTCTCCTTTTGACTTTTGCTTCACCGAAAAGTCCTTTTGAAATTTTTTAACTGTTTGTTTTGACTTTTTTTAAAAGGAAAAGGAGAAGCAAAAGTTAAAATTCAACTTTTTTACTTTTTTCAAAAGGAGAAGTCATTTTGGAATAAAAATACACAAATATCCCCATTTAAAAAGGAAATAAAATATATCTTTACAATATTTGTAACACCCCGGTTTTGGTAACCCAGGCCGGGATGCCACCGCCACACCTCCCTAGCAAGACACGACTTCTTCGAGCTTGCTAAAGAGATGCAAGGCTAAGGTATTACAGAAAATAAATTTAAAACAAGCCCACCTACAAATATAAATAGGTAGTAAACCACTACAAGAAATTTGAGGCAAGGCGACGAATTTGGTGACGAAATTTTATTTAAGTCGTCGCCTAAAACCTCGTCTCCTGGCAGATTTCATCGCCTCGTTCGTCGCCTAGCGCTCTAGGCGACGAACGAGGTGACGAAATCCTTTCGTCACCTACCCGCACAATTCTTGTAGTGAACTATCATAAGTATTATTTAAATTGCAGCCGAATGTAAATCGGGCCAACATGGCCAAAACATCGGATTGACAGATCCGAAATGCAAGTCATATAAAAACGATAAATTATTGTTCCCAAAATCCCAATGCATACTCAGAGGCTACGTGTACCTTTTCCCCCTCTGGGCACTTTACTGCGTTCAACAGTTTGTCGAACTTCCTTATACATTCCTCCAACTTGGCAGGATCCTCCTCACCAGCGTAATGTGGTGGCTGGTAACGGTTTACCATAGCCAAGTAATTGATGCGAGCCTGGTGCGGAGGAACCGCCGCAGCTTGTCCTTGGTTTATTTGCGCGTTCCTTAGCGCAATCAGAACTTCCTCTATCGTGCGTAGACGGTCGCCCACGTTGTTCGGTGCAGGGGCTGCTTGCGCACCTTAGTTTTGATCACCCACGTTTTGAGCTGGTTCCGTGGGGTGTTGTGGCACTTCGTTAGTGGTTTGTGGGATGGTTGGTTTCGCGGTCGTCCGTTAGTGCCATTCTGTTACAAACGCGTATAAATTAGATTCTAAGAATTTGATAGATCATTTGGGAAAGGGAATTATGAAATCAGGAAGGTGGCAACAGGAGTTATCTGATGGTGGTTGAGTGTTAGATGTATATTCTGATGTATCGTTTAGGGCTACGATTTAAAATGTGGTGCGTTTTTTTCAGGGTTTAGGTTTAGGTTTAGGGTTTAGGGTTTAGGTTTTAGGGTTTAGGGTTTAAGTTTTTTGTTTCCAGAACAAGCGTCCTGTTCAGTTCAGTTTTTTTTTTCAAATTTGGATCTTTGCTTGGGAAGCCCACCAAAATTTTTGGAGTTTAGAGAGTTTTTAATAAATAAATAAAGCTTGTATTTTATTCCTTGACAAAAGAAATTTTTAATACAAGTGATAGGATATACAATACTAATCTAGAAAAGAAATGATTTGCTTGCAAAAACAGAAATACTAAGATAGCATATCTAGAGACTCTAAGCTCCTTCCGGCTGAGTAGCCGGGTTCTCCTCCACTGGGCTCGGCTCCATGAAGTGATCCTCCACGGGACTCAGCGGTAGTAGGTAGTCATAGAGGTGGATCAAGTCCATCCCCTGAGCATCGACCTTCTCCTTCAAATCTTGGTTTTGTGCAGTGAGGTTGTGAATTTGATGTTCTAGTTGATTTATGTGGTGGTGGTCAGCTTCCCTTAGGTTCTCCATGTGGTACATATTAGCTTCTAGCTGAGCTATGCGGTGTTTGAGGTGTTGTATATTTTGTTGTGAGTCGATGTACGCGTTCATCATTTTCATCATTAAATTGATCATGTTGTTCTGGTCAGCCATCTAGTGCAGAAGAAAAGTTAGGTAAGATCATGTCAAGCTACTAGGTCATCTAGGTACAAGAAAGTATAGCATGCATGCAAATGATGATCACCGAAAAATAATTCATGCACTATATTTATTTATTTTTCCATGGATTTTTGAAATAAAAATTTATCCCATGGATAACTAATAAAATGATAAAATTGGTTCGGCCTCTATATTAGGCCAAAATAATAAACAGTTGGGCTCTACTTAAAAATATAGGTATTGGGCTAAAACAATTGGGCTTTAAAATTTAAAATAATAATTGGGCTACAAATAAGCAAATATAATGTTTGAGCTTTTTTTAAAAAAACTTTTGGGCTAAAAATTTGGGCTTTAATTAAAAATAATAATTGAGCTCCTTAACTAGTTTAAAAATAATAGTTTTAAAAAGTAATATTTAGAAATAATAGTTTTAAATTATTCTGGGCTCTAATACCAACTTCTAAAATTCCGATTTTGGTAACCCAGGTCGGGATGTCACCGCCAATCTCCCTAGCAAGACACGACTCTTCGAGCTTGCTAAAGAGATGCAAGTCTAAGGTATTGCATAAAATAAATTTAAAACAAGCCCACCTATATATATAAATAAAATAGGTAGTAAACTATCATAAACATTATTTAAATTGCAGCACAATGTAAATTGGGCCAACATGGCCAAAACATCGGATTGACAGATCCGGAATGCAAGTCATATAAAAACGATAAATTATTGTTCCCAAAATCCCAATGCATGCTCATGATTACGCATACTCGCCGTACTCTGAGAAAAAAAAAGGAAATGCAACGATTTATCAGTATATAAATACTGAGCAAGCTAACTCCTAACATAGCAATAATGGGTTTAAAGTTTAATTAAATATAATTATAATTTTTCTCCATGCTTCCCTAGAGTGTAAATTGACCAAGTATTAAATAAGAATTTTAATTGCATAACTTAAATACATGAATTTAAAGCACACTCATAAATAAATAACGCAAACAAGTCATTTAATCTCCCGTTACGCCACAATCACAGTATGTTCTTTTATCTTTTTCAATATAATCGAGGATAATCCGTCCTTGGGAATCGAACCCGCAAGAATTCAATTACATCCTAGGGAATCGAACCCATAGGAATCAACATACATCCTGGGTAATCGAACCTGCAGGAAAACATACAACAATGCCGCAGCCAAATACGTCATACCCAGTACCACTCCGGAGCCTTGAGTTACCCAAACGGATACACTCGAGAAAGTAGGCTCAAATCTATCGCCGTTTTGGCATCATTTCATAAAGGGGGTCACCATCGTCCGTTATAGGCACGAAGTAAATAGATAGAGGGGCACCCTGCAGTGCACTCACCCCCTATGTAGAACATGGGTCTCTCTCGACCTAGTGTAATGGGATTTTTTGAAAACAATCTTTTATTAATTTAGAAAGGGTTTCAACCGTTCTTTTTAGAAATCTCAATTTCATCAAACGTAATATACATGTTCGTCACAGTTCACGCCTTTTTAACTTAAAAATTTCATTTTCAGACAAATGATGTGAAATTTTCACAGTAACTCAAAACACCCTAATAAACAACTTTCGTGTTTTAAGTTTTTCGAAAATAACGGAAAACACGGGTTGATTCACATCGAATTCGGGGCATCAAACATTGACGAAAATGCGTGAAATTTTATGTAACACCCCGGATTTGATAACCCAGGCCGGGATGTCACCGCCACACCTCCCTAGCAAGACACGGATTCTCCGAGCTTGCTAAAGAGATGCAAGGCTATAGGTATTGCAAAGAGTTTTAAAACAAGTCCGGAATTTATTTAAAAATAATAATAAGTTTCATCCACACATAATAGTAATAATAATATGTCGCAGCGGAAATAAATAAAATGGGCCAACATGGCCAAAACTCGGGTTTTACATGCCCGATATGCAGTATCATAAAAACGACAATTTAATGTTTAATAATTCCATCCCCCAATGCACATGCTATGCATCATCTCCGTACTCTGAAAGAAAAAGGAAACAACAATTTTATCAGTATTATAAAATACTGAGTAAGTCGATCCTAACATAGCAATAAAGGGGTTTAATTAAATAATTAAATTCTCTCCTAGTCATGCATACAACAATCCATTTACCAATTTGAAATTTAAAATTAAAAAATTTAATTGTATACTTGGACATGCATCAAATTCATAAATAATAATTTAACATGTCATAAAATTTAAGACATCAATTTAAATGCAAAATTTAAAGACAAGAGTAATTAAATAAATACGTAAAAAGTATTAAGTCTTTTAAATTTTCCCCGTTACATCACCGTTTCTCAATATTTAGTGTAGCCGGTCATCCGGCGGCCGCAGCCGTATCTGCCATACCCAAAACACTTCGGAGCCTCGGGAAATCCATACAGATAATCCCGAGAGTGTGGTCGTATCTCAATGCCGTTTTGGCGTAGTATCTCATCTAAATTCTCTCGTCCATTATAGGCCCGAAGAGAAAGGCTAGAGGGGCACCCTGCAGAGCACTCACCCTCCGCCGAAGTATCTCATATGTTTCAATTTAGTGTAACGGGATTTTTCAAAAGTATAGATGTATCGTATTTCAAGGTCTCGACCGTTTGTTTCGAAATTTCAAAATCTCTTCGGTTTAAAATCGTTGGCGTCACAGTTTACGCCTTTTTAATTTAAAAATTCATTTCAAGTCCAAAAATTCCAAAATTTTCACAATATATCAAAAACACCCTAGCGAACAACTTTTGTGTTTTAACGATTTCAAAATTAGTTGATGAAACATGTCAAAAATCGAGTTTATTGCACAACATGTACACTGTCAGGATTCAGGTTTACCACAGTTTAGAAAATCAACGTTTTGACATACCAAATGGACTCCAACAATTCTGAAATTTTATATGCACAAATTAGACATGATTATCTACAACTTTCATTTAGATTGCAAAGATCAATTCGGACTAGAAAATATAGAAACGGGCTCATCAAGTTCGGACATCAACACTGTCAGATTTTCTAAAAGTTTTCAAATTGCAGTTTATGTTTGGATCGATTTGGGATAGCAAACTTTGATGAAAATGGCTGAAATTTTTACACAATATAGATTAATGTGTTAGGAACAAAAGTCTAGTTTTGCGTTTCTGGGATTGGATTCTCAAAATATGATTTTTAATCGGATTTCAGAAATTGCGCAAGATAGGGTTTTTAAGTTCGGTTTTTACATTTCGTTACAAAGTGACTAAAACGGACGCCCCTAAGCCACCCGTATTGATATGAAAGGCATCAACTTATAGTGCTTGAGTGTTTGGTCGTCCTAGGGTCACTCGGCTTGTCCAAAGTTACTACGAACGGATCAACGCCCACGTTCTCCTTCTCCTTCGGTCACGAACGTGTTTACAAGTCCAATATTCGAAAGTTAGATTGAGGATTGGAGATAAAAACGGGAAACGGAATCTGAATACTCCTTACCAATGATCTAAGGGATGTAAACCTTGATCTACACGTCTCTACGGTCGTCGATGGTTTCCGGAAAGTCGCCGGAAGTTCGTCGGGAGGTCGTCGGAAGAGTGTTTGGCTTTGGGAGTGTTTTGGGAGAGTAGAGAAGGTTTGGAGGCTGACAAATGGGGTGGGAATTAACCCTAGGTCATCCTAATACTCTTTCCCCCGTCCAAAATCCACCTTCCATAGTCGGGGGGTTCGAAATATGGCAAGAAATCGCCGAAACCGCGTGAATGGCCGCATTCTGTGGTGTCACGCGGGGTTGGTGCGCTTGAAGGCCAAACCCCGCGCGGCCTCCGCTTGGGCCTCGGTCCGGGCGGGTCCGTGCGATCCGTCGGGTCTTTTCCTCCTCTCTTTCGGACTTCTATCCTTCCGTGTTTTCGGGCTCGATTTTCCGGGATATTTTCGGATTGTGATTCCCATCCTAATTTTATTCCGACTTAAATTGATTTCATGTTTGAAATCTTAGGTCCGTCGGTTTTGGGTTCGTCGGCTCCTAAATCGTCGTTCTTTCGACTTCTGTGAATTTTCGATTTTACGGGTTCTCGGAAACAAGACCTCTTTTCTCATCGGATTAAATTCTATTTTATATCCTAAAATTTATGGGTACTACAATCTACCCTCCTTAAGAATCAACTTCGTCCTTGAAGTTGTGCTTTATCATCTCGCGAGTTCGGGATTTGTTTGATTAAGCGATTGTATTATTGTGTGTTTTTGTTTGTTATTATTTGACTGAACCTAGAATTGAAATTTCCAAGTTGCTTACGTACCCCGTGAAGGGATCAAGTCATTACGTAGTCAAAACAATTTGAATTTGTTTATTTGGAGTACAAAATATTCGGGCCGTTACATCCTTCCCCTCTTAAGATTACAGTTATGTCCCCATAATTGTGGTTGCATTGTCTTGGAATAGGGTCGGGTAACGTTCTTTCATGTCTGCTTCCAGTTCCCATGTTTCCGTCTCGGTTTCATGGTTAGACCAAAGAACCTTGACCATCCTCACAGTCTTATTTCTTGTGACTCTCTCCTTCACGTCGAGTATTCGTACCGGGAATTCCTCGTAGCTCAGGTCATCATCCAATTCAATCTCTTCCGGTTGGAGTACATGGGTCGGATCACATATGTACTTTTTCAATTGTGAGACATGGAACACATCATGGACACGAGCGAATTGTGGCGGCAATGCTAGCCGATATGCTAGGTTTCCCACTCTTTCTAGGATCTCATACGGTCCTATGTATCGTGGACTCAATTTTCCTCGCTTGCCAAAGCGCATCACCCCCTTCATCGGTGATACCTTCAGCATGACCTTATCGCTAATTTGAAATTCCAAGTCTTGCCGTCTCACATCGGCATAGCTCTTTTGCTGGTCCTGAGCGGCTCTCATCTTTCCTTGGATTATTTTGATTTGTTGAGCCATGTCCTCAACAAGTTGCGGTCCAACTTCCATAGTCCTATTGTTCTCTTCCCAGCTCAATGGGCTTCGGCACTTGCGTCCATACAGTGCCTTGAAAGGTGCCATGCCTATGCTAGCATGGTAACTATTGTTGTAGGAAAATTCGATTAGTGGTAAGTGATCTTCCCAACTTCCCTTAAACTCTAGTACACATGCCCTTAGCATGTCCTCTAACGTTTGGATCATTCTTTCTGTTTGTCCATCCGTCATGGGGTGGAACGCGGTACTCATCTTTATTTTCGTACCGAGGGCTTCTTATAGCTTTGTCCAGAAATGAGAGACAAATCTACTGTCTCTGTCCGAGATGATGTCATGTGGTACTCCATGCCGCCGTACAACATTGTCGACATACGCCTTTGCCAATTGGTCCATGGACCAAGTATCCTTCATTGGGATGAATATGGCAGCTTTTGTCAACCTATCCACGATCACCCAGATTTTATTCATCCCTTTCAGTGAACATGGTAACCCCGACACCAAATCCATTGAAATGCTATCCCATTTCCAACTCGGGATTTCCAATGGTTGCATTAGTCCTAGGGGTTTTTGACGTACTGCCTTGATCTTATGGCAGGTAAGGCATCTTACCACAATTTCGGCTACCTCTCTTTTCATGTTCGGCCACCAATAGTTCTTCTTTAAGTCCTTGTACAGCTTGTCTCCTCCGGGATGAACCGAGTATGGGGTATTATGGCCTTCTTCCATCACCTTTTGCTTTAGGTCAACGCATTTTCGTGGTATACACCACCTTCCCTTGAAGCGGATACTCCCGTCTTCATGAATTTTAAAATCCATTGCCTTTCCTTCGGCAATGTCCTTCCTAATTTCTTCCAACTTCTCATCACCCGGTTGGGCGAGTCGTATTTCATCGAATATGGTAGGTCCCACTACCATCGCGTTGACGACTTTGTTTACTGTGCCAGAATGCACCAACTCTAGACTCAATTTCGCCAAGTCTCTGTACAACTCGGCCGGTATCACGAGTGAATTTGCCACGTGTTGAGTCTTTCGACTCAGGGCATCAGCTACAACGTTGGCTTTTCCTTCGTGATAAGCAATCTCCAGGTCATAATCCTTGATTAACTCCAACCATCTTCTCTGCCTCAAATTCAGCTCTTTTTGCGTGAATATGTACTTGAGGCTCTTATGTCGGTGAACATCCGACACTTTCGCCCATAGAGATAGTGTCTTCATATCTTTAAGGCGAACACGACTTCGGCTAGTTCTAAGTCGTGCATCGGGTAGTTCTCTTCGTGTGGTTTTAGTTGACGCGATGCGTATGCTATGACCCTTTGATCTTGCATTAACACGCATCCCAATCCTTCTTTCGAGGCGTCGCTGTACACCTCGAAGTCACCTTCCTCCGATGGTAGCGCCAATATTGGCGCTGCGGTAAGTCGTTTCTTCAAATCTTGGAACGCGGACTCGCATTTACTGGTCCATTCGTATTTCACCCCTTTCTTTAACAGCTGGGTTAACGGGCGTGCGATTTTTGAGAAGTTCTTTACAAATCGCCTGTAGTATCCGGCCAGTCCAAGGAAACTTCTTATCTCTGTTGGACTCTTCGGCATACCCACTCGGTCACTGCCGAGATCTTCGCCGGATCTACTACCACTCCGTTGGCGGATACTATATGCCCAAAAAATGCCACTTCTCTTAACCAGAAGTCGCATTTGGACAACTTGCCATACAGTCGATTTTCTCGTAAGGTCTGTAACACTTTGTGTAAGTTCTCGGAGTGTTCTTCTTCACTTTTCGAGTAGATCAGGATGTCATCTATGAACACCACCACGCATTGAGCTAATAATTTTCGAAATACGTTGTTCATGAAGTTCATGAACATCGCTGGGGCGTTCGTCAGCCCGAATGATAGCACCGTGAACTCGTAGTGTCCGTAACGAGTTCTGAACGTCGTCTTTGGGATGTCCTTTTCGGCGATCCTCAACTGGTGATATCCAGATCGCAAGTCGATCTTTGAGAATACTGAGGCTCCCTTCAGTTGGTCGAATAAATCCTCGATCCTGGGCAATGGGTACTTGTTCTTGACGGTGACTTGATTAAGTCCTCTGTAATCAATGCATAGTCGTAGACCTCCGTCTTTCTTCTTGACGAATAAGACCGGGGCTCCCCATGGAGACGTGCTCGGCCTTATGTATCCCTTCTCCAACAACTCCTCGAGTTGTTCCTTTAGCTCCTTCATTTCCAGTGGCGCCATGCGGTAAGGAGCATTTGAGACCGGTTCCGTTCCCGGAATGAGATCTATGGTGAATTCAAGATCTCTCTCGGGCGGCATGCCGGGAACGTCTTCAGGAAATACATCCGGGTATTCTCTTACCACCGGAATGTTATCTACCTTGACTCCTTCGGCCTCAAGGTTATGAATGTAGCATGCGTACAACGCGTAACCCTTACGCATTAAGCTACATAATTTGAAGGCGTTTTAGACTTCTTAGGAGGCTGGGAGTAAAAGATGACTCTCCTCCCTTTGCTCTTTGACAACGTGATCTTTTGTTTTTGGCATTCGATCACGGCCTTATATTTGGTTAACCAATCCATCCCTAGTATGACGTCAAAATCCTTTAGATCGAATTCTAACAAGTTCGCGAAAAACTCTACGTTCTTTATAACTATCGGTATTCCGTTATAGCGCTTAGAGCATGATACTATTTCTCCGGATGGTAGTTGAATTCCTAAGTTAATCAGCTCGCACTTAGGTAGATCTAGTTCAGGTAAAACTCTTGATGATATTATTGAACAACTAGCTCTTGCGTCAAACAGAACTTTAAGGGGCGTACTTGAAACATGGAACGTACCTCCCATTACGTCACCCTGCACAGGCACATCCTCCTGGTTGATAACATTCAACCGCCCCATTGGCCGCCCCTGATTGCCTTGTTGATCCCGATTCGGGTTCTGATTCTGTTGCTGATTTGGGTTCTGTGGAGGACGTTGATTTTGGTTGAAGTTCTGGTTTTGAGGGGGTCTGTACCCCTGGTTGTTTCCATTCCGTCCATCCTGATTGCGGGGTTGCGCTGGTCCCGTGCCTAAGTCTTCCCTCTTGGTGATGTTTTCCAGTCGAGTGCGGCACTCATTCACCCAGTGGCCATTGCGACCACACCGGTGGCATGCGCCCTGTTGGGGGCATCCTAGCCAAGTGGGGCTTGCCACATCTCGGGCATGGTGGCACCGGGTTACCCTGGAAAAAGACTCTCCCATCATTTCCCCCATTGTTGTTCGGAAGGGATCTGTTCAGGCCTCCCCGAAAGTTGTCTCCCCCAGAATTGTTACCGGATCGGTTATCCCTATTCCTCTTATCTTGTCCCTGAGATGCCCGACTGGGCTCTCCACTCACTTTCCTCTTCATTTGTTGACCCTCGCGACAGCTATCGCGCGATCATACACCGCTTGCAGGTCCGGGTAGTGGACGCCAGTGATCACTTCCCGTATGGTCAAGTTCAGCCCCATTTCAAATTTT
Source organism: Hygrophila difformis (assembly GCA_030278955.1). Lineage (NCBI taxonomy): Eukaryota > Viridiplantae > Streptophyta > Magnoliopsida > Lamiales > Acanthaceae > Hygrophila > Hygrophila difformis. The sequence continues at coordinate 51,479,492 of JAOANR010000003.1, forward strand.
TGTGCCTTTTCCACGTCTGTCGGCACGAGTCTCGATGCGAAACGCACAAACTCCTTGAAACGGGCATAGTACTCCTGTACCGTTTGTCCTCCTTGTTTCAACGAGAGGAACTCCTCGTACATCGCCGCGTTTGTGCTCATGGGATAAAATCGATCCCTGATCAGTCCCATGAATTCCTCCCACGAGTAGGGTTCTTCGTCCACAGTTAACTTGTCTTGCGTGGCACGCCACCATTCATCCGCCTCAGCTCCGAGGTAGTATGATGCCACGTGCACCTTCTCGCCAACTGGGCACCTCACAGCGTTTAGTAACTTATCGAATGTTGGGATCCATTCCTCGAGTTTAGCCGGGTCCTCTTCGCCGGCATAGCGCGGAAGGTGATATGAGTTTACCATAGCTAAGTAGTTAATGCGGGCCTCGGGTGGAGGTACCGCAGCTGCTTGGCCCTGGTTCACATGTGCGTTCCCTATTGCAATGAGAACCTCTTCTAAGGTGCGTAGACGAGCGTCCATGTTGTTTGGCATCGGGTTTGCTGGCTCCTCTTGAGCGTGTATCCCTTCGTTGGGTATCGGCATATCTGGTTGCCCAGGTGTTTCGTTGGTGTTGGGAGTAGTTGGCTGAGGGCGCGGTCTTCCTCTCGGTGCCATGTTGTTGCAAGAACAGGAGAGTTTAGATTTTCTTGTTTAAGTATTATATAATGCTTGTGAGGTGATTTATTAAATAATTTATGGTATCAACAGGTATCAATCCACTAGACCCAGCTAGTAGAGGTTGTTTAGAGTTTTAGTGTATTATTTGTTGTTGTTGAAAGTTGCTTAACACTTGTTGTTTCGTTTTGTTTTGTTTTGCTTTGTTGTTTGTTTTTTTTTTTCGTGAACAGTAACCTGTTCAGGGGTTTTTTTTCTTCAAAATCTAGGGTTTAGGGTTTTCAGGGTTTCAGGGTTTGGGGTTGGAGGTATCCTTGTTTAATTGTTGTCCTTATATGTCGTTTATTTATTAATACTTGTATTCTTGTTTAGTTGTTATCTCATATACATATGTTGTTTATTATTACCTTGTTCCCTCATTTGATCAAGGTAATTAAAGAATGATAACTTAATAAAATGTAAGGAATAATTTAAATATACTTGTATATAAAATAAATGCTTGTATATTTATTACTCAAAAAAAAATTATTTAGGTTACAAGCATTCAAAACAGAAATAATAGTGCTGATAATAATTTAAAGGGATATGTAAATAATAGTGCATCGGTATGGATCTCTAAGTCTAGAGTGAATAGGTAGGTGCATCCTCGATGGGATCGTCCTCGTCGCTGGATACGTCAATGGGGGTGGGTGTTCCAACAGGCTCGGGGCTCTGAGGAAATACATCATCCTCTAGGCTCATCAGTTCCATTCCTAAGTGCCCTACTTGCATCATCAGTTTGTTATCCTTGTTTTGAAGTGCAACCACTTGGGTTTGAAGTTCGGCTACTTGGGCCTTGAGTTGAGTTATATCGTGATGGTCAGCTTCCCTAAGATGCCCCAAATGGGCCACGTTACCCTCTAGTTGTTGTACCCGAGTCTTGAAGTAATTGACATGTTCTTGTGACTCTAGGTACGCGTTAGTCAGTTTCATCATCAGATTGATCATGTTCGTGTTGGGTTCGGCCATCTAATGTCAACAAAGAGGTTAGAGTTAGAACATGTTTCGAGCAAAGTCAAGATATGCAGGAATTTAAATCTACATGAATATGCATATACAATCCCCCCAATAAAAATTTATTTAATGTGTTTTTAATTTAAATTTAATCATGGATTAAAGTAATTAAAAAAATTTTGGGCCTCTATATCGGGCCAAAAGTAATAATATGGCTAAAGTAACAAAAATATGGGTATTTGGGTCAATCATAAAAAAAATTTGGGTCAAAATGATTAATCATTGGGCTCAAACTTTGAGCTAAAAATAATACTAGTAGTTAAAAATAAGAAAATTAAAAATAATACTAGGTTTTAAAATAATGGTTTAAAAATAATAATAGTAGCTTTAAAATTTTCCAGGCTCTGATACCAACTTGTAACATCCCGGATCTGATAACCCAGGCCGGGATGTCACCGCCACACCTCCCTAGCAAGACACGGATTTTCCGAGCTTGCTAAAGAGATGCAAGGCTATAGGTATTGCAAAGAGTTTTAAAACAAGTCCGGAATTTATTTAAAAATAATAATAAGTCTCATCCACACATAATAGTAATAATAATATGTCGCAGCGGAAATAAATAAAATGGGCCAACATGGCCAAAACTCGGGTTTTACATGCCCGATATGCAGTATCATAAAAACGACAATTTAATATTTAATAATTCCATCCCCCAATGCACATGCTATGCATCATCTCCGTACTCTGAAAGAAAAAGGAAACAACAATTTTATCGGTATTATAAAATACTGTGTAAGTCGATCCTAACATAGCAATAAAGGGGTTTAATTAAATAATTAAATTCTCTCCTAATCATGCATACAACAATCCATTTACCAATTTGAAATTTAAAATTAAAAAATTTAATTGTATACTTGGACATGCATCAAATTCATAAATAATAATTTAACATGTTATAAATTTAAGGCATCAATTTAAATGCAAAATTTAAAGACAAGAGTAATTAAATAAATACGTAAAAAGTATTAAGTCTTTTAAATTTTCCCCGTTACATCACCGTTTCTCAATATTTAGTGTAGCCGGTCATCCGGCGGCCGCAGCCGTTTCGTAAGTTTCTTGTGTAGCCGGTAATCCGGCGGCCGCAGACGTATCTGCCATACCCAAAACACTCCGGAGCCTCGGGAAATCCATACGGATAATCCCGAGAGTGTAGGCCGTATCTCAATGCCGTTTTGGCGTAGTATCTCATCTAAATTCTCTCGTCCATTATAGGCCCGAAGAGAAATGCTAGAGGGGCACCCTGCAGAGCACTCACCCTCCGCCGAAGTATCTCATATGTTTCAATTTAGTGTAACGGGATTTTTCAAAAGTATAGATGTATCGTATTTCAAGGTCTCGACCGTATGTTTCGAAATTTCAAAATCTCTTCGGTTTAAAATCGTTGGCGTCACAGTTTACGCCTTTTTAATTTAAAAGTTCATTTCAAGTCCGAAAATTTTGAAATTTTCACGGACTTTGAAATTTTCACAGTATATCAAAAACACCCTAACGAACAACTTTTGTGTTTTAACGATTCCAAAATAAGTTGAGGAAACATGTCAAAAATCGAGTTTATTGCACAACATGTACACTGTCAGGATTCAGGTTTACCACAGTTTGGAAAATCGACGTTTTGACATACCAAATAGATCCAAAAATTCTGAAATTTTATATGCACAAACAAGACATGATTGTCTACAACTTTTATGTAGATGTCAAAGATCAATTCGGACTAGAAAATATAGAAACGGGCTCATCAAGTTCGGACATCAACACTGTCAGATTTCCGAAAAGTTTTCAAATCGCAGTTTATATTCGGATCGATTTGGGGTAGAAAACGTTGATGAAAATGGCTGAAATTTTTACACAACATAGATTAATGTCTTAGGAACAAAAATCTAGTTTTGAGTTTCTCGGATTGGATTCTCGAAATATGAGTTTTAATCGGATTTCAGAAATTGCGCAAGATAGGGTTTTTAAGTTCGGTTTTTATGTTTTGTTACAAAGTGACTAAAATGGACACCCCTAAGCCACCCGTATTGATATGAAAGGCATCAACTTACAGTGCTTGAGTGTTTGGTCGTCCTAGGGTCACTCGGCTTGTCCAAAGTTAGTACGAACGGAACAACGCCCACGTTCTCCTTCTCCTTCGATCACGAATGTGTTTACAAGTCCAATATTCGAAAGTTAGATAGAGGATTGGAGATAAAAATGGGAAAAGGAATCTGAATACTCCTTACCAATGATCTAAGGGATGTAAACCTTGATCTACACGTCTCTACGGTCGTCGATGGTTGCCGGAAGTTCGTCGGGAGGTCGTCGGAAGAGTGTTTGGCTTTGGGAGTGTTTTGGGAGAGTAGAGAAGGTTTGGAGGCTGACAAATGGGGTGGGAATTAACCCTAGGTCATCCTAATACTCTTTCCCCCATCCAAAATCCACCTTCCATAATCGGGGGGGTCGAAATATGGCAAGAAATCGCCGAAACCGCGTGAATGGCCGCATTCTGTGGTGTCACGCGGGGTTGGCGCGCTGGAAGGCCAAACCCCACGCGGCCAGTGCGCGGCCTCCGCCTGGGCCTCGGTCCGGACGGGTCCGTGCGATCCGTCGGGTCTTTTCCTCCTCTCTTTCGGACTTCTATCCTTCCGTATTTTCGGGCTTGATTTTCCGGGATATTTTCGGATTGTGATTCCTATCCTAATTTTATTCCGACTTAAATTGATTTCATGTTTGAAATCTTAGGTCCGTCGGTTTTGGGTTCGTCGGCTCCTAAATCGTGGTCTTTCGACTTCCGTGCATTTTCAATTTTACAGGTTCTCGGAAACAAGACCTCTTTTCTCATCGGATTAAATTCTATTTTATATCCTAAAATTTACGGGTATTACATTTTAATACAGAGTAGATCTATGTCTTAGGAACAAAATTCTAGTTTAAGGTTTTTTGTTTTGAGCACTCGAAAAGGTCCAAAAAATTAAAGTTTCAAAACTGCGCATCCATGGATCTTATTTTGACGAATTTTACGTTTAATAAATTAAGTTCATGTTTTGTTCGATTTTACGTCGCCAAAATTGTTAGGGTAAGAGTCAACTTACTTTTTTTCGACGTCTACAGTTTTAGATTTGAACAATTGGGCCTCCGAGATCCTCGCACGCGTCTAGATTCCGTCGTCTCTTCTTCTTTGGTCCCGGTTCATGAATACAGTCAAAGTTTCCTAAGTTAGGCATGATTTTTAACAACTAAATGAATAGAACAGGGGTATACTAAACCTTTCCACCCGATCTACGCTTAGAGAGTCTTCAAATTCGTCCACGAAGCCTTCCTACTCGCCGGAATTCGCTCCGAAGCTTCGGACTAGGGTTTCTTCGGGTGTTCAAATGTATGTGGAAATTGTGGAAGTGTTGAAAGGCGTACGGGCCTGAATAAGGGGGTATTTATAGCCCCCAACAACCCCACAACATCTGAGATTCGAAGATGTGCATATTGGGCCTCAAGAAACGGAACATACGTCGTAAAATCCAAAGTCGGGCGAGAGAATCCCGCAAGAGCCGCAACAGCCGCGAAGGCGCGCCCGTGGCGCGGTTTTGGCCACGCACCGCACGGGGACTGCGCCGGCCCGGGTCGTGCGATCCGTCGGGCCTTTTCTCCTCTCTTTTGTGCTATTATCTTTCTATGTTCTTGGGCTTCGATTTTTGGGTTATTCTTTGGCTTTAAATTTCTACCTAATTTCATTTGGATCTCAAATTAATTTCGTGTTCGAAATCTTGAGTCCATCGACATTTGGTTCCCGTGTAAGAATTTATTTAGTTAAATTATTTTCAACTTCACGGGCTCTTGGAAATCAAATTCCTTTTAATCTTTGAATTAAATTCCCTCTCTTTCTATCTTTATTTCATTTATTTATTTATTTATTTATTTATGTGACTAATTTTGTGGGTATTACAGTATTTATGCCCATTTTAATAATTTCAATACATCAAAAGTCATTCTACATACAATTCAACCAAACATGTTCCCGTTGAAAAGCAACTTTAATAATATCAATCCAAACAATTATTTGAACTGTTTTTGCTTTTGAATTCTCCTTCTCTCTCCTTCTCCTTTTACTACTAACTTCTTTTTTCAAAAGCCAAAACATACAGGCCCATAGAGTTCTACTCTTCCCGCAGGGCTTTGAGCCTGAGCTCTGCTTCCCTGAGTAGAGTGTCTGTTGGAAGTTTTTTCCAGAACCTTAGAAGGTTTTCTCTATTTCAGAGAAAAGTTGGTGTAGTATGAATTCTCCAGCCATTGTTTTAAAAATCTCTTTGAAGTGTTCTTTGTTTTTTTTTTCCAAACTCAAGTATTCTTTTACATTTTGGAAGTTTGGCCCAAACTTATTTGCTCTGAACAACAACTGCCTCCTTATGTGCCAATACTTTGTCCAACTAGCCTAGGAATATTTTTTATATTGGTGGTGGAGTTAGTGGTGATCGGTTTAACCGAATCAGCGGTTCCGGTTCCCCTTGAACCATTGGACCGGTTTGGCCAGTTCACCGTTGAACCGCCAATATTTTTTAAAAAACTAATTCTAAATAAAAAAATAGATAAATAAATAAACTGGTCGTTTTAATGGCGGTTCACTGTCGATTTTTGCTTAAAAATTAGAAATTTTGTAAAAATAAAATGCACAAATTGTCGGTTGAACCGGCGGTTCGTCTGTTCAGGAATAACACAAACCTTAACTAAGCCGGCTAAGCTAAGGTTAGTTTCGATTAAGGTTGGGGAACTGGAACCGGAACCCAAACTGACCAATCCAGTGGTTCAACCGCTGGTTAGATCCGTCGGTTTAGGTTTGTTTGGGCAACTCTAAGTGGTATTAGTGGTTGTAGAGTGTAATTCCTAATAATTTAAATCCAAGTAAATCCGAGATAATTCTAAGAAGCCAAAAATAAATTATTCCGATAAATTATTGCTCTTAGAAATGTTATCGACGAATTCAGAGTTAGAGTTTGAACTTAGGTCGAGTTCAAACGGCTCAAATAAATGGGTTAGACAATGGGTGGAGAAATCCCAAATTAGTCTATGGACCAAGCACAAAAAAATGGAGGAGAAAAGACCTTAAAGGAATTATCAATGGCCCAACACGAACTGGGGGCTAGGCCGCCCGCTCGAACCCAAGAACGCGCCCTGGGCGCACCTAGAAGGAATAAATGGCCTTATAGCCTTGGCATGCATTTTTTCGTTGGATTCCACCCTTAAATTCGGGTGTTAATGATGGACAATGATGTCTAATGGAGGGAGCTTTAGGGACTCTTAAGGAATCGTTTGGGGGCTTGAAATCCTTGCGAGGATTGTTGGAAACTAAACATCATATGTTTGAAAATGACTACAAAAGCATGGTTGTGGATAAGCTTGAGTTGGAAACTTCTAGAGTGGACAAATTATATATTATCTCCATGGACAAATTATGGTATTTAAACTGCCATGAAAAAGTATAGTATATAATATTCTTGGGATAGACAGGATAAGATATAAAAGTGATTAAATGAAAGGTAGTGATAAATAATGAAATTGGTTTACTCAGGCAATGAAAATAGTGAAAGGAAGGCATAGCAATAATTGTTTACTATATTTTATGATCAAGTGTGTGCACAAATAATGTAGAATGGCCATACATATAGGCAAACATAACACCACTACTGACATAAGATAAGATTAGTTAGCAAAATTTATTTATCTGTCTCCTCTAAGTCAAGACATCAATAGTGCTTCCTCTCAAGTCAAGATCTCAATAGTGCATGTATATATAATAATACTCTCCCTTTGATGTCTTCGATATAAAGAATATGCCTCGTTAAAACCTTACTTGGAAAAAACCATGTGGGAAAAATTCAAGTTAGGAAAAAGAGTACATGATTATTGTATATTTACTTCTCCCACTGATCAAAACATCAGTTGAGATTCTTTAGTTGGCATCCCATACTTCTAACTTCTCGAATGTTGTTGTTGGTAGTGCCTTGGTAAATAAATCTGCAAGATTATCTGCTGAACGGATTTATTGCACATTTATTTTACCATTTTTCTGCATATCATGAGTAAAAAACAATTTTGGTGAAATATGTTTCGTTCTATCTCCTTTTATATAATCTCCTTTCAATTGCGCTATACAAGCCGCATTATCTTCATATGACATAATTGGAGGGTTTTATCTTCGAACGATAAACCACAATTATTTTCTATATAGTTAATCATGGATCTAATCCAAACACATTCTCGACTAGCATCATGTATTGCTATACTTTTAGCATGATTTAATGAAGTGACTGTTAATGTTTGTTTCGTAGATCTTCCCGATATTGTAGTACCACCACATGTGATTAAATAGTCACTCTGTGACTTAGCTTTATGTGGGTCTGAAAAATACCCAGCATCGGCATAGTCAATTAATTCATGTCGAAAATTGTATGAATAAAATAGACCAAGATCAATCATCATTTGGAGATAGCGGAATAAATGTTTTATTCCTTTCCAATGTCGTTCAGTAGGAGAGGAACTAAATCTCGCTAACAAATTTACTGCAAATTATATATATGGTCTAATGCAATTTTCGATATACATTAGTGCTCCAACGGCACTTAAATATGGGACTGTGGCCAAGTATTTCTTCATCTTCCTCTTTTGGTCTAAATTGATCTCTTTTAGGTTCAAGTGATTTTACGATCATTGAATTACTTAATGGATGGAATTTGTCCATATAAAATCATTTTAAGACCTTTTGGGTATAGGCCTTTTGATAGACAAGAATTCCATTATTCAAATATTCAATTTGGAAACCAAGGCACTTTTTGGTTTTCCCGAACTCTATGATTTCAAATTCTCTTTTGAGATATTCAACAACAATTTGAATCTCATCAGGGGATCCAGCTAGATTGATATCATCAGCATATACTGCAATGATAACAAATCTTGATCCATTTTTTATAAAATTACATGGGCATATTAGGTCATTTATGTAACCCTTTTGAAGTAAGCATTCGTGTAACACCCCGGTTTTTGGTCACCCAGGTCGGGATGTCACCGCCACACCTCCCTAGCAAGACACGGTTTCTCCGAGCTCACTAAAGAGATGCAAGGCTAGGTATTGCAGTATTTAAAATATTTAAAACAATTAAAAACAGCACATACAATATAAATTCAAAAATAATATTATAATGCAGCGAAAAAATAATATCTAAGTATAATATCGCAACGGAAAATGTAAATAGGGCCAACATGGCCAAAACACGGGTTAAACAGGCACGTTCATACTATAGTCTAATGCAAAATTTAAAAATAAAGTGTCCCAAAAATCCCATGCATGTACGTGCTCAAGTATAATCCACATGCTCTGTAGGAAATTGTAACACCCCGGATTTGATCACCCAGGCCGGGACGCTACCGCCACACCTTTCTAAATAAGACACGATCCAAATCGAGCTTATCTAAAAAGATGCTAAAGCTAAGTTGTATCAAACTTTAAAATAATTTAAAACCATTCAATTACGCCCGAAATAAAATCAGAGTATGATATGCATAATAATAATAAGCAGTGCGGAAGCAAAAACAAGGCGAAAACAAACGGCCAAAACCAAAGTCCAAAGTCCAAGTCCAATGCGGAAAATAAAACTAAAACAAATGCGACAAGTCTTTTATTTGCGAAATCCCATCCCATCGTTCAATTGCTTACTCTGCGAAAAATGGAAAACAACAATTTATCAGTACAAAAGGTACTGCGTAAGTTAATATATAGCATAGCGAATCTTAGAGTTTTTAGAAGAGTGAATAAAGGATAGGAATTTAATTTTAAAATAAGCGAGTAAAAATAATTCACGGAAATTCTTACACTTTGTCACACGAATAAATTACCAATGTTCATTTTGATCGAGGACACCAATTAAGCCCTTGGGATTTACACCCACAAGAACTCCAATATATAATAACGATTCTAAGGACGTACCCTTGGAATCAACCAACCTTTGGGACTCGTACCCACGAGGGATGTGAAAGCAGTGACCCTATACAGACCGCTCCAGAGCCCTAGATAACCCATATGGATACACCTAGGAGTATAGACTCTTACAATCACGAAACCATAATATCATATGCGCCGTTTTTGGCCACAAAAGAGGGGGCGGCCCAACGAGCTCACGCCAAGTGCACTTACCCTCTATCACATTGGGCATCCCACTCAACCAAAATTTACAAAGTTTCAAAACCATATTTTTACGCTTTACAGTACCAAACATTTCCAGATTTCATATATTTCCAAAAATGAGAGCCATTCGAACCGTACATCATCAAAATACGTAAAGTAAGATCTACCGATAAAATTAGCTCTACGGCAGTTTCAAAGATCACGTCTGGAAACATAGCAAAATATTTTAAAAAATTTTGAAATTTTTACAGGAACTAGAAAACAGCCAAATGAGCATTTTTCTTAGAAATAGGCTTCTTCAAAATCGGACTCTAAGTGACCTAAAAAAATGATTTCAGAACCTATTTTCTCAAGGAGTTTAAACCCTACTCTTCATCCGACCACAGTCCATTTACAAATCCATATCAATTTCTAACATGCTCCAAAAATCATGAAATTTTACAGGTATGATCTAGACACATAATGGAACAAGTTTCATGAAGACAACAACCATTGAAAACGATCATAGGCTGGAGTAAATCGAACAACAAAACCGGATTACACAAGAGCACTAAAACTGACAGCACAAAAAACTCAGAATACCAGATCCGTTTTCGATGCCCAAACCATGTTCAAAAATTATGAAAGTTTACAGAGAGCATATTCAAGATGTTAGGAACATTTTTCATTTAGGAAGGATTTTCCAAAAACAAGCGGATATAAGTGAAAAACGCAGAACGACATAAACTATACGGATGAAAACCCTAGATGGAAGATTTGGCATTGGACAGAAATCGAATAAGAACTTGATGGATCCTCCACCAAAACCCCTAAAACTTGAAATGCACAATACTAAATTACTTTTCAAGAGATTGGTGTCCGATTCCTACTTCTTGTTTGCTCCAAAATCGACCAACACAGTCCCACACTTCCGCAATCTACCGAATGAATCCTATTTTGGGGGTTGAAAAGAGAACACTTGCTGTTAGGGCTTGAAATCCGACTCTAAGATTAAGGATTTGGATTAGAAACCTTACCAACTCATAGAAGAGAGGATTAGGATACTTGAACTCGCCCAAAGAAACCACCACTTGAAGAGAGCACTCAAAACTCACCAACTTTCACTTAGAACTTCAATTTTCGGATTAAGGGAAGGGGTTGGTTTTCGGGACTGAAAAGAGAAGGGTTATGGAGTGTTTATTGTTCCCAAGACTTCCTTGATGAGTCTTGGAACAATGAAGGTGAATTTGACAGTCCAAATTCGGACTACACAGCCCCCAACTCTCATTTAGTACCCCCACTCCAAACCATGGTCCAACAAATCCCAATCTTGTACATGCACCCTAATAAATCAATTTGTGGGGAGTTACTACACTCAAACTTTATCCCAAAGGGTCTAGAAACATCACTAATTGACTGAGAAGAGAAATTGGATCGATTGAACTTACTTGTGTTGGAAAAAGAGCAAGAAAACGTGTTGAACGCGTTTGGAGCATCAACCCAGTAGGGCGGCACGCTGGTGGCGCGCCGCCACCAGGCTGCGGCCATCTTTTATATAATATATATATATATATATATATATATATATATATATTATGATTTTTAATTTTAAAAATCATAATATGAATTATTCAAAATCGTTGGATAATCCGATAACTCTCTTCGAGTTACTATCGTCCAAAAATATTTAATTCCGCTCTCTCGGAATTATTTCGGTTTCGATAATTAAATCCGATTCTTTAATATTTGGATTTAATTTCCGACGTCGATTTCTCGGGTATTACCGAAAAAGAAAGAAATGGTTTTGGGTCAGCACAACTTGTTGAGTAAGTTAACACATACATGATCGTGGGGTCTCAAAGCCATTAATTAATATTTAAATATAAGCATAATAATAAATCATAAACAATTTAATTTATTTAACTAAATAGCTTGCATAATTAATTCATGGATTCTAACTAATAATACATTTCGCACAATTTAAATAAAAACCATAATTAATTTTAAAAAAAGCACTAAATAATTTAAATGGATGACAAATAAATATTTTAATTATTTCCCATTACACCAAGATTTAGTATTTCAGGTATTTCACGATTGCATCGCAATCTCGTCAAGTTTAGTCGGTAGTCCGGCGGCCGCAGCCGTATCCGCCATACCCAGCACCACTCCGGAGCCTCGGGAAACCCAAATGGATATTGTCGAGAGTGTAGGCCATATATCTAATGCCGTTTTGGCAATGTATCTCAATTTTCGGGCGGGGTCACCATCGTCCATAAAGGCACGAAGTGAATCGTTGGGGGGCACCCTGCAGAGCACTCACCCCCTAATTTTAATGGATCAAGTTTGTAAGGGTATTTTTCAAAATTCTGATTTCATGTATTTATTTCAAAAAGAGATTTCTACTCGTTTAAACCTTAAAGGCTAATTCCACCGTTTCAACAGGATTTTCAAGATTTGACTTTGTCAAAACACTGTTTACTCCAAAATTAATTAAAAATCAGTTTTAAGTCCGAAAATTCTGAAATTTGACCAATGACTCGAAAACACAGAGATGAACAAGTTTTGTGTTTTAACATTTTCGATCCGAGTTAAGGAAATAAGGGAAAAATGTCGATTTTCATCTGGTTGCTAATCTGTCCGAATTTCTACACAGCAGTTTCAAAGTTTCGAGATCTACCATAGCAAACTAACTCCAAATTTGATGAAATTTTACAGGGAGATACTTAAGACATATATCTACAATTTTCATGTTCGACTAAAGTTCTGAATCGGTCTAGATCTATTGTCAAAAATGTCTACAAGTTCGGACTAAAGTTCTGTCAAGATTTCAATATCTAAATTTAGAACAGTTCAGTTTGGGATCGATTTCAGATATCAAAACTTAATGAAAAATTATGAAATTTTTACAGAAGGTAGATCTATGTCTTAGGAACATTTTTTTGTGTTTTAAGTTTTCTCGTTTGAACAGATTTAAGGGTTCGGAAAAATCGTGCAAAAACGCTCCGCCGTAGAGATTTTCGTTGTGACAGATTTTTAAGTTCTTGATTTAAATATTTAGATTAAGTATATTTTAATTCTCCAAAAACCACGTAAGCGTTAACTTACAGATTTATGGTCGTTCCGGCTCGTCGATTCGAAGGCGTGGCTTCCAGTCCACCGTTTGTCTTCTTGATTCGTCGGGTTCTTCGTTCTAGATCCGAATCGGGGTGTAGAATGGAAAAAGGATGAAGTTAGGATTCATTTTCAAATCAAGAATGGAAAAGAATCAGACCAGAGCTTACCACAACGACAAGGCCTCCGGAATTTCGTCCAAGTCAGTCTCCTCCCTTGCCTTCGTGCCTCCGACGACTCCGGGATTAGGGTTTAATGTGTAGAGATTTTTCGTAGGGTTTGAAAAGTGTTCGGGATTGAACAAGGTGCTTATTTATAGATGTAAAGGACCTAAGGGACGTCCAAAGTCGGCCCTAGGGTGTCTTGAGCCGCAAGGTGAGCAACCGAAGTCGAAAAATCCGGATTCGGGCGAGAAAATCTCGCAAGGGTTGTTACTGCCCGACGGCGCGGGCTTGGCGCGCCGTTTAGGTGAAAACCCGCGCGGCCACCGCGCGGTCACCGCCTGGACTTCGGTCCGGGCGGGTCGTGCGATCCGTCGAGCCTTTCCTCCTCTCTTTCGAACTTCTATCCGTCTATGTTCTCGGATTCCGATTCCCGGGCTACTTCCGGACTCCGATTTCCTATCTGAAATTTTACTCGGGTCTAGATTTAATATTGGCCTCGAATTCTCGAGTTCATTGGTGTCGGGTTCCCTTGTACAATTTATTTGATTATCTTTGGCTTTACGGGTATTGGAAATTTAATTCCTTCTTAAATTAAATTCCATTTCTCATTTCCTTATCTATGTATTATGTTTATTTATTTATTATTTTTATTTATTGTTATTGTTTTATTTATTGTTTATTTATTTATTTATTATATTTATTTATTTATTTTATGTTGCAAAATTCTCGGGTATTACAATTCGTTTAATCAATTATACCACATTCTCCCAGATTGTTTAAGCCCATATAGGGATCTTTGCAACTTAACGGAATACATATGTTTTGGGTTTGCTTTATATGCTTCTGGCATTTTGAACCCTTCTGAAACTTTAATATAAATATCAGTATCTAAATTTCTATATAAATAAGCAGTAACGACGTCTCTGAGCCGTATTTCAAGTTTTTATGTACTGCTAAACAAATCAGATATCTGAATATAATTCCTTCCATTATTGGGGAATATGTTTCACCAAGTCAAATCCCGGTCTCTGTGAGAATCCATGGACGACTAATCTCGCTTTATACCTTACAATTTCATTTGTTTCATTTCTTTTTCATACAAAGACCTATCTGTATCCAACTGACTTTATATTTTCCGGTATTTTGACAATGGTTGCAAACACATTTTTTTTAGCCAGAGAATCCAATTCTGATTGGATTGCTTCTTTCCATTTTAGCCAATCATGTCTTTTCCGACATTCATCAACCGAATTTGGTTCATGATCCTCGTCATCATTTATAATGTCAAGTGTTGTATGATATGAGAATGTGTTATCTATGATAATTGCATCTCGATTTCAAATATTTCTGCTTGTGACAAAATTTATTGATATTTCATTATTTTCAATTTTCTGCTCCTCTGGAGTTGTTTGCTCTTGAACAGCTTCTTTTTCCTCTGGAATCTTTTCTGTAATTTTGTCACTTTCAATGCCTCTTTTCTTTCGAGATTTTTTATGTTTGGAACAGAGAGGTCCGCCAAGCTTTAAACGTGCATCAGACTCATCTTTAGCACTTATAATGTGTTCCTTTGGAACATCAATTTTGACTGGAACATTTGTTGCCAGTATATGAGATTTGGTAACTCTTTTAGAGTCACATAATGCATCAGGCAGTTTATTTGCAATTTGTTGCAATTGTACAATTCTTCGTACTTCAAGTTCACAATCTTTTGAATGAGGATCAAGGAAATCTAACGGGATTTTCCAATTTATATTCTTTTTTAGCTGATCCTTTTCTCCCCATAATGTCGGGAAATGTGATTCGTCAAAATTACAATTAGAAAATCTTGCTGTAAATGAATCCCCTGTTAATGGTTCAAGATATCAAATTACCGAGGGTGATTCATATCCGGCATATATTCCCAATCTTAATTGGGGTCCCATTTTGGTGCGCTGCGGTGGTGCTGTTGGGACATATACTACACAACTAAATATTCTCAAATGGGATACATTGGGTTCATGCCTAAATGTTAATTGTAATGGGGAGTATCTATGATGACTTATCGGTCTTATTCGCACCAACATTGCTGCATGCAATATAGCATGTCCCCAAGCTGAAATTGGTAACCCAATCTTCATTAATAATGGTCTAGCGATCAATTGCAATTGTTTAATAAATGATTCAACTAGTCCATTTTGTGTATGTACATGTGCTAGAGGATGTTCGATGGATATGCCTATCAACATACAATATTCATCAAATGTCCGGAATGAATATTCACCAGCATTATCCAAACGGAATTGTTTAATAAATGATACAGCTAGTCCATTTTGTTTATGTATATGGGCTACAGGATGTTCGATGGCTATGCCTATTGACATACAATATTCATCAAATGTCCGGAATGAATATTCACTAGCATTATCTAAACGGATATTTTTAATTGTATAATTTGGGAACTGTGCTCGTAATCTAATGATTTGAGCTAGTAATTTCACAAACACATGGTTGCGTGAAGACAATAATGTCACATGAGACCATCTGGTTCAAGCATTAATCAACACCATAAAATATCTGAACGACGCACAAGGTGGATCTATAGGTCCACATATATCGCCCTGAATTCTTTCAAGAAAACTATGGGAGTCAGTTCCCACCTTTTCTGATGAATGTTTTATAATCAGTTTCCCCTGGGAGCAAGAAACACATATATAATCATTGTGATGCTGCATTTTTTGACCCTTTAATGAATGGCCATGGGAATTTGTAAGGATTCGCCTCATCATTGTACTTCCAGGATGACCTAGGCGATCATGCCAAAGCATATATTCACCTGAGAACAACAGAACTATGGTCTGTCAGGTAATAATTTTCAACATTGTTTATCCTTTTTTTTTTTTGGTGAACATGACGCCCAGCGTCGGCAAAGGGTGAAGCCAAAACTAAAAAAAAACTACAGAAAAGGGGATTGAAGGGAGATAAAGAAAAATAACCCAATTATCAAAACCACGGGAGCCAAACACCCGCTATATCTACTGCCAAAGCAGAAGCAGCCTCGTCTGGAGGGAACGCCCAGGAGTGAAGAAGTGTTCCATCCCAGCACCAATCTTGGCCAACGAATCATCAACCATATTCCCTTCACATAAAAGATGAAACCATTGAATCCTCGGAATCTGGGAGTTAAGATCTGTTATGGAGATACAAAGGCCGCAACCAGTGACCCTCACTCGTCCAATGCCTAAGAATCCGCAAAGCTTCCATGGAGTCAGAATAGCAAAATAACATCCTCAATACCAAGAGCCAAGAGACGCTGTAAGCCATTCACGATACAATGAAGCTCAGCAAAGAGGTTAAAAGCGACTCCAACTGACCCCGCAAAACCCTCAATCCATCTGTCGTCTGCATCTCTAATAATACCACCAAATCCGGAAGGACCCGGATTCCCCAACGAGCTACTATCTACGTGTAGAAAATAACCACAAGTCCCCATAGGGTTCCATGTCTCCCATCTTGGCGACACAATCCAAGTCGGCTTCCCAAGACTCCGAGTGAAGCTTTCTCCCAGGAACCGAGATTCCTTTACTGCTCCCACCAAATCCACGACTTCATCTCTCATGACCACTGTGTTCCTACCTTTCCAGATCGTCCAAAAAATGGCCCTATGTAGGCCGGACCATTTCTTGCAATATTGGTAACAATTCGCGGAAATATTAACATCATCTCCCTGGCGCCACTTCTCAATACTCAAACCACATCTATTCCAGACAGCTACTGCCCAAGCACATTGGAAGAGCACATGACGAATTGATTCCTGATGAAGACCGCACTCACCACATATATCCGACTTCGTAAGCCCTCACCGATACCGAAGCACATTGGCTGAAAAGGCCACATTGATGATCAACCACACCAGGAAACGGACCTTTTCTGGAGCACAGATACACCATATCAACGACCGGGACCTGTCTCTCCTCAATCCTCTCTGAGCAAGAAGCCAATTGTAACCATCCTCACCTTATATCTCCCATCCACCGCCCCCCGCCAGCACGCAAGATCAGGAATGGAATCATGGAGCACTAAGAGCCCATACTCCCTAACTTCAGTTTTGATTGAGTCCGGAACAGGTGTGTCAAGAATCTCCCACTGCCACCTATTATTGAAGAATAAATCCTTCACCCTCAAGCTCTCATCTGAGGTATGGATGGAAGGAATAGGAGAGCCTATAGCACCAGCTTTAAGCCATTCCATATGCCACAAAACTGCACTCACCCCTTCCGATTCTCGTACGCAAACCTCAGGCAAGCAAAGGACCAAACTTCACCAAAGCTCGGTAAATAGCCGAAGCCACCGGCCGATGAGTCATGATAGGATTTGGATTCCCATATTTCATACTGAGAACTTCCACCCAAGGATTAGATGAAGCACTTAATAATTCCATATAATTCCCTAATAATGCCACATTCATATCCCTACTATATCGGATCTCCAGTCCCCCTATACTCTTTGGTAATGCAGCCTTGCACCATACCACAAGGATAAGGCCATGTCCAGAGGCATCCTTCCAAATAAAAGACCTAATAATTGCATCAATTTTCTCACAAATATCCGCAGGCAACCAGGCCAGTTGCATAACATAAGTCGGAATTGCAGCCAACACCGAACGAGCCAGAGTCAATCTGCCCGCCTTGTTCAATAGAGCCCATTTCCATGATCCAAGCCGAGACTGAAGAGACTCAAGAAAAAATTGAAAGTGGTGATGCCTAGTTGTACCATAAAACATAGGGAAACCGAGGTACTTCCAAGATCATTTGTGAAGCCAACGTTCAAAATATCTGATATCCTTTGACAAGTCGAGCCAGTCACAGCAAATGATGCCAACGCGTGTGACATCCTGGGATTAATCCGGAGGCCCGATTGAATGGCAAAATTACTGAGAACGTCATCCATGCATCTAGCAAAGTCAATCGATGCTTCAGAAAATAAGAGTAGATCATCCGCGAACATGAGATGGGAGATAGGGGTGAGCCATGACTTAGGACAATTGGTCGCCACTTTCCTTCACGAACCTTGGCCAGGATGGATCGCGAGAGCTTTTCCATAACAATAATGAAAAGATAAGGCGACAGAGGATCACCTTGACGAAGACCCTTAGTGGGGTAATAGCAGGTAGTGCCACCCCATTCCAGAGGATCCAATACATAGGCGATCGAACACAAAACATGATAAGGCGTCATAGAGTAGCAGGTAGCGCCATCTCAGAAAGACAACCCTCCAAGAAGTCCAACCTAACATTATCATAAGCTTTCTCGAGATCCACCTTTAACAGGAACTTTTATCTCCGTCGTCGCTTAATATGAAAAGTATTAACCACCTCCTGTAAAATGATAGCATTCCCCGAAGTGCCACGACCCGGAAGAAAAGCTGATTGAAAGGGACCAATAAATTCTTGAAGCGCTGGATGTAACCTGTTAACAAGCACATTTGTAATAATTTTGTAACTTGTATTACACAAACTGATAGGCCGAAACTGACGTATCTCCCTTGGTACCTCCATCTTCGGGATAAGGCAGATAAACATCGAGGCAATGGATGAGTCAAAAAATCCATTTTGTAGAGCATCATGTACAAGCGTAATACTGAGTCGCCAACTGAGTTCCAATATTTCTTGTATAATAAAGGTGGAAATCCATCCAGACCCAGGGCCGAAAGACCTTTCATGTCACTGATCGCGGCCTTGACTTCATCTTTCCTAACATCCTTATCTAAATCATTGACACCCTCCAAAGGCTGAAGAGGCTCTAGTGGGGGATGATAATTAGTAGAAGGGACCGACATACCATATGTGTTTCCAAAATGGCTTAAAATATGATTCTGTAAAGAGACAGAATCCGTAGTCCTACTACCTCCAATTTCAAGGCCAATGATACGACATTTAGACCTGTCAAAACAGGCTTAGCCCGTTGGGCCGGCCCGCCCCGCAAGGCTCAACTTTTAGAGGCCCGTTTAGATGCGGGCCTCAACGGGCCCAACCCGCGGCGGGGCGGGCTTTTGCGGGTAGGCCCGCGGCGGGGCGGGCCTACCCGCGGGCTTTCAGTTTTTTTTTTTTAACGTTGTGCATCGATTGAATTTATTATTCTTTAGTATGAATGTTTAGCATTGTCATCAAATATTTAAATTATTGAATTAATTGCATGTTGAATTATCTTAATACAAATTATCTGTCTCTTCTAATATTTCCATGTTCATTAATTTTATGTGTATCAAGTTTTTAAGTTTAAAATTCCTTGTTATTCTATTTATTAAAAATTTTGTGTGCAGACAAATTTCTATTTTTTTTAAATATAATAAATTAATAAATTATGTCCATACAATCTTACCTAATAAAATACTAAATTTAGTGAATTATGTCCAAACAGTTTTACCTAATAAAATATAGAATTAATTAATTATGCTCAGACACTCTTACTTAATACAACTCTAGCAAAGACTTCATCTGTGAGACCTAAAATTTTAATCAGTTCAATCATCAATTATAAAAATTTTGTCATACATATTATATTTTGCAAAATATTATATACTCCTTTAGTATTAAAAATGAAATAATCATAAATTCTTTTAAATAATTATTCAAAAAACCCACATTAAAGTAAATAATTGTGCCAATAAATACACACTTACATATTTTTAATCATAAGTACTAATTATAAATCTCTTTATTTTATTTTTAACATATACATTAAAAAATATATCCGAATTTTATTTTTTTACAAATAAAAAAATAATACTATTATTTAAATAACAAAAGCCCGCGGGCCGGCCTGCATAACCCGCGGCCCGCGTGTGGGGCGGGTCGGGCCTAGACATTTTGAGCCCGCCCAATTTAGGCCCGCCCCGTTCAAGCCCGCAAAAAATGCGAGGGGCCCGCGCGGACGGCCCGTTTCGCCCCGCGGGCCCGTTTCGACACCTCTAACGACATTGTTGTCTTTGTATCATTGTTTGGGAATGGAAATATCGCGTGTTCTGATCCCTCAATTTAATCCAATTGTCACGAGATTTTTTATGCCAAAGCATCTCTTCCTGAACCAATACCTCGTCCAATTCTCGATGGAGGCTACTCTCAAGTCGATGCATACAAGCAGAATCCCATCTAACTAAAACCCTTTGAACGCCTTCAATTCGTCTAAGCAACTTTTGTTTGCGCCGACGGAGATTACCAAATGCAGTTTTATTAAAGTAAAACGATGACCTAAACCTGTGTTAGCTTATTTTGGAAGGAAGATCCCCCCCCCCCCAACGACCAAGCAGAATCCACGACATACTCATACAAAGGGTAAGACGTCTACATGGATTCCCATCTGTAAGGCCTCTCATGCCGAGCCTCATGAGACCTAAAGCAACGAAGCAGAATCCCATTGTGGTTCGAGGCGCGCCTAGACAACACTTCTGCAAACCCTTCAAGGAAGGCCTGTGACCAATTGAAATTGACTACTGCACGATCCAAGTGTCAACATGCAAGAGCGCCGCCTGAATTATTTCGACGCCAGGTAAATGAATCTCCAATGGTGTGTACCGTTTGTAACCCACAATTCTCCAATCTCACAAAAATTTTCAAATTGTTTGGGGACAAATTGCATGCCCACACTCTCCGATGAAGACATAATAGAGTTCCAATCTCCAATGGCGAGCCACGATCCTGAGATGGAAGCCCCCGTCGACCACATGTTCTCCCAGTCAATCTCCCTTAGAGAAGCACACGGATTAGCGTATATGGAAGTGGAACACCAAGACGACATCCCACGCCGAACAGTCACCAATGCCATCCTTGGAAAGCATGCAAAAAAATTGAACGAGAAGGGAGTTCCAAGGCGAGTTAAAATCCACAAACCACCCGCTTGGCCTACCGAATCCGATATATATAACGCCGCATAATCCAGTCGATAGAAGAAACCTTTAACCGATCAAACAAACCCCTGGGTTCCATAAGGATAAAGACCAAAGTCGGTATGAGCGTAAATCATCCGCAATGTGGCGAGGAGTGTTCTTATGCATGGCACCACGAACATTCCATGCAAGCACTGTAAAATCACGGAACTCAATCATTGGGAAACAACACCATGTTAATCTTGAGACCTGATGCAGTCAACCGGACTAACCCAAAGATTAATCCGGATCAAAATTCCAATGGGCCCGGATTAATTAAAGGGAGCAGACAGAGAACCATTTCGAGTAATCCGGATCAAGATTTCAGTAGGCTCGAACTGATGAAATCAAGGAGAAGAAGCCCTAGCCCAATTGGATTACAAGCCCAACAAAGCAAAATTGGAAAAGGCCCAGCACCAATTAACGCGGGATCATCATGCGTTAATTTTCAACACTCAAAAGAATTTAACGCAAGGCCATCTTGCGTTAGGGAGTTGTCTTCCCCAACGGCCATCTCTTTCCCCGACGTTGTAATCGTCGACTCGCCGCTGGCCTCTCCGTCCAGCCTGGCTCTGATCATCGCCCCCGACGGTCCCTGCCGTCGTCCTCATCACTCCGGCAGCACTTCTCGACAACTCCCGCAGCCCCTCGTCTCCGATCACCATCACCATCTCTGACCAAGCTCGTCAACTCCGGCCAAGCAGCCTCTCGCCGTCGGAGACCCGGATAAGCAGCCTCCTCACCATCAGTCTCGTCATCACCTCCACCATGGAAGCTCCCGGCAGCCCAACATCTTCATCTCCGTTTTGTCATCGCCGATGTGCCCGCACATCTGTCACCTTCCCCGGCCGTGGCGAATTCTTGATAGAAAACCCTAGGATTATCGCCGGCCAGGTCCCCACCCTCGCCGTACTCTCATTCGTCTCCAAGGCCATCTCCAAAAGCCACTGCCGGCGACTCGCCAACACCTTCTCCAAATTCTGGCCACCCCGAAAACCGAAGCTTCGCCGAAAAACAAAACCCCGTCGTGCCGCCGCGAACTCACATCCACCTCCGGTCACCATTTCAGACGTCTACTCCGTCCTCAGTTTTGGTTTCCGCCAGCCCCACTAAATCTCCAACCTCCTCACCGCTGCTCATGACCTCCGGCCACCCCCTCTTCTCTTTTCGGCGCCCATACCACCACTTCCGGACATATCCAACACCTCCCTTAGGCAGCCGAAGCTCACTGCCACCGCCTCCTATAAATAGCCCTCGACCTGGAGGAGAAAGGGTTCCCCGATGCGGTCTAGACCGCATCGATCTTGGAGAGACCGCCTCGTCGCATCGACCATGGAAGAGAAGAAACCGCATCCCCTCCCCATGCTCAGACCGCATCTCTCTTGGACAAGAAGAGCGCCTCATTTTTTTAAAAAAAAAATAGGTATACCGCATCTGTCTGTCTCTTTCCTTGCAAAGAAGACCGCATCGAATTTGAACAAGAAACCGCATGTATTTTGAATTTAGTAAACCGCATCACCACCCCTTTTATCTCTTCTTCCCTATTGGCAAACTCACCCCTCAACTTTGTTGTGTAAACCGCACCTACCCCTCCTTTTTCTTGTCCAAATCGCATGCACCCCTATTCTTTCCCTTGTAAACCGCATTGCTCCATCTTGCCCATCTAGACCGCATCATATGTTTTCCTTGTTTCATAGTCTAAGTCATTTTCCTTGTTTTTAATAGCTTGTTTAATATTCCTAGCTAGTTGTTTAATTTTCGTAAGGCTTGTTATTTCCTTTGTACTAGTTATTGGATTTGGGAGAGCTATATATATGCTCATCCCCTCATTTTGTAACTCACCTTTTGAATTAATGAAAACCTTGCTTAATGCATGAACATTTCTCTTAAGGTCATTTGAGAGTTTTGAGGGAAACCGAAAATTCCTCACCATTCAATCGTGTCTTGGCCTTGAGCTATTTCCAGGTTCTTGGATCTTGAAGCAAATCCAAGGTTTGTCATCCATTGTTCAAGATTTGGAAGAGACAAGGTTGTTTCTAACTTCATTGCCTCAATATTTCTTTAATTTTTGGAGCTTTCCTATCCCTCTATCCTTCATCCCATTTCTTGTTGTTTTTGCTTTGCTATTGATTTTTTTGCCTTCGATCTTGGTCTAGGCATATATATAAGTTTGGTATCAGAGCTAAGCAAAGATTCAATAAAACTCATTTTCAAAACCACCAAAAATACCTCAAAATTTTCCCTGTTTACTGTTCATCAGAAAACCATTTTTCTCAGTGCATATTCTCTGAATTCTGAGTTCATATTTGGTTTTGTTGGATAGTTTACACTCAAAATCATATAAAGATCATAAAAAACGGACATCAGGAGCCAAAGATATGGCCATTTGAAAATTATTGATGTTCTTGTGTGTTCTTATGCAAAAAAAATCCGAAAATACCTATATTTTGGTCTTTGATCTTGTGTTTTCTTGTTTTTATTGTTAGTTTTCCCATATCGTGATTCTCATATGTGGATGTATGTATTTGTAATGTGTTTATGTGATTGATTGGTTAATATGCTTCTAAAAATTCCAAATGAGGGGTTTGAATGTTGTTGAGTGTTCTTGAGTGTTCATCCATCTTCAAGCCATCTTCATAAATTTCTTGAGGGCTTCAAGTTGATTCAAAATCTGAAAATTTTCTAAGTGTTGGGGGACATGATAAGGGGACAAAAGTGACAAGCTAGCAAGAAGATAATTTGATTGACATCCTAGCTTGCCTTGGGCCACACAAGAAGAAATTTGGGGATTTTTTTGCAAGACTTGTTACACCGGTGGACCCCACCATCCTCAATCTTGCAATTTCTTTGCTCTCACTCACGTGACCATATCTCAAAATTGGAAGAATTGAGTACTACATAGTGGGACCCACGTGAGGACTTTGTTTGATGAATTTTGGGCACATATATTTTGAGTAATACAATAAAGTGGATATATTTGACTGGCACAATTGTTCCTCTGATTTATTTCATGAACACCGAGTTGAAGTTCCGTATGAAATAAAGACATTGGAATTCCTCTCATAAAATTGTGATACCTAGCCATTGAAGCCACTTGAGTATTGGGTTATTTTGATTGAGTGCTTATTTTTATTTTTATTTGTGAGAATCATATTTGGGAGTCGAGTGTTGTGAGCTACCACTTTTCAAAACTTTGGTGAGTTCACTTTTATATTATGAGGTCTTGGAATTATTGGATTGCAATTGCCAATCAAAACCGTGATATAATTTCATTGCATTGCATTTCACATATTTCATAGCGGTTATTGATTGAGTCGAACAATTGTATTTTTTTTTTTTTCTTGCATTGTGCGTCTATATATATACTCAAGCTTTGATCTTCCTACTCGACATTGGATAATTGTATCTGGCAGCACTTCAAGAATCGAATTGTGATCGAACTCAAGTTGTCTGACATTTGGATTATGAGATTGAGTGAGGAAGAAAGAAAAGAGAAAAATCACCAAAAATATTTTATTTTTATTTTTATTTTCTAACTTTTTATATATATAGCTAGTTTTTCTTTCTGATATGGAAGGTAATTCAGATACCACCATGCTGGACTTACTGAAGAGTCTCAATGCAAATATGCTGGAAATGAAACAAGAATTCAGTTCTAAATTTGACAATTTAGAACAGAAAATTGTTGTCATCGATGGAAATTTAATCAAGTGGATGCAAAATTTGTGGAATTAACCGAAAAGGTTGATGTTCTTACTGAAGAAGTGGATCACCAATCTACTGACTTGCAACAGCACATCATTATCTCCAGCACTGAAGCTGAAATCAAATTTGATGTGGCTGCATCATTCTCAAGAAATCTGTCAAGGATTCTGCTAGTCAACATGGTCAGAGAATAGCCGAAAGAATTAAAACTCTTTTCTGCCGAGCTGAAAAAGATTTGACTGATAAATTGGAAGACCACATTGAGAAAATAGCAGGACAGATTGAAGGAAAGCTGGAGTATGAGCTAGAGCAGTTGGGAGAAAGACTTGAAACGCAGATAGCCGATCGCGATGAAGTGTGCCGATCTGATGGCCAGTTGTTCTTCAGAAATGTCAAAATTAATTGCTCAATTCAGGGAAGAATTAACTGCCTTAATTAATTCTGAAATAGATGTCTTATGTGATAAACTCACTGCCGATATTCATTTTATTGCAGATGAGGTAGATCACAGACTTGTGGGTCCACAGCATATTTATGATCAAGTCATGGATACTGTTGAGCAGAAGCTGCGATACAAGCTGAATGAAGAACTTGAAGAAATTCTGAAAGATGAATTTGGCATTAAAAGGAGAGTCAGACCTCTTGAACAGTCGAATTGGGAACTCCAGTCAGTTACCAAAAATTCTGCGACATCAGTACCCGAGGAAGCACCATTTGATAAGAAAGCTGAATTTGCCCGAAGGTTAAGGAATCTAAAGCAGGGCAGTAGAACCGTGCATGAGTACTATAGAAGCATGCTATTTCTGCTAGAAGAAACTCAAACAAAGGAGTCTGGGGAACAAGAGATGTCTCGTTTCTTATCCGGGTTGAGTAAAGACATTCTCGATAGATTGGACCCGAAAGGATATTTGGACATCTATCAATTAGCATTTTCGGCCATTACTATTGATGAGCAACTGCATAAAATTGCTCAAGGTTCCGGCTCCAGTCATACTTGGAGTACGAGCGGAGATTTGGCGGGGACGAGCAATCGCACAAGTTCATCATTTGTGGTCGTCCCTTTCATCGGTCATGCAAGAGGAATGGAGCCAGTGTCAACCGAAATGGAACTAAGGGACCACCTCTTTCACTGTCATTGCACTATTTTTAATGAATCTTGTTATTTAATTGTGGATAGTGGAAGCTGTGTTAACATAGTGAGTTTGTACACTGTTCGTAGGTTGGGGATACCGGTTGACGATCATCCGGAGCCGTATCGACTGCGGTGGGTCAATAATCATGGACTCGCACGAGTTGATAGAAGAGCAAAGGTTCCCATCAAAATCGACGGTTATGAACAGCATATTCAATGTGACGTCATCCCAATGAACACATGCCATATCATTCTTGGGCGTCCCTGGCTTTATGATAAACATGCTCAGTATTTTGCGAGGGAACATTTAGTTGTCTTCAGGCATAATGGCGCAACGGATTTTCTCTACTCACAGTCCCCAACAACCGCGAAAGCAGATCGAGAAAATTTGATGCGGCAACTACGTGAAGAAGAAGAAGCCTATCGGCCCGCACGCAAAGGCCACCACAAAAGGCTAAGGATAAAGGAAAAGAAGCCGCATCCAGTTCCACCAAGCACTGTTCATTGATCATCCCCGGATTTACTAATGACACCCTGTGTCATGAATTTCCAATGCTTAATTTATCTGAATTTTATGATGCTAATGGCACTAACTTGGTTGATATTTTTACAGGTGTTGATAAAGATCAAGATGACAAGTTTCAGAGTCACTCAGGTGAGATTGTTCCAAAATTTGACGGAAATTATTTAGCTGATAATTGTTATCATCTTTGCAGGGAATGGAAATCTCGGAACAAGAAGGGTGATAAACTGGAATTCACATTGGAAGCAGGATCTGAAAAATACTTCTGCATTTTGGATCATATATCTAATGATTTCACTAAAAATCTTTGTTTTACAAAAATGATACAAATTTGCAATACTTATGGAATTTCGGTTAGTGCAGGTATTGATTATCTGATTGAGCCGACTACAGCATCTTCCCTATCAGCTTTGGAGTCCAAAGCTTTTGAAGGGGGAGAGGATGATGTAGTTATCCGGACTAACCCAAAGATTAATCCGGATCAAAATTCCAATGGGCCCGGGTTAATTAAAGGGAGCAGACTGAGAACCATTTTGAGTAATCCGGATCAAGATTTCAGTAGGCTCGAACTGATGAAATCAAGGAGAAGAAGCCCTAGCCCAATTGGATTACAAGCCCAAAAAAGCAAAATTGGAAAAGGCCCAGCACCAATTAACGCGGGATCATCCTGCGTTAATTTTCAACACTCAAAAGAATTTAATGCAAGGCCATCTTGCGTTAGGGAGTTGTCTTCCCCAACGGCCATCTCTTTCCCCGACATTGTAATCGTCGACTCGCCGCTGGCCTCTCCGTCCAGCCTGGCTCCGATCATCGCCTGCGACGGTCCCTGCCGTCGTCCTCATCACTCCGGCAGCACTTCTCGTCAACTCCCGTAGCCCCTCATCTCCGATCACCATCACCATCTCTGTCCAAGCTCGTCAACTCCGGCCAAGCACCCTCTCGCCGTCGGAGACCCGGATAAGCAGCCTCCTCACCATCAGTCTCGTCATCACCTCCACCATGGAAGCTCCCGGCAGCCCAAAATCTTCATCTCCGTTCCGTCATCGCCGATGTGCCCGCACCTCCGTCACCTTCCCCGGCCGTGGCGAATTCTTGATAGAAAACCCTGGGATTATCGCCGGCCAGGTCCCCACCCTCGCCAAAATCTCGTTCGTCTCCAAGGCCATCTCCAAAAGCCACTGCCGGCGACTCGCCACCACCTTCTCGAAATTTCGGCCACCCCGAAAACCGAAGCTTCGCCGAAGAACAAAACCCCGTCGTGCCGCCGCGAACTCACATCCACCTCCGGTCACCATTTCAGATGTCTCCTCCGTCCTCGGTTTTGGTTTCCGCCAGCCCCACCAAATCTCCAACCTTCTCACCGCTGCTCATGACCTCCGGCCACCCCCTCTTCTCTTTCCGGCGCCCCTACCACCACTTCCGGACATCTCCTTCACCTCCTTTAGGCAGCCGAAGCTCACTGCCATCGCCTCCTACACATAGCCCTCGACTTGGAGGAAAAAGGGTTCCCCGATGCGGTCTAGACCGCATCGGTCTTGGAGAGACCGCCTCGCCGCATCGACCATGGAAGAGAAGAAACTGCATCCCCTCCCCATGCTCAGACCGCATCTCTCTTTGACAAGAAGACCGCCTCGTTTTTTTTTTTTTAAATAGGTAGACCGCATCTGTCTGTCTCTTTCCTTGCAAAGAAGACCGCATCGAATTTGAACAAGAAACCACATGCATTTTGAATTTGGTAAACCGCATCACCACCCCTTTTATCTCTTCTTCCCTATTTGCAAACTCACCCCTCAACTTTGTTGTGTAAACCGCACCTACCCCTCCTTTTCTTGTCCAAACCGCATGCACCCCTATTCTTTCCCTTGTAAACCGCATTGCTCCATCTTGCCCATCTAGACCGCATCATATGTTTTCCTTGTTTCATAGTCTAAGTCATTTTCCTTGTTTTTAATAGCTTGTTTAATATTCCTAGCTAGTTGTTTAATTTTAGTAAGGCTTGTTATTTCCTTTGTACTAGTTGTTGGATTTGGGGGAGCTATATATATGCTCATCCCCTCATTTTGTAACTCACCTTTTGAATTAATGAAAACCTTGCTTAATGCATGAACATTTCTCTTAAGGTCATTTGAGAGTTTTGAGGGAAACCAAAAATTCCTCACCATTCAATCGTGTCTTGGCCTTGAGCTATTTCCACGGTTCTTGGATCTTGAAGCAAATCCAAGGTTTGTCATCCGTTGTTGAAGATTTGGAAGAGACAATGTTGTTTCTAACTTCATTGCCTCAATATTTCTTTAATTTTTGGAGCTTTCCTATCCCTCTATCCTTCAT
This sequence comes from Hygrophila difformis, assembly GCA_030278955.1. Taxonomy (NCBI): domain Eukaryota; kingdom Viridiplantae; phylum Streptophyta; class Magnoliopsida; order Lamiales; family Acanthaceae; genus Hygrophila; species Hygrophila difformis. The sequence goes on from JAOANR010000003.1 coordinate 51,508,182, forward strand.
CCCATTTCTTGTTGTTTTTGCTTTGCTATTGATTTCTTTGCTCTCGATCTTGGTCTGCGGCAAGACCCATCCTCCGGATATACTGCATCCTTGTCATTCTCATCCCACGCCAAGGCTAGGAAAGAATTATGATGTGTAGAATTAGCTGGCTTCGAGCTTTGTCCAATCTCAAGAGTTCGTTCAAGTCGCTTACCCTTAGAATTGCGACCCTTCTCCTGCGGATCATCATATCCCTCCACAGTATTTGATACAGCTATCCCCTTCCCCTTGCCTATCGCTGATAATCCAGTCTTATCCATATGCAGACTGCCCGATTTCATGTCATGGTTCTGGTCCGGAGTCTTATTCATCCTATCCTAGCCATTCCACCGAGGCGGCCGGGCATTATCCATTCTCCATGGGTCACGACTTGCGGGCAACTCTTGATGGGAGGAACCAACTCAGAAACCCTAGTTTCCTTACTATTAAGATTTGATTGCTTATTTACAAATTTGAATCCTCACCCGTATCCATGGGATCTGGATTATTATCCCTCATATCTTCCGCATTAGGAAAATAATCTCCCTCAAGATTCTGTTTATCCGACTTAGACCCAGCCGTATCTTGTTCCTGATTATCAAGATCCTCCGACAGTTCCTCCAAGACAGTCTCCAGCATGGAGGCTTTACGATCATGATGAACACATGTAGCAAGGTCAAATCGAAACCGTCCCCTTGTAGTGCAAATATGGCGAAGCCCTTCATAAGCCACGTTTTGCCAACTTGAATTGACTATAACCCGACCAATAACCGGCTTACTTAGGTCAATTTCCACACATACACGTGCAAAGCGCGCCCCCGTCAGATCCTTGGTGTTAACATCCACACGCAACGGCCTACCAACCATACTCATAAGCAACATCATCTCTTCTTCATACCAGAAATGGTATTTGTAATCAGCAGGTGTTCATTACCTTTTGTTATCAATGTCTTGATATGATATCCATTTTCTCGAATATCTTTAAAACTCAACAAATTCCTTCGAAACTTGGGAGATAAAAGTGCATTTTTCACAACCAGTTTTTTCCCCTTAGGGAGCTGAAGGTTGGCTATGTCAAAGCCTTATATTATATTGCCCTTCCATTTATACTGTTGATATCTCCATCTTCCATTTTCAAGTATAAAGAATATTTTTAACATTCAATATCGTGTGCGTAGAAGCACTATCTATCAGACATATTTCATTATCACCAATTTATAATCCCATTTTACTGGCATATTTTTAATAAAAAGAAAATAACATAATATCAGTAACAAAGCGAGAATTAATATAATAACAATAACACAACATAATTTAGAAGTACAATAAAAGTAAAACAAATTTATGCGGTATCATTGTAGAAATTTGCAACACTATATGTCGGCTCTATGAGCATATCATGGTTTGTGGCATTGGTGGCAATTACAATAGCATCAGAAGCAGTTGCAGTGTCGTGAATGAGTCTTGGTACAATTTTGCCCAATGACTTGTACGCTAGATTTGAGACCAATGGCCTACAATGGTGGCATTTTTCTTCCATTTTCCTTTTGCCTTTTATCATTATAATTTTTCCAAGCACTGTTTTGATTGCTATTTTTTTTGCCTCTTTTCAAAATTTTGGGTACGTGGATATAGTTCTGGTCTTATATAGACATTACTTCTTTCTTGACCATTTCTACGATCATAACTACGACTATGTCGTTGGCCACATCCACGAGGACCCATACGGCCACGTCCACGACCACAATTTGATAATTCTATAAAATTCATCTCAGGATATGGTGTACTCCTGCCAGTCCGGGCTCATGATTTCTTATTAATAAATAATTATTCTTTTCAACCAGCAGTAAACAAGTAATAAGCTGTGAAACCCGTTTCTCTGTACTGCTGCGATAACAGCAAATTTGTGGCATGAAAAGTAGCATATTTATTTTCTAACAAATCACTTTCAGTTATTTTTTTCACCACATAATTTTAATTGTGCAGTTATTCTTAACATAGATGAATTATAATCATTTATAGACTTATAGTCCTACATCCCCAATTGTTGCCACTTATATGTGGTATTAGGGAGATTGATCAATTTTAAATGACCATATCGTTTTTTCAAATTCTCCCATAGATCACATGGATCTTTACCGTCAAATATTTTAGTTTTAATCCTTCATCAGATGATGTCGGAGAAAAATCATAGCTTTTGCATGGTTTTGGCCTGTGGCCGTATTTTCTTTCATAATGGTCTTTTCTAGACCCATTGATTCAAGAATTTCCTCATTCATTTTTCAGGATAAATAATTATTCTCAGATCTTTCCGGTGGCATAAAATCCTGTTTTGTTAGATTATCCATAATCCATAATTGATATGGAAAATAGTAGCAATATATTACCTAAAGAAAATTTCGGCAGTACTCTGGTGTGAACTGGAATTTCAACAAAACTCAAACAAAACGTCGGTAGAAATGGCAAATTCCAACAGCGATCGTGTTGATTACCTGTTGTGTATATATATTTGTGGGATAGATACAATAAGATATAAAAGTGATCAAATGAAAGGTAATGATGAATAATAAAATTGGTATTACTCAGGCAATGAAAGAAATGAAAGGAAGGCAGAGCAATAATTGATTACTATAATATATGATCAAGTTTGTGTACAAATAATGTAGAATTGCCATATATATAAGCAAACATAACACCATTGCCGACCTAAGATATGATTAATTAGCCAAATTTATTCTCTGTCTCCTCTAAGTCAAGACATCAATAGTGCTTTCTCTCAAGTCAAGATATTAATAGTGCATGTATCTATAATGTGAGGAGATGGGTAGGTTTGACGATTAATATTTAATTATTTTTTAAAATAAAAATGAAATAAAATATTGGAACAAGAAAAAAAAATGTATGACATAAATAATAACACGGAATAAGTATTATTTATTTTAATTACATAAAATAAAAAAATAATTGAAAAAAACTAAAATAGGCCACCATAAGTAGTCATTTCCACTTTTAAGCCATCGAGGCCCGAATTCCAACCTAATGGCCTAAATTCAGGCCCGAAATCCTTCTAGTCGCCTATTTTCCTAAATCAAAATATCGTGGCCCAAAAGTGGAAATTACTTATTCTGGTGACCTATTTTAGTTATTACCTCTATCTATAATAGTATATCATTTAACTGAAAATTAGCTTTAGTACTAGTTTCATTCTAAACCCAACCCCATATAATAAAGAACACCATGTTTCATGAATTTGCACATTTGATTATAGTAACAAAAGAAACCCTGCTGCAGTAAGCCGTTCAAAATAACAACAAAAATATCCACTAAAGGGAAATCTAATTATTCTTTTTTAAAAAAACAACAGCTAAACACTTTCTTGTTCTAAGCTAAATGTTCTTAATATCACCTGCAAAAATAATCCCAGAGTTGTCTGATATTGGTGTTGAAACGTAACAGAATGCAGAACAATTTCCTAAATGAGGCAGGAGTTTGAAGGGAAAAGTGGGCTCTAAGGCACAATGAACTATCCAGGAATTTTCGAACTGCAAGACGGGCAGATGGAACCAATTGCACCTGTCTGTGTGCCAAACTCATCCTGTTGGTGAAAGAACATGTTTCTGCACCAAACGCAGATGGAGGAGACCTGATTTGAATTATTTGAGTACGACATTAAATCATCTTTTCCCAGCCAAAATGATGGGTCTAATCTGTCCATATTTGCAGTGAATGGGAAAATTTTGGATTCTTCGGGCATTGTGTTAGAACTTTCCTCACCCAAAAACCGATACTCCACTGGTTCAGTTCTACCAGGTCTCAACGCATTGGAGGGAATATTATAAGTTTTGCTGAAATCGAACGAACCTCCTTCAACCTGCCATAAAAGTACACGTTGAGAAAACCATAAACACAGACAAAAAATGGGCTATAAATTCATGAATTTAAACCAAGGTATCACATGAAGCGAAAATAAATAAATAAAGATGGCACATGAAGACATATAATCTTGAAACAAAAAATATATGACGGAAAACTCATAGGGGTAAAGATATTTCAAGGAACATAGACATTTCATCCAACAAGAGGACATAAATAAAGGTACAACTTGTTCCGAGTATATCTAAGACACGGTCCTTACAATTAACAAAAAATAAATAAAATAAAAATAAATAAATAAAATCATATATATTACATTTCTCCAATTTAGAACTTTTAAAACTCAAATGAAAATCAAACAATGGCACGAGTAAATGAAATTCATATGCATTCATTGAAGAAAATGTTAGGTTCCAATATACTATGGTGCCCGCCAGGTGGAAAAATATGAAAAATATGTTCATGGAATAGTTAACAGACACTGACTGGTTGTAAGAGATTCGTTCTCAAGTTAATTTGTTCACCTGAAATCAAAATCCATTTGACACACACATGTTACATTGTGTTGAGAAAACAGAAATTTCATTCCTTGAAATACAAACTTGTCTTGATCATTCACTTTAACATATCTTTAGCAACAAATTGAGTGATTGATCACCACTTCTAGATTTGAAATTGCATTTGTGTTATGCTAGGAAATAATTCGTTTGTCCCGTTACTATTTGAGTGGCTGATACCAGTAAATTCTCAATTCACTGTTGTGCCCTCCATACATTACATATGTACCATAAACTAAAAAAATAATGCTGCCATTTTCAATATGTAGATATGTGCTATCGAAATAAAATCCAGTAAATACCATCATTCTTAACTTCTCCCACAACAGACCTAAATTTTGGTTGATTCGAATAACTGCAAGCAGCATACTGCAACACACCCCATAAAATTTATACAAAACAAGTATACATACAAAATTCTAATACTTTCAACATATTAAAAACTAACTGTAGAAGCACATCAACCCAAATTAGAAATAAAATGCCAACATAAATTCAACAATGGAAAGATGTATTAGATTTATTAACTCAACATATTTTCCGAAATTACATTGAAGATATGAAAAACTAATTGCTAACCTTTGATATTGTTAAACAAGGGACATGAGGTTCCAATTCAAACCAATTGGCAATGAAATAGGCCCATGTCCCATATAAACCAAGGAGAATCCACTACTCAGTTGATGCGGGATTTCAACACAACCTCTTCAAGATAATATTTCATCTTGAAATCGAATCTCACATTCAAGATCGACAACATACCCATCAAGGGTACATATATACCTATAAGCTCTGATACTAAGTTAAATAAAGGACGAAGGCTTCCAACTCAAGACCAAACCAGTTTCAATGAGCAGATTGGCCCGTATCCTATATAAACAAGAGAATCCCACTATGCACTCGATGTGGGATCTCAACGGATATCAAACAATCTCGACAATAAGATAAAATGGAAACCAATAGAAAAGAAAAATAAGTAACTAAAACCTTAAAGCTCAAACTTACTATCTATATTACAGAAAAACTATTTAAGAATAAGATGCATCATCTGATAGGTTCCATTATATGTCATCCCTAATATATTTTCAAAGCCTAGCCAAAAATCTCTTATTTCGTAAGATATGCCTTTTAGGGATATACCAATAAGGATATAACTTAGGAGATTTTATATAATAACTGTTGTGCAAAAAATTAATTTCTTTAATGTCAACATTCTCCTTTCTATAATACAGTATGCATTAAAAATGGTACCTTATCTGATGTTAGGTCAAAAGTGCCAAAACAATCTGATGGTGGAATCTGCAGTCTTGCATTAGCATCAAAACTTCCTTGAAACGCATTTTCATGACCAGATCTCCATTCATCTGTTGCACCACAATCATCAGGCTGTGAGCCACTGTTCCCAAAAGAAACCATAAAACTCTGGCCCGACGCTCCCATATCTCCTGTGTGAGCTCCACTAAAATTATTGCCAAATTTGTGTGTCTTCATGTTGAACATTGAATCAGGTATATCAACATGATATGGTCTTCCTTGATTCAGATCATGAGGTATATTACTATTTCTTATACCCAAATTCATTTTATTACCATATGTTTTAGGGACAGCAGATTGCATGTGAAAACTATTAACAGATTGTATCTGAACATCTGTCTGATACCTTTTATGTTCAGCCCTACTGGAATCCGTGCACAGTTCAGTGTGGCAGTTACCAAAGGAAAGGCTTAACTCATGTTTTCCAGAGTTTTCAAGTGCATTGAGTTTAAAATGATTACCAGGGTCTTTACCAGACTGACTAAATGATGCAACTCTAAGCTGCCCCTGTCTGTGCCCTTCCAAGGCACCATCAAATATCCCCATCATGTTATCCTCTTGAAAAAACTGTTTATCAGTTGGGGATGAAAGACCAGTGCATACTACTACATGTTGTGTATCCTTTCGTGTTCCCGTAATACAGTTGGAATTTAATTCGACATGGCTACTGTTGAAAGGATAGGATGATTCACCATTCCCAGAAGTTTGGTAATGGTCAACTTCAGATGCTTTGTTCTTCCTTCCACTGACTTCATCAATGTTACCTCCTAAATCACACATGCTTTCTTGCCCAGATAAAGCCACTAACCTGGTATTGCAACTGTTATGTACCACAGGTTCCATTAAGTGATGAGTGATTGTTCCAGAATCATACTGCATGGGCACTTTTTCTTGTTCATTCCAAGATGGAAAGGCCGAACTGATACCCAAATGCATTTCCTCATGCCTATCCACAGCATCATCGGGTGCTTCATAACTACCTTTCTCACAGAGTTCAAACGTGCATTTTTCACCATCTTTATAATTGCTTACCAAGTTGGAAACATTTTCTTCACCACTCACTGCATCTCGAGCTCCTCCCAGTGTGTTAACATTAGATATTTCCACTTTAGACACCACTGATTCAGAAGTTGCTGTGTTGCTGCCATGAATTCCAAAAAAATCGAATACAGATCCATTAACTGCCAATTTCCCAGAGTCAGGTTTTATCTCATTCTTAGCCACAGAGACAGAGCCATTGTTGAGAACAGTTTTATCTTCCACATGTTGATTTGAATCTGGTCCAACACCCTTAGGCACCACACATTGGTCAGGCTTCCAAGTACCCAAAGAATTATCATCTGCATTAACATTCATATGATCATATGTTTCAGCAGCATCAACAGGCAAAGAAGATCCATATCCAGATTTTCCTTCAAAACTAGAATCATAAACAATTTTTTCAGCCGCTCCTTTTTTTGCTGTTTCATCTTCATAGAAAGGTTTGGTGCTATTGTTAGATAAGATAACATCCGCAGCGTCGCATTGATCTGTTTTCCAAGTAACATCTCTAGGCACATCAACTTTCATGATTTCATTAGCTTCCTTCAAATCTCCAACATTTCCATTGCCTTCAAATCTCCTCCCATTATCCGAATTTAATTCTTGCATTGCAGTATCTTTGAAATGAACATCACTAAAAGAGGGTGGACCAACAGACTCTCCTACATTACCTGCCCCTGATACCCCAGCAACCTTACCCTGGTATCGCACATGGGCACCAACATGACCATTGTACCTATGCCTTTCAGTAAATGTCTTGTGACAGAACTGGCACCCATATTTTCCATCTTTAATTATGACCCCATCAGTAATGCGTGTTCCGTTCTTCATTCTATTTCTCTGATGAGATGATTGGTGGCGCAATAATTCATCCTTGCTGCTGAAAGGTATACTGCATTTGTTACAATGCCAAATTTCTCCTACTCCATCCTTGGGAAATTCTCCAGCGTTCTTTTCAGTTCGCATCTCATGATTACCAGCTTTGGAGTCAATAGCAAAGGATGATATATTGGAACCTACATTTTCTTTTGTGTGGTCAGCCTTAGCAGAGAGATCAGGAATCTGTGCCATTACCTGTATGACATGAAACAATAAAATAACTATATAATGATTGTTATAATATTAAAACTGAACTGGGACAATAGTAAATGCAAAAACAAGCCTACTTACTATACTACATGTCAATTTATCAACATCATTGACTATCTGATAAGGTAGGGAGGAGTCAGGTAGATTTGTATCCTGGATTCCGTGAAGAGAGAGCAAATATGAAGAAACTCCCTTGCATGATACGAAATGTAGTCCGCTGGGGCTGGAATGAGAAAATGAGACAAACTAATTTAATTAAGACAGAATACACAATGCCTGGAACAGGTGCCCAGCCGACTCCCACCCTAACACAAATAAACATATTCATAAGAGTAGTAGGGCAACAGTCAAGTAACATCAAATAACAGGAAGAAGGAAATATCACACCTTCCATGCAGTTTTTTAATGTTGCATTTCTTTGGAATAACATGTTAAAACTACAAGGGGGAGGGGTTAGAGAGATCATAAAGCTATTGCTTTAACGGGGATATACATTCTTTGGGAGATTGGAATCGGAATGATTGGGGAGATATTTTCATGATTTCTTTCCTTAACTATGATCTTTTACATTACAATGCTTATGTACAAGTCATCATGCTTAGATCAACTGTCACGCATATTTTCCCTTGTTCTGAATCTAAAGTGGTACCAAAGCAATGTTCAGATTGAAAGAAACCCATAATATAATTTGAATGATTGAAGCCCAACCCCTGAACTAAAATTGATCAATCGAAGGCCATCAAGTTGGGCTGCCATGGCACGGCACCTACTGACTGCCATAGCAATGCTGTGCCCGCAGCAATGCGATATCAGTATATGTAAAGCATTATGCATTAAATCATATTAAGGCGAGGCGACTGAGTATTGCCAAACCACCTATGCAATAAGGCAACAAGTCAACACCATCTAATATTTGTATTTATAATATACTATATTATTAATATAAAATTAGTTCATTAAGCTACAAAGTACCAACATCAAGAAAAACATAATCCCCCGTTTCAAATTAAAGGATCAATTTTCCTTTTTGGAATGTTTCAAAATAATTGTAACATTTCCACATTTGGTAATATAAAGTAGGTGGGAAAATAGGGGGGAGAGAGAGAGAGAGAGAGAGAGAGAGAGAGAGAGAGAGAGTGTGTGTGTGTGTGTGGAGTGTGATAGAGGAAAGTGAGATGAAGTTGATGTTTTATTAAACCCGTGCAAAAAAGTGGTCAATTAATATGAAACGGAGGTAGTAGTTTTGAGAATATTATTAAAATAAAATTAGTTACTACAAGTACCAACATAGTTTTGAACATGAGCTAATATACTAAAATACTTAAATTATTTTCAAATTAATATATTAAAAAAATAAAAATAAAAATATACATATAAACCTAACATATATTCCCTCCGTCCGAGCTAAATGAAACGTGTTCCCTTTTGGTTGTCCTATGTAGCATGCATGGGAAAAAAACTACAAATTTTAAGCGCACTATTATCAATAAATACAAATCCAGTATCATCACATCACATTAATAAATATATCAAATAAAATTTCAAACCCTCTACCCTCTAGACATTGCATCACAATAATAAATAAATAAATAAAATTTCAAGCCTATTAAACATCACATCACATAAATCTCCACAATTAAATACTAAAATACCGTGCCACCTTCTAAAAGCTCCATGTTAAGCGGGACCAAAGGAGTATAACTTTTTTTTAACTATTAAAGAAAATCGATTGCCTAGACTAAGAACAACTCAACAAAGAAGGAAAAGAGAGATTATAATGGAGAGCACAAGGTGCGAGGTTGTAGAGCGGCATAAGTGACGACAGGAGTAAAGACAACGACGGTTGCAGAGCATCAAAGCAATTGAGCAAGTGTGGGTGGCAATAAATGGAGTACAATGGCAACAGTAATGGAGGAGGCAGACAACCCGACAACAACAATAGATAAAGTGGACTGGAGGAGAGGGTTTTATGGCAACAAAGCAACCGGGTTGTGGTTTTTTCCTCCATTTTCCTCTTATTGCTATCAGGGTTGGGGTGGGTTTTAGATTGATCACGCGGGTTCAGTCACTAGATTGGCCCCAGCTAGTTAATCTAGGCACCGACCGAAATGCCGAGTTCACATTGCCATAAACATAGCCAACCAGAAAGTGGTTAGGCAACGCCTTAAGACGCTTAATTTTCGCCTAGTTGACAACTCAATAACCTTGTATGTACTATGTTCTAATATTATAATCACAGTAATTAATGGCAAAAGGCACAGCGCGACACAAAGGGCAACTACGGCACATGGCACGCACTATAGACAAGATGGCTCAAAAGAAATGGTAAAAAATTGTAAAAAATTAAATTAGTCACAACTAAATCCTATTTCCTCCGTCTCACTATTTTTGTGACGGACCCACCCAGCACGTATGTCGATACACATTTTTAACGGTTAATAACTTAAATTATGTACAACGAAAAGTTATAAAAAGTTAATTGTCTAAAACTACAAGATTAGACGAATCTAACAAGATCTCACTTGACTATGTTTTTTCTTACATAACTATGATAAAAATCCAAATCAAAGTTGAACAGTGAATAGTGCCAAAAAACCACCCGTAACAAATATATTGAGACAGAGGTAGTATATATGCAAAATATATAAAGATCATAGGGATAAATCTTAAAAGATAAATAATAGTCCTCAAGTTCAACTTCATGGTCAAAAACTCATAGGAATAAATCTTAAAACATAATTAAGTCTTAAGTTCGACTTCACCATTTAAAAAACATATGAATAAATCTTAAAACATAGTTAATAATCATCATTGTATAGAATGGTATATGGAAGTGTTTGAGAGAGTACAATTTTCTCCTCATTTTTAAATTAAATTGTCCATATTGATGCACAATAAATGCCCCAAATAGATAAAGAATGTTCTAGCTGTCGCTATGTGTTCCTATTCTACATTCGCATCAATTAATTTATTTACTCTTTAGCATGTTCCTATTAATGCAACAATTAATTTATTCACCTCTTCCTAATTTGTAATTTCTTTCTTTCGCAAGAATTGTGTCATGGCGCACATTCAAAAGGCGTAAGGTGTGAGCCTATGGCACGCCTTTGCAAATGCTGTACCTCGCCATGATATATGGCGCAAAGGCTGCACCATGCGCCATAGCATGCTATTAACTATATGATTATAAATATAAACATAATGTATAAAAAAAAAAAAAAATCGTGTATTTAGGTCACATCAAATATTTTACTCCTACACAGATCTTTCACTATTTACCTCATTGTGTCTTTTGACTTTTAGAGCACTTGATCAATTTTGATTTGATAATGTAAGAGATGGTCTGACAAGCCTTCTTTCATACACCACAATCAAACTACCATGGCATGCAATTGGTTCCATTGACCTCACAGTATGTTTCCAATACTGACGGTGGGTATATCCAACCAAAGTTGGCATTAATGGCGAAAGTTGATCATCTAAATTCATGATGTATTGCCAAAGGTTTTACACAAGTCTAGTGCACAGGTACCTTTTCTCCCTTGCTAAAATATCCTTTGCTCGACCATTTATTGCTCTAGCAGCAATGCATTCTTAGTTGCTTCATTGGTTAGACATTACGAATGCTTTCCAACGAGGTTAATTTTAGAAGGAGATATATCTCCATGTGGGAGAATAATCTTGTTTGCAAACTTCTCCATCAAACCTAAGCAATCTCCACGTGCCCAGTTTGGTTTGGATGATTGAGCTCTACTATTAAGAAATGTGGAATGGTTAGAAGTGAGTAAGATAATGATCTTCCATGAATTAATTTTAGTTGAAGAACTTCTCAAAGAGTTGGCTTCCAATATTCACCTTGAATGGAGCTAATAGGTTACAATAGGTTGCATTCCACATTGCTTCCAAGTTCCAACCAAGCTTTCCAATGAAGAACTAACCACATCTGGGTGGATTATCACTTCATTTGGACACAACTTCAAGGAGGTTTCACCTAAGTTCCACATTTTGAAACTACGCATCAACTTCATAACTGTTCAGCAAAGGTTTAAAAAGTTCTCATATGACATCAAAATGTAATGAGGTTGGAGCTTACGGTATAAGTGGAGCGTACGGAGATTTAGAAGGATAGTGCAATAAAATTAGAATTACTTCCTCCGTCCCATTTAATATGCTGTTGGGCACGGGTATTAAGGTAGGATTGATTTATGAGTATCCGAGGTTCACATAGTTGTTAGAGGGGAAAATTATTTCTATTTATAGAAAGAAGACATTTATGATGGGATACCCAAAACTAGTAAGTAGGACATTTTAGTTGGAACAGAGGGAGTATTAGTTGTGATCTATTTTGGTAACATGTACTCCACACTACATATACACACACACACACAAGATAAGAAGCTTAGTAGGTGTGGCATTCAACTAGGACTTCATTAGAGTTTTTTGGTTTTGTTATTGAATATTGTATTTTTTGGATATATTAATTTAAATTATGTAAATGGTGTCTCAAAAAAGATTATTGTGTCTTACTTCACAATATTTATATTGTTATTAATTGATACATTGACACATAATATTTATATTGTTATTAATTGATACATTGACACATGAATGATACATGAATATCGTAATGCTTAGAGAGATTCTGATAAACCAGTCTAATAAAATCTTATGGATTTTTTTTTCGGTCTACAGAAATCCACACAAAATAAATCCAATCAAATCCAACAGAATCTACATAGGATTAAAATAATCCATGGATTTAAAAAAATCCAACGGAATCCATGGATTGTTATCAATCCATTAAAATCTCAGTGAGTACACCCCTTGGACAATTTGTCGAACCCACTTTCTCATAATGTCAATCCTCATCACATTCAATAATTCTGCCCATAACAAAAAATCTATGAGTCAAAATCTTCATGGCAATCACTACCAATGAAGATGAAGCACCTAAATAAATCAATTTTAAAAGTTTCAATTGCTGGGTGGCAATTATAGTTATACTAGACTTAAGAAAAACAGATGTCTACAATTAAATTTTTCCATATGAATACAGAGAGTCTCTCCTATAATGTACTAAGCTTGCTGTAGATTTTGCATGCACTGAAACAGCTGCATGACTAGGACCACTATGGCACCTACAAATTCAAACCTGCGGAGGCAGAAACACCAGGAGTTCTAGGATATCAGGGCACATCGATACTGGTAACCTCATGCTATCTCAGACTAAGCAAGCTGGTAGTTATCAAGGACTGGTACCATACAATATCTTCTAGCCAATCAAGATGAACTGAAGTAGCCAAGAGTGTGCAATAAATTATAAATTCCAATAATCTGTCAAACTTTAAAAGCTGTAAACACTAGCAACTTCTCAAAACAATGAGATTGAATCCCTTATAAATAGTGACTTGTGAACAATGAACTAGGTACAAGTAATTTGCTAGAGTAAAAGAGAAAATTACTCTTGTTTAACTCTGACTTATATTAGGTTTCTTTTGTCCTATGGAGACATCTAACTTTTGGTTAGACTTGACTAATAATTTTCAACAAGAACACATACAACTCCAAACCTCAGATTTCACAAACGGGAACTCAAAAAAACAAATAAAGGCAAAAGTGAGCAATAAAAACACATAGAAGTCAGCAATGAAGCAATAAATAATAATGTAAAATAAATAAATAAAAATACAATAAAACTTGAAACAAGTGACCGTAAAGTGTAGATAAAGTTGCCTTATATACTCTGACAACCAAATGCCTTACAACATGTGCAACTGATATGCAACATTGTGACCCATTCGAAGGCAGCAAAAAACCAAGGACTCAACTTCTTGAAAGACAGTCATTAGAACACTATCCGTGGCATGTGCAGATGTGCATAACCTGCTTCCTTACAGCTTTCCCATTTTCAGAAGAACATCAAAATCAAAGATTTAATACTCTTTCAAGAGAAAACACAGAAAACTAGATACCCTAATTCAATTCTCAAAAGTTAAAACAAAAAAAACACGCATTAAAAAATGTTGTTGCTAAAATGTTACTCCCTCCGTCCCATTACAAATGTCTTACTTACTACTTTTGAATGTCCTATTATAAATGTCTTCTTTCTATAAATAGAAATAATTTTCCCCTCCAACAACTATGTGGACCCTATCATATACTCACAAATTAACTCTACCTTAATTCACGTGCCCAACAGTAACAAAATATTTGTAATGGGATGGAGGGAGTACATGCGTAGAAATGGTATATTAGCATTTAACATGATGACCTTACGCAAGTTAGGTTGGCAATATAAGTGGCACTTTCGAAACCATATTGATCCCTAGTTCTCAAAAGAAGGTCCATTCCATATAATATATCTTCTACTTATAACTAACAATGGAAGGCAACCTTTTTAGTTCCTATACCGATGTAAGCTTGAAGGAACCATTGAAGGTTTTTTCATTGCAAAGTTTAATGAGAAATTCACTGTGTTGTTATAGGTTGTCCATTATCTAGATATTTAAAATCAACATTAGGTACCATCCCATGAACAACTAATGAACACAAGATATACACACCAAATTATCTGATACAATGTTGAATTCCAATAAAAGAATCACCAATTCAGCATCATCAAGATCTTCATCCCACTATGCGGAGTTGGTTGGTTTAAATGAAAGACAATTAAACAGAATGTATTCAGAGTCTCTTATTAAAAATTAAGGGGTGGTCGCATTTCTACATTATAAATATCAAAGCTCATAATAGATACAACAATTGGGTAAGAAATGTGGACAAAAAGAATGCATAATGTGGACTGTGTAACGATTATGAGTATCGCAAGCTTTGTCACCCACATAAAGCAATACAATTAAGCATGTTCACTTGAGGGATGAGATTGCCTAATTTAATCTCATCCCATTGGATCGAATTAGTCACACTATCCCATGAATTTAGTCTTGAATTTAATCTCAAGGGCCCTAATCCTTCCAAGTGAATATGTGATTAGTCTTGATAAAATAATTTATTAAGACAAATCACCCCAAGTGAACAAGGCCTTAGTCTACAAAAGTAAGTTCTTTTTATGCTTGTTTTTAACCAACTGGCCAACTTACATTAGATGTGACAAGAAAATCCAGGGTTAGATTTTTCAATAACTAAATAATTGTATGGACATGCCAAATTAATTTTCCCCAAATGTTATCAAATTTTTCATAAAGGTATCAAAATTGAAGTACAAATCTTCTGAGAGGCTAGACCAGTATCAACCCATCATCTAGAACAATTCAACAAGAATTTCCTCAGTTCCAGTGAACAAACGTAAAAAGCAAACACAATATAAATCATAATGGTAAACAATAGAAGTTCATTATCAAAACTAGTATCGGAACAATAATATATAACTGCACCGTTGCCTAATTCCATAAAAAAACATGGTTTCCACAATATATAAGCAAATCAAAGGCAGAACAAAATAGAATTGAAATGAACCTTATGTAACGACGGCAATACATAGACACTTGATCATTCTTCTTCTTGATAGCTAGCGAAATTTTCCAGCCAACAGGCAATGCAACCCCAAACTCGGTAGCATCCACAACCCTCTTTCTCTTTCTCCTACTGCCCCACTCACCACTTAATCCCTCCATATATCCCAACAACTCCTCCTCAGTTTTCAGACTCCCAATCCTGCGACTAAGCTCCTCAATATAAGGATGCTCAACCTTGCCCAGTGCTACCAAATCCACAGCCACACCGTCCTTGTTCAAGATTTCCCTGTCCTTATCCTCCATATTCTCATGCACTAATACAACATCCTTCGATGAAACCACGCCCGCATCTCCACCCACGTCATCAACGCTAACTCCTGGCGCCGATGAGCCTCCTTCATTCCCTAAAACCTCATCCCGGCGGTGGCGCCCTCGCTTCCTTGTGAAGCGTGTGGGCTGAACGCTAGGCTGGGAGGGAGGGGCCAGCGACGGTAATTGAAATTGCTGGGCAGGTAAGGAATCCGAGTAATCAATTCTAACGGGGACCAATTCCTCTGGGCTCAGTTCGGCGACAAACAATTTCTTGAGAAGAGAAACAATGTGGGAATTATCGGCATTTTCTGGGTCGGGAATGTTGGCAAAGACGGTGGGAGGAGCGGAGCGGAGATGCGGGGTGCGGCGACGAGGGGCGGCGGAGGCGGAGGAGGAAGAAGAAGGAGGGGCGAGGCGGAGTCGGGAATAAGTCTGTTTACGGGAGCCAGCGGACTCGTTGAAGACGGAACGATCAATCTTGGGAATAACGACGTCATCGCAGCGGCGGGGGTCGAAGGCGGTGGAAGAACAGAGGGAAAGAGAGTAGAGTTCGGACTGGGAGAGAAGGCGGAGATCGACAATGGGGAGAGAGTCCAACTGGAGGGAGCCGCCGTCAGCGGCAGTGCCGGTGGCCATGCTGATTCCCCAATTCCAAATTGGGATTAAATGAGAAACAGGGGAGGCGGTTAAATTAAGGGTTTTATTGGGGCCAAAGGGGAAAATTGTCGTAGCCCATACGTTACCTGATTTGACCCTTTTATCCTTCAAATTCCACCTATGCGGTTTTTTTATACTTTCCATTTATGATGATTCATTATTTATCCGGAAAAAATGATAAATACCTCCTTTTCCTATTTCAAAAATCAAAATTAGTTTTTTTTTTCTATTTTATTATCAAAATAATCTACTACAAATGTTAATTATATTCAAATCAGTCCCTTATTCACTAATTATACTATAATTGCCGACGTGGCAAGGGTTTAAATTTAAACCGTGGGCATAATATTAGTTCATTTTCTTTTATTTTTTGTCAATTCAGTTATAAACTTTTATTTTGTTCCATTTAGTCATCTACCAAAATCAGTCATTTTTATATTAATTGGCCCCAACCTTTCAATTTTTTTCATTTCAGACCCAGAACCTTAAATTTTTTTTATTATTACTAATTCATTTATCAAATAAATGTCCAACATACTTCCGTAAGTAAATTAAACACCAAACCTCATACATTCGGTTTGATTGCCTTGTTATCAGGTCTTCCAAATACCGGAATTTTACGGACTCTCTCTAACTACTCGACCGCAACCGATGGTTCATTGGTTTTGGTTTCCTTCAGCAACAATCAGCACAACTTTACTTTGTTTCCTACTTTATGACGAACAATATTTGAGTAAATGATCTAAATTTAATTTTTGAAAGGTTATGGATACATGAAGCCTTGATTTTATTGAAAAAAATATTAAAATATATTATTAAAAATATTAAAAAATAGTCTGAATTTTATTGTCCTTGCTTCCTGCATCCATAACCTCCCAAAAAGTAAAATTAAATCATTTACACAAAAATTAAAACTAAATTATTTATTCAAACATTGCTACGATCTAAGGAACAAAGCAATGAACAAAGTAAGGAAACAAAGTAAGGTAGTGCTAATTGTTGCTGAAGGAAACCAAAACGAATGAACCATCGGTTACGGTCGGGTGGTTAGAGAGAGTCCGTAAAATCTCGAAACTTGGAATACCCGGTGGCAATCAAGTCTAATGTATGAGGTTTGGTGTTTAATTTTATTTGCGGAAATATGTTGGCATTTATTTGATAAAATAGATTAGTAGTAATAAAAAAATTTAAGGTTCTGGGCCTGAAAATTAAATGAAATAATTTGAAAGATTGGAGACCAATTAATATAAAAACTAGTGACTAACCCGTCGAGACTCGACGGGCATAACTATATATTTTATATAATATATATGTACTAAAATTATATTTTGAGTAATAAAAAAATGTATAATGATTTTATATATACTCAAAAGAGAATGTATATGATTATATAATTTAATTATTTTTAAAAATGACAAAGAAATCATATTATACCGTATTCTTTACCTTTTGTGGCTTGTCCGATACAAACCAAACAGATCAATAAATTTAATTATTAAATTAATATTTTTATTTAATTTGAAAATTAAATTAAGATCAAATAAAATTTAAATATAAGTATTAAGCATAATATGAAAAATTCCTTTACAAATTGCTGAAAATCTCATTGGTGTGTGCTAGTATAGCACTATCTTTAAAAATATCTGATTCTGAAGTGGTGCAGTTTAGATTTGTATATGTACTCTAAAAAATTGCCGCTACAAGATCACCCATAGAGTTTATAAGAATATAATCCGGAAATGTCATATCTCCAAAATCAATATTAACTTTACCATCACCTACATCAACTATCCATTTTGCAAAATTTCTGTTATATATAAATTTCTTGTGGTATCTTGAGTTAATCATTCATAATTCCATATTAATACTTTGAGTCACATCTAGTTGTACATCTCTAAGATGAATACCAGCTTTACCAATTACCATCACATACATGAAATATTTATTGTGCAAATTTCTTCCATATAATTTCATGTAAACAATATTTCTTATAGTATTTTGAGTTAAACCGTCTTAATTACATATTAATAATTCGAGTCTCATTTCTCCAGTGGCACAAGATATTGCAACATATCACTGACATGAGTAAAATATGGTTTTTTTTTAAGATAGAGAACATTCTTTAAAGATTGACATTGATTTTTTTTTCTTTTTTTTATAGTCATTGTAAAACAAACTGCGAGTGAGAATTATTTTCTCGGAAATCGAATAGGAAATTTGGTTAATTCAAACGGGCTCATAATCATTCTACCAATCAGGAATTTCCATCCTAAATATTAAGCTTTTCTTTTAATGTGAAAAGAGGTTAAATAATTTTATGGCGTAAGTTTTTTACAAGTAGCATTATCGTCACAATATAGTGGAGTATTAAATTTAGAATGTGTTGTCCTACTTCTTGAAAGGAGTAGGGGTATAATTCTACTGGATACTACAGGCAGCACAATATCATTTCTCTAATGAAGGGCTAAACATAGTGTTTTCTCGATAATTATCGATAAATAACTTGTCAGTTGCACCACGTAAAGAAAACATGAATCAATCCTCATCACTATCAACTGCAGACATTATTTTATTATAAACATTCTTTTGCTCATCAATCAATAAAGGTAACAGCTTTGATCCGTCTTCATTTATTCCTTATTATAATGTATCTTCTAGTATCCATAGATTATTTGTTTCATACATTAAAACTTCATTCTATACCGGCATTTCAGAAAAATTTTCAGACTTATAAAATTTGCAGCAATTAGCCTTAGATTTTTAATATTTTGATATTCATTAAAATAAAACTCAAAAGGAATAAAGTCAAATGTGATTTATCTTATTTATTTATTTAATTATTATAATTCTTCAATGAAATCAATTTTATTACTTATCTTAAATCCCATGTCATTTCCTATTATTACACTTATTATAAAATAGAGGGAGCATTTCGTAAAAAATAGACTTAAAAAAAATAAATTTTCCGTCTTTATTTACTGATGGATCTATTCGCACTCCCAATAACTCTTTATACACCCGATTCTTTTATTTATAATATGCTTTATGAAAAAGATTAATTTACTCTAAACCAATCATCCATAGAATATGAAATTTCATAATTCCCTTAATAAGAAGTATAATTGTCTTGTATTATTTTTAATATAATAACACATATATAAGATTTATATTATTTAGTATATATTTATATGCAATTATAATATTATAATTATAAAGTATATTTTTAAGGATCAAAAACTATATAACTGTATATTAATTTAGAAGAAGTGACGTATTTTTGTGAAAACATGGCTTATATATACAAATATTTTTCATATATTCATTAACATATATTTTCATAATATAAATTATATATATACACAGCGAATTCCATATAAATTTAAAATTCTAAATTTAAAAATTAAAATTGTGGGAACTTAAACAACTTCGACCCTCCTTTCCCACCGAAATAAAAATTTGTGGGAACTCCATATAAATTGGAAATTAAATATCTTTTAAAATCTAAAAATTTAGGTTGTCATATACATATTAATTTATCTTTAACATTAATAAATAAATATGATGTACATCTACATTTTGATTATATCATTTACTACACCAATAAATATATGTATAACCAAAATTGAGACCAAGCCTAGAAAATTACCAGCATTACAATATGATCACCATATTGAAATATAAACGGAACATAATTCTTAGTTTTCAGTGCAGAGACTCGTCATAATAATCCTATGGTGCAAAAATTGAAAATGCCTATTCATGTCATAATAATTCTATGGTGTAAAAGCTGAAAATCTATAAATAAATAATAAATACAGAATTTTATCCAAAATAAATAAAATAGAAATGCAAAATAAAAAAATTTAAAACAGATACAATAAAAATGAAAAATAATAAAATCCAAAATAGATAAAATAAAAATATAAAATTTCTAATTTTATCTTTCAAATTGTTTTAAAATTAAATACATAGTGACACGATAGAATGATAGAGTGAGAATTCATAAGTAAATGACAGATTTTATACACGATAGGCTAAAAATTATAATGAATAAATATATAAGTGCGGAAATCTAAAATTAGTAAATTGAAAAATGCAAGATAATGTAGATAAAATAAAATATGCAAAATTTTAAATTTTGTATCTTTCAAATCTTTCAAATATAATATTGAGGGAACTCCATATAAATTGGAAATTTCATATATTTCAAAAACTTAAAATCTATATCTATAATGAATAATAAATAGATAAATACAAAAATCTAAAATTAATAAATTAAAAAATGCAAAAATCTATAAAATTTAGAAATTTGAAATGAAGACACCACATTAAATGTATGATGGGTTGTTGATAATAGCCAGAAATGTCCATTATTTTCAATCCATTTCCGTGTCTGAAACGGGCATTTGATCGCATTCCGGTCTTATATTAAATAAGAAAGCAGTAGAATTAGACTGATTTATGCATATTTGTAAAATATTGAGCTGGTATGTAAAATGCATAAATGTGTAATAAAATTACACATTTATGATGCTAGAAAAATTCAAAAACATGAGAAAAAGAAAAGAAAAGAAAAAGGAAACAAAAAGATGGGAAAAGAAATGAAAACCCACAAAAAGTCGAATTTTTCAGGTAATTACGACGCTAGCCACAACTACGACGCTGAGCCAGCATAGCGTCGTACTCAAGTGTAGCGACGTAATGGAGTATAGCGTCGTAAGCTATCCATTTGAAGACAAAGAGTGTTTTGAGATGGAAGACTACGATGCAGTACCCATAGCGTCGTACTGAAGATAGCGACGAAGCCAAGTATAGCGTCGTACCAAGCTGCAGAATTCAAATTCAAGGGTCTGGGGGCCATGGGCCTAGGGTTTCTCGCCTATATATAGAGGTGTTGACTCCCTAGTCTTGTCACTTCATACATTCCACACTTGGAGGCAACTGAAGTTCTTGAGAACAGTGTAGGTTAGTTAGAGTAGTTAGTTTTATTTTTGTGTATTATTTAATTTATGCATCTAGCTTAGTTTAAATTTTTGCATAGATTAGTGTTACTTTGAGACTTTCAGTTTAGTGTAGCCAGTTTTATACTTATTTCAGCTTTGTTAAACTCTTATTTAGGTTTGAAATACCCAAATGATGGGTATTATCAAACCATTTTATGAAAAATGGGAAGTTAAGCTTTAAAGAGTCCCAAAAACATGAAATGGAAATGATTCCATGGATTTACTTGCTTTATTTTGGTTTAATGACCATTCGGTCATCTTATTTTTCTTTTGCAAATGGGTTTTCTGTTTTCTTTCCTTATTTTTGGTTCTTATGCATATCTCTTATGGTTGAAAACCCTTATTTGGGTTTGTGGTTCATGGGTGTGTTTTAGCTTATTATGCCATGTTTTCTCTACATTTTGGCTTGCTGTTTTCTGCTTATTTCATTACTGTTCTTGCATTGATGAACCATGAACTTGAAAACAGGGTTTGCAATCGCATAGATTGCATTACCCAACCAACAACACAAACTGAGTTAGCTACGACGCTAACCGCCCTACGACGCTATCCACTGATAGCGACGTAGGGCAGAGTTT
Source organism: Hygrophila difformis (assembly GCA_030278955.1). Classification (NCBI taxonomy): domain Eukaryota; kingdom Viridiplantae; phylum Streptophyta; class Magnoliopsida; order Lamiales; family Acanthaceae; genus Hygrophila; species Hygrophila difformis. The sequence continues at coordinate 51,530,099 of JAOANR010000003.1, forward strand.
GACGTCGTAGTTACTTCAGAATGTGAACAAAATTTTGCCCTACGGCACTAGACCTACGACGCTATCCACTGATAGCGTCGTAACTTTTGTCTAAGGTTGTAGGACCCCAAAAACTCTTCATTTTTCATAAAAATCTACCTACGATGCTATGACCACGACACTATCCTAGGATAGCGTCGTAATTTAGTGCATAGCGTCGTAGCAACTTCTTCCTCTTTAAAAACCATCTCTCTTCACTACGACGCTAAACCTTACGCCGTAAACCACGTTTAACGTCATAGGCCATGCATAGCGTCGTAGCACCTCAATTCTAAACCTCATGTACGACACTAACACTACGACGCTACCTTAGGATAGCGTCGTAATCATGTTTAGCGTCGTATATAAACTCTTTAAACACCAAGATTTTTACCTCCATCACCAATCCATGACGACGCTATCCCCACAACGTTGTCCTAGGATAGCGTCGTAGCATCTGTATAGCGTCGTAATTGGCAGCTTTGCCAGATTTTCCATTTCTCCATTTTAGTCATTAATTAATTGAACCCTTAAGTCAATAATTAAAGATCATAATTAGCGATGATTAAGATCGATAATTACTTTGATTAAAGGATCTTTGTTCAATTCTCCCTAAAACATTTTTCTATAAACAAAACCTTAATGCCTTAAGCAGATAATTCGGACTGTAATTAATTATGGAGTGAAGGATTATTTAAGACATTAATTATGGATTGATTCCATAACCTTGCATGAGAAACCAATGTCTCTCATACAAGGCACTGTCTTTATTTCTATTTTAGTTTATCCTTTTTCGTGATGTATGAACAAACAGTGAGAGATATTACAGAATAATGTTGGCGAACGGTCCTTTCACCGGGAAATGAAGTAGCCCGTAATTTGTATATTAATTACTGTTTGTTATTTTGCATGGTTTGGATAATAACTAACAAGGTCAGGCGAACGGTCCTTTCACCGGGAAATGAAGTAGCCGCTTGGTTAATTACTGTCCAAATACAGTTTTATTCTCTTTGTCTTAATTTCTAAACCCAAATTCCAGTCTGTGATATAAGTTGGTTAACATCTGTCAATATTGGCCAATGAATATTGCTGAAAGGAAGCATGTAGGTCTTTGTCAGAATTCGCAGACAGTAGTGGCCCAACTGGTAGCGACACTGCCATTTTAGGGTTTCTGATGTCTAAATTCGCTCCATCCGAGTAGCTGGGAAATTGGAAAGCAGCTGTTTGCATTTCACCTGATTACTCTGCCACCCTTTTGGCCTCATGGCCACCTCATTCTGTGTCACGCGTTCTGTCTAAACCCACCATTATATTTTGGGTTGATTAATTTTACACTTCCATATATCTTTATGCATGATATTATTATGTAGCTACTGTGGTCCATAATATTTTGGGATCCTTCCCTTGGACATAGAAGTCTAGATTTAAAATAGATACCGCATATTAAACTTCTAATAAAAATTCATTTATAAAATCCGGATCTGAGTAAGGGATAAATTCCTCAGTTATGTCTAGTTCATATTCTGTCAAGGGTTAATTTCTGGGAAATTAGAAGCAGAGTCAGCGATTAGGTCTCTTCTAGACCGAAAGGGTCTGTGTTCTTATTGAGAGTCTAGTACCTGTTTAGGGAATGATTTTCACATTTATTATTTTTCAAAATTATTATGTGTTGGGAATTTAGTCTTAACTGTCACACCGAGATGGGATCCAGTTGGATTCAAATACAGTGTGATAGGTAATTCTAGAGGAACAATGCGTAGGCCTTGGTTATTTTCTAAGATAGGGTTGAGTTCATTTCCACTACTATCCTCTTCTGCCAAAGCTTATTTTTGAGTCCTGAGTGAGTGCATCCGGAACGAACTAACCTATTAGTTTGTTTCATTAGTTTGTATCTCATAACCACCCGGAAGGAAGTGAACACTGCGAGCGGTTCACCAAGATCTGGGAATTCTTGATCCACATCCAGTCATCCTGACTGGGGGCTTTCTTTTACTACCAGTACGAAGCTTTTGAAACTTCCGAGTGATAGGATTTTAAATGCTTTCTTTACTGCTTTCTTTTAATTGCATTCGTAGAGGTCACTCGGATGTGTCTCTAGATCTTCTAACTGCTACTAGGACTGAGAGTTAAGGGATAGTTCAGGGCTTGATTAAAAACTTTGGGTGTGACGCGGGGGAATGATAGCAGTACTTGGCAATTCAACTAATGACTTGACAGGTGTTTCTTGACCACCACAGATGAAATATCATACCCTGGCCGGGGCAGTTATGAATCTGTGATATCTTAGAACTTGTGGTCTTAAGAACATGTAAACTTACACTGTAAGTACCTGTCTGTTAAAGGGAACATGGTGCTGAGAACATGAGAATTAGCCTTCTGACAGGATTATCCCAAACAAAGATCTGTGTGTAAAAATGGAAGTTTAATTATGGAGGAAATAAATTTTTTAGGCCATTACAAGGCACCATTTCCACATTTGGGCCATTATGAAATCAATTTCCAATTTTAGGCCATTAGAAACCATCTTTGACCAAATTAAGGCCATTTAGACTATTTTGACTTTTTCAAACTTCAATTAACCATACCAACTTTTACTTTATTTCATTTTGACCCCAGATTTTAGTTTCTTCATTACCGTTAGTCCAATATCAGCCCATCATGCTTCCGATAATTAAATTAAGCACTAATCTTCATACTTTGGCTTTGACCGCCTTGCTGCCGGGTTTCCTAAGCTCCGAGATTTTACGGACATCATCCAACCACGCAGCCGCGACCGATGGTTCACCGATTCTTGGCTCCTTCAGCAACAAACAGCACAGTCCTATTTCGTTTCCTACCTTAGGACGTATCAAGATATGAATAAAGGGTTTTAATTATATTATCGGGAAATTTGGGATATTTGGAAGCCTGGATTTTACTGAAGAAATATTAAAAATATTATTTAAACATAATTTCCCCTAACGGAGAAGACAGACACTTAGTTCCTCATGGAGGATACAAGACTCTTGGGGAAATACCCCATACTTATACAGACTCGAAAGGAAATATGCAGAAAGAGAAATATTACAAATATTTTGAAGAGTTGGGAGGAATTTTCGATGCCTTCCATCTGCTTCAAACTCCTTTATTTATAGGCACCCGCGGACTTCAGCCCCGGATTCCAATCTTCCTCTAAATCCTTGTGACGTCACTGCGTTCGTCACTTGGCCTTAATTTCCACCGGCTACATTATTGTCCTTTTTTGAATTATTGCGTTAGGTGGCTTTTGTCAACTTTCCACCATCTCTTGTCGGCCACTTTCTGCCAGCTACTCTGCCCTTCTTTGTCGGCTTTTAATTATGAGTGTTGCCGGCACCTCTCTTTCTTTTACATCCAGCTAATCTTACTTTGGCTTGTGAAAGTTTTTTGGACGTTTCTTCCCTTTGTCTTGTTCGGGTCCGGATTTTTTCTGGGTTTCCCGGATCTTTGTACCGAATAGGGGTTTCTCCTGTTCTGCACAATATGGGCATATGTGGTTATCCCACTGGCCAACATGCATCATGTTGCATGCCTTTTTTCTGGTAGACTCGGTTGTTGGCAACACCAGATGAGTAACCTCTTCTTTTCGAATGAGGTTTCCGCAAACTCTGTGCTTTTCCCTGTTAAAGAATTAACCAGGAACGATCCATTTAAATTGTTTGAGAATATTTTAAACGGATATTTAACCTTTTCCCTCTCGGTGAGACAGACCCAGAATCCCCATACTCGTCGGGTGGAGATTTCATCTTCGCTGATTGAAGATACCAATGGTGCCTTCTCATCCATAGACTTAACTCTGTTGAAGGCAATCATATCAGGTCTCTGTAATTTAATAAATTGAAAGACCGGATAAGAACCTTTTCCGACTATCTCTGGTGCCGCTGAAATGAACTTAAGCTCCAGAATATCTCCTCTTTGCAGGTGCGGGTTGTTCTGCCATGATTCGTGCACCGCACTACTTATCCATCCCGGAAATTTTTCGATTTCCGGAAACTCTGGTGATGTAGTATGAACAGATGCTAATGCTCCAAAGTCATACCACTTTCGAACCTCTTCTGGTTTCGATCCTTCGAGCATCCATACCCTGTTGTATCTCCCGGATGTCTCGATTACTGTTTTGCTAGGGTTAATTCCCTTTTTGGAAACCAGTTGTTCCCATTTTCCTTGGTAGTCCAGCCAGACAGTAGATAGGACCTTCTCGTCTGAATTAACCTTAGAGGTGCCTGTCATTGGCCTAAGGTTAATTTCTTCCTCTTTCACCTCAGAGGCAATGGGTTGACTTGAGCTTTCAGAAATGTGACTTTCCTCTTGCTCAACATTTTTGTCGGTATCCGACAATGGTTCCTTTGAAGCAGTGCTTGAATCTGCTTCTTCATATGTGACCACTTTAGCTTTTTGGGCACATTTCTCTTTGTTTACCAGGGAAGCTGATGCTTTCCTGATTGGCTCTAATACTGTTTCCCATAGTGCTGTCATTGCTATATGGGAGGTTCGTATATTGTTGCGGACCATGTCCACACCGCTCTGTTGTATTTGGCCAGCTGCTCGTGCATTGATCTCGAGCTATCCAAAATGCTTCGATAGCTCCTCTAGGTTTTCTCTGAGGTGCCTGAATCTCGTAATGATGGAATCAGCTTCAAATGCTTCCATCTCTCGTCAAGAAATCTGCAAGAACATTTTCATGAGATTTTTTAACATCAGTATCATAAGTATAATATTGACTTTCAGCTTGCCATCTGATAATACGAGCTTTTTCAATTTTTGATTCAAGTTTATTTTTTAAAAAAGCCCTAACATTAGTATTATCAACATTTAATACAAATTTCTTTGCAAGTAAGAATAAAGGCCATTTTTTAAATGTTTTCCATACTGCAAAGAATTCCTTCTCATTAATATGCCAAAGTTTGGCTTGTTGTTCAGTGAACAACCCTCCTGTGTATCTACAAGGTTCTTGACCCGTAGTTGTTTTTCTCATGAGCACTCCTGCCCATCGAAAATCATTGGCGTCTGTGTAGACTACCAGCTCATCCTCCTCCTGAGGTATCACGAGTTTTGGCAAGCTATTGCAGACTTGCTTTAGTTCACGAATTCTCTTGGTATGGATTTCTTCCCATTTCCATCTAGAGCTTTCAGTCTCTTTCAGGAGTGGTCTAAAATCCTTTCTATATTTTGCAAGATCTTTAATAAACATACCCGCAAAATTTACAACTGTTAAGAAACTCTGAAGTTGTTTCTTGTCTTTTAATATATCAGGAAAATTGCAGATTTTCTCCACAATGTGTTCCTGTAACTCTATTCCTGCTTCATCAATTTGAACTCCTAAGAATTCAATTTTGTTAGCAGCGATAGTGGCCTTTTTCTCAGAGAGAACTAGACCTTCCCTGTGACATGCATCAGAAGATATTTCAAGATGTTTAATATGCTCTTTAATATTTCGAGATGCAATCAGAATGTCATCTATGTAGACGAACATAAACTCTAGATAATCCTTAAATAGATTATCCATCTTTCTTTGGAATATCTGAGGGGCATTAGAAAGCCCCATTGGCATAACATTCCAAATATATTGCCCTTGTGGGGTGGAGAATGCTGTGAATTTGTTCGACTCATTCTCCATCTTAATCTGATAGAAACCAGATTTGCAATCAAATTTAGAAAACACTTTAGCACCTTTGATGCAATCAATTAAGTGTTCTCTACTCGGAATGTAATAACCATCAAACTGTATTATTTTGTTAATACCTTGATAGTTTATTACCAACCTGGGTTTACCTCTCTTTATTTCACCGTGGTTTCTTACCAAGAATCCAGGGCTACTATAAGCTGAGACTCCAGGCTCGATGAGTTTAAGATCAATATGCTCCTTGATAATTTGCTGCATATCTTTCTTATCCTGCATATTCATTAAGATGGGTTTGTATCGAACATACTCATATTTATATTGTTCTTTTACCTGTAGAGTAGCTTCGATCTTGTTTTTATCTCACCATGCCAGAGGATCCTCGTTAAAGTTTCTCTGGATAAGTCTTTTGACATTTTCGAGGGACAATTTAGTTTCCCCATCAATGTCTAGTGAAGTTATATTTAATGACTTCATTTCCTGCATTGTTTCTTTGAGGTTTATAATTTCCTCAATAGAAGCTTCATCAAATCCTTGCTGTCTAAAAAAAAACAAAGCCTTACCAAACTTTCTTTTATCCTGCATTTTTGGATGGGTTAGTTTGGCATCATTATCACCACGTTTGCTGCGAAATATTATAGGCATTAACCTGTTGAATGCCTTTTCCCTGCGCAACACCTGTATCTCATTTCCACAACTTGTGGTAAATATTAACAAATTTCTTTTGTTATCTTGAACATATTTTGTAAAGGATTGTATAAAATTATTCCATAACAAAATATCCGCTCCTGTGTCATGAAAGTAAATAGGAGGCGTTTTTACCTTATACCAAGGTGTACCAAATGCTCCTCCAATCATGATATTGGCTTGTCGAATACCCTTATTTAGTACTAAGATTTTTTGGGAAAAATCTCTTCCTGCAATAATGGGTAATGATTCCATAGCTTCGCTAGGGAAAACTTCTGGTTTTGCCGTGCAAATACCTGATCCTAATCAACATAAGCTGCGAAATATTCTGACTTATATTCTTCATATATTATCCCTACTGAGATATAAATGGAGAATGGACTTGTCATTTAATTCTGATGGTGTGACCTTTCAGATTAAATTCTATACCATTATCCTTTCTTACCCACGGTTTATGATTTTCGAGAAAACTTAATCCCAAAATCATAACCCCATTGTCTTTTCCGGCGGTGCCTAAGACTCTGATCTCGTGTCCTGCAATTTCAATTATTCCTTCAGAGGTTCCAATTGATGGCTGCTGCAAGTAGTATAAGTCATCACATGGAAAACGGTTAATCTTTTCAGTGATGTCGAATATTACTCGTATTTCTTTCCATCCTTCAGGGCATTTTATCTTTATATTATCTACCCCAATGGATTGAGGAGTTAGATCTTTGATGAACTCCTTCCCTTTATATGCCATAATTCTGTCTTCCGAAAAAGACTTACGGCTTGCGTACTCAATTCTAGCACTCGTTGATCTGTCTAGAATTGGATGATCTCTTATTTGTATGTCTACTCCTCCTAACCTTGGAATCTGGGTAGGATTTGGAGTCATGACTTTAGCAAATTCCTTGAAAATTCTAGGAATTTCTATATATTCTTTCCTGAGAAATAAGTCAGAATGATGACTATTGGAAAGTGCATAAGAGATTCTATAAGTTATAGAATATGGCATGTTCCCTTCTTTCATCAAATCTTTTCTTTTAAAATCCTGATGTAGGGTTAGAACTCTACTAAAATCTTGGTCAGTTAAGTTATAGGAAATTCTGGGATGTATGTCAAACATTAATTTTCCAGCATATAAATTTCCTACCATAGTTCCAAGAAGACCATCTCTAAGGTTATTGATTCTTCTATCAGTGACTGATAGATGTAATTCAGAATCAATGCCTTCTTTGAAGGTTGCCTTAATTACTACTTCAGTGGCTCCTATGTGGATCCATTTCATAGTAATGGCAATTTCCTCCTTCATTCTGCTTAATTCCTCAAGAATTTCTTCTTTAGGAATTAATTGCATATCCATAACATTACAAGTAAGTTCCATAGGAATTGCAAACTCACCTGCACTTACCTTGTAGATGATGTTATGTCTTCTCTGGTTGAGTCCCATCTGGTTAAGAACTCGTCCAATCCCGCCAATTCTGAATCCGTCATATGGGCTGAGGTTGGAATCTTGTCGCATTATTCTTTCCATGGTTCGATTCGAGATCGTCATCCTTGAAAAGAATCCAGACAGGTTTTCAGTGGTCTGAATCCTGTCTTCTTCAGTCAGATTCGGTTGAAGATCCATCTAAATATGAGTCCGAGTCACTTCTTAATTCTTCCTCGTAGATGCTTTCATCCGAGGGGATGTCCTCAAACTGATAGACTGGTACCATCTTTCCATGGTAGACTGCTTCCACGATATCCTCCGTGGTTTCGTACATTCGTACCTCACGATTCTGAGGGCAATCGGGTGAGATATGACCTCTGGCTCCACACTTCCAACAGTTGCAGTCCTTGAAACTTTCGTTGGCTTGGGTATGGGCTCGTCTGAATGTTCTCTTGGACGTCGTTCTCCCCGTGCTCCTTGCTGCTGAGCTAGTTGAACCTTGGGATGAACTCTTCGTCGTTCCCGTTCTTTGTCCAGTTTTGTATGATCTGGCCTTGCTCTTGGACCACCATGCTCTTCTTCTTCGGAATGGAGGTCTTCTGAAACTCCTACTGTATGAGGCTCAACTCTTCTTCTTTTTCCTCTTTTTCTCCTGATTCTCCTATAATTGTTGGAAAATCGTTATTTTCACAGCAAAGAGGAGTTCTTTTTATTTTACCTCTTAGTCTCTTGATGTTCTTTTGGGCTGCTGCCTGTTGACACCATTCTCTGAGTTTATCCTTTAAGAAGGACATTCTTCGAGCTATTGAGTCCACTGTACCAGAGGGTACTGTGTACGATTGGATCAACATTTCTCTCCATGGGCTGCAGATCTTTGCAAAGAACATGGGACATGCTACTTCAGCTGTCATTTCACTCCGAAAATAGTATTTACGAAACCAGTAGATGTATTCGTCTACTGCGCTAATACTTCTTAACTCCATACCCAATAATGCTTGGGTATAGACCTTGATTTTTTCGGTTTTCTGTTCTTCAAAATACCCATCTCCTACAAAATGGGTTTTGAATAAGAGGCCAAATCTTTCACAGATTGTGCTTTTGGATTCTCCCTCGAGTATTTGCTCTTTTAAAGCAGTCGTGGAGTTTTTCCAGCCCAGCTTTGCCGATCCTTCGAGACTCAGCTCTATTAATCTGACAAAGTTTTCTTTATCGAGTTCCAGGGTGGTTGCTGCAATCTTCATTGAAGCTACCCATTCATCGATCAGGTCTTCGATGTTTCGGAAGTCGATAACGTCGGGGTTTAGTGTTATGCCATATGGATTTAATGGTTGTAACATCGTCTTGGCCCACGGTGTGGATTCTGGTGCTCTACTTGGGTTCCGTCCTGGGTTTCGTCTTGCATTGAGATGCACCTCATGATACCTGTTCATGTAGAAGTCTGTACTTTCTCTCATTGGGACATCAGGCGGTCCATCGTGGGTCACGTTGGATCCTGATCCTTCCGCATAACCCAATTGAAGAACTTCATTGGGTTTTACATTAACCAGATCCATAATCCCAAGTTGGGAAAATGATTCTGCTAATTCTTGTAGATCTGATAGATCTGCCCTAGAAACACCCATTCGACTGTTTTCAGGAGATCGATCATAAGCTCTTCTTGTGATTTCTGCTTTGGAACCATAGTTGCTTTACCCTTTTGATGTAAAGCTTGTACTGGTCCGAATGCATCTCTAATATTGGCTTGGTTATTCTTGGAAGATCCAGGAATATCCTTCTGCCTTTTCTTGATATCCGAAATGTCAAATTTCAGATTCAAAATTTCTTTCTTTAGGTCTTGAAATACTTTCAAGATCTCATTTGTTGTCTGATTCAAGTTATCTATTTTCCCAGGTATAATTAATACCCGGTTACCAAAATCTTGAATCGTCTTTTGGATTTCTTTTAAGTCTTTTGATAACTTAGAGCTGTCCGGATCAATTTCTTCCAGTCCGTTCCTCTCATTTTTAGGAAAGAAACTGATTTTGATAATATCTTGTCCCATGGACAAGTTCAAGAAATTCCTTTGGAATTTTCTATTTTTTATTTCCAAAATTTGGAAATAACTCGTGGGTTTCAAATTATTTGAATCCATTAAATAATTAAATCTTCTCCATTAAGAAATAAAATATTATAAATAATATAGTTAATATGTTCTTCAATAAAACCTAGGCTCTGATACCAATTTTCAAGCGCATTGGGTGTCATTTATATAGTGAAAACTTAAGTATATTGACAAAGGACTAGAGTAAATAAAGTCAAACTTTCTTGGGGTTTTAATGAAAGAAAGGAAAAGTTGTTGGGAATTAATTAATTTTCAAATTGGTCTTTATGGCTTAATTTCATTCAACATGTGTTTGTAATGGCCTAATTCTGGAAATTCAACTTATAATGGCCTAAAAGTGGAATAGACTCCTTGTAATGGCCCTTTTTATTACTTTCCCCTTAATTATGTTTTATCTAAACCTTCTCCAATCTTTATTCTTTCCTCCCTGTCCATTCTGTCATCATTTTGAATCAGCTTCATAGATACTATAGCATGGATTTACAGTTTTTATTATTTTTGTGGAATTATTTCAGCATGTCCTTTAGCTTATTTAACAGCTTTCATAATGTAGATTAAATCAGTCATGTAGTTGTTAGTCCAACTTCAAAACTGATTTGAGCAATACGAGTGGAAAATCTAGTAAAACGACGTGGGACCTGCTTCTATCGCACATCCTCCAGTGAACGATCCGGTCTTACTATAAATTACTGCAATTTTTGACACCGTGCGCTTTCGGGGGCACAATTTCTTAACACGAGTAATAAAAACGTGACAACCTATAAATATATCCTTAAAACCCTTTTTCCAAGAATCGTAACTCTTTTCATTTAATAAATTTGAACTTGGTATATTTTATAAAAATACTCGTGTTAATGAAACTTGTCAAAAGTTTCAGTTGTTCACTAATGCTTTAATATATATAGATGACTGATTTGGGTAGATGACTAAATGAAATAAAACAAAAGTTCATTACTGAATAGACAAAAGATAAAAGAAAAAAGACTAACATTATGCTCACGTGTCAGGTTTAAATTTAAACATTTGCCACGTCAACAATTAGAGCATAATTAGTGAACAAAGGACTGATTTGGAAACAATTAGCATTTGTAACGGACTATTTTGGTAATAAAATAGAAAAACGACTGATTTAGATTTTTGGAAAAGAAAAATGACGTATTTGTCATTTTTTCCTTATTTCTCAGGGGGAGAAAAAGAGAGATATAATATGATAAATAACATAAGCAGGACCTGAATCGTTTTCTCCACCTTGTACACATTAATAAATACTACTCCCTCCATTTTTTTTTTTGAAATGTAAACTTTTTTTATTGTTCATTGTAGCACTTTTGATTTTTATTTTTGTTATAGTTATAGAAGACAACATATAGGTAAGTGAGATCTTATTGGATCCGTCTCACTTGTAGTTTTTAAATATCAAATATAATTTTTTTTACTTGTACCAAATTTGAGTTATTAATTATTGAAAATGTGTATTAGCATACGTGTAAATAAAAAAAACGGGGGGAATAAATAAAATGGGCCATTACAAGGCGCCTATGCTGCTTTTAGGCCACTCTAAATTGAATTTCCAGAATTAAGCCATTACAAACACATGTTGAATGAAATTAAGTCATAAGGACCAATTTGAAATTAATCAATAACCCAACAACTTTTCCTTTTTTCCTTTGAAACCCCAAAAGGTTTGACTTTATATACTTTAGTCCTATTTCAAAATTGTCTATACAAATGAAACCCTATGCGCTTGAAAATTGGTATCAGAGCCTAGGTTTTATTAAATAACATATTAATTATATTATTTATAATATTTTATTTCATAATGGAGAAGATTTAATTATTTAATGGAATCAATTAATTTGAAACCAACAAGTTATTTCCAAATTTTGGAAATTAAAAATAGAAATTTCCCAAGGAAATCCTTGAACTTGTCTATAAGACAAGATTTTATTAAAAGAAAATTCTTTCATGAAAATGAGAGGAACTGACTGGAAAGAAATTGATCCGGATAGCTCTAAGTTCTCACAAGACTTAAGAGAAATCCAAAAGACGATTCAAGATTATGGTAACCGGGTATTAATTTTACCTGGAAAAATAGATAACTTGAATGAATCAACAGAGGAGATCTTGAAATTATTTCAAGATCTAAAGAAAGAGATTTTAAATCTGAAATTTGATATTTCGGATATCAAGAAAAGGCAGAAGGATATTCCTGGATCTTCCAAGAATAACCAAGCCAATATTAGAGATGCACTCGGACCCGTACAAGCTTTACATCAAAAGGGTAAAGCAACTATGGTTCCAAAGCAGAAATCACAAGAAGAGATTATGATCGATCTCCTGAAAACAGTCGAATGAGTGTTTCCAGGGCAGATCTATCAGATCTACAAGAATTAGCATAATCATTTTCCCAACTTGGGATTACGGATCTGGTTAATGTAAAACCCAATGAAGTTCTTCAATTGGGTTATGCGGAAGAATCAGGATCCAATGTGACCCACGATGGACCGTCTGATGTCCCAATGAGAGAAAGTACGGACTTTCACATGAACAAGTATCCTGAGGTGCATCTCAATGCTAGAAGAAACCCAGGACGGAACCCGAGTAGAGCACCAGAATCCACACCGTGGGCCAAGTTAAATCCATATGGCATAACACTGAACCTCGATGATCAACTTCCGAAATATCGAAGATCTGATCGACGAATGGGTAGCTTCAATGAAGATTGCAACAACCACTCTAGATCTCGATAAAGAAAACTTTGTCAGATTAATAGAGCTAAGTCTCGAAGGATCGGCAAAGTTAGGCTGGAAAAACTCCACGGTAGCTCTAAAGGAGCAAATACTTGAAGGAGAATCCAAAAGCACAATCTGCGCAAGATTTGGTCTCTTATTCAAAACCCATTTTGTAGGAGATGGTTATTTTGAAAAACAGAGAACCGAAAAAATCAAGATGACAGCTGAAGTAGCATGTCCCATGTTCTTTGCAAAGATCTGCAGCCCATGGAGAGAGATGTTGATCCAATCGTACACAGTACCCCCTGGTACAGTGGACTCAATAGCCTGGAGAATGTCCTTCTTAAAGGATAAGCTTAGAGAATGGTGTCAACAGGCAGCAGCCCAAAAGAACATCAAGAGACTAAGAGGTAAAATAAAAAGAACCCCTCTTTACTGTGAAAATAACGATTTTCCAACCATTATAGGAGAATCAGAAGAAAAGAGGAGAAAGAAGAAGAGTGAGGCTCATACAGTAGGAGTTTCAGAAGACCTCCATTCCGAAGAAGAAGAGCATGGTGGTCCAAGGGCAAGGCCAGATCATACAAAACTGGACAAAGAACGGGAACGACGAAGAGTTCATCCCAAGGTTCAACGAGCTCAGCAGCAAGAAGCACGGGGAGAACGACGTCCAAGAGAACATTCAGACGAGCCCATACCCCTGCCAACGAAAGTTTCAAGGACTGCAACTGTTGGAAGTGTGGAGCTAGAGGTCATATCTCACCCAATTGCCCTCAGAATCGTGAGATACGAATGTACGAAGCCACGGAAGATATCGTGGAAGCAGTCTACCATGGAAAGCTGGTACTAGTCTATCAGTTTGAGGACATCCCCTCGAATGAAAGCATCTACGAGGAAGAATTAAGAAGTGACTCAAACTCATATTCAGATGGATCTTCAACCGAGTCTGACTGAAGAAGACAGGATTCAGACCACTGAAAACCTGTCTGGATTCTTTTCAAGGATGACGATCTCGAATCGAACCATGGAAAGAATAATGCGACAAGATTCCAACCTCAGCCCATATGACGGATTCAGAATTGGCGGGATTGGAAGAGTTCTTAACCAGATGGGACTCAACCAGAGAAGACATAACATCATCTACAAGGTAAGTGCAGGTGAGTTTGCAATTCCTATACTTGTAATGTTATGGATATGCAATTAATTCCTAAAGAAGAAATTCTTGAGGAATTAAGCAGAATGAAGGAGGAAATTACCATTACTATGAAATGGATCCACATAGGAGCCATCGAAGTAGTAATTAAGGCAACCTTCAAAGAAGGTATTGATTCTGAATTACATCTATCAGTCACTGATAGAAGGATCAATAACCTTAGAGATGGTCTTCTTGTGACTATGGTAGGAAATTTATATGCAGGGAAGCTAATGTTTGACATTCACCCCAGAATTTCCTATAACCTAGCCGACCAAGATTTTAGCAGAGTGCTAACCCTTCATCAAGATTTCAAAAGAAAATATCTGATGAAAGAAGGGAATAGACCATATTCTATAACTTATAGAATTTCTTATGCACTTTCCAATAGTCATCATTCTGACTTATTTCTTAGGAAAGAGTATATAGAAATTCCTAGAATTTTCAAGGAATTCACTAAAGTCATGACTCCAAATCCTACCCAGATTCCAAGGTTAGGAGGAGTAGACATACAAATAAGAGATCATCCAATTCTAGATAGATCAACGAGTGCTAGGATTGAATATGCAAGCCGCATGTCTTTTTTCGGAAGACAGAATTATGGCATATAAAGGAAAGGAGTTCATCAAAGATCTAACCCCTCAATTCATTGGGGTAGATAATATAAAGATTAAATGCCCTGAAGGATGGAAAGAAATACGAGTAATATTTGACATCACTGAAAAGATTAACCGTTTTGCATGTGATGACTTATACTACTTGCAGCAGCCATCAATTGGAACCTACGAAGGAACAATTGAAATTCCAGGACACGAGATCAGAGTCTTAGGCACCGCCGGAAAAGAGAATGGGGTTATGATTTTGGGATTAAGTTTTCTAGAAAATCATAAACCATGGGTAAGAAAGGATAATGGTATAGAATTTAATCTGAAGGGTCATGAAACTTTTGACAAATTTCCCACACGAGTATTTTCTAAAATAGAAATAATAAGAATTAATCCAGGTTTAAGTTTTATTTCGTGAAACCACTTTATGAGGATGGAGTTGGGATTAGGGATATATTTATAGGTTGTCACGTTTTTATTTACTCGTGTTAATAAACTGTGCCTCCGAAAGCGCACGGAGTAAAAAATTGCAGTATTTATAGTAAGTACCGGATCGTTCACTGGAGGATGTGCGATAGAAGCAGGGCCCACGTCTGGGGTGGGCATCGGGTTCGGGTTAGTTGGGTACCCACCCCGAACTCGAAAAAAATTGTATTCGGGGTCGGGTTTTTTTTAATGGGAAAGGTCGGGTTCGGGTACCCGAACCCGAACCCAAATTTCGGGTCGGGTATCGAGTCCTAAGTTTGGACCCGAATTACCCGATCGGGTACCCGAATAACCCGAAGTTTTTTTTTTTTTTTTTTTTTTTTTACCTTCCACAATTTTATAATTTTTTAAAAGTGCTTAAAACACTTAATAATTCCCCAAGCCATTATCATTTAGTCTATACTATCACAATTATTATATACAAATAGATATATACACAATCAAGTTTTATAATTAATTAGTTTATAAATATGAGAATTCTTCAGTATTTCTTCAAATATTTATTCAAATTCTTCACTTTTTATTATGTCTTTCTCAAATAAAAGAATTTATTAATACTCTATTTGTCTAGATTTAGTAGTATTTGCTAAAAACCTCTTTATACGTGTTCGTAATTTTTTAATGTAGAGTTAATCACATATATATTTGTTATGGATGAATTAAATATTTAATTCTAGATTTCTTTGTTATTGATTAGCTTTGTGTAGACTGTATATATAATGCCCTTCGATGTTATTTATTTAATTCAATTTTTTTCATATATATTTTTTCAAAAAAATTAAAAAAATTAAAAAAAAAAAGAAGAAGAAGTGGGGTATTTGGGTACCCGACCCGATCGGGTACCCGACATGTCGGGTACCCACCAATGTCGGGTTTTGGTCAGGTATTTTAATTTCATACCCGAACCCGAATTACCCAAACCCGACAAACCCGACCCGATGCTCACCCCTACCCACGCCGTTTTATAAGATTTTCCACTCGGTTACTCGATTCAAGTTTGTGTTTTAATTATCAACTATTTGACATAATTTAATTCTAAGCTATGAAAGCAATAAAATAAAGCAGATAAAATTATTCTACAAAGCAAATTAAATTTAATCTAAGAAAGCAATAAAATTATTCTAAGAAAGCAATTATTCTAAGAAAATAAATTTAAAATGAGACAGAAGGGACAGGAAGAAAATAATAAAAATTGGACAAGATTCAGATGAGACACAATTAAACATCCATTTTAATACACAGATCTTTGTTTGGGATAATCCTTTCAGTTAGCTAGTTCTCATGCTCTTTATACCATGTTCCCTTTAACAAACAGGTACTTACAGTAAGAGTTTACATGCTCCTAAGAAAACAAATTCTAAAATACCACAGACGCATAACTACCCTTGCAATGCATTGCTGAGGTATATTATTTATCTGTGGTGGACAAGCAACACCTGGCAAATCATTAGTTGAAGTGCCAAGTACTCCCATCATTCCCCCGGTCACACCCAAAGATTTAGATCAAGCCTGAACTATCCCTTAACTTTCAATCCTAGTAACAGTTAGAAGATCTAGTGATGCATCCGAGTGACCTCTACGAAAGCGATTAAAATAAAGCATTAAAGAAAGCATTTAAATCCTATCACTCAGAAGTTTCAAAAGCTTCGTACTGGTAGTAAAAGAAAGCCCCCAGTCAGGACAGGATGTGGATCAAGAATTCCCGGATCTCAGTGAACCGCTCGCAGTGTTCACTTCCTTCCAGGTGGTTATGAAACACAAACTAATGAAACGAACTAATAGATTAGTTCGTTCCAGATACACTCACTCAGGACTCAAAAATAGGCTTTGGCAGAAGAGGATAGTAGTTGAAAGGAACTCAACCCTATCTTAGAAAATAACCAAGGCCTATGTATTGCTCCTCTAGAATTATCTAACACACTGTATTTGAATCCAAGTGGATCCCATCTTGGTGTGACAGTTAAGACTAAATTCCCAATACATAGCAATTTCGGAAAATAATGAATATTTGAAAATCATTCCCTAAACAGGTACTAGACTCTCAATTTAAAACACAGATCCTTTCAGTCTAGGTGAGACTTAATCGCTGACTCTGCTTCTAATTTCCCAAAATCAACCCCCAGTCGGATATGAGTTAGTCATAACTGTGGAATTTATCCCTTACTTAGATCCGGATTTTATAAATGTATTTTTGTAGGAAATTTGTGGTAAGTCATCTGATTTAAATCACGGCTTCTATGTCCAAGGGAAGGATCCCAAAATAATTAGACCACAATATTTACATAATATTATCATGCATAATTTTATATGAGAAGTGTAAAATTAAATTAACCTAAAATATAAGGTGGGTTTAGACAGAATGTGATACACGGAGATGAAGTAAAATTAAATTAACCCTGTAAAGGGACCGTTCGCCAACGTTATTCTATGATATTTTTCACTATTCATTTCACACAACACAAGTAAAGACAAAATAAAAGAAAATATTTTTGTGTCATTTTGTATGAGAGACATTGGTTTCTCATGTCAGGGTATGGAAATTGATCCATAATTACTCTTTATGTCGAAATAATCACTCATTCCATAATTAATTAATTATAGTCCGGATTATATACTTAGATCATTAGAGTTTAATTTGTAGAGGAATCTTTTAATGGGATATTGAACAAAGTTCTTTACATGAATTTAATCCTTGGTTGAGATCATTGAATTTCAACGTCAAAATATTAATATAAAGGTTCAATTAATTAGTGGTAGAAATGGAGAATTTGGCAGAAATTGCCAATTACGACGCTATACGGATTTTACGACGCTATCCTAAGATAGCGTCATAGGTGTGGCGTCGTAATTTTGAATTTTTAGAAGTTTGATGAAATTGAGGGGGTACGACGCTATACACTAACTTACGACGCTATCCTAGGATAGTGTCGTGGGTGTAGCGTCGTAGGTGGGCTTTTGTGATAAAATGAGTATTTTGGGGTACTACGACCCTAAACAAAAATTACGATGCTATACTTGGATAGCGTCGTAGGTTTAGCGTCGTAATGCAAATTTTTGCTTAAGTCTGAAGAAACTACGACGTAAAACCTTCCCCTGCATCGCCAACCTAGGTTAGCGTCGTAGGGCGGTTAGCGTCGTAGCTACCCCAGAACATAAGTGTTGGTCGGGTATTGCAATCTATGCGATTACAAACCCTATTTTCAAGTTTATGGCTCAAGAATGCAAAATATGGCATGACTGAAATGTAAAGAAAGCTATAGTGCATGAAAATAAGAGAAAAATGGGAGCCAATAATAAGCATAATGAACCACAAAACCCGAATGAGGGTTTTCAACCACAAATCATGCATTAAAACCCAAAACCAGAAATAAAGACACCAAACCCACATGAATGGAAAATAGAATGACCAAGTGGCCATTTGAACAGAAATAAAGCATAAGAAATCCATGAACCAAGGTCCATTTCATGATTTGGGACTCTTTTTGTGATTATCTTGCCATATATAAGACAATGGTATGATAAGGCCCATGCTTTGGGTAGTTCAAACCTTAATAAGTGTCTACAAAACTGTTAAATAAGTGAAAACAGTGGCTGACTAATTCTAAAATCCTGAACTCTCACTAATCTCAGATAAACTACAACTAGAAACTAAGAACAATACAAGAAAAGTAAATAATACAAAAAATTAAACCCTAGCTAAACTAACTACCTACACACCTCTCAAGAACACCATGTTGTCTCCAAGTTTCTATGCAGTGAAGTGACTGATCCTAGGAGTTAACTTGTCCATATATAGATGGGAAACCCTAGGCCCATGGGCCTCCAGGCCTTGAAATTTGAATTCTGGTCAGGTTACGGCGCTGAAGGATGTTACGACGTGGACCATGTTCAGCGTCGTAGACTTCCATCTCAAAGACACTTCTTGTCTCTAAGTTTGAACAGCCTACGACGCCATCCGTTATTACGTCGCTATACTCAGGTACGACGCTATCCTCGCTTGGCGTCGTACCCCTCTTCCTTCAAAGTTCTTCCTTGGTCTCTGCCTACGTCGCTATACTTGGCTACGACGCTATACATGCTTAGCATTGTAGTTGAGTCTAGCGTCGTAATTTTCTGAAAAATGTCAAATTTTTGTGGGTCTACATTTCTTTTCCTATCTTTTCATTTCCTTTTTCTTTTCTTTTCTTTTTCTCATGTTTTTGGATTTTTCTAACATAAATGTGTAATAAAATTACATATTTATGTATTTTTCATACCAGCTCAATATTTTTGCAATTATGCATAAATTAGTCCAATTCAACTGCTTTCTTATTTAATATAAGACCAGAATGCCATCAAATGCCCATTTCAGACACGGAAATGGATAGAAAATAATGGACATTTCTGACCATTATCAACATCCTCACATTTAATACTGATCGTTCCCGAGCAGTTAGAGTCAATGTTCCTTGGAACACGGACTCTACATATTCAATTCATTTTCGTGGCTTCATAAATTACATCCTTCATGGATTGGGATAAGACAATTAAAAACTTCAAGGGTTAAATTCCCTTGATTGCAGTGTTTTATGAATGATACTTGCTCACTAAATCGGGCTTACAAATCAAACATTGTTGTCAATCCTTCGTGAATATCATATTTTTAAAATGCAAAGATTAAAAATTAGAATCACGGCATGACATGAACAGATTCAATGAAACAGAGCCTCACTTATAAGAGAGTTGGAAAATTCACTCACTCTCAATAGGGTTTAATCATGAACACTCAAAATCAAATTTAATTAAATTATCCCATATGCTTGCAATTAGACCAACTCGCCACTGGCTCATTTCCTCAAATTGAGATCATGAGGTCTTATTTAAGGTTATAATGGGGTGTATGATTGTAACATTTGGTATGGAAAGGAATTATTGGGCAAAAAAGTGGCAAGAATTTAATTTATCATAACATGGCATATTTTTATTTAAAAATTTATGATCATCAATATTTTTCTTTCTTTTTCTATTGCTTTTCTTTTTCTATTGCATGATATTAGACTATGTCCAATTGTTTTATCATTTGCAATTTATTCTTATTGAATGAAGTTCAACATTCTTCTTTTTCTTTTTCTCTCTCTTCTTTTTTTGAATCGGTGTATTGAATACCGATTAATATATTTTTGACGATCATAAAATTTTTAATGCCTTGATAAAATTTATTCTTGTCCACTTGGGTTGAATATTTTGGTCTTTTTATAAGGTTTGGAAAAATATAGTGGGTTTCAAGAAAATTAGGCTTAAGGCTCAACTTGGTTAATCCTAAAGGAAAAATATTTTTGGGTTTGGAATTCAAACGAAGGCGAAAAATTTGGTTTCTAAGTGCCTCGATCATGTGCTCGATTTTTGGAATATGGCATGATCTTGAATCGGTCCCCATTGCAAGTTCTAGTTTCCTTTAATCAAACTGATTCACACATCAAAGAAAATATATGAGTAACATTGACTCATGGCTCAAATCTCACAAGGTTGGATTCTTTCATGTCATGCAATATTCTCAAATTTAATCAAAGCTTAATCCCAACAATTTATTCAATCAAAATTTTCAACATGAAGATTTATTACCCAAAAAGATGATCGCATCATTAAATTTTATAGCTCAAAACCTTAGGAATCCATTTCATGCATGTTCTCAATTATGTTATCCCAATTTAAAAGTTTGAAAATTTAATCATAAGCCTAAATTCAACATGTGAATTTAGAGCAGGTTTATGCATACTTCTTGCTGGTTATTAAATTTAAGGCAGTAAAAGAGGCACTGTCAACATACAAAGTATGTCAACAACATATTTTTGGCCTGACAGTCACTTATTCATCTTGGACTGTCAGTGCATCTTTTCTTAGAATTGTTTGGACCTCAAAAAGTGAGGTACCATTTTGGAAAGCAGTTAAATACATCAGTTACAAGAGATTCTTATGCAGTTTAATACGAACTTGCACAAAAATGAAGAATTCCCTTATATGATGTTTACAATGAAGCTTGAATTGATGTTATCACTCAGACTCAATCTTTCTTCTCTTCTGGCCGGCTTGATGGTCCCGCATCGTCCGTCGGAGGTGGAGGTGGCTTCGGAAGCTGTCCGATTAAAGCTTGTATCACCGTTTCCATCATCTTGCGCTACCTTTCTTCACTCTCCAGTCTTTCCCCGTGCATGAGTTCTTCTCTATCCAATAGCAGCTTTTTGATCTCCTCATCTCGTCTTCTCTGTTCAGCTCTTTCTTCGGCTCTTTCCCTCTTCTCATCCTCCTTCCCCAGAATCATGGTGTCTGCCAGCGTCTTGATACTATCTGTAAATGTTTTGCTCATGCTGCTCATAAGTTCTATCACATGGGAGTCGGCCAGATGCTGCGAAACATTCTGACTTGCAGCCGGGATTTATGAGGGTTGAGCTTGCTGCTGTGGGACTTGAACTGGAGGTGGTGGAGGGATCTGACTCGGACTTGGTGCCGCTGGTTCCTGTTGAGGGATTTCCATTTGTGCTGAAGGTCCCGCCTCAGTGCGGGCCTTTCTTCTCCTTTTAGGAGCCGTGGGAGGCATTGGATCTCTTCTTTGGATTGATGGTGCTTCTCCACCGGATATGAAAGATGATTGCACGTTTGAGTCATCCGGGAACGGAGGAAGTGCGTATGTGATTCTCTCTTGAGTTCGCATGAATGGGACTGGGATTAGAGGGTTCAGGATGACCAATGCATCAATATCAAATTCTCCCATGTCTACCCCTTGAGCTATGCAGATTCTTCTAATGAGGTTAGGGTAGCAAAGGGCATGCTTCTTCTCAATCCTTGTGGTCATCACTTCGAAAATGTGCTCTCCAACATTCAATTTGAGCCCATGCCACAGCTTGGCAAATCCCATCAGTATACTGCCAGAGGTGGTTTGGGAATGCGAGCTGGGCTTAATTCTGGCCATGAAGAATTCAAATGTAGGCATGAACTCCACCCTCAGCTTGGACGTGTTGAATGTTCCCACCATTCCTGGCGTTCTGGTCAAGGAGTCGGCAATGGCTTGATATGTTGCTTTCATTTTTGTTTTGCCACGCCGGTTCAATATTTCTTCCCCCGGAATTTCACTTTGGTAACTGGGAGTTTGGAGGAATCTGTTTAGATAATCCGGGGATATGTCTATCGTCTTTCCTCTGACCCAGGTTGTTCTTCTTGAAATGTCAATGTTGCAATAAAACTCCCGGGTCAACTCCATGTAGCCCGGGTCTCCGTGGTGTAGAAAAAATTGCTCCCATCCATGCCATGTCCTCCAAAAATCAACTGTGGGGTGCATCAACAAGTCAGGTGCAAACCCTTTATCGGGTATGATGGTTTCCAGCAGCTTCTCATATGCTTTGACTGTTGATGCCTTCCCATTGAACTTTCGAATCACATCTGCCTCCTTTATCACCATCTTGCTATTTTCCTTCTTCTGAGTTCCCATTCTGGAGCGCACTTCAGTTTCCTCCCAGAACCTCGCTGGCTTAATGGATCCAACTGACTCTTGAGCCTCGTCTTCATCTTCGCTAGTGTGCCAGTCAGTTGGCTCCTCTTGCTCTCCTTGGATGGGTTCATTGATGGGCTCCTGCCTGTTTGGATCTCCTCATCCTTGAGCTGCTTCGTTCCCAGGTACCTCCTCAACCTGTTTAGTTACATGTTTCATTGTATTGCACTTAGTTTTTACAGACACTGGAAAAGTAATTACAGGAAAGTAAGGATCATCAACGCTTGTTGATACCTCCTCCTCCTCCCTTGCAGCTTGTCCATCAGGACGTTGGAAAATCGGTGCCAATTGCTCTATAAACTCATGTTCTTCTCTTATGACTTCCTCCTTTTCTTCATCCCTTGCCTTCTTCCTTCTTTCAGTTAGATCTTGCGGTTCATCAGTTTTGGCTTGCGGCTCATCGGCTTATTCTTTCAACAGTTTCGATAGTGTGGTCGGTTCCACTCTTTCCTCAGGCTCGTTCTGTTCTCCAATCAAGACTCTTCTCCTCTTTCTCTGCTCAGATGATGCTTCTGGGGTGATGATTGCTTCGATTCTGGCCGTCCCAACAAGTGGGTCAATCACTTGAGCCACTTGTGTTTTATATCTGACAGCTTCAGGCTCTGCTCCTTGATCTATGTCTGTCTCAATTTGCTCATTCAGATTCTGCCTTATTTCTGCCCGGATATTTTCTTTAGTATGAGCAGTGGGACCAGTCCATGCAGTCGGCTCTTTCTTGATTTTCAGCCCTTGTCCTCGCACTTCACTCGTGATCTTAAGCTCATCATCATCATCTTTCTTCTCCTTCTCCACATTCTTTGGTTTCCTTGCTTCCAATTCAGCTTGGAGCTTTTCAGCAATTTCTTTGTCATGAGCTTCTTTCTTTTTCCTTTCCTCCTCAGCTTTTGCTTTCTCAATATTTTTCAACATTTCTGTCTCTTTCATCGCCTTTTCCTCCCTTTCAATCCTTGCCCGCATCTCAGCCTCAGTCGCCGGTCTCTCTTCAACAAATTGTTCATGCACACCCGCTCTTGCTTTCTCATCTTCTGGCATCTTTCTGGCCAATTCAGCATCTCGAGCAATTTGGTCTTTTCGTTTGGGAGATGGTGGTGGCATCACCCCTTTACCTTTGTCAGCTGGGTTGACTGGTTCAGCTGTTTTCTTAGCCTGTGGCTCGGGCTCTTTGATTACAACTTTCGGCTCCGAAGCCCGTCCACTTTTCTTCTTTTCAGATAACTTTACCAGCCTTCTTTTGGTTGACTTTGAGATTCAATCTGGCTTTCAGGTTCAGTGGCAATAGCTGCTTGTGTAATACCCAGAAATTTTCCAACATAAAATAAATACAATAAATAAAGAAATAAATGTAGAGGAAATGAGAAATGAAATTTAAATTAAAAAGGAAACAAAATTTCGAGAACCCGGGAAGCCGAAGACAATTTAATCGAATAAATGGTTACACGAAAACCCAACACTGATGGACTCAATAACCCGAGTCCAAATGTAAATTTAGATCCGAATAAAATTAGGATAGGAAATCGGAGCTCGAAGATACCCCGGAAATCGGAATCGGGGAACATAGAGGGATAGAAGTCCGAAAGAGAGGAGGAAAAGCGCGACGGATCGCACGACCCGCCCGGACCGGAGTCCAGGCGTGAGTGGCGCGCTGGCCGCGCGGTTGTTGGCCTTAGACCGCGCCACGACCGCGCCACTCTGGCAGCAACAAACCAAGCGAGATTTTCTCGCCCGAACGCGGATTTTTCGACTTTCGGTTGAACGTCTCTCGATCCAAGACCCTTGGGGTCAGATTTTGGACGCCCTAGGTCTTAGATATCTATAAATAAGACCTTCTAGGAGCTCTGAATACTTTTATGAAACCCTACAACTTTCTACACATTCGAAACCCTAAATCCGGAGTCGTCGGAGGCACGAAACCAAGACGAACGCTGTTGGACGAATTTTTCTAAGATCTCCATAGTCGTGGTAAGTCTCGATCCAATCTTTCTTCAATAAACGATTCGAAAACAAATCCTAATCATCTCCTTTTTCTTTCTACACCCCGTATTGGATCTAGATCGTAGAACCCGACGAACGGAGAGAAGAAACGGTGGACGGGAAGCCACGCCTTCGAATAGACGGTCCCGGACGTTCGTAAACTCTGTAAGTTAACTCTTACATGGTTTTGGGATGAATTAAAACATTCGAACTAAAAGATTATCAAGAAATCGAAAATCTGTCAATTTATACTTTCTATCGACGCAATAGATTTGAGGAATTTTTCTGAACCTTAAAACGAACTCAAACGGAAAAACTTAAAACACGAAAAACGTTCCTAAGACTTAGATCTAACTACTGTAAATGTTTGAGAATTTTTGGAGTTGATTTGATATGTGAAAACCCACCGGAACCGAGCTGTTTGAATCTAGATCTTGAAATCTTGGACAGAACTTAGGAATGATCTTGATCACGTTTTTGACATAGGATCTAGACTGTTTTAGATCTTTGGCCGAACATAAAAGTTGTAGATAAATGTCTTAAGATGATCTCTGTCAAATTTCATCAAATTTGGAGTTGAATTGCTATGGTAGAATTCGAAATCTTTAAACTGTGACACATTAAACTCGGACAGAATTGTTCTTATGCGAAAATTGGTGATTTTGACCTACTTAGGTATCTCGGATTGAAAAAGTTAAAACACGAAAGTTGTAGATCTTGACGTTTTTGCATCAGATATGAAATTTTGGAATTTTTGGAATTAAATCTGATTTTAGACGAATTTTAGAGTAAACTGTGGTTTACCGGAAACAAAATCTTGAAATCTTGTGGAAACATGAAATTGGCCTTTAAGGTTTAAATGATTGGGAATTCCTTTGAAATAAAATACACATGAAATACGATACTTGCCGAAAGGTAATTGAAATATAATGCTTGCCGAAAGGCAATTGAAATATCCTGCTTGCCGAAAGGCAATTGAAATATAGTGCTTGCCGAAAGACAATTGAAATATAATGCTTGCCGAAAGGCAATTGAAATATACTGCTTGCCGAAAGGCACTTGAAATATAAAGCTTGCCGAATGGCAATTGAGATAAAAACTTGAAACATGAGACATGAGATATGAAACTAGGAGACTTGAAAATTGTTCCTTTTGGTTTATGCTTTTGAATTATGTCCTATAATTATATTGCTTTGCAAATTATATTTATGATCTTATGAAGTCTCTGTCGTTTGAATTATTGTTAGCAAAATAAATTAAATTATGTGGTGTTGTGCATATGTTTTCTTTAAATTTAAATAATGGCTTTTAAACCCCATAGTTATGTATGTGTTAACTTACTCAGCACGTAGTGCTGACCAAACCATTTTTATTTCTTTTTCTTCCAGAGTTGAGAATTATGCATCGTTATATGCATACACGGGAAGCTTGGGGTGATATATTATTTTGAATGTTTGTATTAGACTAGATCTCGTATGAACGGGCCTGTTTAACCCGTGACTAGGCCATGTTGGCCCTATATTTAAATTCCGCTGCGATACTTATATGTAAATATTATTTTTCCGCTGCAACTTTGATGTACTATTTTTAGATTGTATAAATGGGCTGTTTAAATGTTTTAAATTCTGAAAAACCATAGCCTTGCATCTCTTTAGCAAGCTCGGAGAAACCGTGTCTTGCTAGGGAGGTGTGGCGGTGACATCCCGACCTGTGTGACCAAAAACCGGGGTGTTACAGAGTGGTATCAGAGCCCGGATATTTTTAAGCTAGTATTTTTAAACTATTATTTTTAAACCATTATTATTTTTTTTAAACTATTATTAATATTTTGACTAATATTTTAAATTTTAAAGTATTATTTCCATGGAGAAAATTTTTATTTTAAAACCCATGGGAAACATTTATATATAGTGCATAAATTATTTTTGGGGGGAAATCATCATTCGCATTTGCATATTGCATCTCTTTTATGTAGAGAACTTAGAATCTTTGCGAATTCTAACTTAGAATCTTTGCGAATTTGAACTTAGAATCTTGGCGAAATTAACTTAGATCTCTTGTTACACCTATATAATCTTGAGGCATGACATCGAACTAGAAACAATAACTAGATACTGATCCTGCCTTAGTTCTAGATCGCGTTCATCTAAGCGCACGCCTAAGCATAACAAATCTCGGCTCTAGCCATTCCTATCATGGTACGAACTCGAAAACTTCCTCATGTGGAACAATAAGAAAATCAAGTCTTTATTAAAACACTCTCTATTCCAAAAATCTTGTTTGAATTTCCAAACAACAAATCCGAGAATTTGAAATTTGAAATTTACGAAACGTCTCGTTCGAGCGAGATATCTAAACTCTACACGTTATAACAGAAAATGGCGCCTAGGAGGAAACCAAGGAAGGTGAGTCCAAACGGCACTGACGCTAACCTTTCCAACACGCCCAACAACAGTGAAAGTCCTCAGAACCTAGGAGAGCAAGTGCCTCAAGCGCCCAATAATATGGAAGCACGTTTAAAAACGATAGAGGGATTCCTAGTAGCATTAGGAAATGCGGAGGTGCATAGGACACCTGCAGCAGCAACTCGTAGCTCAACCCAACTATCTAGCGTTGGTGAATCCCTATCAACCACCACGTTATGATGGGCAGGAGGATCCCGCCAAACTAGAGGGGTGGATCCGTACATTTGATAAGCTCTTGGATGCTATCAAATGTCCTGATGAGGCGAAGACACGAGTAGCAACCTACTACTTAGGAGGCGAAGCCGATGAGTGGTGGCAAGACCTCCAGAGGAATTTAGAGGAAGCTGAAGAAGCTTATTCGTGGACTAAACTTAAGGAGGATCTAAGGGACCGATTCTACCCCATGAGCACCAAGGCGGCAATGTACGAAGAGTTTTTATCACTGAAGCAAGAGGGACGGACGGTGCAGGAGTATTACACCCGGTTTAAGGAGTTGGTACGATTTGCTACGAGGATAGTACCAACCGACTCTGACAAGGTTCAGAAATTTGAGATGGGTCTGAACCTTAGTATCCGGGAGATACTTGCAGTAGGACAATTCACGGACCTGCAGACGGTTTATGATCATGCGGTAGCGGTTGCACGAGTCCAAGGACTGAAACGGAAACCGATAGATGAGGCTAACCAATGACCACAAGGAGAATACAAGGTGGATAAGGACCATTTCGATGGAAACTCGAAAGGACAACATCAAAATGACAATGGGGAGAAAAAGGGGATAGTTTTCAACCATTGTGACTATGCGTCACCATGTCCAAAGTGTGGTAAACCGCATTATGCGAGAGGATGCCCTCAGCCTGGAGCATGCCTTCGATGTGGTCGACATGGTCATCAGCTGCGTGATTGCCGGACACGGAAAGAGAACATCGACAAGAGAGAGGATGTGACTACTCGACCTAAGCAACCACGAAACCCAGACGGTCAAGGTGGCAACAACCAACGGCACCAGTACCATCAGAATAAAGACCAAAACCCGAAACCTCTCAAGAGTACTGAATAGGCAGTTATGGGGACATAACTGGAGTCCTAAGGGGGAGAGGATGTGATACCCCGTAATAAAGTAGTTGCATTATTTTAGTTGGCTCGACAATATGTATCCCAAATAAATTTTTGAACTACGTTATGGCTTGATCCCTTCACCGGGTACGTAGGCAGCTTAGAAGTTTTAATTCTAAGTTCAGTCGCAAAATAATAAAACAACAAAAAGACTTTGGCACGAGAAGAGTCGAAACACAACTTCGAGGACGAAGTTGATTCTTAAGGAGGGTAGACTGTAATACCCGGAAATTTTCCAACATAAAATAAATACAATAAATAAAATAAATATAATAAATAAAGAAATAAATGTAGAGGAAATGAGAAATGAAATTTAAATTAAAAAGGAAACAAAATTCCGAGAACCCGGGAAGCCGAAGACAATTTAATCGAATAAATGGTTACACGGAAACCCAACACCGATGGACTCAATAACCCGAGTCCAAATGTAAATTTAGATCCGAATAAAATTAGGATAGGAAATCGGAGCCCGAAGATACCCCGGAAATCGGAATCGGGGAACATAGAGGGATAGAAGTCCGAAAGAGAGGAGGAAAAGCGCGACGGATCGCACGACCCGCCCGGACCGGAGTCCAGGTGTGAGTGGCGCGCTGGCCGCGCGGTTGTTGGCCTTAGACCGCGCCACGACCGCGCCACTCTGGCAGCAACAAACCAAGCGAGATTTTCTCGCCCGAACGCGGATTTTTCGACTTTCGGTTGAACGTCTCTCGACCCAAGACCCTTGGGGTCAGATTTTGGACGCCCTAGGTCTTAGATATCTATAAATAAGACCTTCTAGGAGCTCCGAATACTTTTATGAAACCCTACAACTTTCTACACATTCGAAACCCTAAATCCGGAGTCGTCGGAGGTACGAAACCAAGACGAACGCTGTTGGACGAATTTTTCTAAGATCTCCATAGTCGTGGTAAGTCTCGATCCAATCTTTATTCAATAAACGATTCGAAAACGAATCCTAATCATCTCCTTTTTCTTTCTACACCCCGTATTGGATCTAGATCGTAGAACCCGACGAACAGAGAGAAGAAACGGTGGACGGGAAGCC
Source organism: Hygrophila difformis (assembly GCA_030278955.1). Classification (NCBI taxonomy): domain Eukaryota; kingdom Viridiplantae; phylum Streptophyta; class Magnoliopsida; order Lamiales; family Acanthaceae; genus Hygrophila; species Hygrophila difformis. Next base: position 51,559,091 of record JAOANR010000003.1, read on the forward strand.
ACGCCTTCGAATAGACGGTCCCGGACGTTCGTAAACTCTGTAAGTTAACTCTTACATGGTTTTGGGATGAATTAAAACACTCGAACTAAAAGATTATCAAGAAATCGAAAATCTGTCAATTTATACTTTCTATCGACGCAACAGATTTGAGGAATTTTTCTGAACCTTAAAACGAACTCAAACGGAAAAACTTAAAACACGAAAAACGTTCCTAAGACTTAGATCTAACTACTGTAAATGTTTGAGAATTTTTGGAGTTGATTTGATATGTGAAAACCCACCGGAACCGAGCTGTTTGAATCTAGATCTTGAAATCTTGGACAGAACTTAGGAATGATCTTGATCACGTTTTTGACATAGGATCTAGACTGTTTTAGATCTTTGGCCGAACATAAAAGTTGTAGATAAATGTCTTAAGATGATCTCTGTCAAATTTCATCAAATTTGGAGTTGAATTGCTATGGTAGAATTCGAAATCTTTAAACTGTGACACATTAAACTCGGACAGAATTGTTCTTATGCGAAAACTGGTGATTTTGACCTACTTAGGTATCTCGGATTGAAAAAGTTAAAACACGAAAGTTGTAGATCTTGACGTTTTTGCATCAGATATGAAATTTTCGAATTTTTGGAATTAAATCTGATTTTAGACGAATTTTAGAGTAAACTGTGGTTTACCGGAAACAAAATCTTGAAATCTTGTGGAAACATGAAATTGGCCTTTAAGGTTTAAATGATTGGGAATTCCTTTGAAATAAAATACACATGAAATACGATGCTTGCCGAAAGGTAATTGAAATATAATGCTTGCCGAAAGGCAATTGAAATATCCTGCTTGCCGAAAGGCAATTGAAATATAGTGCTTGCCGAAAGACAATTGAAATATAATGCTTGCCGAAAGGCAATTGAAATATACTGCTTACCGAAAGGCACTTGAAATATAAAGCTTGCCGAATGGCAATTGAGATAAAAACTTGAAACATGAGACATGAGATATGAAACTAGGAGACTCGAAAATTGTTCCTTTTGGTTTATGCTTTTGAATTATGTCCTATAATTATATTGCTTTGCAAATTATATTTATGATCTTATGAAGTCTCTGTCGTTTGAATTATTGTTAGCAAAATAAATTAAATTATGTGGTGTTGTGCATATGTTTTCTTTAAATTTAAATAATGGCTTTGAAACCCCATAGTTATGTATGTGTTAACTTACTCAGCACGTAGTGCTGACCAAACCATTTTTATTTCTTTTTCTTCCAGAGTTGAGAATTATGCATCGTTATATGCATACACGGGAAGCTTGGGGTGATATATTATTTTGAATGTTTGTATTAGACTAGATCTCGTATGAACGGGCCTGTTTAACCCGTGACTAGGCCATGTTGGCCCTATATTTAAATTCCGCTGCGATACTTATATGTAAATATTATTTTTCCGCTGCAACTTTGATGTACTATTTTTAGATTGTATAAATGGGCTGTTTAAATGTTTTAAATTCTGAAAAACCATAGCCTTGCATCTCTTTAGCAAGCTCGGAGAAACCGTGTCTTGCTAGGGAGGTGTGGCGGTGACATCCCGACCTGGGTGACAAAAAACCGGGGTGTTACAGCTTGCATTTTTCCTGGTAGGGCTGAAGCTTGCACAGATGGCTCGGTTGGCAGTGAGTTGGCATCGGTGAAAACCCGAGGAGGGGAGGCAGTGCTGGTGTACTGATTGATCAAAACGTTTCTCTCGTCTTCGCTGCCTTCCCTACCTTCACTATCTTCCTCATCAAAGTTTATTCCCAAGTTCTTTTCTGCGTCCTTCAAAAATTTGGTTATGAAAATGGGACTGGAAATGCGTAAGAGTCGTTTCTCCCATTTTTTTTTGATGTATCGGCAGAATTCAGCCCTGACTTCCCTTTTGTAGAAAAGGACTTTGTTGCGGTTTATTGAATTGCAAAAGCTTAGCCCATACGCATCCATTTCCATCAAAAGGCGTACAAACTCCAACCGATTTTCTTCAATCATTGACCCATCAATTTCCTTGGTCTCCTGCTGTACAAATGACATATCGCGGGTGAATTCCACTCTCACGTACTCTTCTGCCTCTGCTTGTGTGAAAAGTCGGGTTTGCACTTGATCTTTCTTTATCACATTCCAGTTTGTGTTTCGGATGAACTCGGAGACCTGATCCCTTATGACATGGATCTGTGCTATCCCTTTTGGTCTTTCTTCTGAGTGATAGGTGGGTTTGTACACATCCTCCAAAAATATGGTGTCAAAGTGATCTTCATCCGGAAGCACAAGATCCTTATCCAAAATTGATTCTGTGATATCCTTCCTACCCGTGCCCCAGAGTGTCATGAGAGCGTGCCATTGCTCTCTGAATTCTTTGACTAAATCCATCATTCTCTTGATCAGTGGCGGTTGATTCTCTTCTTTAGAGGCCATGGCCCTCTTAATAGCATGATCCAAATTGTGGCTCATTTCTCTATGCCTCTTCCTGGCCTGCTGTGTCAACCAACTCTGCTCTCTTACTCCTTTGTTTTCGAGCAAGCTTTGATTGTACAGAAACAGAAGGGCCTTGTGTATCATGAAGATTCCTCGATGTACCATCTGACTTAGATTTGGTGCTTTCTCTGTGAATTCCTTTTTAACCCTATTTGTTTATCTGGCTGGGCACCACTATAATCTCAAATTCCATGCAAGCGGGATCCCCAGTCTTTGAGTCCTGGTGTCTTTCCCATCTGGCCATGTATTAATTGAACCGTCTGAGAAGTCTTTCTGTATGCACATAATCAGGCACCTTCCCATCTACGCGGCCCTCATCAACCTGTCGCTCCCAGAACTTCATCAGGTAGTAGTAGAAATCTCGTGAGAATCCTATTTCCTTGAAATTCCTTTCATCGGGCTTTATATGCTTGTCCCATCCTTTTTGCAGCGTGAAACTCACCTCAGTTGCTTCCATGATCTTTACACCATATTCTGACTCCAAGGCTTTTCTATAATCATTTGCCTTTGTCCGGTAGTGCGAGCCATCTATTATTCCTTTATCTTGTGTGCAGCTGGGCAAACCTGCCCGGGATTCGATAACCAGTCTCTCCGTGAGAAATATGGAAGTATTAAATCACTTCAAGTTTTTATGAAATTTAGAATATTCATAGTGAAAATCAACATCCTCACATTTTGAGCTTTGCTCTAAATGTGAGTTTATTGAATTTCTGACTTTGGATTTTATTTTAAAGCAACGGTAAATTTTTCTTTTTACACATTTTTGTGAGTTCATTAAAATAATGAGTTATTTACAAGAAATAGGGGTCATTGGGCCCCTAAATATTTTTGAATGAACTATTGAGTCCAAATAAAATAAAAATAAAAATGGTCATTGGACCAAAATTCTTTTTAATGGGCCATTGGGCCCAAAAATTTTGATTTTTCTATTTTTAAACAATCCCGAGATGATTGTTGAAAGTGCAATGGAATGAAATGGAATGGATCGCGAATCGAGAAAAGTGCAAATGGAATGTTGGCGGCTCGGAGCTGCTTAACTTGGACTGCGTGGGACGGTATGATCAGTCCAAGTCTTTAAAAATAAACAAAACGAAATTTAAATTTTTTAATAAAAGTTGACTTATTTATATTTAATGAAAGTGGGATTTTAGTGGTTCCATTTTGGATCTTTCAAAACAATAGCAGCCCATATGAGGAAAAAGACTGCTATTTATTACTGAAGTTTTGTGCTCCATCGGGAACAAAAACCATGTTGGTCAACTTATCAAATAAAATCCTACCAACTATTTTTGTCTTTTTCTAAAGTGCCTTTTCTGAAAAGTGAATTGCAGCTATTTGTTTGCTTGCAGCAGTCTTACCATAAACAAACATACACCAACTTTTCACAGTCCAAGCATACAAACAAAACTAGCAATCATTTAATGCACCCCATATCATCAAAGCAGCATGCAAAACACTTTGTTTGAAAATCACAGCAACCTATGTTCACTCATACATCAAACTTCTTCAAAAGAACACCAAATTCGGGTCAAACAGCAAGCAGTCTCATTCCCTTTAACAACTCATACTTTCAAAACATATTAACCAAACACCTAACCAAACACATGCTTATCACATCAAGGAATCAAGAATTTATAACCAACAGCATAGTACTACCCATACAGCACCCCTATGCTCATTAGTCCTCCACTTACTAGTATTTATGCAACTACGCAGGGAGTTCTCAGCATAGATGAAACCAGGCACACTTCTAACTTAAAATCCACCACACAATGTTGAAAAGAACAGACCCCTTCAATGAACCCTAAAAGCTCAAAGGCCTTAACAATGGCGGTTTCCGCCATAGCCAAACCTTGACAGCCTATCAGTACATTCAAAAATTGACATACCCGAAGGCACAAACAAAATAAAACCATCATCAATCCCTCACAAAATTATTTTCACTACCCTTATAGTGAAATAAGCACTCCCCCTGCCTCATGCTATACTCGGCCAACACTCACATTCATCGCAGACCATAAAGCTCCAAAATCGGACTAAAAATGGAGAAATAGACATAACGAGAGGCCTAATCACACATTTCGCAAGAGTGAAACAAAAATTTCCCAAAACAGCGAAAACAAGGTGTTACGGGGGTGTGCGAATCGAAATGGGGGAACTTACCAGGGCTTCTCGGCTTTAAAAGAGGATGACGACGCCATAGCGGAGGTTTTCGCAAAATTTGGGCAGAGTTCCCCTTGTTTTTGGTTAAGGAAATGTTACAAAGAGAACTGTGCGTTCTTTCGTGAGTGGTTTTCGGGAGTGAAAGAAAATGACGAAGTGTGGGAATGGGGAAGGAGACGAAGGGGTGGGGTATTTATAAAAAGGGGAAATAGGGCTTACGACGCTATATTTGGCCTACGACGCTATACCAGCGCCGTAGGTTAAGTTCAGCGTCGTAGGCAGAAAGAAGGGGAAAAAGGTACGACGTTGAACTCATCGTCGTACTTTTGGACTGCGTCGTAAGGCGGTGGTGAGACTAAGGGGGCACTACGGCGCTATCCCTTTTCGTACGACGCTGTCCTAGGTAGCGTCGTAGTCCAGGACTGCGTCGTAGGAGATTTAGAAAGAGACGGGAGTGCTGCTACGACGCTGAACTAGCGTCGTAGGGTGTGCTTGGCGTCGTAGTTGCTGAAAAATAGCAAGGGTGGCTACTACGACGTTATCGATTACTACGACGTTGACCAAGGTTAGCGTCGTAGGTGAGAGCGGGATTCAGCCAACACCCGCGGTTTTGAAAATTTCAAAATTTTTCAAAATTTAGGCGGACTGGGCCCGAGAAGATGAATTTGGGCCTCTGTCTATTTATTTGTTTTGGACTTGGGAGATTATAGTCCAAAACACTTTTGAGTTATGAGTGGGCTTAAATAATTAAAATTCTACTTGCATAATTTAGGTCGGACTGATTCCACTTGTTTGCAAAAATTATTCCGGATTTTAAATTGCTTTAATTTTCGAAATTATTTTCTTAAATTTATGAAATCAATCCAACTGGGAACCTGGTTTTCTGCTTCAATTTTCTGCTCCTTCTTTTTTATGCCCCATGATTTCTGCAAGAAATAATACCCAAATCGGTTAGGTTTTCTCCTCAAATCTACATCATCACATTTAGAGTCTTAGTACTCTAAATGTTTAATTGATTTGAGGGTACTTCTCTGTTTTGAAATACATACACAAAGCTAACTAGGAGTAATCAGGAGTGTAATTCTCTTAATAAACGACGCTGCATCCTCCCCGGCAGCGGCGTCATGAAACTTTTAACAAATTTTCACACGAGTATTTTCTAAAATAGAAATAATAAGAATGAATTCCAGTTTAGGTTTTATTTCGTGAAACCACTTTATGAGGATGGAGTTGGGATTAGGGAAATATTTATAGGTTGTCACATTTTTATTTACTCGTGTTAAGAAACTGTGCCCCCGAAAGTGCACGGAGTCAAAAATTGCAGTATTTATAGTAAGTACCGGATCGTTCACTGGAGGATGTGCGATATAAGCAGGGCCCACGTCGTTTTATAAGATTTTCCACTCGGTTACTCGATTCAAGTTTGTGTTTTAATTATCAACTATTTGACATAATTTAATTCGAAGCTAGGAAAGCAATAAAATAAAGCAGATAAAATTATTCTACAAAGCAAATTAAATTTAATCTAAGAAAGCAATAAAATTATTCTAAGAAAATAAATTTAAAATGAGACAGAAGGACATGAAGAAAATAATAAAAATTGGACAAGATTCAGATGAGACACAATTAAACTTCTATTTTAATACACAGATCTTTGTTTGGGATAATCCTTTCAGTTAGCTAGTTCTCATGCTCTCTATACCATCATTCCAAGTACTCCCATCATTCCCCCGGTCACACCCAAAGATTTAGATCAAGCCTGAACTATCCCTTAACTTTCAGTCCTAGTAACAGTTAGAAGATCTAGTGATGCATCCGAGTGACCTCTACGAAAGCGATTAAAAGAAAGCATTAAAGAAAGCATTTAAAATCCTATCACTCAGAAGTTTCAAAAGCTTCGTACTGGTAGTAAAAGAAAGCCCCCAGTCAGGATAACAGGATGTGGATCAAGAATTCCCGGATCTCGGTGAGCCGCTCGCAGTGTTCACTTCCTTCCAGGTGGTTATGAGACACAAACTAATGAAACGAACTAATAGATTAGTTCGTTCCGGAAGCACTCACTCAGGACTCAAAAATAGGCTTTGGCAGAAGAGGATAGTAGTTGAAAGGAACTCAACCCTATCTTAGAAAATAACCAAGGCCTATGTATTGCTCCTCTAGAATTATCTAACACACTGTATTTGAATCCAAGTGGATCCCATCTCGGTGTGACAGTTAAGACTAAATTCCCAATACACAGCAATTTCGGAAAATAATGAATATTTGAAAATCATTCCCTAAACAGGTACTAGACTCTCAATTAAAACACAGATCCTTTCAGTCTAGGTGAGACTTAATCGCTGACTCTGCTTCTAATTTCCCAAAATCAACCCCCAGTTGGATATGAGTTAGTCATAACTGTGGAATTTATCCCTTACTTAGATCCGGATTTTATAAATGAATTTTTATTGGAAATGTATGGTAAGTCATCTGATTTAAATCACGGCTTCTATGTCCAAGGGAAGGATCCCAAAATAATTAGACCACAATATTTACATAATATTATCATGCATAATTTTATATGAGAAGTGTAAAATTAAATTAACCTAAAATAAAAGGTGGGTTTAGACAGAATGTGATACACAGAGATGAAGTAGCCGAGAGGAGGAGAATTCGACTAAAGAGATGGCAGGAGTAGCTGGGATTAGCTGGACTGCAAACATCTGCTATCCAGGTCCCAACTATTCTAGATGGAACAGTTTTAGATAGCAGAAAACCTTAATTGACAGTAATCGCTATCGTCAAGATTCCTTATCTGTGAAATGAGAGAAACCTACATATTTTCTAACTGTAATACTGCTCAAACAGTGTTGATTGGCACCATCTGGTAATATTACAGCTTTGAAATTCGGGTTTGAAAATAAAATAAGAAAGTGAAACTGTATTCAGATAGGAACTGACTGAGTGGCTACTTCATTTCCCGGTAAAAGGACCGTTCGCCTGACCTTGTCAGTCACTATTCAAACCATGCAAAATAACAAAGAGTAATTAATACACAGACTACGAGCTACTTCATTTCCCGATAAAGGGACCGTTCGCCAACGTTATTCTATGATATTTTTCACTATTCATTTCACACAACACAAGTAAAGACAAAATAAAAGAAAATATTTTTGTGTCATCTTGTATGAGAGACATTGGTTTCTCATGTCAGGGTATGGAAATTGATCCATAATTACTCTTTATGTCTAAATAATCACTCATTCCATAATTAATTAATTACAGTCCGCATTATATACTTAGATCATTAGAGTTTAATTTATAGAGGAATCTTTTAATGGGATATTGAACAAAGTTCTTTACATCAATTTAATCCTTGGTTGAGATCATTGAATTTCAACCTCAAAATATTAATATAAAGGTTCAATTAATTAGGGGTAGAAATGGAGAATTTGGCGGAAATTGCCAATTACGACGCTATACGGATTTTACGACGCTATCTTATTTTGAATTTTTAGAAGTTTGATGAAATTGAGGGGGTACGACACTATACACTAACTTACGATGCTATCCTAGGATAGCGTCGTTGGTGTAGCGTCGTAGGTGGACTTTTGTGATAAAATGAGTATTTTGGGGTACTACGACCCTAAAAAAAATTACGACGCTATACTTGGATAGCGTCGTAGGTTTAGCGTCGTAATGCAAATTTTTGCTTAAGTCCAAAGCAACTACGACGTAAAACCTTCCCCTGCGTCGCCAACCTAGGATAGCGTCGTAGGGCGGTTAGTGTCGTAGCTACCCCAGAACATAAGTGTTGGTCGGGTATTGCAATCTATGCGATTACAAACCCTATTTTCAAGTTTATGGCTCAAGAATGCATAATATGGCATGACTGAAATGTAAAGAAAGCTGTAGTGCATGAAAATAAGAGAAAAATGGGAGCCAATAATAAGCATAATGAACCACAAAACCCGAATGAGGGTTTTCAACCACAAATCATGCATTAAAATCCAAAACCAGAAATAAAGACACCAAACCCACATGAATGGAAATAGAATGACCAAGTGGCAATTTGAACAGAAATAAAGCATAAAAAATCCATGAACCAAGGTCCATTTCATGATTTGTGACTCTTTTTGTGATTATCTTCCCATATATAAGACAATGGTATGATAAGACCCATGCTTTGGGTAGTTCAAACCTTAATAAGTGTTTACAAAGCTGTTAAATAAGTGAAAACAGTGGCTGACTAATTCTAAAATCCTAAACTCTCACTAATATCAGATAAACTACAACTAGAAACTAAGAACAATACAAGAAAAGTAAATAATACAAAAAATTAAACCCTAATTAAACTAACTACCTACACACCTCTCAAGAACACCAAGTTGTCTTCAAGTTTGTATGCTGTGAAGTGACTGATCCTAGGAGTCAACTTGTCCTTATATAGGTGGGAAACCCTAGGCCCATGGGCCCCCAGGCCTTGAAATTTGAATTCTGGCCAGGTTACGACGCTGAAGGATGTTACGACGTGGACCATGTTCAGCGTCGTAGACTTTCATCTCAAAGACACTTCTTGTCTCTAAGTTTGAACAACCTACGACGCCATTCGTTATTACGTCGCTATACTCAAGTACGACGCTATCCTCGCTTGGCGTCGTACCCCTCTTCCTTCAAAGTTTTTCCTTGGTCTCTGCCTACGTCGCTATACTTGGCTACGACGCTATACATGCTTAGCGTCGTAGTTGAGTCTAGCGTCGTAATTTCCTGAAAAATGTCAAATTTTTGTGGGTCTACATTTCTTTTCCCATCTTTTCATTTCCTTTTTCTTTTCTTTTCTTTTTCTCATGTTTTTGGATTTTTCTAACATAAATGTGTAATAAAATTACATATTTATGTATTTTTCATACCAGCTCAATATTTTTGCAATTATGCATAAATCAGTCCAATTCAGCTGCTTTCTTATTTAATATAAGACCGGAATGCGATCAAATGCCCGTTTCAGACACGGAAATGGATTGAAAATAATGGACATTTCTGACCATTATCAGGTCACACCATCAGATTTAAATGACAAGTCCATTTTCCATTTATATCTCAGTAGGGATAATATATGAACAATATAAGTCAGAATATTTTGCAGCTTATATTGATTCAGGATCAGGTATTTGCACGACAAAACCAGGAGTTTTCCCTAGCGAAGCCATTACCCATTATTGCAGGAAGAGATTTTTCCCAAAAGATCTTAGTACTAAATAAGGGTATTCGACATGCCAATATTATGATCAGAGGCGCATTCGGTACACCTTGGTATAAGGTAAAAACGCCGCCTATTTACTTTTATTATTCAGGAGCGGATATTTTGTTAGGGATTAATTTCATACAATCCTTTACAAAATATGTTCAAGATAACAAAAGAAATTTGTTAATATTTACCAAAAGTTGTGGAAATGAGATACAGGTGTTGCGCAAAGAAAAGGCATTCAACAGGTTAATGCCTATATTATTTCGCAGCAAACGTGGTGATAATGATGCCAAACTAACCCATCCAAAAATGCAGGATAAAAGAAAGTTTGGTAATGCTTTGTTGTCTTTTAGACAGCGAGGATTCGATGAAGCTTCTATTGAGGAAATTATAAACCTCAAAGAAGCAATGCAGGAAATGAAGTCATTAAATAGAACTTCATTAGACATTGATGGGGAAACTAAATTGTCCCTCGAATATGTCAAAAGACTTATCCAGAGAAACTTTAACGAGGATCCTCTGGCATGGTGGGATAAAAACAAGATCGAAGCTACTCTACAGGTAAAAGAACAATATAAATATGAGTATGTTCGATACAAACCCATCTTAATGAATATGTAGGATAAGAAAGATATGCAGCAAATTATCAAGGAGCATATCGATCTTAAACTCATCGAGCCTGGAGTCTCAGCTTATAGTAGCCCTGGATTCTTGGTAAGAAATCATGGTGAAATAAAAAGAGGTAAACCCAGGTTGGTAATAAACTATCAAGGTATTAATAAAATAATACAGTTTGATGGTTATTACATTCCGAGTAGAGAACACTTAATTGATTGCATCAAAGGTGCTAAAGTGTTTTCTAAATTTGATTGCAAATTTGGTTTCTATCAGATTAAAATGGAGAATGAGTAGAAGAAATTCACAGCATTCTCCACCCCACAAGGACAATATATTTGGAATGTTATGCCAATGGGGCTTTCCAATGCCCCTCAGATATTCCAAAGAAAGATGGATAATCTATTTAAGGATTATCTAGAGTTCATGTTCGTCTACATAGATGACATTCTGATTGCATATCGAAATATAAAAGAACATATTAAACATCTTGAAATATTTTCAGATGCATGTCACAGGGAAGGTCTTTTCTCTCTGAGAAAAAGGCTACTATTGCTGCTAATAAAATTGAATTCTTAGGAGTTCAAATTGATGAAGCAGGGATAGAGTTACAGGAACACATTGTGGAGAAAATCCGCAATTTTCCTGACATATTAAAGGACAAGAAACAACTTCAGAGTTTCTTGGGAGTTGTAAATTTTGCAGGCATGTTTATAAAAGACCTTGCAAAATATAGAAAGGATTTTAGACCACTCCTGAAAGAGACTGAAAGCTCTAGATGGAAATGCGAAGAAATCCATACCAAGAGAATTCGTGAACTAAAGCAAGTCTGCAATAGTTTGCCAAAACTCGTGATACCTCAAGATGAGGATGAGCTGGTAGTCTACACAGACGCCAATGATTTTCGATGGGCAGGAGTGCTCATGAGAAAAACAACTACGGGTCAAGAACCTTGTAGATACACATGAGGGTTGTTCACTGAACAACAAGCCAAACTCTGGCACATTAATGAAAAGGAATTCTTTGCAGTATGGAAAACATTTAAAAAATGGCCTTTATTCTTACTTGCAAAGGAATTTGTATTAAAAGTTGATAATACTAATGTTAGAGCTTTTCTAAAAAATAAACTCGAATCAAAAATTGAAAAAGCTCGTATTATCAGATGGCAAGCTGAATGTCAATATTATACTTATGATATTGATGTTATAAAATCTCATGAAAATGTTCTTGCAGATTTCTTGACGAGAGATGGAAGCATTTGAAGCTGATTCCATCATTACGAGATTCAGGCACCTCAGAGAAAACCTAGAGGAGCTATCAAAGCATTTTGGACAGCTCGAGATCGATGCACGAGCAGCTGGCCAAATACAACAGAGCGATATGGACATGGTTCGCAACAATATATGAACCTCCCATATAGCAATGACAGCACTATGGGAAAAAGTATTAGAGCCAATCAGGAAAGCGTCAGCCTCCCTGGTAAACAAAGAGAAAAGTGCCCAAAAAGCAAAAGTGGTCACATATGAAGAAGCAGATTCAAGTACTGCTTCAAAGGAACCATTGTCGGATACCGACAAAAATGTTGAGCAAGAGGAAAGTCACATTTCCGAAAGCTCAAGTCAACCCACAGCCTCTGGGGTAAAAGAGAAAGAAATTAACCTTAGGCCCATGACAGGCACCTCTAAGGTTAATTCAGATGAGAATGTCATATCTGCAGCCTGGCTGGATTACCAAGGAAAATGGGAACAACTGGTTTCCAAAAAGGGAATTAACCCGAGCAAAACAGTAATTGAGACATCCAGGAGATACAACAGGGTCTGGATGCTCGAAGGATCGAAGCCAGAAGAAGTTCGAAAGTGGTATGACTTTGGAGTATTAGCATCTGTTCATTCTACATCACCAGGGTTTCCGGAAATCGAAAAACTTCCGGGATGGATAAGTAGCGCGGTGCATGAATCATGGCAAAACAACCCGCACCTGCAAAGAGGAGATATTCTGGAGCTTAAGTTCATTTCAGCGACACCAGAGATAGTAGGAAAAGGTTCTTATCCGGTCTTTCAATTTATTAAATTATAGAGACCTGATATGACTGCCTTCAACAGAGTTAAGTCTATGGATGAGAAGGCACCATTGGTATCCTCAATGGGCGAAGATGAAATCTCCACCCGACGAGCATGGGGATTCCGGGTCTGTCTCACCGAGATGGAAAAGGTTAAATATCTGTTTAAAATATTCTCAAACAATTTAAATGGATCGTTCCTGGTTAATTCTTTAACAGGGAAAAGCACAGAGTTTGCGGAAACCTCCTTCGAAAAGAAGAGGTTACTCATCTGGGAAACAAGTTGCCAGCAACCGAGTTTACCAGAAAAAAGGCATGCAACATGATGCATGTTGGCCAATGGGATAACCACATATGCCCATATTGTGCAGAACAGGAGAAACCCCTATTCAGTACAAAGATCCGAGTAACCCAGAAAAAATCCGGACCCGAACAGGACAAAGGGAAGAAACGTCCAAAAAACTTTCACAAGCCAAAGTAAGATTAGCTGGATGTAAAAGAAAGAGAGGTGTCGGCAACACTCATAATTAAAAGCCGACAAAGAAGGGCAGAGTAGCTGGCAGAAAGTGGCCGACAAGAGAAGGTGGAGAGTTGACAAAAAGTCACCTAACGCAATAAATCCAAAAGGACAATAATGTAGCCGGTGGAAATTAAGGCCAAGTGACGAACGCAGTGACGTCACAAGGATTTAGAGGAAGATTGGAATCCAGGGTTGAAGTCCGCGGGCACCTATAAATAAAGGAGTTTGAAGCAAATGGAAGGCATCGAAAAATCCTCCCAACTCTTCAAAATATTTGTAATATTTCTCTTTCTACATATTTTCTTTCGAGTCTGTAAAAGTATGGGGTATTCCCCCAAGAGTCTTGTATCCTCCATGAGGAACTAAGTGTCTGTCTTCTTCGTTAGGGGAAATTATATTTAAATAATATTTTTAATATTTCTTCAGTAAAATCCAGGCTTCCAAATATCCCAAATATCCCGATAATATAGTTAAAACCCTTTATTCATATCTTGATACGTCCTAAGGTAGGAAACGAAATAGGACTGTGCTGTTTGCTGCTGAAGGAGCCAAGAATCGGCGAACCATCGGTCGCGGCTGCGTGGTTGGAGGAAGTCCGTAAAATTCCGGAGCTTAGGAAACCCGGCAGCAAGGCGGTCAAAGCAAAGGTATGAAATTTAGTGCTTAATTTTATTATCGGAAGCATGATGGGCGGTCATTGGACTAAAGGAGATGAAGAAACTAAAACCTGTGGTCTAAATGTAATAAAGCAAAGTTGGTAGGGTGAATTAAAGTTTGAAAAAGTCACAATAAGTCTAAATGACCTTAATTTGGTCAAAGATGGTTTCTAATGCCATAAAATCGGAAATTGTTTTTGGCATAGCTCAAAAGCGGAAGGGGTGTCTTGTGATGGCCTAAAATGTTTATTACCTCTAAAAAACGTTACACTTTAAATAAAAAAAAAAAAAAAACCGGAATAAGTATTATAGACTGGAGAAGCAGATACGACTGCCTATGGCAACAACTTTGCCCTCCAACTTTCCATTTTGCAACTAAGCGTGGATTGAATACGATGATAATGTGCGCCTACGAGTCTACGACTCACTCGCCCATGAGTCATCAGAAATTCTATTTACTTAACGAAAGAGAGGCAACGCAACGTATACCGGATATCTTCATGTCATATTAGGCCCAAGACTAATTCCTGGAGAATCTGATGGATATTTATGAGGGATCAAATTTTAATATTTAATAATCGAATTTATCTCTAAAATGAAAATTCTTATAATTTATTTGGAATTTAGATTATATTACTTTATTAATTTAATTTCATAATACCTTTTTGTATTTTTCTTCTATGTAATCTTATGCTCTAATTGAGAATTATACATTATAACGTACTATGGACATTTTGCAATTATCCAGTATAATTTATTCTTTAATTATTCGGTAAAGATTATTTACTCAAAGTGTATGTGGGTTGACCTTCGTAATTCAATACAGAAGGGGAGAAATCACTAAAAGGGCAAATCACTATCTAATAGCGACCAGATCCCTATTTCTCTATTTGATCTAATCCGGACCCTCTTTCCCGATCACTAAACATGTTTTAAAAACACTACTACAACCCGCCCGTGGTACCCGCGGGAATGTAGATTTAAAAAACATGAAGTATAAAATAAGTGTAAAGATAAATCTAATTTTGTTATATCATTATTATTATAATTATTATAATTATTTTCCTAAATGTAAAAAACAAAAGGTATAAATTTGATTAAATTTAATAATATATATAAACCTACAATAAATTATTCGTTGCGTGATTAAATTAAAAATAATATCGAAAACTTTTAAGAAAATAAAAAAAATGACAAACAAAATTATTATGAATGTATCGTGTTCAAATTTTTTGTAGTACTTCTCTATAAACATTGAACGTGGAATTGCTTTCATAACTATCATCCTTTGACACTAAGAATTTCAAACCGAATCGCCTTTTAACTATCATCCTAGAACACCCGCCCGCGGGTACCCGCGGGGATGTAAGTTTTAAAAATATATAATATAATTTTATATGTAAATCTAATTATATTATATTATTATTATTATTATTATTATTATTATTATTATTATTATTATTATTATCAATTTCAAAATGTAAAAAGAAAAATTATTATTACTATTATTATTATTATTATTATTATTATTATTATTATTATTTCGTCATGTAAAGTTAAAATGATAATCAATTTGTGCTAGCACACCCGCCCGCGCAATGTGCGTGAATGTGAAGTTTTAAAAAAATACTTCATAATAGAAAATAAAGAATATTGTTCTCCCACTATTTCGAAATAAAAGATAAAAGAAATAAGCACAAAATTGCATGTTATTAAAAATAAAACCACTAAAAGATTACATTACATGAACTTCAATTTTTTAATCTTAGTTTTGGTGCATTTAATGTAAAATGTTTATATTATATGCAGGCATAAATCTAAAAACTGGACCTTCATGAACATTCCAACATGTTTTATAGATTAATCTTGGCTCTTATTGATGTATATAGCACAACAAACAATTAATGGAAAACTAAAGTCTTGAAAATTTAAATGGTATTCTATGATCAAATGAGGTCAAACTCATTTGTGGAATAAGCACTCCATCTCCACTGATTTCGCGAGTTAATAGTTCACCCCAGGACATTTTTTTCTCATTATTGTCGGAACCAGTGTACTGCTAGTCAATACTTCACCCACATGACATTTTTTCCCATTCTCGTCGGAACTAATGTGATGGCAGTCAATATTTCACCCTCCAAGATATTTTTTTTCACTCTTATCAGAACCAATGTACTGCCAGCCAATACTTCACCCCATGATATTTTTTTCACATTCTTGTCGGAGCCAATGTATTGCTGGTCAATGTGAATATAAATGTATTATTATTATTATTATTATTATTATTATTATTATTATTATTATACTAAATTTAATGTAAAATATTTATTATTATATGCAGGCCTAAATGAGTCAGCCTGCGGTCGGGCTGACCAATTTAGGTCTCAATTTATTGAATATTGGTTATAGTAATTTAATGAAAAATATTTATCATTATATGCAGGCCTAAATTCCGCAAGCTGACCCATTTATAATCCAATCGATCGAATACTGCTTATAGGGATATGTATAATAATTTATTTTAAAAATTTATTATCATATAGTTCTCATATATATTTTTTTTAAAATCCTTATAGAATATTATTATTGAACATTATGGAGATCCACTATTTAAATAATCCAAAGGTACATTTATTACTTATAATGATTATGCAACTATATCTTATTGGATTGGTATTGCGTAGTTAGTATTTAAATTAAATTTAAAGATTACATATTTAAATTACATGAACTTCAATTTATTAAGGTTATTTTTTAGGCATTTAATATAAAATATTTATAATTTTATGTAGGCCTAAATGGATAAGTCTGCAGGCAACATGCATCCGTTGACCCGACCCAATTGATTGAATATTTTTTGGGCAATAATTGATTGAATATTGGTTCATAATAAGAGGTATAATAATTTATATTTTTGAAAAAATATTGCAATATAGTCCACATAAAAAGTAACCTTAAACGTTGCAGAGATCCTCTATTTAAAAATTAAAATATTTATTTCATAAATTTAATTGGGCCATGTCTATTTTCCAAGCACATATTATCAAGAAAAAATGTGACAAAGAATGATAATAAAAGACAGGTCATCTAATAAATGTGTAAAGTAAAACCTCCCTACAAAAAAATATTCTTAACATATAAAGATAATATGATAAACGTTATTCTTGATTTACATGTAATAAAAAAATATATAGCATATTCTACATTATATGAGATAAAATATATTTCACCTTAATATTTCAACATGTAATTTATGAAATACAAACCAATATTTTTTCCTAACTTTTTTCTTTAATAGGTTGATTGCATAATCAATTTGATTAACACAATCTACAGAACATTTTTATGAATATTACTATCGGAAAAGTAGGAATTACAATTATTGGCTAATAAGCACTCTATCTCTACTGCTTTCGCGAGTCAATACCTCACCGCTAGGACATTTTTTCCATTATTGTCGGAACCAATATATTGCCAGTCAATACTTCACCCTATGACATTTTTTCCATTCTTTTCGTAACCAATGTAATGCCAGTCAATACTTCACCCTCTAAGATATTTTTTCA
The DNA here is from genome assembly GCA_030278955.1 of Hygrophila difformis. Lineage (NCBI taxonomy): Eukaryota > Viridiplantae > Streptophyta > Magnoliopsida > Lamiales > Acanthaceae > Hygrophila > Hygrophila difformis. The sequence continues at coordinate 51,576,388 of JAOANR010000003.1, forward strand.
CAATATTGTCCGAACCAATGTATTGTCAGTCAATACTTCACCCCCAAGATATTTTTTTCCATTCTTGTCGTAACCAATGTACTGCCAGTCAATACTTGACCCTCCAAGACATTTCTTCCCACTATCGTTGGAACCAATGTATGTAATGTTTGTCAATGCTTCACCCTCCAAGACATTTTTTCCCATTTTTTCTCGAGTCAATACTCCATCCTCCAAAACTCTATTATTAGACATGTATTGCCAATAATTTTCACGGATTAACATGAGAAGTTATGAAACACTACAGCAGAATAGAACACAAAGGGATTTCTCAAAATAAGTGCAAATGTAACACCCCGATTTTGATAACCCAGGCCGGGATGTCACCGCCCCACCTCCTTAGCAAGACACGATTTCTTCGAGCTTGCTAGAGAGATGCAAGGCTATGGTTTTCAGTTTTTAAAATATTTAAAACAAGCTCATAAAAATATGACTTAAAAATATCAGAGTAAACCATATGTAATCTTTATTTAATAGCAGCGGAAATATAAATGGACCAACATGGCTAAAACACGGGTTAAACATGCCCGTTATGCAAGTCATAATTAAAAACTGAATTTAAAATGTAATGTTCCCCCAAAGCCCATGCATGCTATGCTCATGTATAATCCTCATACTCTGAAAGAAAAGAGAAAATATGGTTTTGTCAGTATAAACATACTGAGTAAGTTAATACATAACATATAATCAAGAAGTTTCAAAGCCTTTGATTAATTCAACAAAAACATGATAGTAGACATTATACAATTTAATTCAGCTTAACTAACAAAAATTTAATTGCATAATTTAATATATGGATTCTACATGAACATAAATATAACTTACATGGTAACATAATACAAGATATAATTTAAAAGCATAATTTAAATAAAAGAAATAAATTTAAAGTCTTTTAATTCCCCGTTACTTCAAGATTAGGTATTTCAAGTATTTCTCGATTGCATCGCAATCTCAACAAGTTTAGCCGGCAACCGGCGGCCTGCAGCCGTATCCGCCATACCCAGTACCACTCCAGAGCCTCGAGAAACCCATACGGATACTCCCGAGAGTGTAGGCTCTGTATATCTCTCCGTTTTGGCATAATTTCTCATATTTAGCACCATCGTCCATCCAGGCACGAAGCAGTTAGGAGGGCACCCTGCAGAGCACTCACCCCTAATTTGTTTTTAATCAAGAGGCAAGGGAATTTTTGAAACGTTGTTTTTATTAATCTCGAAGGAATTTTCATTTGTTTGTATAGTAAAGGCCAATTTCACAAATTTCTCAAGTTTCTCAAAATATAACTTTCACGTGTCGCTGTTCGCACCATTCTCATTTAAAAATTCAATTCAAGGCCAATAATTCTGAAAATTTAATAGTAGCTCGAACACACTGTAATGAAAAAGTTTCATGTTTTAAGTTTTTCGATCCGGGTTAAGAAAATGAGTCAAAATTTTGAATTTGTACAAAAATATCATTCTATCAGAATTCAGAATGTAGCAGATTTCAAAGATCCAATTTTTAACTTATCAAATGAACTCCAATCTTTATGAATTTTTACAGGGGTATTCATGACTCGAAGATCTTCAATTTCATGTTCAACTCAGGTCCAAATTCGGCCTAGATCTAGTGTCAAAATAGCCAAGAATTTCAAAAACTAAATCTGTCACCATTTCAAGATCCAATTTTATTGCAGGTTCGTCTGGGTTGATTTTCGGGTGTCAAAACTCTATGAAAAATTACGAAATTTTTACAAAAATAGATCAGGGTCTTGGAAACACTTTTCATGTTTTGAGTTTCTTCGTTTGAGCATTTTAAAAGGTCCGAAAAATTCGTACAAAAATGTTGCGCGCAAGTAAATAGATTTTGATTAGGGTTTCTTGTTAAATCTTTTTGTTCGCTTGATTTTAGTCACCCAAAACCATAAGTAAGCATTAAATTACTCGAAATGGTTCTCCGGCTCTTTGATTCGATGACGACGGCCTCTGCATTCACCGTTTGTCCCCCGAAATCCTTCGTTCTCCTTCTTCTTGTCCGGTTCGGGGTTTGGAAAAGAAAAACGTGGGTAATTAGTTTCGTATTCGAATTTGAATGGAAAAGGATTGACAAGAACCTTACCCTACTGTCCACCTACGCCCGGGAGTCTTTGAATTCGCCTGGAAACGTCCTCCTTCCCAGAATTCTTGCCTCCGACGTCTTAGGATTAGGGTTTCGGGTATGGGAGTCGTAAGAATGTTCAAAAGGACGCACGGGCTGTCAAGAGGCCTTTTTATAGACTCACAAGGTCTTGAGGACGTCCAAGAGCTGCCATGGAGAGTCTTGGGCCGCAAGACATGCAACCGACTCGAAAAATCCGAAATCGGGCGAGTGAATCTCGTATGAGTCGTGCGATCCGTCGGGCCTTTTATCCTCTATTTCGGACTTCTATCCCCCTATGTTTTTGGGCTTCGATTTTCGGGCTATTCTTGGGCTCTGAATTCCTATCTTAATTTTCTTTGATCTCAATTAAATTTCAGGTTCGAATTATTGAGTCCATTTGTATTGGGTTCTCTGGGAACAATTTATTTAATTAGATTATCTTTAACTACACGGGCTCTTGGAACTTTAATTCCTTTTTGAATTAAATTCCATTTCTCATTTCATCTTTTAATATTTATTTATTTCTTTATGTATTTATTTATTTATTTATTTATGTGACAGATTTCTCGGGTATTACAGTCTACCCTTCTTAAGAATCAACTTTGTCATCGAAGTTGTGTTTCGGCTTTTCTCGGGCTAAGAACTAGGGTTTTTTTGTTCGTTTTGTGTTTTCTTTATTTTTATATTATGATATGACTGAACTAAGAATTAAAACTTCCAAGTTGCCTACGTACCCTATGAAGGGATCAAGCCATTACGTTGTTCAAAACAATTTGAATTTGTTTATTCATTTTGGACTAGAATACATGGTGTTACATCCTCTCCCCTTAAGCTTACAGTTATGTCCCCATAACTGTGGTCGTATCGGTTTGAAACAGGGTCGGGTAACGTTCTCTCATGTCCGACTCCAATTCCCAAGTTGCTGACTCACTTTCATGGTTCGACCAAAGAACCTTGACCATTTTTACGGTCTTATTTCTTGTCACTCTTTCTTTGACATCAATTATTCGTACCGGGACCTCTTCACAAGTCAAGTCATCCATAGTTCAATCACCTCCGGCTGAAGCACATGTGTCGGGTCCGGCACATATTTCTTTAGTTGTGAGACATGAAATACATTATGTATTCGAGCCAATTGTGGCAGTAAAGCCAGTCGGTAGGCTAGATTTCCGAATCGTTCTAGAATTTCATAAGGTCCTATGTATCGAAGACTTAACTTTCCTCGTTTGCCAAAGCGCATCACCCCCTTCATAGGTCATGTCTTTAGCATGACCTTATCTCCCACTTGGAATTCTAGATCTTTCCGTCTCACATCGGCGTAACCCTTTTGGCGGTCTTGGGCAGCTTTCATCTTCCCTTGGATCACTTTTATTTGTTGAGTCATATCGTCAATAAGTTGTGGTCCTAATACCACAGTCTTATCGCTTCCTTCTCAACTCAACGGGCTTCGGCACCTTCGTCCATACAACGCTTCGAACGGTGCCATGCCAATACTAGCATGGTAGCTATTATTGTATGAAAACTCAATTAGGGATAAATGGTTTTCCCAATTTCCCTTAAACTCTAACACACATGCCCTTAGCATGTCTTCCAAGGTTTGGATCGTTCTCTCGGTTTGTCCATCCGTCATCGGGTGGAATGCAGTGCTCATTTTGATTTGAGTACCCAGAGCTCTTTGCAACTCCGTCCAAAAGTGAGAGACAAATCTACTGTCTCTATCAGAAATGATGTCATGTAGTACCCCATGTCGTCGTACCACATTATCAATGTAAGCTCGGGCAATTACGTAGTATAAGGTAAAATGAAATAAAGAAAAACAAAATAAAATAAAATAAAATAAATAAAAAAAGCATCTTCCGCATCCCGCGCGGTGGCCGCGCGGTGCGGGCTGATCCCGCGTCGGGACCGCGCGGCCGTGTCAGTTTGAAGAAAAGGGCTCGCGGGGTGGGGTGCGCGAGCCTCACCCCGTTCTTCTCCCATTTCCGAGACACCAAGTGCTTTTCTCCCAAATTCGATCTCTCCCATCCCATTTTGCTTGATTTCGGCTCTGAATTCACCCATCAAGGTACGAATCTACCTTTATCATTCATCAATTTCACATTTCACACCTCGGTTAGTTCGATTGTGGAGTGGATTTAGGAATTAGGGTTTATGTGTAGATATTGGGGATTTGATATTTTTAGGCTTGATTTGTGTCGATTAGTGATTATTTGTAGTGCTTGATGTTATGTTTGTTGGTTGGAAGGTGTTTGTGCAACAATGTATATATATTCTTGGCAAGTTCTTGCTAGATTTTGGATATTTAGGAGGAATGTGGAATTTTCGATTTTTGTTGCCATTGTGGCTTGAGATTAAGTTGATTGATGCGGTGATTGTCCGCTTCCCTTAGGTTTCCCATATGGTGCATGTTTGCTTCCAGTTGGGCTATACGATGTTTGAATTGTTGTATACTTTGTTGGGAGTCAAGGTAAGCACTAATCATCTTGACCATTAGGTTCATCATGTCTTGGTTTTGGTTAGCCATCTAGTGCAAGTAAGAGATCTAGGTTAGAACATGTCAAGCTTCTAAGTTATCTAGGTGTAGAGAATGCGGTATGCACATGCAAATGATGATCCCCCAAAATAAATCCATGCACTACATTTTTATTTTCCATGGGCTTTTGAAAAATAAAAATTTTTCGGTGGACTAAAATAATGGTAGTATTATTTGGGCCTCTATATTGGGCCAAAAATAAATAACCTTTAGGGCTTTATTTAAAAATATAGGGATTGGGCTTTTAAAAATAATTGGGGCTTAAAATAATTTGGGCTTCAATTTAAAGAATAGTGTTTGGCTAAAAATAATTTGGGCTAAAAGTTTAAATAATAATTTGGGCTTTTTATGAGATAATACCTTTAAAACTAATGGTTTAAAAATAATACTTTAAAAATAATGGAAGTAATAATAATAGTAGTTTAAAAATAATAGTATAAAAATATCCGGGCTCTGATACCAACTTGTAACACTCCAGTTTTGATAACTCAGGCCGGGATGTCACCGCCACACCTTCCTAGCAAGACACGACTTCTTCGAGCTTGCTAGAGAGATGCAAGGCTATGATTTTCAGTTTTTAAAATATTTAAAACAAGCTCATAAAAATATAACTTAAAAATATCAGAGTAAACCATATGTAATATTTATTTAATAGCAGAGAAAATATAAATTGGGCCAACATGGCCAAAACACGGGTTAAACAGCCCCGTTATGCAAGTCATAATTAAAAACAGAATTTAAAATGTAATGTTCCCCCAAAGCCAATGCATGCTATGCTCATGCATAATCCTCATACTCTGAGTAAGTTAATACATATTTCCTCCATTCTCAAATGTTTATTACAAACCAACTTTTCACGCAGTTCAATGCACATTTTAAACTGTTAATAACTCAAGTTCGGTACAAGTAGAAATTCTAGAAGTTCGATATTTAAAAACTACACGATGAGACGAATCTAACAAGATCTCACTTGACTATATTTTAACTTGTATAACTATGATAAAACTTTAAGTAAAAGTCTGTGTGTGAATAGTAATTTTTTTTCAAATGTAAAAAACATATGAGAATGGAGGAAGTAATATATGATCAAGGGGTTTCAAAGCCTTTAATTAATTCAACAAAAACATGATAGTAGACATTATACAATTTAATTCAGCTTAACTAACAAAAATTTAATTGCATAATTTAAAACATGGATTCTACATGATCATAAATATAACTGTGATACCCGGCAAAGAGTCGTCACGCGCCGAGGTAAGAATTTAATTTTCGAACCTCAATATTTTGTGCGTGCCAATTATTGCGTGTGAATCATTTGTCTGCATTACTATCAGTCCAAGTGCGATCCAACTTCGAGGACGAAGTTGATTTCTAAGGAGGGTAGAATGTAATACCCTAGAAATCGACATCGAGTTTTAAAATCCGAAATTTAAGAATCAGATTTAATAAGCAAAACCGAAATAATTCCGAGAGAGCGGAATTAAATACTTTGGACAGTCGCAACTCGATAAGAGTTATCGGATTATCCAACAATCTCGGATAATTCATATTATGATTTTTTTTAAATATAAAAATCATAATATATATATAAAAAAAGAGAAAAATTGTAGGCTGGTGGCCGCGCAGTGACGGCGCGGGGCGCGCCACCAACAGCAGCTGTGGCTGACGAGCGTTGCACTCGTTTTTGGCATTGAATTCGACGTGGGGTGATCTCAATCGATTGGTATTCAGTCCCCAGACGTGTTGGGACGTTTTAGGGAGGTTAGCAATGAAGTTTAAGTGCTCAAAGCCTCACACTTTGGATCAAGAGTGGATAATGTTTATCCATTGAACTCATTTTGAACCAAGGGTGAAGGGGGACTGTTGGAGGGGAGTAGGAGCGGTTTCGACTGATCATTACTGCTCCAATCAATCATACAATTACCCATGGTCATCATGGGGAGCCTAATCAATCCCCTATTTAACCACACACAGCCCCAAACTCTCTCCCATTTGCACTATTCCAATTTCTGCAGCAGTTTGAGTGAGGTGAGTTGTGTGTGATTTCTCTCCATAGTCCAGGAAGGTTGAGGGCGAATTGAGGCTTCCAAATCCTTCATCAAGTGGTTTGTAAGGTTTCTCTACCTTTCTCTTTGGCCTGGAGTCGGATTCTAGCCTTCTAACTTAGGATTTTGGACATTCGATCCGAAATAGGTTCAATCGGAGGGAAGTCGGTTGTGAGGGCTGTGTTAGACGATTCCAGGGAGAGCAAAGCAGAGATTTTGGATTCCTAACTCATCCCAAGTAAGTTAGTATTGTGCACGTCGATTTTTAGAAGTTTTGGTTGAGTATAACTCGAGATATAGGCTCATCTCTTCCTCTTACAAAATCTGTCAAATAGGGTTTTCCTACAACCAATTTTGTTGCTCTGAAATTTCGACCATGATCCGTACATTTTTAGAAGATCCTTCCAAAATATAAAATATTTCTAACATTCTAAGTATGCTCTCTGTAAATTTTCATAATTTTTAAACATTATTTGGGCGTCGAAAACGGATCTGGTTTTCTGAGTTCCTACGCTGTCAGTTTTAGTGCTATTGTGTAGTCAGTTTTTGTTGTTCGATTTACTCTTGCCTATGATCGTTTTCAGTGGTTGTTGTCTTCATGAAATTTGTTTCATTCTGTGTCTAGATCATTTCTGTAAAATTTCATAATTTTTGGAATATGTTTGGAATTGATATGAATTTTTAAATGGACTGTGGTCGGATGAACAGTAGAGTTTTAACTCCTTAAGAAAGTAGGTTCTGAAATGATTTTTTTTGGGTCACTTAGCGTCCGAATTTGAAGATGTTTATTTCTAAGAAAAATGTTCACTTGGGTGTGTTCTAGCTCTTGTAAAAATTTCAGAATTTTTGGAGATGATTTACTACATTTCCAAATGTGGCTATGAAAACTGCCAGAGTGTCATTATTTATCGGTAACTCTATCTTATGTGTTTTGATGAATTAAGAGTCGAACGTTGCTCGTTTTTGATATTATATGCAATCTGGACATATGGTGATATTATGAAATGATAAAGACATGGTTTTTAAAACTTTGTACGTTTTGATCGAGTGGGATGCCATTATTTTAGAGGGTAAGTGCACTTGGTGTGAGCTCGTTGGGCCGCCCCCTCTTTTTTAGCCAAAACGGCACATGTGAAATTGTGGTTTCATGGTTGTAAGAGTCTATACTCATAAATGTATCCGTACGAGTTATCTAGGGCTCCGGAGTGGTCTGTATAGGGTCACTGCTTTCACATCCATCGTGGGTACGAGTCCCAGAGGTGGGTTAATTCCAAGGGTACGTCCCTAGAATCCTTATGTTGAGTCCTTGGGGGTTTTAGTCCCAAGGGGCAAAATTTGATGTCCTCGATCATAACGGAAATTGTTGAATATTCGTGGAATATGTGTAAGAGATTTTAAATTATTTTATTTATTCATCTTTTTAAATTAAAATATTATTTTGTGTACTCTCCTAAAAACTTTTAGATTTCGTTGTGCTATGTATTAACTTACGCAGTACCTTTTGCACTGATAAATTGTTGTTTTATTCTTTTTCAGATTTCGCAGAGTAAGCATTGCATGGAGGGACGGGATTTCCATTATTAAAGACTTGTCGCATTTTATTTTAAGGATTAATTTAAATTTACGTATTGGACATTGGACTATGATTTGGGCCACCTGTTTTGGCCTTATTTTTAGTTTCCGCATTATTTTTACTTGTGCATGGTGGATTATAACTCTGATTTAAATTCGGGCACTTTTGATTGGTTTTAAATATTTTCAAATAATGATGCAACTTAAGCTGTAACATTCTTTTAAATGAGCTCGATTTGATCGTGTCTTGTTTAAGGGAGTGTGGCGGTAGCGTCCCGGCCTGAGTGACCAAATCTGGGGTGTTACAATAACTTACATGGTAACATAATGCAAGACATAATTTAAAAGTATAATTTAAATAAAAGAAATTAATTTTGAAGTCTTTTAATTCCCCGTTACTTCAAGATTAGGTATTTCAAGATTTCTCGATTGCATCGCAATCTCAACAAGTTTAGCCGGCAACCGGCGGCCTGCAGCTGTATCCGCCATACCCAGTACCACTCTGAAGCCTCGAGAAACCCATACGGATACTCCCGAGAGTGTAGGCCCTATATATCTCGCCGTTTTGGCATAATTTCTCATGTTTAGCACCATCATCTATTCAGGCACGACGCAGTTAGGAGGGCACCCTGCAGAGCACTCACCCCCTAATTTGTTTTTAATCAAGATGCAAGGGAATTTTCAAAAATGTTGTTTTTATTAATCTCAGAGGAATTTTCATTTGTTTGTATAGTAAAGGCCAATTTCACAAATTTCTCAAGTTTCTCAAAATATAACTTTCATGTGTCGTTGTTCGCGCCATTCTCATTTAAAAATTCAATTCAAGGCCAATAATTCTGAAAATTTAACAATAGCTCGAAAACACTGGAGCAAACAAGTTTTGTGTTTTAAGTTTTTCGATCCGGGTTAAGGAAACGAGTCAAAAGTTTGAATTTGTACAGAAATATCATTCTGTCATAATTCAGAATGTAGCAGATTTTAAAGATCCGACTTTTAACTTATCAAATGAACTCCAATCTTTATAAAATTTTACAGGGGTATTCAGGACTCATGTATCTACACATTTCATGTTCAACTCAGGTCCTAATACGGCCTAGATCTAGTCTCAAAATAGCCAAGAAGTTCAAAAACTAAATCTGTCACCATTTCAAGATATGATTTTATTGCAGGTTCATACGGGTCGATTTTCGGGTGCCAAACTCTATGAAAAATTACGAAATTTTTACAGAACAAAGATCAGGGTGTTAGAAACACTTTTCATGTTTTGAGTTTCTTCGTTTGACCATTTAAAAGGTCCGAAAAATTCGTACAAAAATATTGCACGCGAGTAAACAGATTTTGATTAGGGTTTCTTGTTAAATCTTTTTGTTCGGTTGATTTTAGTCACCCAAAAACCTAAGTATGCATTAACTTACTTGAAATGGTTCTCCGGCTCTTCGATTTGATCACGACGACCTCTGCGTTCACCGTTTGTCCCCCGAAATCCTTCGTTCTCCTTCTTCTTGTCTGGATCGGGGTTTGGAAAAGAAAAACGTGGGTAATTAGTTTCGTATTCGAATTTGAATGGAAAAGGGTTGACAAGAACCTTACCCTATTGTCCACTTACATCCAAGATCCTTTAAGTTCGCCTGGAAATCGTCCTCCTTCTCAGAATTCTTGCCTCCGACGTCTTAGAATTAGGGTTTTCGGGTATGGGAGTCGTAAGAATGTTCAAAAGGACGCACGGGCTGTCAAGAGGCCTTTTTATAAACTCACAAGGTCTTGAGGACGTCCACGAGCTGCCATGGAGAGTCTTGGGCCACAAGAGGTGCAACCGACTCGAAAAATCCGAAATCGGGCGAGTGAATTTCGCATGGGGCGTTTCTGACCGCTGGCGCGCCCGTGGCGCGGGAATTGGCTCGCCCCGAGCGGAGGCTGCGTGGTCTTGGTCTTGACTTCGGTCAGGGCCGGATCGTGCGATCCGTCGGGCCTTTTCTCCTCTCTTTCGGACTTCTATCCCCCTATGTTCTTGGACTTCAATTTTCGGGCTATTCTTGGGCTCTAAATTCCTATCTTAATTTTATTTGAATTTCAATTAAATTTAGGGTTCAAATTATTGAGTCCATTTGTATTGGGTTCTCTTTGAACAATTTATTTAATTAGATTATCTTTAACTACACGGGCTCTTGGAACTTTAATTCCTTTTTGAATTAAATTCCATTTCTCATTTCTTCTTTTAATTATATATTTATTTCATTATGTATTTATTTATTTATTTATGTGACATATTTCTCTAGTATTACATGTAGCAAAGGCCCAATGATATTTCAGAAAATACAATTTACCGTTTAGCCGAACGCCTTATTACACTTAATGCAGCAATATATAACTGTCGTGTCTAAAAACTGGATCCTTCCTAAACATTCCCACATGCTTTAGAGATTAACATGGGCTATTGTTGATAGTCATAGCATAGCAAATAATTAGTGGAAACTAACGTCTTGAAAATTTGAACGGTATTCTATGATCTGATAAGGTCAAACTCATTCGTGGAATAATCACTCTATCTCCACTGCTTTCGCAATCAATACTTCACCCCTAAGACATTTTTTCTCACTCTTGTCGGAACCAATGTACTGTGAGTCAATACTTCACCCTCCAGGATATTTTTTCTCATTTTTTCGCGAGTCAATACTTTACCCTCCAGCACTATATCATTAGACATGTACTGTCAACACTTTTCCACATATAACCAAGAAATGTTACAAAAGACGACAACATAATAGAAAAAGCGATTTTTCAAAATACGTGATTAAAGTGGTAGAAAAAAAATCTCTTTTAGAACATTATGCACATTAAATGAGGATTGACTAATACAAATGAATTTAGAATCCCATATGAAATATTTTTCTCTATAAATTTAATTAAAGTGAACTTAGAATCCCCAATGTAATTTAGATATTTTTTTTTATTAGTTTTTCTTAAAAAAATGTAAAATGTAGTCAAATTTGAACTAGTTACATAAAATTATTGTATTAATAAAATTCCTATCAATCAACACACATATTAATTGTTTATAATTTTTTAATTTTCGTATTGTATCCATTTAATAACTCTTCAAATGTATAATCATTGCCCATCACTTCTACTGGAACTATAATATGATTAATGGCGATCAATAGAGTTTGTAGAGCTATCCGACGAGACCAAGGATTTCCATTACCGAAAATAGTGTTTGAGTGCGATTCCAAAAACGTTATTAGTTGGCTTAAGGATCCGGATAGCGTCCCATGGAGGTTCTCAAAGTTGATGGTACCAATAACGTATGTTCTGAGATTTGGTGGGGCGGTCACGGTGCAACACAAGATGAGAGAATGCAATGAGGTTGCTGACCACTGGGCCAAGAAAGGAGCGGCTGAAGGTGATAAAATTGAAACTTGGTTGTGAAAGGTGATGCCATGAGGGATCTGTGTAATAGAGACCAATCTGATGCAGGTCGACGAATGCACTGGTATGATGATTACAGTTCTCTTCGCCATTCGAGTTTGCATGGGTAGGCTGGTTGAAGGCCTATGAATCGGATGACAAAAAGTTGCAGCATCATTACCATAAGTTTTTATCTTCGGTTTCCTATTTCTGAACTCTAGTTCGGTTGGGTGATGTAGGCTTTTATTTTTGTAGTGATGCATTATATGATGTTTCGGGATGGATACCGTAATGCTGTAATGATGTGGAAATGCCGGTTTTTGGCCATGGAATAAAGATACAATTACTCTAAAAAAAAATGTTAAAGTAATTATTTAAGATATTCCATTTTTTTTTATTAAACTATAAAATATTACTCTAATAAACTTATACATAATTATTATTAAAATAAGAATAATATTGTCAACATCGTAACTTTTTATTTCAATACTATTTTTTATTGGATGAATTTAGGTAAACAAATAATTTTTAATAGAAAACGAATGATTTAGAACTTGAAAAACCAAAGACCATATGTATGTCTCATTCATTGCCAATAAATGTATTATTGAAAGAAATATATCAATTTTTTATGTATTGGTAATTAATTATGACTTTCTACTATTCGAGTTTTGATGAATTTTTTATATTACATAATTATGCAAGAAACTGTAGGAATATACAACATAGATCGAATATAAATTATATAAAATTGGTAAAGTAACAATATAAATTAGTGGAATATATAATATTAATGACATATTATATTGTATTGGAAATTGGTAGCACCAACACAACCCTTTTCAATGGCATTTTTTTTAATTATGTTTGCCAAAAAAAAGTTGAAATTTCCGATTCTCAAATGAAAAATTCATTGTGAGGTGACTAATACAAATAAATTTAGAATATCCATATAAAATTATTTTTCCTATAAATTTAAATAAACTCTATTTAACTTAAATATTTTCTAATTAATTTTTCTTAAAAAATGTATTAGAAAGTCAACTTTGAATTAGTAACTACATAAATTATTATATTCATAACACTACTCACAATCATCACACATATTAATTGTATAAAAAAATTTATATTTTAAAAAATTCGAGTTAATAAATCTTTTATGAATTTAAATAAATTATGTTTTTTTTAAAAATAAAAGTTAACATTAGAAGGTACAAAAAATAAAATATCTTAACTCAAAATTAGAAATTATATACAAATTCATTAAATCCTGATGAGAGAAATGATTTATAGACATGTTTATTCTTATTTTAATAGAAAAAATTAGTATGAATTAATAGTCTTGAAACTATTAGAGCGAAATAATTTTGGGATGTTCAACAAATTTAATAAAAATGAATAATGATAAATGATGATAGAGATTAAAAAATATCAATTTTAGTACATTGTGCACATTAAATATGAGGTCACTAATACAAATAAATTTAGACTCCCCATATAGAATTATTTACTTTTCTATAAATTTAAATAAAGTCTATTTATAAAGTAACTTAGTTATTTTCTGATTAATATTTCTTAAAAACATTGTACGTAGTCAAATTCGAATTAACTACATAAAATTATTATATTAATAACATTCTCACAATAATTATTTTTGTTCTCAATGTCAATCATCATTTTTGAGATATAGATATATATTTTTTACTTGTTTAGGATAAATTATATGTATAAATGAAATATAAATTATATCGTTAATAGTATCAATATAGAGAGCTAATCATGAATTTATAGTATTAATACACCATTTTACTACTACTAATCAACCAAAACCAACTCAAAAGCTATATGCTAACTTAATATGAGCTTGAAAGTTATGTGATGCTAACAACTGTGAAGCTTACAACAATCTATTAAACAATAGCACATTTTCCCGATAATCTTCAATACCACATCAGAACAATAACCAATGCAACCTATTTATAGAATTATTTCAGCTGAAACAATACAAATCTTGCAATTAAGTTACTATGCTGACAATAATTTGTCTCCATATGCAGGCGTGTTACAACATAAGCAACCAAGTGATACGCGGCAGGAAGCTGAGCATTAATTCCATTTACAGCCAATAAATAACAACGAGAGGTGGATATGTGATTACCCAAATTAGTGGGATTAACGTAAAAGTGATTCCAACTGCCTTTTTTTGTAATGAATGAGAAATTGATGTGTGGTGCGGCGTTTGCATATCCGAAACAGCACCGGGGGTATCGACGGGAAGGTGAGATAGGGGATGATCGAACTAAACTCCTTGCCAGATGATTTAGGCGACGGACGAGAAAGATCAATAGCAAGTGATAACCCCTTTACCGACGACGATGATAAAGCAAAGGGGGGAAGCGTACCAGCGGGAGGCGATGATGTTTTGGAGACCTAGGATGATTCAATACAACAAACTTGTTATGAAATAGCAGAATATGATGACGACGAGGAGGAGTGTATTGAAGGGTGCCCCGAAACGATCACTGAAAATAAGGGCGATCCGGGTGCTGTAGGCGATGCCGCAATAAGCCGTATTACACGAGTGTTAACATGTACTCCCTGTAGAAGGACGTCTTGAATGTATTCAAAGATATGGATGATTTATTCTGGGATATATTGATGCTATAGTGGATGCAATTGTAATGCTGTATATAATGAATAGTGTTATTATTTCATGTTAATGTTTTGCAGATATAAGGGATTTTGAACATATTGAATTCAAAACTGTAAGAGATGTCTATAGTGCATACTACAATTTTGCATATGGGCGTGGGTTTTTGGTGCGCAAACAATATGAGAAAACAGTAGCGAGAGACAAATCTGTTGTGAGGTGATGCGTTATTGCTGTAGCAAACAAGGGTACAAGGATAACAGTAAGGTCAATCCAGCGAACAAAGATCCAATAGGAAAATCATTCCGGGGAGAATCTAGCCAACGTAAAATACGGATATTGGATGATACACGCGTTGGCTGCTATGCAATGATTGGTTTCAAATATGATCTGAAGCGAAAGGTTTATGTAGTTAGCAATCTACATGATGTACATAACCACCCGTTGCAGGATAGAACTACGGCGCCCGTGTTGAGGTCAAACCATAGGATTCTACAACATCATGAGCTCATAGCGAATCTCGGTAATAAGGCGGGACTGACAGTGGGAGATTCATATGTACCGATTAGGGCAATGCCAGGGGGTGCCGAAAAGGTTGGTTTTTTGAAATCCGATTTGAAAAACATGATGAATCGTAGGCGTACAATAAACATGAGAAAGGGTGAAAGCCATGCATTACTGCAATATTTTAAGGATAGGGAGCATGCTGAGCAGAATTTCTACTATAGCATGGAGATTGACGACGACAAAGAAATATGCTACATTTTCGGGGCTGACACGAGGATGAGGGATGATTACAAGCATTTTGGGGATGCAGTAGCCATGGACACAACCTTCAACACAAACAAAAATGCACGGCCCCTTAGTATTGTATTCTGCTTTAAATTATATTTCAACTTCATGAGCATGGACACAATTTCATGAGCATGTTGCTCCAATTGTTGATAACTTTTGTATCATTATGCGGTTTACGTTTCCGAAGAGCATCCATTGAGCATAATATTCTTAAAGAAATTAGATAAGGAGGAATAAGATTAGGAAAATGGAAAAGCAATTAGGATAGAATTCACCAATTGAATACCGTAAGCATAGTCGGGAAACATGCAGCCTTAGCAGAGGGGTTATGCATATCGATGTCACTGAACAACCTCCTATTCGCCACTTGAACGTAGGCATCAACAAATAAGGATGGTATGTCCATAACAGGACCGACTTGCTCGATCTGCTCCTTCCATACAGTGATGTGGCCGTCTTCATAAATAGTTTCACCTATATTTTGGTTGGAATTTAGTTGCTTAGTGTTCAAATGAACGGGATCGTATTAACACAGCAAAATAAACATGATTAAAATTGAATATACGGAATATGAAGATTTAATAGGTGATGCATAAACAAACATACCAGGTGCATTCTTTTTCTTAAATAACCATTGCACGACTCTCTTCTCTAATGCCGAGAGTGAGGACCACTTCTGTAGCTCACGTGGTTTGTCGTACGATGGTGACATGACTGCCTTTGACGGCCTTCGGTCACGCTTGGGCTTAGGGGAGAGAAAAAGGGTGATGAACGACCCCTCTTGCGTGATTTATCGTCTTCTTGAGATGGGACAATGGCCAAAGGTGGAGGATCCACGAAGTCATCATCTCTCCCATCTTTGTGCATCTGTATTAAACGGGGAAAAAATTGGGGGGGGGGGGGGGGGGGGGGGCGGGGGGAGGCGTATCACAAAACACACAAAAGAAAGAGCAGGCAATTGTACACAATTCTGTACAGTACATGAGTTTATGTATGCATCAACTATACACAAATATTGGTGATAACATATAATGAATGTGCTGGCAGCAACAATGACATAGTAACAGATCATTAATTAATAGTATATAAAACACACACAGATCAATGTGTTTATTATTTAGTACCACATTTGTTTCCATGTTAATTGTCATTGGTGTGCCGAAAATATCCCGGACTGGCCGCGCGCTGGAGCTCGGTTCAGTTGCGGCATGGCTACTAACTCCGTGCCTCAAGCCAACTTCTTTATCGACCCTACAAGGTGGAGGAGCAATTTCCTGATCAGCCCCAGCACGACCCGAAGCCTCAGCCGCATTAGCAGCAGTATTGATTTCCTAGGGGAAAAATTTGCTATTAATGCACGTCCATGATACGGGGAAATGTAGCTATTATTGCATGTCGGAAAAAAAAAGTAAGACATAACATACTAACCGCCATTAATTACCTATTAATAATGATGGGTGAGCCTAAAATATCCTAGTTAGGCTGCGAACTGGGGGGGGGGGGGGGGGGGGGCAAGTGAGGGGGTGATGGGCACATATAGCCGCGATTCAAACCCACTGGAGGGGCAAAGAATTTTGGGTGGAGGAGCACTGCCCTGGAGATTCCACAGAGATGACATTGTCATTAGCAACACCATCACCACCAGAGGCATCACCCACTACTCCAATAACAGTGGCACCATCTATCCGATCCTGCAAATTGGCCTCACCTCCAGCTGCACATTGCGCTTCACCTTTAGCAGCCCACACCTCCGCCATCTCAATGCATCCCAATTCAAGGTTGACTTCATGCAGACATTTTTCCAACACTTCAATTTCCCTCTTAAGGCGATCATACTCAGCTTTGAGATAAGCTTTCCTCTGTTGAGTATCTATAGCACCAGGAGCCTGCAAATGGGAGATGGATTCCCATTATGATGGTATTTTGATATGCTATGTGTATAAATAATCTACTTGTACGTTTACCTTTTGTTTTTCTTGATCGTGACAGTCCACCTTTTCTTGCCCCCGTGTTGGAGATGCTGCCTGTGAGTTGTTGGAATGTTGGGATGTAAAGAATAACAAAGGGTATTAAAAAACATATAAAAAAATGCATGGTGGGACACAATGCAAGCTGGCATGGCTGGAAAAATCAATCTTGTGCAACTGAATAAATCAAGCAAGCCAATTTAAAAAGCATCCTGTAAAAACTATGAGCAGTATCATAATCTGTTCACGGCAAATAAAAACTTATAAATAAAAAATTCAAGCACTGCATTTTCCATATAAAATATAAATTTCATAAAATATTAGTCATTAAATAGTTACCACATGCCAAGTGTGACAAGAATAAAAAAGAACACATGTATAGAGTTTAAAATAGTGTTAAATAGTCATTAAAAAGAATTAGATACAATCACAAATGTCTAAATAAAGAATATATAGAGTTTTATTTGAATCAAATTAACTATGTTGCAGCACTTGTATCAATAAGATCTATCACGGTGGCATGGGAACACATGACATTGTAATTAAAAAAGAACTGGATCACAGCCCTGACAGGTGTATAGCACATTACATATCAGTGTATAGCACATTGCAATGTAAAAAGAACATTTAGTTGTATGTATGTATACTACCTTGTCATCGGTTGCTGTGGCAGCTTTCCGGGATTGGTGTTTGGTCTGCCTCGGTTGGAAGCACATGACCAACATACTTCTTAACATCATCCAAGGTGAGACACCTCTTCAAGCAACATGTATAAGACCTGCCGGATTTGTACTCAATGAAGTCGAAAAAAACATGCTACAAATAATTCAAACGTAATATGCAGAATGCACGTAGTATTACAATCAAATGTATGTAAACATTTATTTGCAAAAGCATACCATCATGCAGTGGAAGTCACTTCCCAGACGTTTGCGTAGGTTGTTCCTAACATTGCCATCGGATTTGGGGGGGGGGGGGAGATCATCTTAAAAATGGTGTCTTGAACAAAAAACGCCCAACTATATGGTACGCAACATACTAAGTAAGCCAAGCCTGAGACGACGATTGGAAATCGGGGAGAGCACAACACCAATGCAGAATAATGCATACAATCTCGAGTACCCAAGCAACCCCATTTGATTCGCCCAGTCAGGCGAATTGACAAGTTCAGACAACCTATCCCAATTAACATTGGTCTTACCCTGATCACAAAGATTAACTTTGCTCTAACCTGCATACAAAAAGGATCGTCCTCCGTGATCTTCTCCATGGTTATCAAATCTCTCCCATGTCCATGAGGGAGGTCATACACATCAGCAATTCGCTCGGTTGTCAGCTCCAAGATACGACCATCACTAAAACGGAAGCATTTCGCATCATGATCCCACACCTCCATGAGGTGCACCATAGGTATGACAGGAACATGATTGCCTTTGATACACAACATCCCTCCGAAGCAAGATCCATTAATGTAGTCCCATCTGCCGTCTGAATGATTAACATCAAGCTTCTGGTTAACATCGAACACTAGCTTAGGCACACAGGCCAACTGTGTCGCCCTTGCCCTATCCATTAGACTCTCCATCCTGCATCATAAAACCAATCCAACCTTCAGAAAAAAAAAAAAAAAAATTCCAACTTCACATACATAGAACAACCAACTTACTGAAAACTTCAAAACAGTTAACAAAATAATAAAGCAAATATCTTTGAACAATCTAAGCAGCAAATTTCCACAATCACAAAACCATTGTTGCCCATCCCCTCAACCATATTGCTCGAAAATACCAAAACCCATAACACAAAAAAATGTTTTAGTAGACGCTGAATAAACGCACAAATCATGCAATCGGACATCATCGGCAACCCTAAATCCAACCACCGACCAAACAAGGAAAACGGTATATTCGACAATCACACAAAGGGGATACGGATTGTGGCCGGAAAATTTTGAAAACTGCAACCGAGGGAATGGGGGCACAAAAAATCGCGACACAATTCCAACCACCTTAAAATGAAATGGGTTTACACTGACAACAATGAGTGCGAAATCAACTCACCCGGCTCATAATCGAGCAATCAATAGTTAACCCGAGCGTGCGACACCACGCAAATGACCGACGGCCGCGAAGAAATCGTCCTTCAGCGGTGACGAGAGGACGGTGACGAGAGGAGGGTGATATAGTTTATTAGTGAGTGAACCAAGGTGTTTTCAGGGGGAAAATAATGCTCTCGGTTTCTAAGGAGCTTTGGGATGTTTAAAAACTAAAAAAGGAATGATATAGTGTAAATCCAGAAGTGGTCCAAAAGGATGAAACAAAAAATACAAAACACAACCTGGTAAGAAAATTAAAAAATACACAGAATTTCAAAAGATTTGGACAATAATGGTGGCCCATCACACGTGTGACAATTACAATCCTTCACAATCAATGCCCACGATTTCGGGGATCGAATAAATAAAATAACCCAAAAATACCATCAATTACGAAAACTGTAAAAAGGAACAGAATATTTAATTATACTACCATATGTGTGAAATTAAAAACAACAGCACATATATTATTACATCAAAAAATCACGTCAGCAAATGCAAAGTCCGCATACAAACCCACTCGCAAATCTTGCATCTGCGGAGTTCCTCTTCAATGCTCAACAGCTGTAGATTCATAACTCAGAATAAGAAATAATTATAATCAATAACTAAATTGAAAATGTTGTCCAAGGATAGAAACACAACAATCCAACATAGAAGACTACAACTTAAGAGCATTTCATTCTGAAAGTCGAAGGATAATGGGGCGAACAAAAAAGATCATTCATTAGTTTTTTTGTTTTTTTTTTTTAGCAACTTTGACAATTATGTGAAGATTGCTATGCATCAACCAAGCGAGATTACAACAGGGCTCATGTTTAGAAAAATACAAAAAACTACAAATGCTGCAACCTGCATACATTCAGCTCAGCAATGAACAATGCCTCATAGTTGAATCTAAATTGAGAAACACCTTTAGAGACATCAAGAAAGCCCAGCAACACAAATCACTAAAAAAAAGGTTCCAGCGCTAGGGAGTAGGGACAGTAGCTCCGCAAACCAAATACTTCTACTAAACAGATATGTATACAACAGACTTCCAGTAGTACTTTGGTTCATGAACACCAGAGTGAGGCCCATCGTAGAATCTCCTAAACCTCCTTGAAATTGATCAATATTTGATCCATCTGCGGTTTAAGTCTCCTTACTTTTACACCTGCCATGGAAAGAAGTTTGTGAGAAGCAATATAGGTAGGTTCTGAATTATTCAATCTCTTCTCCATATAATAGATAACTTCGGAAACACCTTCATTAATTACTGCATGTATCTGTTGGTTCAGCCCAAAAAACCGGATAATAATATATTTTACCTGAAAAGCTCAATTGATGCTGGAATAGGTTTGCCATACACATTTCCACCACCGGACACTGTTAGATCAAGATGTACATGAATATATTTCTACATGATGAAAAATATGAAGAGCTAAAGTGATCATTACAGGAGAGCAATATGACTAATTTAATAAAAAAAAAAATTCTTCAAATAGAATTCTGAGTAGGAAGTATTAAGTTGCATGCACCAATATTCATGCTTGCTCTTTGGTATATGGCTCGTCATTTTCAACCTGCTTTTATAAAAGAAGAAAAGAAAAAAAAGGAAAAATAAAAAATTTGAAGCAAAATTTAATACAGTCGAAAGTAAATTCAGAACAATAACAAAGAATCTATGTTATCTCAAAAATCCGTCAATGGAGAACAAATGAGGAGTCCCAAAACATAAACAATTATGTTGTCTCCAAGATAACTCAGAAAATGATTTGACAAAACAACCATTGATTTAATACGGGTTACAATAAAGTTAAAAGGAAAGGCTTGCCATTAATTAAAGCATAAACAAAAAGAAAAATCAATGGCAGAAAGAACACAAACACTTCGATTGCCATTCTGGAAAATTTAAAGAATAGCAGACAACCCATCAAAAACAGAAGCCAATTGGTCATACCTAACTGAAAACTCAGCTACCATTAAATACTAACTCAGGAGGTGGAATCTCACTCACCACCATCCCCATTAAAAGGGATTTTTTTAACATCAATCCAAAACAACATACAATTACAAAGACAATCAATTTGCTTGGTCAGTCATACCAATCAATCTAAAAAAATACATGCACACGAAATTACCCACGAAGAATGTAGCATACACGGGAAAATCCATAACCATACAATTAAACAAAGAAGAAATAAATCCCCAAAACAGAAATACATTGAGAAAAACAAAAATCGAACGCAACACGTCCATAAAAAAGGCAATTATTTATAGATGATGGAAGATATACCTGGGTGGAGGAATTAACATCGGTAGGGGCAAGTGAGTATATCTGTAACACCCCTATTTTATAAAACAACGGAAGGACGGGTGTTACCGCCACATTTTATATTTAAGCTCACTACCAAGTTTACTTAAGTAGAAAATGCTAAGGCTAAAATTTAAAATACATTTAAAATCATAACAGATAGCAATAAAATAATAATTTCAGAAATCATATTAGTACGTGTTCTAAATAATATATAAGTTCATGATAAAGATGTAAGTTATTACTTACTCCATATTTTATTAATGTTAACGTTTGCATAATAAATACTATTCATTGAGTTACTTTGATTCGACTTTTTCACACAGTTATATAATATAAAACATAATCAAGTGAGATCTTGTTAGATTCGTCTAATCACGTAGTTTTATAATATTAAAGTTTTATAATTTTTTATTTTATAAAATTTGAGATATTACTCTTTAAAAATGTGTATTGGAGTGCGTGAAAATAGGGAATGTTAAAATTTTTGGAATACGGAGGGAGTATTTAAAATACCGATTTGACCTCGCAGGGTCGAAATGAAATAGTGTGGCATAAAAGCTTATTTAAAAAATCCCCAAAATCCCAATGCAAATGTCATGCCAATCTCAGTCTTCTATCATGAAAAGAAGTGAAATCAACAAAATCAGCAATGCTGAGTAAGTCAATCCCCTGTCCCACACATGCTGGAAACTCAGGGTTGACCCAACGACACAAAGGAATAATTTATATAGCAACACCGATAATTTACCGAATTTAATTCCCAAAATTTATAATGTAGGTAACACATATGTTAAATGAAACCAATCCAATGCACCATACCAATCCAGTAATCACATATATCATCTCTCGCCATGCAGATGACTCTATAACTATTAACACCGGTGTCCTAGACTAGTACTCCGACTGTCTAGGGTTATAGACACATACAGGCTCTACCCATAGGAAGGACAATGTAATACCCGTGAAATCATTCACCCATAAATAAATAAATAAACACATAAATAAATAAATAAATAAATAAATAAAATAAAAATAAAAAGAGAAATGGAATCTAATTCCAAAGATTAAAAAGGAATTTAAATTCTACGAACCCGTGAAGTCGAAAATTGTAATACCCTATATTATTCAAAATATATTTTAAATTAATCTATTAAAATCATTTTATTACTTGTATAATTATTTATATGCATAGTAATTTATTAACACACATATATATACATATAATTATAATATCATCTTATATAATAATAATAATAATAATAATAATAATAATAATAATAATAATAATAATAATAATAATAATAATAATAATAATAATAATAATATAATTAAAATAATAATTATAGTAGTAGTAATAATAATAATAACCACAATAAAATAATATGTATATGGTAATCGAAACAAGATTTAGTCTATCTTTAGATATTGGCAAGATTTAGCATATCTTTAGTATAACCTTCAATGATAGCAAAATATTTGGAAATCAAATCTTGGATCCTAAGTCTCTAAATAACCGCCCTTTACTTCTTTTTAAATTTAATCTTTTTCATCTTCCTAATTTGCTATTCATATCAATTCTACATCCACAAAAAAAAAGAATTCTACGTACAAAAGAAAAAAAAGAAAGCGAAGAAGAAAAAAAAATACATCTTCCTCCACCTTCAAAATTCAAAGAAAACCCTAGATCTAGATCTTTGGAGGCAAGAAGTTGAGAAGGAGGACGTTTTCCAGGAGAGTTCAAGAGTTCCCGGGCATAGGAGGACTGTGGAAAGGAGAACGAAGGATCTCGGGAGACAAACGGTGAACGCAGAGGCCGTTGTCATCGAAATCGACGAGCCAGAACGTCCATAGATCGGTAAGTTAATGCTTACATGGTTTTGGGAGTAATAAAACACGTAAAACTAAAAGCTTAATCAAATCTTTCGTAAATCTGTCAACATACGTTTTCTACCGGCGCAACAATTTTGTCAAATTTTTCAGAACCTTAAAACGTCTTCGAACAGAAAAACTTAAAACACAAAAAACGTTCCTAAGGCTTAGATCTATTTACTGTAAAATTTTCAGAATTTCTAGAGACGTTTTGATATCTGAAATCCACCCGAAACCGAACTGCTGAAACTTGGATCTTGAATTTCTTGACAGAACTTAGGTCCGATCTTGATCACGTTTTTGACATAGGATCCAGATCGATTTAGATCTTTGGCCAAACACGAAAGTTGTAGATAATTGTCTTAAGATGATCTCTGTCAAATTTTATCAAATTTGGAGTTGAATTACTATGGTAGAATTCGAAATCTTTAAACTGTGATACATTAAATTCGGACAAATTTATACTTCTGTGAAAATTGGTGTTTTTGACCTATTTAGATATCTCGGATTGAAAAAGTTAAAACACGAAAGTTGTAGATCTCGATGTTTTGGAGTCAGTTGTGTAATT
Source organism: Hygrophila difformis (assembly GCA_030278955.1). Classification (NCBI taxonomy): domain Eukaryota; kingdom Viridiplantae; phylum Streptophyta; class Magnoliopsida; order Lamiales; family Acanthaceae; genus Hygrophila; species Hygrophila difformis. The sequence goes on from JAOANR010000003.1 coordinate 51,600,343, forward strand.
TCGGAATTTTTGAAACTAAATCTGATTTTTAACGAATTTTAGAGTAAACTGTGGTTGACCGAGTCAAAACTTGAAATCTTGTTGAAACGGTGGAATTAGCCTTTGAGGTTGAAACGGATAGAAATACTTTGACATACGATACACGAAACGAGAAGATTAAAATATTGCGGGTTATGACGAAGCTAGATACTGTCAATGTTCTCTGCGGCTTGGGACATAAGAGCCCAAGTGTATGTCTAGGTTGACGTAAGAGCCCTAGCGAAGCACTGATCGTATGGCTAGCGGACGGATTAACTCTAATTAAAAGATCGACCATGATACTTGTGGACATAAGAGCCCAGGCGTAAGGCTGGCGGATATAAGAGCCCTAGCGATGATGATCTCTAAAAGATATGAAACGAGAAGTTTGCGAGAATTCCAAATTAAATCTGTATTAAATTGTGCTTTTATATTTATGGCAATTTATTTAATTACTGTGCAAGCTATATTTAAGATCGTATGGAATCCATGACTTTTAGATTATGCGATTAAATTATTATTAATTGAATAGATTACATTATGCACATGTTTCCTTTAAATTTAATTAAAGGCTTTGAAACCTCATAATCTTGTACGTGTTAACTTACTCAGCAAGTTTTTGCTGACCAAACCATTTATTTTTCCTTTTTCTTTCAGAGTTGAGAATTATGCATCGTCATATGCATACATGGGAATTTTGGGAAGATATATTATTTTGAATTATTGTATTAGACTAGATCTTGCATGAACGGGCCTGTTTAACCCGTGTTTTGGCCATGTTGGCCCTATATTTAAATTCCGCTGCATTATATTTGTAAATATTATTTTCCACTGTAACTTTGATGTATTATTTTAAAATCATATATGAATGGGCTGTTTGAATGTTTTAAATTCTGAAAAAACCATAGCCTTGCATCTCTTTAGTGAGCTCGGAGAAACCGTGTCTTGCTAGAGAGGTGTGGCGGTGACATCCCGACCTAGGTGACCAAAAACCGGGGTGTTACAGACAATTACCCTCATCCAATATCCAAATAGCCATAAGTTCATGCATTGGTTTCACAAAACATATATTTTACCAAATCCGATTCACATAATTACTGTACCAACAGAACCCAAAACGAAAGCCATACATTTATTCCATTTACTGTCAATTGCATGCTTGTTACGACGCCCTGTTATGGCGCGGCGCCAATGGACCGCCATACTGCCATGGCGTTATGGCGCCCGCCATGGCGACGATATGGCGGTAAATAGGTACAAAATATAAAATATTATATATATATATATATCATTATGCAAATATATATTTAAACTACATGCCATATAGTTCAAAATTCTAAACCCAAAAAACAGTTAAATGTCAAATAATGCATCATAGTTCCAAAAAAACAAAAGCTAAAGTTGCATCGAAAAACAAATTAGTGGTCAGTCATCAAACAAATCAAGGCCCCTAGGAGTATTCTCCAAGTTATTGCCATCCATTGGTGTATCATCTCTTTCTTCATCTTCATCATCTACATCTTCATCATCATTTGGAAATGGTTCTAAATCCTCGACCTCCTCATCTTCATCCACCAACATTGATGTAGGATGACCACTACCACTACCTCTCCTAGAATAGCTTCTGAAAGAACTTGAATTTCTTCTAGTTCTTCCCTCAAGATTTTGTGATGCACCAACTGCTTCATTAACTTGTTCCCATAAAAGATCTTCCCCAGCATGTACTACACTGCTTGAATTATAAACCCATTCATTGTCCCATTGAAATTCTTCTAGGACTAATGGGTTAAAATTCTTGCCTTCCTCGCGCCTTTTCTGGAATCTTGTTGTGATCTTTTGGTCATATAGAATGTAAACCAAGTCATTCAATCTTTCATGCTCCAACCTATTTCTTCTTTTGGTGTGGATCTAAAACTAAAATAAAATTATTCTCAATTTAGAAATATAAAATTTATCTAATATATGAACAACACCTGTTTAATATTTAGTTACTTACAAATTCAAATGTACTCCAATTACGCTCACAACCAAAAGATGAGCAACACAGGCCTAGAATACGTAAGGCAAATGATAGGAGCTCGGGATGAAGAACACCATAAGCAGTCCACCAATCAACTACAATAAAAATAATAAACCAAAACTTAGTTAGAAATTATTTAATAATAATAATAATAATAATAATAATAATAATAATAATAATAATAATAATAATAATAATAAAAGAAAGTAGTAACTAGTAGCACTTACGAGGGCTATTTGTCTTACGTGCAGTGATGACCATTTGCTTTCCAAAACTTCCTCGCAAATTGTCATAATCATCCACTTGATCACTTATTTTGATAGCAAAACACAGTCTGGAATCATTTTCTTAAGTACACAATTAAACATAGCTCGTTGCTTACAGGCATATGTGAGATCACTTTCCTTTAATTCAAAGTACTTGGAGGGGTTTAAGAATAGTGCAGCCCCATACAAACTCACCTCCATTTGATCCACCCACCGCCTCTCAATTATTTGCATCACTTTCCCCAACAACCTTGCTTTATTAGCTAAAGATTCATTGATTTTTTGTTTGGCCATATTCATAGCCATTGTGAGTTCAGGCATGACTGGCTTTTCATCACCATCCACTATCCTCAAGACAACAAGAAGTGGAGTAGATACCCTTATCAAATCTTCAACACCATTCCAAAAGCGAGCGGAAAACACAATGTCATAAACTTTTTTCCCTGCTTCTGTACTAGATAACTTTGATTTGGACCAATCATCACTTGCAAACAAACTCCTCAAGGCATCTCTATGTCTGTACAAGCTTTGCAAAGTGAGGAAAGCAGTGGCAAAATGTGTGGCCCCCGGTCTCACAAGATCTTTACCTCACAACTTCTCCCTCATTGCATTCAAAAGTCTTCCATGCCTATATATGAAAGTAGTCACACCGCCGACCACTCTCAATCCTAGGCTTAAATTCTGCCATTTTTCCAATATCATCGAGAATTAAATCAAGGCAGTGCGCAGCACATGGCATCCAAAACAATGTCGGTATGCGCTCCTCCAATAATTTTCCTGCTGCTTTAAAATTAGCTCCATTATCTGTCACTACTTGGATAACATATTCCTTGCCAATCTTCTCAATTCTCTTTTCTAGTAAATCTGCTAACATCAGAGAATCTTGAACCTCACTCGAAGCTTCAACAGACTCCAAGAAGAAAGTTCCTTCCGGACTATTCACAAGAAAATTGATCAAACGCCTATTTCTTCTGTCAGTCCACCCATCAGACATGAGTGTGCATCCATATACCTTCCAAGCCTTGACATGTTGTTCTTTTAGTTTATCTGTCGCTATCAGTGATTCCTTGAGAAGAGGCACACGCAATTCATGATAGCTAGGGGGTTTTATCCCCGGGCCCAATTGCCAATCGATTCCATCATAATCTCATAGCTCCTAGAGTTAGCAGCATTAAAAGACATGCCATTTTCGTAAAAGAAGTCAGCAATGTAATTATACGTTCTATGAATCTCTTCTTTGGTCCTAGTACAAGCTTCAAGGGTTTTTTGCTTGTACCACTGGAATGCCTTTCTTCAACCACTTCCTGAGGAGTTTTTCTTATCATATTAACAACTGATTTACTTTGTTTCCCTGGCTTTGGTTGCACTACTGCAAAGTTCTTCATAGATTGAGTTTGTGAGAACTTTCTTTTTCTTGCAGTTCCCGAACTTGGTTGAGGATTAGTTGTTGCATTCGTTTGAGTAGGATCTTCATCATCATCACCATCTAAATCCAAATCTACGCGGGTGCATGCTCTGTTCTTCATCTTTTGTTGTAGAAACTCATGGAGCTCTTTGGTAATCTCTGTTGTTGTTTTCGGGCATTTGGCAACATCTCCAAAACCTCCAATCAAGTGTTGTTTCAATCTTTTAATTCCAGAATGTATCTGCTTTCCACATAGGGAGCATTCCACGAAATCATGGTCTGCCAAGTCTGGCCAAAACCTGTACTTCCAGCCTGGAGCATTCGATTTTGCTTTTCTTTTGGGATTCTTTGAAAGATCATAGCTTCCAGGTGCTTCAGCCATATGACTGTAAAGTAAATTACAACACATTCATAAGATTCAATTAATAAAAATTAATAAACCAAACCATTTAAAAAAAAACTAATACAATAATCATGTATTTCTATATAAATTAAAAACTACTACAATAAATAAACACTGCTACAGGCTACAACTATATAAATAAGGATGACTGGTACAGACATACTTCTATATAAAAATAATTATGTATGATCCTAAGACAAATATATATATATATATATATATCTCTATATTATAAGAGCCATCTTCCAAATCTTGCCAAACCTGAATTTGATTATTAACCATTGGATCAGATTTCAATTTCAATTGTGGCCCTTGATCTCTCAATTGATTTTTGTTCGTTGATTTCTCAATTGAAATTCTGGCCCTTGATTTACCAATCGCCCTTCCATTTCTGTTCGCAGACGCAATTCCATTTCTTCTTCTTCTTTCTTACCGATTACGCAATTCGTCTCCCACTCCTCCGCTTCTAAATTGACGTTCATTGGACGCACCCGGCGCTGCCTCCGCCGCCGCACCGCCATCCCTGCTTGCTCTCGCTCCTCAACCCTCGCCCGTCCCTGTCATCGTCTTTGTTTGGTCTTCCGATGCCGTCTCCCCTACGTGTGACGCCCTCCCTGCCTGGACACCGTCTGCCAGTGCCCGGCGTTGTCTTCTCTCTTTCGGCGCCCCTCGATCGTTCCTGCACGTCATCTGGGTTGTGGCTCTTTAATGTAAGGATTCACTGTAATTTTAGGGCTATTGTTTTGGGGGTTCGAAATTGGGGATCAAATTTTTCACCCGTGGCACATGATTTGGATTTGGATTCCAATGTGGATCTGGAAGGATCCGTCGGGTTGCCGATGAGTTGTTTGTGTGAGATTTTTAGGCGATTGCCGTCGACGGGGTTGCTTGAGGCGGCTAGGGTCTCTAGGGGTTGGAGAGAGGCGAGCAGAAGGGTTTGGCGTGCGGCGGAGGAGCTTTGCCTTGGGGTTCCGGCGCCCTCCCCTGCTGCTCTGCCATTTTCTTGTTTACTCTTCATCGTCGTCTCCAGTTGGAGCTTGACCATTAGCAAACGTCAGTTTGGGGGAACCGAATCGACGAAAATGTGGGGAGTGTGTTGAGGAGAGCTCAGAGTGTGGGGAATGAAGCTTCGAACGCCGAGAAAGATGAGTTGTTCGTGAGTTTCTTCTTTAAGAAAATATTTGCATCCCTACTCTTTATACTGATATAAATTGCCTCTGAGCAATGTTGATTATTTGAGGAGAGGTGTGGAGTTTTGAAGCATTTCTCTTGCTAGCCTCAACAATCTCCTCATTTATTTTTATTTTGATTTGATTTGATTTTTTTTATCGTTGGTGTTGGTGTTTTCGTTGTTGTCATCCACACCCTGAATTGCATCTTGAAAAATTAAATTTCTATTGTTGCAGAGAATGGTTAAATCTTTTGAGTTACAGAATTGCCAGGTAGATGATTAGAGTTGTGTTTTGTTTCTTTCGATTGGTGGACAAATGTTCAGTTCGGTCTGCAAAGTTTATATCACGAAAGCAGTGGGTTGTTGCTGGTGTTGATGACATGTTCATTCGAGTTTACGATTTCAATACAATGGATAAGGTCAAAGTTTTTGAGGCCCATACAGATTACATTAGATGTGTGGCTATTCATCCCACTCTCCCATATGTGTTCTCATCCTCTGATGATATGTTAATAAAGCTCTGGGACTGGGAAAAGGCGTGGTTATGTACTCAGATATTTGAGGGTCATTCCCGTTATGTGATGCAAGTTAGTTTTAATCCCAAAAACACAAATACTTTTGCCAGCGCCTCACTTCACCGTACTATTGAGGTATGTGTGTAAATATCCCCAGGTTAATTCTATGTCTGCAATTTGATTACTTAATTTCTTCTCATGGTCACTCATTTCATGAATTTATAGATTTGGAATCTTGGATCCCCTGACCCAAATTTTACATTGGATGCTCATCTCCAAGGAGTGAATTGTGTATATTATTTCACCGGAGGCAATAAACCGTACCTAATAACTGGTTACGATGACCACACTGCCAAGGTTTATGCTTCATTTCCCGTTTTTCTTATGGTGTGCGAATTTCTGTTACAAATTTTAAAATATCTTATAAGTTGTACAGGTATAGGATTATCAGACCAAAAGCTGTGTCCAGACTCTAGAAGGACATACTCACAATGTGTCTGCAGTTTGCTTCCATCCTGATCTTCCCATTATAATAACTGGTTCAGATAATATGAAATTCCATAGTGTTCAATTCGATAGGATTATTAGTACAATCATTATGCATGAATTCTACACCAAATATACACCGAGGCATGTGATGGATTTCCACCACTTATTGGCAAGTATTGTTCCAGTTGAATTTTTAACTTATAATAGAAGATTGATCTCCTTTTCTGAACTTCTTGCATTCTTTAACTATTCTAGCTCAAAATTTCAATTACCATTTGTTTACGTTTGGGGTTGGTCTATTAGATGAGTGAGTGGTTTTTCAGAAGCTTCTGTTTTATACTATATAATACCTTAAGAAAATGAATAAATTTTCTCGAGCGATATCTTAAGGTCAACCAAGTCATGGTCTCTTTAGAATTTAGATTAATAATAGTGTTTATTTTCCTTCCAAAAAAATAGTAGTGTTTATTTAGGTTGAAGAATTTCATATTGGGCATGCATAATCCATAAATCTTTTTCTTTTAATATTTTTTGATTAACCATTCCTAATACCCACATATATTGATAATCCATTTTCTTTTATATTATAACTCTAGAACTATAATTTGCTCCTTTTTCTTACTTATCTTGCCTGCAATTAGATATATATTTCTTTTTTATGTAGAAAATAAACACATATGATCTTGTATTTTTTGTCTTCTTGCAGGCTTGAAAATACCTTAAATGGCCTTGAAAGAGTTTGGGCACTTGGCTACATGAGAGGCTCAAGGCGGTTAGAGTCCTAGCACTCTATTGGATTATTGCTTAGTGGTAGTTTTATCCGTTTGAAAATGAGTGTTCAGTGGACTTAGAGCTGTCTAAAACATATTCAGATATTGGCATTTAATTTCAGTAGTTAATTATCCCGAGATATTTATGAATATCCACAGAATTCCATTGATTTACATGTCTGAAAGTGGCTTGACCGTTTGTGAAACCAAAACTTGGGTTAGGGTAGGGGGTTTTCTTTTTTTTTTTTGGAGCACCACTAATGAAAGTTCCTGTGTGGCTTCATCCAGTTCATATCTTCTATACCCAGGAGCCTGGGAGGGTTTATCTTGAAGCTGACAGTCTATCATATTCATGCTTGTGAACCTCCTGGTGATATCTTAGTTTTCCTTACTGGTGAAGAGGAAATTGAGGATGCATGTAGAAAATTAGCAAAGGAAATAGCTAATGCAGTGGATCAAGTTAGGCCAGCAAAAATAGTACCCCTTTACTCAACACTTCCTCCAGCAATGCAGCAGAAGATATTTGAATCTGCTCCACCCCCTGCAGTGGAAGGTGGTCCTCCTGAAAGGAAGATTGTTGTTTCAGCAAATATTGTTGAAACATAGTTGACTATTGATGGCATTGTTTGTCATAGATCCTGGGTTTTCAAAACAAACAATTTATAATCCATGAATTCATGTTGAATCTTTGTTGGTATATTGAAACTCACTACATTAATGTCATTACACTTGTTCCACTGTTCATACTCTATTTCAATTTGAAGTTAAACCTGACTTTCCTTTTGTAGGTTGTTGATTGCCGCCAGTGGCATATTTCTCTTCGACTGGATCCGAGAATTATCTAGGATCCGAGATTCGTCCAAAAGTATGTAACAGGATCCTTAATGGGTTTTCCTCCGGTTATGATTTGCTTTCTGATGATTACTGATGCATTTTTGATCTATTGATGATTTTAATAGCAGCTTTGCAATCACATCCTTTCTTTCACCCATGTCTTAAAAGTGTTCAGCCTTTCAGTTGTCCATTTTAAAAGTTCTCATTTGTTTTTGTTTAATGTGATAAAATTATTGCTTATGGATTATTGCTGCATGAAATTACTTTAGTATATGGTAGCTAAATATACTCAATACATTTTGGTAATTTATACAAGCATGTCACAGTGCCTGTTACATTGTGTGAAGAAATGGAGTTATTCTATCTCCAGCTTTATGTGCTCGGTATATATATATATATATTTTTCCCTTTTGGCATCATATTCTTTACTTTGTTTGTCTCTGTTTCTTACCTCAGCTTAGCTTCAAATTGAACTCATGAAACAACTGTACATATGTAATTTTTTCTCCATGTATTCAACAGTTTCCGCTAAAGCTGCTCTTAGCCTTTCTGGGACACTGTTAGGTTTCTCTCCTATCAAAGTTATGCCTTCTAAAACTACAATTCTGCCTGTGAATCCGACATTCCTTCCCAGGGTAAGAATTAGTCATCAGCTTGGCCCGCAATTCTGATAATCTTTTCTGGAAAAGGCTTGTTTGCAGTTGTGCTCGATTTCTTATTCATTGTTCGATTTGCTCGATTTCTGATTTCTGAAACGTGTTGCATTTCCGACTGGTGATGGAGGCCTGAAAGCTGCTCCTGCGGTAAGCCTTCAAACTTTTTTTATACTCAAGACACTTTGCATGATTTTGCAATTTCTATATATTCTTGCTTTCATTTGTTTTTGTATCCCTATTAAATTTTTGTTTTGATCTCTTGCTCATGATCCTAATAATTGAGTTAATCACTCTGAGGTAAATGATGCGGAGTCAGCTTCTATATCCACTGGTAAGTTACAAGAGGATGATTCAAGAGGTGCAACTCTCTTACAGAGCAATTTGTATGAAAACATGGGATTCTACCATAATCAGGCTCAAGAGGTCCATGCAGCCGATTGTTCTACAGGTAAATATATTTTCATCATGGACTTAATATATGTTTACATGATATGACCTATGATTCATTGAAATGTTGAGAGTTGTACTGCTTCTGATGTATTACATTTCAATTTAGCAGCTGAATCAATAAAATGGGTTAATAACAATAATTTATATTAGCTTTGCATTGTTAGATGTCAACAACTCAAGTTTCTAAGTCTCTTTGAGATTTTACAGATGAAGATATTGGTAGGCTTTGCAATTTCATCGTATGCTCTCTTTGTAGAAAATGAGGCATCTTCCTTGATTGATTTCTTAATAATAAAATTAAAGATTATGTGGTGGTAATTAGTTGTAGGATGTAGCCATACAGTTTGTTGGTGTTTGTACGGATGAGAGGATAAACATAAGTGAAATTTGGAATTTCTACAGGCCCGCCTCACCAAATCGACGCCCTTTCTATCGCGGAGCCGTAGCGGCGCATCAGAGCGAGGCAACCCAGCTCAATTTCATGCCTTTGTTCCCAAATGGCCAAAGGTTTGGGAGAAAGCTTGGGGCAGGTATGAGGCCGCTGCATCAGACATGGTCCGGGCATAGAATGCTCCCACTAAGTTTCAGAATTCAAATGTTATGGAAGGGGTCATATGTGAATTGTGAAGAGAAAGATTGGTACAGGTATGAAGCCGCTGCATCAGACATCCTTCTTGATTGAGCATGAATTTTGATATGAAAGAACAAGTTTCTGATTCAAAGAGATCTCATGAAAGCGCAAGTTGTCTGGCATGTGGGAACTGTCTTGCTGGCTGTCCTTACAATGCCAAGAATTCAACCGATAAAACCTATTTGGCCTCTACTATAAGAGTATATTGTTATCTTCCACTTTATAGAGTTTTTCAGGACATTAAATTTTGATTTGCCCCTTTCCTTCTGTTATTTTGGGCGATTAGATTAGTAATACTGATGTAGATTCTCATCGCAGGCTGGATGCACCATTAAACCTGAATGTGAGGTTCAATATATTGTAAAAAACTTAAGTGATACGTGCAAGCAGCAGGGCAAAATAAAAAGAAGTCAGCGCAAGTGGCTCGTATTTCTGAATGAATTTGCCCGTATTGTTGCTAATATAATTATTCTCTCAGCTTTGTTTCTGAATTACTATTATTTATTTTTCCTTCAGTTTTTGAGATCCACCTCATGGTATTAACTCAGTTCAATGCTTCTCCATCAATGGCAGGTTCTGCCTGGAAGTCACTGGCAGCTTTTTTTTTTGATATTTGTCTAGTACAGAGAATAACCATGAATCATCACAATATTATTGATTTAGATCAATGATGGGACTTTATGCAGAAAGGGGAGTTTTGGTGAATCTGCAAATGAGTTCATCAATGTCAATCCGCATTCTTCTATTTTGTTAGAGAATTAGGCATTGGGCAACTCTCCCCATCTGGTTCACATTCCACCCCGCTCAGGCCTGGCTGATTGCCAAAGATGATTCCAGGCTTTGGCTGTCACTTAGATTTTGTCCACAAGGACTGGCTTGCCGCTCAAATGCCCTCAACAAGCGCTGTCACTTAGATTTTGTCAACAATAACTGGTTTGCCGCTCAAGTGCCCTCAACAAGCATATCAGATGATCATTGCCAGGATCATTCACAAGGAAGGAGGAAATGGAAAGCTTCAGTTGAGGTAACTTGTTAACTGTTATCTTTGTATCAACCCCTCTTATAGGCTATCTTTGTCTTACCTTTATATTCTCTTTCCATAGCATATAGAATGCCGAAGAAAAATTGCAGAATGATCAATCAAGGGACACAACTGAATTGTCTAAAGATGACGAGAAGCAACAGAAGTTGGGATCAAATGTTGGCAAAAAAATCTCAATCTGAAAACTAGCAAGTCAAGGATTCCAATAGTGCAGAGCCTTCTAAAGAGAATTACATTTATGTTGGAGCGAAAAGGGGATAGGCAACAAATAGTCACAGCCTTGCTGAAAGGGTACCTTAATATGTTCAAATTAAATCAATACATATAGATGAACAAGGTGTAAAAGTTGTTTGGATTGGATACAGGTGAGGAGAGAAAGAATTAGTGAAAGAATGAGGTTGTTGCAAGGATTGGTCCCTGGATGCAATAAGGTCACTATCTTCTTATTTTAATTTTAGCTTTAGACTCCTTTCATTTGAGTCAATGTGTGAATTCTTGGGTCATTTTTGCCTTCAAGATTACTGGGAAAGCGATGATGCTTGACGAGATTATCAACTATATTTAGTCACTCCAACAACAAGCTGAGGTATGCAATATGCCAATATGATCCATTTTCAGGAAAGTTTTTATTTTTATTTTTTGCCATGGATTCAGATTGTAGAATATGATGGCCCTTGTACGAAGGTACAATATGATTTTAGGTCTTTCACATCAGTTTCTGGTCTAATGCATAATTTACTTAGTGCACTCACCTACAATTATTTCTTTTTTCTTTCCCCATGGGCAGTTGTACGCCCTCAATACGCTGTGCATCGCACAGCTGGAATCACTAGTATATATATAAGCCATTTAAATTATTAAATCAACCCAAACCATTTAATAAAAACCAAACCAAGGGATATTGAGTAGTACTCCCTCCGTTTTCAAATAATTGAAACATTCATGGATTTCACGTAATCCAATACACATTTTTAACGCTCAATAACTCTAAATATATAAAAGTAAAAATTGTAAAAATTCAATAATACAAATCTACTCGATTAGACGAATCCAACAAGATCTCACTTGACTATGTTTTATTTTATATAAATGGGTTAAAAAGTCGAATTAAAGTTACAGAATGAATAGTAAAAACTATGCCAATGTTATAATTATTAGAGGACAGGGGAAGTATTATATAACTATAACTATAGATCTCAAAGTCAAAATTGATGAAGATGAAAAAGAAGATCATACAAAATTACAAATAGACGGTGGGATAGGGGAATAATTGCCATATTAGTCCTTTTTCTTTTCAATTTTTCCGATTCAGTCCGGGCCCAGTACGAATTCTAATCCGTCCCCATTTGATCCCAATGACTGGTACTTAAAAGATATGCGGTGACAGGGCATGGATTAGTTCCCTAATTGGCCACGTTGGACTCGGGCCCTTAGATCCAGCACACGGTGGCATTAAAAGAGACGGGGAATACGCAATCGGGGTCATAAACCATAATATTCCCTTTCTTCACAACAACAACGGAGGTGTGCCCTAGATCTGGAAAAGCGTCGAAGGCTGCGATTTGGAAGGAAGGGGATGAGCTTGACTGCAGAGTCAACCCATTCGACGGCGTCTCGGAGGCACGGAGGGTCGAGGGAGGCACTCGATATTCGCTACCCAAGAACCCCGTGTTGCAGATGTGGCGAGAAGGCGGACATTCGCGTGGTGACGACGACAGAGAATGGAAATGAGGGGAGGCTGTTTTATTGTTGCGGGAAGCATGGATGCAAATTTTTTATGGCATGGGTGACTCCGATTAAGGCGGTTTGGGAATCAAATGGAGGGCAAGGGATGCATCCAATCGAGGACAATGGGACTGGCAATGATGCAGGAGCACATGATGGTGGAAGGGAACAAATAATTGAGGATGTGATTGTGCAGCAAGCCGAAATTGAAAGGAATGGTGGTTTTGCTTGGCAACTGTGTTTCTTTATGTTAGGTGTTGCAATTTGTGTTATTCTCCTACTGAAGTGAATTTAGCGATGGTTTATGTATGGTGTTTTGTAGATGGTTTTAAGTGGAAATGTGTTGATTAAGTAATAGGTGTGTTGGAAGTGCTTAGGATTTTGGCAAAATGAAAGGATGAATGTATCTTGGTTGTGTGGATCCAATGACAACTGGGTGGAAATGGTTTTGGCAGTGGAATGTAAGTAGTTGATGGCATGCAGAAAGTAGCCAGTTGTAACAAAAAATTGTGTAAGTGTTGGTAAAATTTAATGTTGTAGTTCATTGTGTACCAAACAATGAAATGTTGCTTAAACTTGTATTTGTTTTCTTGTATTCGTTATTTTATATGGTGAAACTTGATGACTGACTTTTGGGAAAAATCAGAAAACTTGCTTATGGGATGAGAAAATTAGAAAATTGATTGTTGTAGTTGTTTGAGTACCCTTAGGACCTGTAGCCTTGAAGTAGTTTAGAAAACACCAAATAGACAAAGATTAAGATAGCAAACATTATGCATTTGATTTCAAAGGATTTGCCAAACCTGGCATTAGTGTCTTTACAAAAACTTGCATAAGTGAGTGTCCCAAAATGATATAAAATGGACACAAACCTATGCAATGAAGCACTATACATGCTGCCCGTAAAGCAGTAGATGTTTGAGTTAGCATGTACATTAAAGTTTCCAAGATGAGTTGCTCAAATATATGCCTCACATGGGCAATATACAAAATATGCACTCATTCAATAAACAAGTTCTAATACTGTCCAGAATAAGTCTAAACCAACTTCCCCTTCCCCTTCTCATTTCCTGCTTGATTGATTGGTGCAATTGTGGAGATAGCACTGGTGGTTTCTGCACATTCAGCAACGCGTGTGGAGGTCATCGGTGTGCTCGCAAATAAATCATCCAGGAAGCTTTCAATAGCTTGGGTATGGTGCTGCTCAAGGTTGACTGCATGGCCTTGTACTCCAACATTAACTACCTGAGGAATGGTTGTAAAGCATATCATTAGAAATGGCATGTGAAAGTGTAAATAGAAGTCACAGCAAAAAATCATCATACAGTGGTGAGTGGAGTGTGGAGATGCTCATTGGTTGTGTCGAAACCAGCAACCTCTTGGCCAAAAGCCTAAAATCATCAACAATTCAACATCAACATACATGAAATCCATGCTTTGCAAACAAAAAATCATGAAGTGTTACAATAATTAAAGTTACCCGCATATTCTGACTAGCTTGAGTGGCAAGTGGAAAGGATCCAACCGTGAGGTCAATAATTTCTTCGCCTTGATTTGCACTTGATTCACCATAAGTAGTGATTGGAACATACTTACAAGTCCTTGTATTATGACCTGGTGTACCGCATTTTCTGCACTTGGGGGCACTATCTTGCCTCCTCAGTTGCTTCTTTCCAGACGGGCCAGTGATGACAAGTGGTCGAGCTTTTCTTTTTCCACCACCAGCAAGTTGTTCGCCTTGCTCTAAGCGCCTCCTGATGACTGGCCTCCCTGCCCTTCTTCTTGCAAAAGATGGCGCACATAACGGCAGCATGTTGGTCCGTGGCCACTCATCTCTTGAATTGATTGGGAACACACAGTGCTTGTAGGTCTTCTTGTACAACGCCACCTCGTAGCATTTGTGTGTGAATGGGTCAACATCAAGACCTTGGAAATTGATGGCCCGCAAGGCATGGACACAAGGGTATCCACTGATCTGCCACTTCCTACATGCACAAGTTCCCGTTTTGAAATCAACATGGAATTGACCACCATACATACCTTTAATGCTGAAATTTTGGTTGTCGGCCTTTTGTGGAATCCAGTCATGCAAACGGGTTGTGTGTTGATCAATAAATCCTTGTATCCGCGGGCATATAACCTCTTGCCAACGTTTAGAACTTTCTGCTTTGTCTCTATACTTGGCAAACCGTTTCATCAAGTATTCATGGAGCTCTTCCAACATGGTGACAATTGGCTTCGCTCTCATCTTCTTAATGTTTCCATTAAAGGTCTCACAGGCGTTGTTGGTAAGTATATCACACCTTGAGAATTCTCTAAAGAAAGCTCGACACCATTGACTGGAAGGCCTTTCCCTCAACCACTTCTCAGCATTTGGTTCTATTTTTCTTATTTCATCCATGATGCCTTCAAATTTATTCACTGTTGTAGCTTTTGCAGCATGCCAAAAGAGCTTCTTCAGCTCTGAACCTCTATACCCTGCATTCTGGAAGTTAACTAGCAAGTGCCTAGCACAAAACCTGAAATTTATGTCAAGGAGAGCAATCAAATAAATAGCCAAGTCATTTACAGATATCATCATAAATAGAACCATTAATCAAGTAAGTTCAAGGCAACTAAGTAAACATGTGTGACTTGTTGATTAATCATGACAGTCATGAAAGGCAACTAGATTGATTAATCAACTAGAACAAACTAAAAACAATAGATTAGTATTAACAATGTGCGACTTGTTGATTCATGTTGACAGTCCATAAAAGCAAACCAAACTGATAACAGTCACATTAACTCAATCATTACATGATGAAAAATATGTATATCACATCATTAACCTGTACTCTGCACCGGGGAACACATCAAGCTCCGCTTGTATTAGCCTTGAAAAGATGATAAAAAATAAGGCCTACAAAAATCAACCACCGCATTCTTTTCCAATCAGGCCTACAAAAAATCAGGCCTACAAAAATCAGTGCATTCTTTTCCAACCACTGCCCATGCAAGTGGCAAATAGCTGTTATTACCATCTATAGCACAACAAGTTAGCAGACATCCTCCTGTTACTCCCTTCAACCAACATCCATCGAAGCACAATACTGGCCTACACCCCTCTTTAAATCCTGACTTGGCAGTATTCAAACAAATATATATCCTGTCGAACCTCCTCCTGCCATCAGATCCATCTACATCCATTACCACAGTTGAACCCGGATTGCTTCTCTTCAACTCCTCCACAAAGCTGTGAAGATACTCATATTGAGTATCCGGTTGCCCCTCAAGTAGAACCCTTGCTTTTTTCTTGGCCTTTATGACCTGTTGCTCAGTAATATGCACCTTCAATAACCGGACTTGTTCAGTCCTAAATGCCTCTAGATCCCTTTTTGGATCATTCCTGAATTCCTCCAAGTACCTCTGAGCTAGCCATGTCGAGGTCATATTCTTCACATTGTAGCAAGGCCTGCATGAATGCTTGTCATAATACTTTGCCACCTGAAATGACGATTCATTTTTCAACTTCAGCCCCCTAATCATCCATTCGCAGTCTGTATCAGCACATTCGGCCCAAAGTCTCAAGCTGTCATTCTTTTTAAACATCACAGTCCTCTTGTCATTTATGGCTACCGACTGAACATCCATCTTAAGCTCCTTCTTGCTAGAGAAAATCATGCCAAGGCAGATTTTTGGTGCAAATATATTGGCATGATTAAAAGTTTGACAATTCAACCTGTTGGTGCTTTCATCATCCGAGTCCCGAGCTGTGTTGAGGTCGTCTTCGCTATCATTTACACACTCATCATCGTCAGATTCTCCACTCAAAGGTGCAGGGCTGCTCATTGGTTGTGTCACCTTCTCTTTTCCTTTGTTCACTCTTGCACTTGATGCGACTCTAGCACTTGAAGGTGTGGAAGTCTCCCCATGATTATCGAACACATTCTCCATCCAATCGTCTTCCGAATCTTCACTCTCTACCATGTCAAACTCATAATCTTCATCGGAGTCACTAAAATCACTTACAGCAGCCAAAAAATCATCATCACTGCCACTCCCCTCAACCACCTCACCGACATCACCTGCAATTGCAGTCTTCAACACAACACATACCATTAATTCCCTTATATTTTCCAACTTCTCGCAAGCTTTGAACAATTCAACATCCTCTGTCAAGTGTTGCAATCCACTCATATCTTTCAAATACATGTTGAAATCGTCGCTATGCACCTGTTTCTTAGCAAAACTTCTCATCGCCCCAACACCGAGCATTACCACAGGGACATAATCATACTTATAATTCTTTACAGAAGGACCTTCTTCACTATAGACTCCTCCCTCTATCTTTCCCTCAAAATGCCATGAAACGGTGACTCGGTCTCCATCCGGTTCTGTACAACCCAAAAAAATAAAGTTGAATTACATAGCACATCAAAACATTCACAGTAGGGTTCACACATTTAAAGCCACAAAATGACCGCAAACTCCCAATTTCACTTCATAAACAGCCAAGTTTCCCTACTTGATACCTTCTACTCACAACACAAGTAAACAAAATAAAAAAAAACTCTACATCGTACTGTATACGAAAGCAACACCATTTAGCTTTTCTTGTCGGGTTTCAATGCCACACCAACCAACACATAGGGACCACAACACATTAAATAACCAAAAGCTACCTCCATCGACTACCATTTTTGAAATCGAACATAGTTTTGACCAAGAAATCTTTTTTAAACCCTAAACACGACAAAACACATGGAATCTATGTTGACACCCACAATAAATGAAAGAACACACAATAAAGTCAAGAAGGAATGTGACCCGCAACCATACCCTAACCCTAACGCACTTGTGCTTCCTTACAAGATGGGAAACATACCATAATCCGGCGGGGGCAGATCGTTCTCATTTTGGGGCCTCAACCTCGAGCCGAAGTTCCCCATTTTTCCCGTGTCGTCGCCGGATTCCGTCAATGTGTTATGTTGGATTTAGGTTTTCCCACTTCGAGGGATTTGGAGGTTTGCGATTTTAGTGTCTGCGATTTGGGGGTATTTGAACCCGATTGCATTATCCCAGTCAATTTAAGTCTCGGTCGTGGCCACCATGTGCTGGATCTGAAGTCCCGAGTCCAACGTGGCCAATTAGGGAATTAATCTGTGCCTTGTCACCGCATATCTATTAATTACCAGTCATTAGGATCAAATGGGGACGGATTAGAATTCGTACTGGGTGAGAATGGGCCAAAAATTGGGCCCGGACTGAATCGAAAAAATTGAAAAGAAAAAGGACTAATATGGCAATTATTCCGTGGGATGGGTGTAAATACTAAAGAATACTTTTTTTTTCCTCTATAGAGGATAGACATACTGAGTACTGACCGATATAAAATATAAAAAAAAGTAGGAAAAGTCTACTGTTGCTGCAGAAGTCTAAAAAGAAAAAAGTAATAGATAGGCACAGAGTACTTGACACTTGCTTGAATAAAAAAATAGTTCTTTTGTGGGTAAAGATAAAGACACAAAAGTTATAGTACTGTATATATAATATACTCTCTCCATTTTCTAAAAATTGAAACGGACTCACAGTGAAAGCAGACCAATGCACATTTTAAACCATTAATATCTCCAATTCGGTACAAGTAAAAATTCTAAAAATTCGATATTTAAAAACTACTCGACGAGACGAATCTAACAAGATCCCATTAGGCTATATTTTAACTTATATCACTATAATAAAACTTTAAGTCAAAGTGCATATGTGAATAGTACCAATTTTTCAAATATTACAATTTATCAAAAACGGAGGGAGTATAATTGAAAAGATATTATAAAATTGAGAAAGAGAAACCAAACATATTATAAAGATTAGTCAAAGACACAGCTTTCATAAAACACTATAATTGGAGAAGGAGAAACCTGTGAGAAGTTGAGCCTTGCCAGCGGAACAGGGAGAAGAAGCAGAAGCGGTCAGCGGTGACCACAGCAGCGAGGCGACCACTGCATCAAGCGGCGGCCGACAGCGGGCGTCGGGTTGGGCAGCGTGAGGGAGGTAGCCTGAGGGGGAGGAGAAAGGTCGGAACAGGAACTTTGATCAAGATCAACCGCTTCAACTAAACAGGTGAAAGGTTTGGGTTTTGGTGGTATTGGGTCGGGCCAGGCTGAGTTGGACTCCCAATCCTCTCTCGTCTGGTGTCGCCATGGCGTCCATGGCGTGGTTTTCACTGTATGGCGCCGCCGTGTAGTCGCCATGGCGACGCCAAGTCGACACCGTGACAAGCATAGTCAATAACATATTTAACGGAACAGAATACATGAGAATCAAATTAAAATAATTGCCAAGGAAATTAGTGCATAATTCAGTAAATGAGAATCAAGGAAATAATTTATTAAATAACAACTCATGGTCCCAGATGATCAAGGTTTGCACAGGACAAGTTTTAAAACAAAATACATCTATCTTAGTTGTCTCTCGACTCCCAGGCAGGGAAGATAGACCAACCAAGTGTGGCCTTCGGGTCTCACACGAGTAGTATAACACACAATTGGAATTCAACTTCTTGTGAATTAGACTATCTGCGCACATACGACAATATATATATATATATATATATATATATATACTCACACATACAGGGAAGAAAACAAATGGGCTTTTGATAAAAGACGATGGTGACTGTAAATATATATATATCCAGAAGCAAAAACTGGAATTTGACGAACCAGACGATAGAGAACAGAAATCCAATTTTATATACAGATTTGGAGCAAAAGTTTGATTGGGCAAAATAATCTGTGTGAGTGGAATGGATGGTGGAGGCTTGGGTTCCAAATGATTTTAAAAGCTGAAGTGAAATAGGGATTTGACAAAAAAAGGAGTAAACATGCACTGAAAAGAAAATGCAAAACCATCGCAGGGTTCCAATTTCACAGAAAATAACTGGGTGTGGGAACGCAGTGAAGGAAGGAGAATTAACTTACCGATTTGTGAGAATTGATGAATGACGAGGGCAACAACAACGGGATTTGAGAATTGGAAACTAGAAATCATGAAAGTTGCGTGGAAAAATGAACAGACACAATAATAAGATATTGGGGGATTAATTCGAATATAGAACTCAGATTTCCAAACTAGTGTTACAATCGAGGAAGGAAATTGACTTACAAATTATTGAAGGAAGAAAGCAACAAAACAGTGGATCGTTGGAACTTGGTTGTTCACAGATTGCCAAAGCCTCCAGAAGACAATAGGAGAATGCACAAGATAAGGAGAAGACCAATGAAATTATGATGTTAGGTGGTGCTTTAATTGTGCCATAATCATGGCAGTTGAAGGTTGGGGTGGACAGGTTCTTCATCAATGCCACCCATGCCTTCTTCCCCCTATAAATACAAGCTCTCAGCCTGTTCAGAAACACACCAAAAATGAAGCAAGCAGCAGCAAAGCAAAGCAGCTTTGAGCTTTCTCTGCTTCTTCAATTTAGTGGGCAGATTTGGCCCAGAGAATCTTAGGTGTTTTGGTAGGCTTTTTCTTTTGTGAAGAGTCTACAAAATTGGGTGGGTTTTCTGGGTCCGGAAATTATTATCCAAACCCTTTTGTAATATTTCCTCTCATAGTAAAATTTGTTTCTCCTTTTGCTATGTGGATGTAGGTCGATTTGACCGAACCACGTAAATTCTCTGTGTCTGTTTATTTTGCTGCATTTGGCTAATTTGGGTACACTTCCGCAACAAACTGGTATCAGAGCCCTGATTGCGTAGTATACTCTGTGGTCGCAGTTAATCTGATCTTCCACATAAGAAACGCATCTCGGTTAAGCTACCCTTTTGTGAGCCTTGTTTGTGCCTCTTGTTAGCAAAATGTCGGCCATAAATATTAAGGTTGACAAGTTCACGGGGAGAAATAGTTTTAGCCTTTGGCAAATCAAAATTCGGGCTTTGTTAAAACAACTAGGTCTGTGGGCTCCGTTGAAAGAAAAGGTAGATCCAGATAATGTTGAGATGGTGAGCCTGGAGAAGAAGGCTCATTCAACCATCTTACTGTGCTTGGCGATGATGTCATTACCGAAGTTGCAACGGAAACAAAGGCATCTGGTTTATGGTTAAAACTCGAAAGTCTTTACATGACGCAGTCTTTAACCAATAAGTTGCTACTAAAGCAACGTTTGTTCAGCCTACGGATGCAGGAAGGTACATCTCTTCGAAACCATCTCGATAGATTAAATACTATCTTGCTGGAGTTGCGTAATATTGATGTGGTTATCGAAGATGAAGATGCTGCATTGATATTATTAATATCTTTACCACTATCATTTGAAAATTTTGTACAATCATTTATAGTTGGTAAAGATACTGTTAGTTTGGAAGATGTACGGGCTGCTCTGCATAGTAGGGAACTGCGCCATAAGGCATCTTCGAGTAATGTAGATGATCAGGCTGCTGGGCTTGTTGTTAGCAGTGGTAAGGGACATGAAAAATCTGTAAAACAAAGGAAGAAAAATCTTTTGTTAAAGGTCCCAAGCCAGGTGATGTGTGTAATTACTGTAAAAAGAAAGGACATTGGAAGACCCAGTGTCCCAAGATGATGAAGCAACAACAGGGAACGCAACAGGAGTTTGTCTCTGTTGCAGTCAACGACGATACAGATCCAAAGGATCATTTGGCTTTGGTCACAAGCGTGCAACCATCACAAGATGATGTATGGGTTCTTAATTCTGGAGCATCATACCACATGTGTCCTAACAAAGAGTGGTTTTCGAGCTATGAACCAGTCGATGGAGGAAATGTTCTTATGGAAATGATTCTGTCTGTAAGACAGCTGGGATTGGTTCCATCAAGCTTAGAACACATGCCGGTGAAATTGCAACTCTGCACGATGTCAGACATGTTCCAAAACTGAAGAAGAATCTGATATCCTTAAGAGTCCTTGACAATAAGGGTTTCAGATACGAAGGGGAGCATGGAGAACTCTTCATCATGAAGGGATCGTCCGTGGTTTTGAAGGGAGTCTTGCATGGATCTCTGTATGTTGTGCAGGGATCTACTGTAGTAGATTCTATAGCTGCTGTTGCTGATACTTCTGATATGTCCAAGCTATGGCATATTAGACTTGGGCATATGAGTCAAAAGGGAATACAGATCCTGTCAAGTCGTGGTCTTCTTGAAGGTCACAAGTTAGCTGTGTTCGGGTTCTGTGAGCACTGTACATTTGGTAAATTACATCGTACCAAATTTGGAAATGCAACTCACAGAACGAAGTCGACGTTGGATTACATTCATTCTGACTGTTGGGGTCCTTCACGAGTTGAGTCGCTTGGGGGCAGCAGATATTTTTTTATCTATTATCGATGATTATTCAAGGATGACTTGGGTAATCATGATGAAGGAAAAGGGCGAAGCTTTCTTGAGATTCAAGCAGTGGAAGGCATTGGTAGAGAACCAGACCAACAAGAAGATTAAAAGGCTTCGAACTGATAATGGTTTGGAATTCTGTTCGAGGGAATTCAATGAGTTCTGCAAGAATAATGGAATCGCACGGCATCACACAGTTAGGAACACTCCACAGCAAAATGGAGTGGCAAAGCATATGAATCAGACGCTTTTGGAGAGGGCACGCTGCATGCTCTCAAATTCTGGATTGCCAAGGAGCTTTTGGGCAGAAGCAGTTAACACTGCTTGCTTTCTGATCAATCGGGGACTCATACTAGAATTGATTGTCGGATTCCTTATGAGCTTTGGTCGGGTAATTCCTATGATTACTCGAATTTGAAATCTTTTGGATGTGCGTCTTATTATCACGTAAGCGAGGGTAAACTGGAGACCAGAGCAAAGAAGGGCGTTTTCGTAGGGTATGGAGATGGAGTCAAAGGATTCAGAATTTGGTCACCTTCTGAGAAAAGAGTTATCTTGAGCAGAAGTGTGGTGTTTGACGAGAATTCTATCCTCAATCTGCCTATGAAGATGGTGAATGTCTCAGAAAATTTGGGTGCTGACAGTAAGGTGGAGCTTCAACTTTCACGTGATGATTCAAATGAACAACGAGAGGTTGAGCAAGAGCAGGAAGTGCAATTGGATTCCAGTCAATCAATCGAAGTTGAGCCACCTGAAACCAACCAACCATCTAGTTCAGTTGATGTGCAGAAGCAAGGAATTGCTTATGATCGTGCTAGAAGGGTGGGAATCCAACCTCCTAGCAGATATCAAGATTTTGTCTGCTATGCTCTACAAACAGCTGAAGATTTGAATTATTCTGAGCCCTACACTTACAAAGAAGCCATATCATGTGGCGAGTCTGTCCAGTGGCTTGCTGCAATGGGAGATGAAATGGAGTCGTTACATAAGAACGACACTTGGGAGCTAGTCAAACAACCACCTGAAAGGAAGATTGATACTTGCAAATGGATCTTCGAAAGAAAAGAAGGTGTCTCACCAGCTGAGGGCGTACGATATAAAGCCCGACTAGTTGCTAGAGGATTTACTCAGAGGGAAGGAGTTGATTACAACGAGATTTTCTCACCTGTGGTCAGACACACTTCCATTTGTGTCCTATTAGCTATGGTAGCGCATCAGGATCTGGACCTCGAACAATTAGATGTGAAAACAGCCTTTCTTCATGGGGAATTGGAGGAGGAGATCTATATGTCTCAGCCTGAAGGTTTTCTTGTACCAGAAAAAGAAAACCATGTTTGCAAATTGAAGAGACCATTATATGGTCTAAAGCAATCTCCGAGGCAGTGGTATAAACGATTTGACAGCTATATGGTTGAGCTTGGCTACAACAGAAGTCCATATGATTGTTGTGTATATCACAAGAAGTTAGAAGATGGTTCGATCATCTACTTGCTTCTGTATGTAGATGACATGCTCATTGCTGCACGGAACAAGGCTGATATTCAGAAATTGAAGGGTCTATTGAGTGCAGAGTTCGACATGAAGGATTTGGGTGCAGCGCGGGAAATTCTGGGGATGGAGATTATCGAGATAGAGATCAGAAGAAGCTTTTCTTGTCACAGAAAAGCTACATCCAGAAGGTTCTGTCAAAGTTTGGAATGTCATCGGCGAAACCTTTGAATACTCCATGTGCTACTAATACACAACTCTCAGCTACCTTTGCACCTAAATCTGAAGCTGAGAAGGAGTATATGGCAAAGGTTCCATATTCTAGTGCAGTGGGCAGTTTGATGTATGCCATGGTGTGCACTAGACCTGATTTGGCACAGGCAGTCAGCGTGGTTCGCCGATTCATGGCGAACCCGGGAAAAGAGCACTGGCCTGCGGTGAAGCGAATCTTTCACTATTTGAGAGGTACATCTGATGTTGGTCTCATCTATGGAGGTGACTTGCAGTGTTCAGTGGTTGGGTATTCTGATTCTGATTATGCTGGAGATGTGGATAGCAGGAGATCAATGACTGGTTATGTTTTCACTCTTGGAGATTCTGTCGTTAGTTGGAAAGCAACTTTGCAGGCTACAATGACACTGTCAACTACAGAGGCAGAATACATGGCGTTGACAGAGGCTGCCAAAGAGGGAATTTGGTTAAAAGGACTGGTTAACGATCTTGGTCTACATCAAGATCAAGCAGTTGTGTTTTGTGATAATCTCAGTGCAATATGTTTGGCTAAGGATCATGTTCATCATGAGAGAACCAAACACATTGATGTGAGATATCATTTTCTGAGATCAGAATCAAGGATCAAAGTGCAAAAGATTGCTACGGCAGATAATCCTGCAAATATGTTCACTAAACCTGTACCTCATAGCAAGTTTCGACATTGCTTGGACTTGCTAAATGTATTGAGTTGTTGACTGCCTCTTCGAGGCATTTTGTTTTCCCATGGTGGGAAATTTGGAGGCAAAAGAAGAGTTGGAGTACCGTTTGGCACATTTGTGTGCATGGTTTGGGTACATTTGTTTTCAGGGAAAAGTTTGAGATCAAGGTGGAGCATACTCAACATTCGACTATGTTTAGGTCGCACCAAGGTGGAGATTTGTTAGGTGGTGCTTTAATTGTGCCATAATTATGGCAGTTGAGGGTTGGGTGGACAGGTTCTTCATCAATGCCACCCATGCCTTCTTCCCCCTATAAATACAAGCTCTCAGCCTGTTCAAAAACACACCAAAAACGAAGCAAGCAGCAGCAAAGCAAAGCAGCTTTGAGCTTTCTCTGCTTCTTCAATTTAGTGGGCAGATTTGGCCCAGAGAGTCTTACGTGTTTTGGTAGGCTTTTTCTTTTGTGAAGAGTCTACAAAATTTAGTGGGTTTTGTGGGTCCGGAAATTATTATCCAAACCCTTTTGTAATATTTCCCCTCATAGTAAAATTTGTTTCTCCTTTTGCTCTGTGGATGTAGGTCGATTTGACCGAACCACGTAAATTCTCTGTGTCTGTTTATTTTGCTGCATTTAGCTAATTTGGGTACATTTCCGCAACATTTGAAGATTGAAGGAAAATAGAGTACCCACCGTCTGAAAACAAGGAACGAGCAGTGGGAGAATTTCTGATGAAAGTGGGTACTTAAACAAGAATGTGATGGTTTAACATAATAGAGAAGGGTTTGAGAGATAAGTGGGAGTTAGATACGGAAATGAGGGAATGATGGGAGAATGGGTTTGAATATATTCAAAACATGTGTCAAATAGTGGACTAAATCCACTGCATATCCCAATAATAATAATAATATTATATTATTATTATTATCTAAATAATAATATTATTTTAGTATTAATAAACCAACATCAATGAATTTATTAAAGTCCAATAAATTCTATATTTTTGGGCATCACAATATCAGCAACCTGCTCTTTGGACTTGCAGTACTTCAATTCAATTGTTTTGTTTTCAAATTGGTCTCTCAAGAAATGATAGCCGACAGCAATATGCTTGCTCTTTCCATGAGTAATTGGATTCTTGGCCAAATTAATTGCTGAAACATTGTCCACACATATCTTCATTGGTCTCACTGATGGAAACTTCATATGGCACATCACTGACTGAATCCATAAGGCTTGATAGGTTGCCAAAGACGCTGCAATGTACTCAGCTTCACAAGTAGAAAGTGCGACAATCGGCTGCTTCTTAAAAGACCACGAACAAGTTGTTCCTCCAAGCAGAAAACAATGACCACTTGTACTTTTTCGATCATCCAAGTCACCACCCCAATCACGACCAGAATATCCAATTAGTTCACTCTTGTTGCTGGAGGAATATAACATTCCAAAATCAAGAGTTCCCTAGAGCATGATCCTTTTTACAACTTGCAAATGACTGTGTCGAGGATGCTCCAAGAATCTACTAACCAACCCGACGACAAAGCAAATATCTGGGCGAGTGCATGTAAGATATCTCAGACTTCCCACAATTTGCATTAAGTTCTGAGAATCAACAAGACGATCATCTCCTTCCTTAGATAATCTTGTCCCTGTCTCAATGGGAGTTTTGGCAGAATTAGCACTCATCATTTGAAACTTCTCCAGGAACTTTATAGCGTATCTCTTTTGGCTAAGAAAAATTCAATCTTCATTTTGAGTAACTTCAAGGCCCAAGAAGTACAACATCAAACCAAGATCGTTCATCTCAAATTCCTTTGTCATGGCTGTTTTAAAATCTTCAATAGCAGCAAGATTGTTCCCTGTGAAAATTATATCATCAACATATAGACATAATATAAGTATATCATTACTGGAGTTAGTTTTCACATAGAGGCCATGCTCGGCAGGACACTTTAGAAATCCTGTACCGAGGAGAAAGCTATCAATGCACTTATTCCATGCACGCGGCGCTTGTTTAAGGCAATATAAAGCCTTTTTGAGCTTGTAGACTTTGTCCTCTTCATTTCCCTGTACAAAGCCAGGTGGTTGCTTGACATACACCTCCTCTTCAAGTGGTCCATTTAGGAATGCCGACTTTACATTCATTTGATGAACTTTCCACTTATTCCAGGCAGCCAAAGCAACTATAATTCTCACGGTTTCCATTTGCGCAACACGGGCGCAAATTTCATCATAGTCGTAGCCAGGTCGCTGCTCAAATCCTTTCGCTACGAGTCTTGCTTTGTACCTTTCAACTTCGCCACTGGATGTCATTTGCGTTTTGAACACCCACTTCACATCAATCGCCTTATGTCCCTGTGGAAGATGAGTTAATTCCCATGTGTTATTTCTTTCTATTGCCAAAATTTCTTCCTTCATGGCATTCATCCATTTAGGATCCTGTGCGGCTGCTGCAAATGTCAATGGTTCGACGTTGGCACGAAATGCAAAGTGCACTAAGTCAGCAGCCTCATCTTCATCATCAGGTGTCACCACATAATCTTGCATATATGTTGGTGGTCTGCATTCTCGTCTTGGCCTTTGTAGATTCTCCTCAACTGTGCTCTCAATTGCATTTTTGTTTGCACTTGAATCTCTATTATCTGCTTCCAGAGTGCACATGGTGTGTCTCATAGAACTATCATTCATCTCTGCACTCCAATTCCACATTTCATCTTCAGCAAAGGTAACGTCTCAGCTAACGATTACCTTTTGTGTCACGGGATTGAACAATTTGTAGCCACCATGCTTATATCCAATAAGCACTGTCTTCTCAGCTCGATCATCTAGTTTTGTTCTTGTTGCTGCCGGGACATGGGCATAGACAACATAACCAAACACCTTAAGATGTTTTACACTTGGTTTGAATCCACTCCAAGCTTCTGTCGGAGTCATTCCTCGAACACTCCTTGTTGGTGACCAGTTAAGCAAATAAACTGAGCAGGATACAACTTCACCCCAAAAATCATTTGGCATGCCTTTGGTCTTTAACATGCTCCTTGCCATGTCTAATATGGTTCGATTCTTCCTCTCAGCTACTCCATTATGTTGTGGAGTATATGGAAATGTTGTCTCGTGACGTATTCCATGCTCATCACAATATTGTTTGAATTCATTGGATGTATATTCTCCCCCACCATCGCTTCGCAACACCTTAATATTGAATCCACTTTGCCTCTCGACAAGAGCCTTGAAATATTGAATCCACTTTGCCTTCTCGCAAGACCTGTGACTCTTTCCAATAACACATGATTCACACAATTGATTAGGATGATTAATATCAGGAAGTCCATGCACCAAATTTTCCTTAAGAAGCTTATTCAAACTTTGAAAATTCAGATGTCCAAATTGTAGCTTTTAGGGAACAAACCTGCTACATAACTCTCAACTCTCTTTAAACTATAATTCTCATAGGATTGTTCAAGAGCATGCCTAATTTGCCTACCGAAAGCGCACGGTATCAAGCTTGCGGTATTTATTTTTAATTGTCGGGATCGTTCTTCTGGAGAGTAACACGATAGAAGTGCGTCAATAACATTCTAAATCTTAGAACACCAAAACTTCTTCTGGTTTATGATGGAGTAATAATGATTATTTCTAATGAATAAGTGCTTGAGAAATAAATGCATAAAAGCTATAAAGAAGTAAATGAAAGCAGTATTTAGAAGTGAAAACGAATGGAATGAATGTGTTTGTAGATTCATGAGTTAAAAGATATTATGGACCTAATGATAATCAAACAAAATGAGACTAAGATAGAGCAGTCATACTTCAATGAAATATAGAAAAATGGAAACTTAGTGAGTCAAGATGAATCCTCTAAACATGTTAATCAACTCTTCATGTCTTTGGTCACTTTCCCAAGACGAGTACTAGTGATCCAGTGTCGTGACATTTTTTTAGCTCTGAAATCATGGGATACCATTACCAAGAAATAATCGGTCAGACTCATTTCTTAGCAATAGACTCCAGAATTATCACTTAATCTGTCTCTGTCAAATTCAGATTAAGTCATTGAAAACTCAAGGTCACATCTAAATCATCATGCATTAGTCTGAACTTGAAGTTGTCCTCTTACTACTTTGTGGATAAGAAGATACCTTATGCTCCTATCTTGGATGTCCTCTACAAGAAATGAAAAGCTGGTATTTAAATCTATCATCCAAGGGTTGCTCAAGATTCAAACTTCTCAAAGTAATTCCATCAAGTATTTGTAAGAAATAATAGTCATGTAAGTATATCAAAATGACTTTGCTAATCAAAGTCCTTGAGTTATGTGGACTATTCAGATTCACACAGATGCTCTAGCATGAGATTTATCTATGAATAATTCTGAAAACACATGAATTAACTCAGGATTAATGAAAGTGAGCAAGTCGCCTAATCTCCTACCCATAGCGAATGATTAGATTATCATAAGGCTATGAACCCTGGAGATTAGCTCTTCCTAATTCTCATTAGTTATTGGGACAAAAGATGGTTTTTGAAACATCTTTCCCTTTTAAACGACAGGTACTAAATGCCCAACTTAGGAACACGTTTGTTCTGCATCATCCTGAGTAAAAGATGTTTGAGAAAACTATATCATCATCTCCCTCAGTGTGTTTAAGAAAACAATGATGTAAAATATAGATATGAAATGTAGGTTTGTATTAAGAAGTAAGAATTTTCATCTTAGCCTGGGAAATATCCCAAAATATCACAGGTAAAAGTAGTAATATATATAAGAAAACGATGAGGTTTCTGAGTCCTCTTAAGCAAAATGCTAGGGTGCTCCCAAAATATAGAGTGGGGGCTAGGCAGAATTAGGAAATCACTTTCCTATGAAAAAGATTTGAGAAATAATTCTGCAAAATAGATGTCCAAAACAGCTTGCAGTAACTGTCTTGGGTTTCAAAGTATGAACATTCTAATTTTCCGCGCGCTATATCTGTACAGCGTGGAGGGAGCTATTATTCATAAAATGTTCCTCAAATTTGGTTAATACAAAGAGTCAAATTCTTCGCAGTGATATTTATCAGGAATACGACAAGGATGTTTAATTCCTATTTATAACATAGATGATATATATGTATACAGAAGATAACTTTGGCTTCCTTGAAATAAGGAACCAATTTTGATGCTACATCAGGATTATTCCCTCGCTTTGTCCAATTGAACATCGCGAAGGTCCTGATATAACTTGTTTAAGAGTGAAATAATTAGGATTACTCCTCGCACCAATCCTTGTGATGATTGAAGCAAGGATTAGTCCTTTTATGAAGAAAAATGTCAAATCCTGAGATCGATTATAACTCCTCCTCACAACATTCATTGAGAATACAACGAAGACGTAATTTGAAACCTCCGAAATTGAGAATTTAGAGTTGTTTAGTTCTTAAAGATTATCACGCGTTGATTAACACTGCGTGGGTCTTTAAGAACTTCAATTAATTCTGAGCATTAATCTTTGCAGATTTCTTAATGACTTAAAAATCAAAGTATACTAACAACAGAAAATTTATTGAATCGATAATTCTGCCAGTTTAATACCTAACTCGGTAACAATATTTGAACTTTCTGAGTAATTATGCCAACCAGATTACAAGTTGAAAATATGATACCAGCATGAATCTGAAAACCGGACTAACAAATTTATGAAGATTTCAAGGGCGAACATTGCATTCGAGGTTTATACTTCTCTTAAACAGAATTAAAGAACATTGAATTCTGTTGTAACCATTCAAAATTGCAATCAGAAAGATAAAAACACAAGATTTAACATCTGATCTTCCTTCATAACATAATTTGCAAAAGAAAATTGTAAACGAGTACACCTGGAAATCTGATTTAAAACCAGAATACCGCGAATTCGATCGATGAAGTCGGTAAAAACAAGATGGTGATCGTCGTAATGATTGAACAGAATCATCCTGATAACAAATCCTCTTTCCAGATCACTCTTAAGCTAAACTACTAAACAGAATTCAAAGAAATCTAATTGCGAATTGAATTACAAATCTAAAGAACACGAAATTAATCTGCAGAATTAAACCCTAGCTACCCTACCTATGAAAACTCTAAAATGAATGGGAGAATTTGAGCTAATCTTTTCTCTCCGAGTACCTCGAGCTGATCTCCCCAGGGATCTATTTATAGATGTAATAGAATAACTGCCCCATGCCTGCGTTGATAATCACTCGCACTTCGTATTAACTCTTGCCTCGCGCTTTGCTCTGTTCCATCAAAGCGTGGCTTCTTATGACGTTACTTTTCTTGACAAGGCGAGAACATCTCAGGCTTCTTTGAATGAACTTCTTCTCGCCATAACTCTTCCAGATTTTCAGCTCACACAAACTCTTCTTCTCACGCGATGTCAAGTGATTATCGCGTAAACTTTTCAGCCTTCACATATTTTCCGTGAACTTGTCCAGATTTTAGCCTCAAAGTCCTTGCGATATTCTTTTCTTCCCTCGCGGTGTTTATTCCGCATCTCTCAGCTTGTTTCCTGACATTTAATAAAGCGAGGATGAGTTCAGATAAAGACACAACGTGGAATACTTATGTTAAAATCTTCAACTTCTAGGCTATTTCTAAGTAATTTCCAACTATCTCATAATCTCATTTTTCCAGAATATATGCGCAATTTCTACAATTATTCTTTGAGAATCTATGGAAACATGATCAGAAACTCATCATCAAGACACTAAATTGGACGAAAATGACAGTTATAAGTGACTGTCATCACAAATCGAAAGTGCCAGAGCCATGACTCATCGTTTGACACCATGCTTAGACATTTATAACTGCCCTTAGAAATGTCTACAGAGAACATACATTTCTTGGATAGAGGAGATTTAATGATAAGTATACCTTTCCCATCAAAAACTGAAAATTGGTTATTTCGAATCGTCATGGTATACCCTTTCTCCACCAGTTGCCCTATGCTCAACCGTCTACTCTTCATATAAGGAACATAGAAGACGTCTGAAATATAGCCATGCTCTCCCATTCTTGAAGAGATAAGAATCCGGCCTTTTCCTGTTACCGGTATTGATCGATCATCACCAAACCTTACACTGGTGCGAAATGACTCATCAAGTTCGTTGAACATTTCCTTCTCCCCACACATGTGATTTGTGCAACCCGTATCCAAATACCATGTATGTGAAGTTGGTGTTTCATTTCCAGAAGTGACCATCAGGAGTGCATGTCCGTTGTCAGCTTGGTCATTCTTATTATCACCTTCTTGAGTATAATGAGCAGTTTGATTATCAATTTTATACCTACACTCATTTGCAAAATGTCCACGCTTATGACAATTATAACATTCCACATTGGACTTGTCATACCTCTGTGTATATCGTCCATGCCCTCGACCTCGAAAATTCGATTGACGACTTGCATTGGGGTCGAAAGATGAAGAGGAGTTGTTATTGCCACTATAACCTTTTCCTGGACCTCGCCCTCGGCTGTTGGATTGATTCATGGTTCTTCCTCTTCCTCTATATCTAAAATTTCCATCCTTTCGGTTGGTTTCACCACGAATGTTAGCCTGTGCTTGAAAGGTTTGCTCCACTGGAACAACATCTTTATTTTCATTCATCCATTGATCATGAGCCCGTAAGGATCCAGACAATGGTTTGACTGTCATTGTTGACGTATCGTTGCCTTCCTCAATAGCTGCCACAACATGCTCGAACCTAGACGTTAAGGTTCTTAGAATTTTCTCCACCTTATTTTGCTCTGTAAGAGTTTCTCCATTGGTCCTCATATTATTTGTCATGGACTGAACTCGTTCAACGAGGCTTCGATTGTTTCCGAAGGCTCCATTTGCAAGAGTTCATATTTCCGCCTTAATGTTTGGAGTCGTATCCGCTTGACTTTGTCATCGCCTTTGTATGTTGTCAATAAGATGTTCCAGGCCTCATGTGCCGTGCTTGCCCCTTCTATCTTCTCAAATGTATCGTCACTCATCCCTTGGTGGATGATAAACAATGCCTTATTATCTTTCTTCCTCAAATCGGCATGGGCGGTTTTTGTGCAACAGTAGCATCAGTAGCTAGCGCCTGGATTCCATTTTCAACAATATCAAGCAGATCTTGATAATCTAATTAAACCTTCATTTGAGTACTCGACCTGTTGTAATTCTTTCCATCCAAAATTGGAACAGATAAATGAGTTGAGCTGTTCATGGTTGAACCTCGCTCTGATACTAGATGTAGGATTTATATATGAGATTGGAAAAATTAATCAACAACGAAAGGGAAATATATGAACAGATTGGGGCGAATGGTTTCTCCAATATTACTCTCTGCAAATGACAATGAAACTGAATACAATATAAATAGGAGATCTGCAACTAACTAAGACTCCGAAATAAAAGTGAACACTACCAGACCACTTCTACTCCACTCACTGTTATTACTAACTTTAATAAACAATTCAAATACTTAGTCTAAACAGAATTACTCAGTCGGTTCTACATGGCACGCGACGACTTGAGGGCATTTCATTAGTCATTACATGGCGTTCCGCCTTTCAGGTCTCCAGGTTGGTATTTCCGCGAATGCAGCTGGCGTTGGTTTTGTCCGCCATGGAATGGAAGAACAGTGCTTGTGAAAACGATCATTGCTGGAAATCTGCTCAGTATTGTACCGTCGATTTGCACATATATTTCTACTCACTTATCTAAAGATACTGAAATAAAATTAATAAATTTAGAGGGTTTAGGGTTCGGGCGAAACAAAAACTACATATATAAAGGCGAACAAAAACTCACCCAAAGCTGCAATGGCTTCGGGCGAAAGACAGCGGCTGTCGGGGAATAGAGGCGACAACGTCGGCAAAAAAAATTGAAGAGAAGACGATGCCAACAGATACACGCGAGATCGGCGAGGCGGTGGTGGGCGACAGGGTGAGAGTTCGAATGAGGGAGGTTGACAGGCTGGTGACTGATATGGGGAGTTGTAGAGATGACCATTGAATTTATAGAGAAAAACGTTTTGGGAAGAGAAGGGTTTTGGAAGATGCATTGGAGTAAATTCACGGCAGTAAAGAGGAAGCCCTAAATAAGAAAGAGGTGAATATAAATTATTTTTTCGATTTTTTTTTTTAAAATGGCATTTTCGTAATATTTTCGATGTGTGAAAGAGAGTAATTCAATTGTTGAATTGTGAGAGAGAGGAGGCTTTGGAGAGAAAGTAGGTGTGGGCTGGACTATTTTGTTATTATATATATAATAATAATAATAATAATAATAATAATAATAATAATAATAATAATAATAATAATTAATTAACCAATCCTACCCATTCAAAATTAACAATTATGGCCCTCGTTTTTCTTTTAATTATGACCCTCCTTTTCAACAAAAAATAAATAAAGAAAGAACAATTATGATTACTAATTCATTATATAAAGTTTCTCAGAGAGACAAAATAAATAAATAAATAATTTGGATTACCAATTTAGATTTTTTTGCTACCAAATAAAAATTCGCTAATGCTTACCTAAAATGAGAGCAAATCGGTGTTTTATACGGTATTTCGAATACAAAACCAATTTCTCTCTGATCGCATTCTTTTTAATACAAAACCAATTTCTATCTGATCACATTATTTTTAAATATATTTGTCTATACTTATATATTTTATCATATTTTCGTTGCATATAAATAATGGATATAATAATTTTTTTATAAGTAACTACTAACTAATTAACATAATTAAATTCAAATAAATTGAAATTCAATGAAGAAAAAATAAGGGATGGATTGAAATTTCTCACCCAAAATTTTAAATACATATTTTAATTTAATAAATTTTACTAAATATTGAAATGTTATTATCCTTCGAATGATATTAAAACATTAGTATATATTGCCTGTGAAATTTACAAGGGAGAAATGCTAAATCCTATTTATCACATTTTTAAACGTTTGGACTTTGGCCATGTTACATGGTTATAAATGCTTAATTCCAACGAATCGTTGATTGGTACAATAGTGATTGACACTAGATAGCTAGACTTGGTAGTGAAGACTATGGTTTGATTAATCGTAACGGCAATTGGGAGAAGATTGAAGCACTTTAATCCACAATTTTGAAGTTGATTTTTAATCTTGTGGAGTGACAAAAGATATTACTACATTCAAAATATCATCATATTCGATACATTTTTCAATACTAGAAAAAGCAGGATCAGCTGAATATTATGCTTGCCCGCCTGGATGGAGGCATATACAATGGTAAGAAAACCCATAGAAAAGTCTACTCTACTCTCACTTCTTTTGAATGGTAAGTAAGATGCTTTTGTGTTTGCTAGACCGTCTAAGAATATAGGGAATAATGTGAATGAGAAGTATGGTTAGATTTAGAGACCATCGTTTTTATCGACTTGAGATTGCTATTGCTCATTGTTAACCCAACAAAATATGGAGCCCATCTCTATGGTAGAGGCCCATCTGTTTTCGGTTGCCCGGCCCAGTCAAAAATATATCCGAAAGAAAGACGCGTAGCCCAGAAGATATATCCGGAGGTGGATGTGTGGCCCAGTCCGGAAGAGCCCAGTCCGGAAGAAGGGTTCAAGGCCTGGTATGTGAAGAAGTCCTCAAGGTTGAGGCTTCACACAAAATCAAACATATCAAGGAGGCCTCATCTAATCAAGGAGGCCTCAAACATATCAAGGAGACCTCATCCAATCAAGGAGGCCTCATCCAACCAAGGAGGCCTCAAACATATGAAGGAGGCCTCATCTAATCAAGGAGTCCTCAAACATATCAAGGAGGCCTCATCCAATCAAGGAGGCCTCATCCAACCAAGGAGGCCTCAAACATATGAAGGAGGCCTCATCTAATCGAGGAGGCCTCAAACATATCAAGGAGGCCTCATCTAATCAAGAAGGCCTCAAACATATCAAGGAGGCCTCATCCGATCAAGGAGGCCTCATCCAATCAAGGAGGCCTCAAACATATGAAGGAGACCTCATCTAATAAGGAGGCCCCAAACATATCAAGGAGGCCTCATCCAATCAAGGAGGCCTCAAACATATGAAGGAGGCCTCATCTAATCAACGAGGCCTCAAACATATCAAGGAAGCCTCATCTAATCAACGAGGCCTCATCTAGAATAAGGAAACAAATCAAGGAGGTCTCATCTAGAGGAAATAAATCAGAGAGTGATGCGGCCGCATAAGGATACAGATCAAGAAGAGATTATGGAGCAAAGTAGCTTGAGGAGTCAACACCACTATGGAGGCCATCCTTAAGGAAACAAATCAAGGCCGGATCATGGGGAATTCGTAGCCTAAGATTCCTCACTACTATATATGCACCAAACAGCACCATATGCGAAGACAGCTCCAACACTCCTCGAGAGATTTTTAATTATTTTACAGTTTTCTTGTATTTTATCGCTTTCCGTTCTTAAATTCCTTTACTGCTTTCTTCAATTCCCGTAATTTGTTTACTAGTTTTTCTTGTAATCCTTCCCCCAAATTCGTAATAAAAGAGAGATCTTTCCTCCCAAGATTTTCATCGTTAACAAATTGGCACGCCCAGTGGGACACGATTCGATACCATCTCCGCTTCGAGTTATGTATGTGATAATGGCCAAAATTGTCCATTATTTCCAATCCATTTCCGTGTCTGAGACGGACATTTTGATCGTATTCCCATCTTATTTTAATAAGAAAGCAATTGAATTCGACAGATTGATGCAAGTTTGTAAAAATATTAAGCTGGTAATGAAAGACACAAAATATGCAATTTTAATTGCATTGGTGTTAGAAAAATCCAAAAACATGAAAAAAAAGGAAAAAGAAAAGAAAAATGAATGAAAAGATGGGCAAAAGAATAAGATAGCCCACAAAAATCAAAAAGATGGGGAAAAGAATGAAAATCCCACAATCTGAAATTTTGGCTAAGTGTTGAAAACCAATTCGGTCTATAAGCAATTCGACCTAAATCGAATTTCTCAGTAGACTGAATTGCTGAAAGAAAGAAGAAAAAGAGGTGTTGAGGAAGAGAAGAGCAACCAATTCGGTCTATGCAATTCGGTCTAAACCGAATTGACCCCTAGACCGAATTGCACCATGAAAAGAAAGAAGACTTGGAGCAAAACAGAAAGAAGGAGTTCGATCTATGCAATTCGGTCTAAGCCAAATTGATTGCATAGATTGAATTGCCCTAAAGCAAAGAGGCCAGGCAGGAACCATCTTCAATTCGACAAGGCCAATTCGGTCTACCCATAGACCGAATTGATGGATGACTACCACATTCCAGCTCAAGATCAAGAAGGAAGACCTCATGCAATTCGAATTGCATCAATTCGATCTAAACCGAATTGCATGAGGAGACCGAATCACATTCAAAAGTACAGCTGAACACGTGAGAAATGCATGATGGGCCTAGGGTTTCGAAAAGAAGTATAAAAGCTGACCTTCCTCAACACAAGAAATATCCTTAGACACACAGAAACTCTTGGACAGTTGCTGGGAGACAAAAAGAAGCAGAAGGTTCTTCACCCCTTAAGGGTTAGGTAGGTAGTGTAGTTTAGTTAGTTTATTTTTCATGCTTGTAATGTAGTTTTACTGCTTTTGAGCTTAGTTTTTGTCTCATAGAAGCTGGTTACCACCCTTAGTGTAGCCATTTCCATAAACCTTAAATGCTTTGTCGTTAGAATGAACCCTACCTTCAAGCTAATGAATGGTTTTAGGGTTATTTACTGCTTTCCGGTGTCAATACAAGAAAGAATCCAGAAATGGGTTTTCATTTCAAGTGTTTGGTATCTATTTAATGCTTTCCTTAGCAATAATGGTAGAATGTTTGTTTGTTTCAACTATGTTATATTTATTATGCCCTAGTTGACTTGCATTCTCAATAAATGTTTGCAAGTGGGTTTTTGGCATGATTTACACCTTAGAGATTCAAATAAGTGCTCTTAGGTTTTAGACAATCTTAGGCTTGTTAGATTTATTTCCATGCTTTCCAGTGCTGTTTTAGTCTCTTTTATTGGCTCGTTGTTGCCTTAGATAATGTAGGTGTTCTTATTTTGAGCATGTGTTTTATTTGTTCAGTAGGAGTTTAAGTTCTTGACCTTTGATTGCTTGTTTGTAGTTTTGAGGTTTGATTCATGCCAATGCCGGTTAGCCACATAACCTAGTCTATTTCTTCCTAAAACACTCATTAGTGTGGCTGTGAAGTGACATTGATGTGAAATGAAGGATTTGGTAAATCTTATCCATCATAAACCACACAATGTAAACCAAACCCACACTTATGAGAGAAAGACATGCAATTCGATCTGAGGTAATTCGGTCTAGGCCGAATTACCCATAAAAATGGGATTCCATGGCAGAAAAATGTTTGTTGAATGCATTACTTGAAAATTTATATGCAATTCGATTTAGGCAATTCGGTCTATACCGAATTGCCCATGAGATCGAATTGCATAGCAAAAAGTGTTGTCTTCATGTGATCTCCATGCAATTCGGTCTATGCAATTCGGTTTGGACCGAATTGCCCATATAGACCGAATTGACTTAGGAGACCACATTGTATCCATGCCATCCCCTCATGCCTTAGTTTATTTTCTCTGTCTTACCAATTCGAATTGTCCAAATTCGGTCTAGACCGATGTAATACCCGAGAATTTTCCAACATAAAATAAAACAATAATTAAATAAATAAATAATAAATAAAATAAATACTATAAATAAATAAACAAATCCAATAAATAAAAGAAATAAATAAAGATAAAGAAATGAGAAATGAGATTTTTACTTAAAAAGGAATTAAAGGAATTTAATTCAATAAAAGGATAGATAAATGGTACACCAAAACCCGACACTAATGAACTCGAGTATTCGAGTCCAAAACATCCAATTAGACTGAGAATAAAATTAGAGAGAAAGTATGAACCCGAATATACCCCGGAAATCGGAATTCGGGAGCATAGAGGGATAGAAACCCGAAAGAGAGGCGGAAAAGCACGACGGATCGCACGACCCGCCCGGACCGAAGTCCAGGCGAAGTCGGCGCGGTGGCCGCGCGGTGAAGGTGGTTTAGCGCGCCACGACCGCGCCACTTGACAGATTTGGTTGTTGCGTGAATCTCTCGCCCGAACGCGGATTTTTCGACTTTCGGTTGAACATCTCTCGACTCAAGACCTTTGGGTCGGTTGTGGACGCCCTAGGGATTGAGAATTCTATAAATAAGCCCCTTAGGAGCCCCAAACAAGTTTACAAAACCCTACAATCTTCTATACGTTCGAAACCCTAAATTCGGAGTCGACGGAAAGCACCAAACGGAGGCAGCAGCTTTGGACGAAAATCCAAGGTCTCCAAACGTTGTGGTAAGCTCTAGTCCGATAAATCTTTTCACGTTTCAATCCGAAAACGGATTCTAACTTCGGTTCTTCTCTTTCCACACCCTGTATCGAATCTAGATCGTAGAACCCGACGAACGGAGAGGAGAAACGGTGATCTGGAAGCCACGCCTCCGAACTAGACATCCCCAACGTTCATAGACACTGTAAGTTAACTCTTACATGGTTTTGGATGAATTAAAACATTCAAAACTAAAAGATTAACATGGAACCGAAATTCTGTCAACTATTACTTTCTACCGGCGCAACAGATTTGTTGAATTTTTCCGACCCTTAAAACGAACTCAAACGGAAAAACTTAAAACACGAAAAACGTTCCTAAGACTTAGACCTAGATACTGTAAAAATTTGGGAATTTTTGGAGTTGATTTGATATGTGAAAACCCGTTGAAACCGAACTGTTTGAATCTAGATCTCGAAATCTTGGACAGAACTTAGGAATGATCTTGATCACATTTTTGACATAGGATCTAGGCTGTTTTAGATCTTTGGCCGAACATGAAAGTTGTAGATAAATGTCTTATGATGATCCCTGTCAAATTTCATTAAATTTGGAGTTGAATTGATATGGTAGAATTTGAAATCTTTAAACTGTGACATATTAAACTCGGACAGAATTCTTCTTATGCGAAAATTGGTAATTTTGACCTACTTAGGTATCTCAGATTGAAAAAGTTAAAACACGAAAAATGTAGATCTTGATGTTTCCGAGTCAGATATGAAATTTTGGAATTTTTGGAATTAAATCTGATTTTAGACGAATTTTGGAGTAAACTGTGATTTACCGAAACGAAATCTTGAAATCTTGTTGAAACATGGAATTAACCTTTAGGGTTGAAACGAATTGAGATATTATTTCTAAATTAATACAATGGAAGGCAGATTTTAAAAACAAAATCCCCTTACAAACTTGATAAATTAAAATTAGGGGTGAGTGCTCTGCAGGGTGCCCCCTAACGATTCACTTCGTGCCGTAATGGACGATGGTGACCCCGCGCGCTAAATTTGAGATATGGATTGCCTAAACGGCGAAACTTAGAGCCTACACTCTCGTGAATATCCGTATGGGTTTCCCGAGGCTCCGGAGTGGTACTGGGTATGGCTGATACGGTTGCGGCCGCCGGGCTACCGGCTAAACTTGTTGACATCGCGATGCTATCGTGAAACTTTGAAATACCAAATCGGGAATGTAATGGGGATTCTAAATTAAATTAAATTAGATTAAACTATGTTGTTGTCCAATTAAATTATTTAAATGCTTTATTCAAATTATGGCTATTATCTTGAACCATGTGATATGTGTTATTAAATAGAGCCTGAGATAAATTATGCTATTGGATATGGATTAGATGAAACTAAATATTATGTTATTATCATGCTTTTGTTAAATTACTAAATTTATGGCTTTTAAACCATACGATCATGCATGTGTTAACTTACTCAGCAATTTTGCTGACCAAAACCATTTTTATTCATTTCCTTACAGAATATGTGGAATGAGCATGTGTGAGCACGAACCATGCATGAGATTTTGGGGATTGTTATTTTGCTTTTAAATTTCGCACTTAGACTATATTATGAACGGGCCTGTTTAACCCGTGTTTTGGCCATGTCGGCCCTTTTTATATTTTCCGCTGCGATACTGTACTAAACTAAATATTTCCGCTGCGCTATGCTATTATTATTTTCGAATTATATTGTATGGGCTATTTTGAATGCTTTAAATGTTTTAAATACTGCAATACCTAGCCTTGCATCTCTTTAGTAAGCTCGGAGAAACCGTGTCTTACTAGGGAGATGTGGCGGTGACATCCCGACCTGGGTGACCAAAAACCGGGGTGTTACAAGTTGGTATCAGAGACCGGCTATTTTTAAACCATTATTATTTTTAAACTACTATTAATATTTTGACTATTATTTTAAATTTTAAATTATTATTTCCATGGAGAAATTTTTTTTAAAACCCATGGAAAAAATATATATATATGGTGCATTAAATTATTATTGGGGGGAAATATCATTTGCATATGCATGTTGCATCTCTGCTATGAACTTAGAATCTTGGAAACTTGAACTTAGAATCTTGGCGAAACTTGAACTTAGCATCTTGGCGAAACTTGAACTTAGAATCTTGGAAACTCGAACCTAGAATCTTGGCGAATTGAACTTAAAATCTTGGCGAATATAAACTTAGATCTCTTGCTTGCGCTAGATGGCTAGTCAGGACATGATGCAGTTGATGGTCAGGATGATGAGTGTACATCTCGATTCCCACCAAACCCTAGAGCAAATGAAGTACCGTATGGCTCAGTTGGAGGCCAATTTACATCACATGGGCAACTTGAGAGAGGCGGATCATCACCGCATAAACCAACTCGAACGCCAAGTCCAAACCCTCACTACACCAAACTTAATACTAAAGGAATACATCGATGCCCACGGGCAAGACTTAAACACTATCTTTGACGACCTACTACCGCCGAGTTCGGAGGAGGAAGATCCGGAGGAAGATCCTGCTACCCCACCGGGAGACGTCATGAGGCACTAGAGATTCTATTGTTAGACATTGTTTTGCTAGAAAAATATTTCTACTTTTGTACTAAAATTTCTTTTGAGGAAATAAAATGCCCGATTTATTTTTTTTAAAATCAAAACAAAACAAAACAAGGAGGTGAATCCCTACCAGCCGCCCCACTATGCTAGTGAGGAGGATCCAGCTAAACTGGAGGAATGGATCCGGACTTTTGACAAGCTGCTGGGAGCGGTCAAATGTCCGGAAGGAGAGAGGGTACATGTCGCTTCATACTATTTGGGAGGCGAAGCTGATGACTGGTGGCAAGCAACGCAAGCCAAACTGACTGAAGATGACGAGCCTTACTCGTGGATGGAGATGATGGAACTACTCAGGGATCGATTCTATCCCTTGAGTACCAAAGCTGCCATGTACGAAGAATTCCTGTCACTGAAGCAAGGAAGCCAAACGGTGCAAGAATACTACACACGCTTCAAGGAGCTGGTGAGGTTCGCACCAAGGCTAGTGCCTACTGATGCGGAAAAGGCACAGAAGTTCGAGATGGGACTGAACCTGTCTGTGCGCGAGGTGATCGCGGGGGTACACTACCCCGATTTGCAAGCCGTATACGATCGCGCTGTAGCGGTAGCACGCGTGCAGCAGCTGAAAAGAAGGGTGAGTGGGGAGTCCAGCAGGGGTCCTCAAGACAAGAGAAGCCGAGACTCAAGAAACGAGAACAACACTGGAAGGAACGAGCAGCGCAGAGGGTCGAATAGGCCCCAACAAAACAACA
Source organism: Hygrophila difformis (assembly GCA_030278955.1). Taxonomy (NCBI): domain Eukaryota; kingdom Viridiplantae; phylum Streptophyta; class Magnoliopsida; order Lamiales; family Acanthaceae; genus Hygrophila; species Hygrophila difformis. The sequence goes on from JAOANR010000003.1 coordinate 51,642,201, forward strand.
CTGGGAGGAGGTTCAATCAAGAAGATCCGGTACCGCCTTGCCCGAGATGTGGACGACCACACCTGGCAAGGGGATGCCCGCAACAAGGCGCCTGTTACCGATGCGTTCGAATGGGTCACGTTCGACGGGATTGCCGAACTAGGCTCGAGAACATAACGAAGAGGGACGATTTGGTCGCGGGGCAAGAACAGCCTCAGAACCAAAACGGGCGAAACGGGAATAACCAAGGGTACAGACCCCCTCAAAATAGACCGCAGAACCCGAACCAGAACCAACGACCTCCGCCCCCGCAGAATCAAAACCAACAGCAAAACCAGCAGCAGAACGCGAATCAGCAGGGCAACCAAGGACGCCCTGTGGGGAGGCTCAATGTGGTAAACCAAGCGGACGTGCCTGCGCAAGGAGAAGTGATGGCAGGTACATTTTATGTGTTGAATACGCCCCTTAGAATTCTATTTGATTCTGGAGCTAGTTGCTCAATTATAGCATCAAGGATAGTGCCTGAGTTAGATCTACCTAAGTGCGAGAGAATTAGCTTAGGAATTCAATTGCCTTCGGGAGAAGTAGTGTCTTGCTCTAAACGATATAACAGAATTCCTATAGTGATAAAGAACGTAGAATTCTTCGCGAACTTGGTAGAATTTAACTTAAGAGACTTTGACATCATACTGGGGATGGATTGGCTATCCCAGTATAAAGCGGTGATCGAATGCCAAAAGCAAAAGATCACCTTGTCAAAAAGTAGGGGAAAGAGAGTTATCTTTTACTCTCAGCCCCCTAAGAAAAGCAACAAAATCGTTAGTGCACTTAAACTAAGTAACTTGATGCGTAAGGGGTATGAACTATATGCGTGCTATGTGCACAACCTTGAGGCGGAAGAGAACAAGGTTGATAGCATACCAGTGGTAAGAGAATACCCGGACGTGTTCCCTGAAGACGTTCCGGGCATGCCACCTGAGAGAGATCTTGAATTCACAATAGATCTCATTCCGGGGACAGAGCCTGTCTCAAAAGCTCCGTACCGGATGGCACCACTGGAAATGAAGGAGTTAAAGGAACAACTCGAGGAGCTATTGGGAAAAGGTTACATAAGACCGAGTACGTCCCCTTGGGGAGCACCGATTTTGTTTGTCAAGAAGAAAGACGGAGGACTACGTCTTTGCATAGATTACCGAGGACTAAACCAAGTGACCATTAAGAATAAATACCCCCTACCGAGAATAGAGGATCTGTTTGATCAACTGAAGGGAGCTTCAGTATTCTCGAAGATCGATTTGCGATCTGGGTACCATCAATTGAGGATCGCCGAGAAGGACATTCCGAAGACGGCATTTCGAACGCGATATGGCCATTACGAGTTCACAGTGTTATCCTTCGGGTTAACAAATGCTCCGGCCATGTTCATGAATCTCATGAACAACGTGTTCCGAGAATTGTTAGACCAGTGTGTCGTAGTGTTCATCGACGACATCCTGATCTACTCGAAGAGCGAGGAGGAGCATGCGAAGCACTTACATCAAGTGTTAGAAATCTTGCGAAGAAACCAGCAATACGGCAAGCTGTCTAAATGTGACTTCTGGCTGAAAGAAGTGGCATTTCTCGGACACATAGTATCCGCTGATGGAGTATCAGTGGATCCGGCAAAAGTCTCTGCCGTAACCGAATGGGCAACCCCCAAGAGTCCAACGGAAATAAGAAGTTTCCTTGGATTAGCCGGATATTATAGACGATTTGTGAAGGACTTTTCAAGAATTGCACGTCCTTTGACCCAGCTACTTAAGAAAGGAGCAAAATATGAGTGGACCGAAGCTTGTGAGATGGCGTTTCAAGAGCTGAAGAAACGACTCACAACCACACCCGTATTAACATTACCATCAGAGAATGGTGACTTCGAAGTATATAGCGATGCTTCGAAGGAAGGTTTAGGTTGTGTCTTGATGCAAGACTCGAGAGTCGTAGCCTATGCATCACGCCAACTAAAACCTCACGAGGGAAATTATCCGACACATGACCTGGAGTTGGCAGCGGTCGTTTTCGCTCTAAAGATATGGAGACATTATCTTTATGGGCGGAAGTGTCGAATGTTCACCGACCACAAGAGCTTGAAATATATATTCACTCAGAAGGAGTTGAATTTGAGACAGCGAAGGTGGTTGGAACTTATTAAAGACTACGATTTAGAGATAGCATACCACGAGGGGAAGGCGAATGTGGTAGCCGATGCCCTAAGTCGGAAAACCCAACACGTGACAAACTCGTTGGTAATTCCGCCGGCATTGTACATGGATTTGGCAAGATTGGAGTTAGAACTTGTGCGTCCTGGCACAGTGAGAGAAACGGTCAATGCCATGGTCGTAGAAACTCCAATATTGGACGAGATTCGACTCGCTCAACCGGGCGATCCGAAACTCAAGAAGATAAAAGGGTATATTGCCGAAGGAAAGGCAATAGGATTTGCTGTCCACGAGGATGGAAGCATCTGTTTTAAAGGTAGATGGTGTGTGCCTCTTAAATGTGCCGAATTGAAGCAAAGGTTGATGGAGGAAGGGCACAAAACGCCATATTCCGTACATCCCGGAGGTGACAAGCTATACAAAGATCTGAAGAAGATCTATTGGTGGCCGGGAATGAAGAAGGAAGTGGCAAATTTCGTGGCGAGATGTCTCACCTGCCAAAAGGTTAAGGCAGTGCGACATAAACCCTTAGGATTGATGCAACCACTAGAGATTCCAAGTTGGAAGTGGGATAGCATCTCAATGGACTTTGTCTCGGGATTACCCCGATCACCTAAAGGCATGAACAAGATTTGGGTGATTGTGGATAGGCTAACGAAGACAGCCATATTTATCCCAATGAAAGACACGTGGACTATGGACCAATTGGCCCGAGCCTACATTGATAATGTGGTACAACGACATGGAGTACCACATGATATCATTTCCGATAGAGACAGTAGATTTGTCTCTCATTTCTGGACGGAGTTACAAAAAGCTCTCGGTACTCAAATCAAAATGAGCACCGCATTCCACCCGATGACGGACGGACAAACCGAGAGAACAATCCAAACACTAGAAGACATGCTGAGAGCATGTGTGTTGGAATTCAAAGGAAATTGGGAATCTCATTTACCCTTGATTGAGTTTTCCTATAATAATAGTTACCATGCTAGTATCGGCATGGCACCTTTCGAGGCATTGTATGGACGAAAGTGCCGAAGCCCATTGAGCTGGGAAGAAAACGATAAGTCCGTGGTAGTGGGACCACAACTTATCGAAGACATGGCTCAACAAATCAAAGTGATCCAAGGGAAGATGAAAGCCGCTCAAGACCGTCAAAAGAGTTATGCCGACGTGAGACGACGAGACCTAGAATTTCAAGTGGGAGATAGGGTCATGCTAAAGATATCACCCATGAAGGGGGTGATGCGCTTTGGCAAACGAGGGAAGTTAAGTCCTCGATACATAGGACCTTACGAAATTCTAGAACGAGTCGGAACTCTAGCCTACCGATTGGCTTTACCGCCACACTTAGATCGAGTTCATAATGTCTTCCATGTCTCGCAACTAAAGAAGTATGTGCCGGACCCGACACATGTACTTCAACCGGAGATAATTGAGCTCGATGAAGATTTGACTTACGAAGAAGTCCCAATGCGTATTCTCGATACTAAGGAACGAGTAACGAGGAACAAAACCATCAAAATGATCAAGGTTCTTTGGTCAAATCACGAAAGTGAGACGGCAACTTGGGAAGTAGAATCCGATATGAGGGAACGATACCCGACATTGTTCCAAACCGATTCCGACAAAGTTATGGGGACATAACTGCAATCTTAAGGGGGAGAGGATGTCATACCCCCTAATTTTTCGTGCATTTTTGTAAACTTTTGAACTACGTTATGGCTTTATCCCTTTACCGGGTACGTAGGTAGCTTAGAAGTTTTAATTCTAAGTTCAGTCACAACATAATAAAACAAACACAAGACCTTAGCACGAGACGAGAAAAGCCGAAACACAACTTCGAGGACGAAGTTGATTCTTAAGGAGGGTAGACTGTAATACCCGAGAATTTTCCAACATAAAATAAAACAATAATTAAATAAATAAATAATAAATAAAATAAATACTATAAATAAATAAACAAATCCAGCAAATAAAAGAAATAAATAAAGAAATGAGAAATGAGATTTTTACTTAAAAAGGAATTAAAGGAATTTAATTCAATAAAAGGATGGATAAATGGTACACCAAAACCTGACACTAATGAACTCGAGTATTCGAGTCCAAAACATCCAATTAGACTGAGAATAAAATTAGAGAGAAAGTATGAACCCGAATATACCCCGGAAATCGGAATTCGGGAGCATAGAGGGATAGAAACCCGAAAGAGAGGCGGAAAAGCACGACGGATCGCACGACCCGCCCGGACCGAAGTCCAGGCGAAGTCGGCGCGGTGGCCGCGCGGTGAAGGTGGTTTAGCGCGCCACGACCGTGCCACTTGACAGATTTGGTTGTTGCGTAAATCTCTCGCCCGAACGCGGATTTTTCGACTTTCGGTTGAACATCTCTCGACTCAAGACCTTTGGGTCGGTTGTGGACGCCCTAGGGATTGAGAATTCTATAAATAAGCCCCTTGGGAGCCCCAAACAAGTTTACAAAACCCTACAATCTTCTATACGTTCGAAACCCTAAATTCGGAGTCGACGGAAAGCACCAAACGGAGGCAGCAGCTTTGGACGAAAATCCAAGGTCTCCAAACGTTGTGGTAAGCTCTAGTCCGATAAATCTTTTCACGTTTCAATCCGAAAACGGATTCTAACTTCGGTTCTTCTCTTTCTACACCCCGTACCGAATCTAGATCGTAGAACCCGACGAACGGAGAGGAGAAACGGTGATCTGGAAGCCACGCCTCCGAACTAGACATCCCCGACGTTCATAGACACTGTAAGTTAACTCTTACATGGTTTTGGGATGAATTAAAACATTCAAAACTAAAAGATTAACATGGAACCGAAATTCTGTCAACTATTACTTTCTACCGGCGCAACAGATTTGTTGAATTTTTCCGACCCTTAAAACGAACTCAAACGGAAAAACGTAAAACACGAAAAACGTTCCTAAGACTTAGACCTAGCTACTGTAAAAATTTGGGAATTTTTGGAGTTGATTTGATATGTGAAAACCCGTTGAAACCGAACTGTTTGAATCTAGATCTCGAAATCTTGGACAGAACTTAGGAATGATCTTGATCACGTTTTTGACATAGGATCTAGGCTGTTTTAGATCTTTGGCCGAACATGAAAGTTGTAGATAAATGTCTTAAGATAATACCTGTCAAATTTCATTAAATTTGGAGTTGAATTGATATGGTAGAATTTGAAATCTTTAAACTGTGACATATTAAACTCGGACAGAATTCTTCTTATGCGAGAATTGGTAATTTTGACCTACTTAGGTATCTCGGATTGAAAAAGTTAAAACACGAAAGTTGTAGACCTTGATGTTTCCGAGTCAGATATGAAATTTTGGAATTTTTGGAATTAAATCTGATTTTAGACGAATTTTGGAGTAAACTGTGATTTACCGAAACGAAATCTTGAAATCTTGTTGAAACATGGAATTAACCTTTAGGGTTGAAACGAATTGAGATATTATTTCTAAATTAATACAATGGAAGGCAGATTTTAAAAACTAAATCCCCTTACAAACTTGATAAATTAAAATTAGGGGTGAGTGCTCTGCAGGGTGCCCCCTAACGATTCACTTCGTGCCGTAATGGACGATGGTGACCCCGCGCGCTAAATTTGAGATATGGATTGCCTAAACGGCGAAACTTAGAGCCTACACTCTCGTGAATATCCGTATGGGTTTCCCGAGGCTCCGGAGTGGTACTGGGTATGGCTGATACGGTTGCGGCCGCCGGGCTACCGGCTAAACTTGTTGACATCGCGATGCTATCGTGAAACTTTGAAATACCAAATCGGGAATGTAATGGGGATTCTAAATTAAATTAAATTAGATTAAACTATGTTGTTGTCCAATTAAATTATTTAAATGCTTTATTTAAATTATGGCTATTATCTTGAACCATGTGATATGTGTTATTAAATAGAGCCTGAGATAAATTATGCTATTGGATATGGATTAGATGAAACTAAATATTATGTTATTATCGTGCTTTTGCTAAATTACTAAATTTATGGCTTTTAAACCCTACGATCATGCATGTGTTAACTTACTCAGCAATTTTGCTGACCAAAACCATTTTTATTCCTTTCCTTACAGAATATGTGGAATGAGCATGTGTGAGCACGAACCATGCATGGGATTTTGGGGATTGTTATTTTGCTTTTAAATTTCGCACTTAGACTATATTATGAACGGGCCTGTTTAACCCGTGTTTTGGCCATGTCGGCCCTTTTTATATTTTCCGCTGCGATACTGTACTAAACTAAATATTTGCGCTGCGCTATGCTATTATTATTTTCGAATTATATTGTATGGGCTATTTTGAATGCTTTAAATGTTTTAAATACTGCAATACCTAGCCTTGCATCTCTTTAGTAAGCTCGGAGAAACCGTGTCTTACTAGGGAGATGTGACGGTGACATCCCGACCTGGGTGACCAAAAACCGGGGTGTTACAACCGAATTCAATTGGCAGTTCGAATTACCCTCTTTTGGGGTAAATGCCTTAGCCAAATTTGAGTGAAGGAATGACTTCATCAATTCGAATTGTCCAATTCGGTTTAGACCGAATTGCTTGATAATTCGAATTAGAGGATGCTTCATGACTTTACAAGGATTAATTGGGTATGGTGTTACTTCATACCTCATGCATCCTCAATTCGGTCTCTTTTGCATTTTGCCCAATAGACCGAATGGCTTTCTTCCTTATATTTTAAAACTCCAAAAATTATTTTATTTCAAGAGTTGTGTAAGTTGCATGGGTGTATTGGGCCAAGGCCCACCACATCTAATTTTATCCATTACACATCTCAACTCATTAGTGTCTAATTATTGTGTGATTAACACTCACACAATACCAAAAACATTTTCTTAATTTTGTTTATTTTCCCTTTCATTGTGTGTATGAACAACTAGTAAGAAATACATCAGACTAATGTTGGCGGGTATTCCCACACGGATAACTAGCTCGTATTCTGAGTATTAATTACTAGTTGTTATTTTGCATGATCCGGATAGTGGTCGGTGGAAGCCTCGGCGGTTCGTCCATCCGGGATTATAATAGCTGCTCAGCTGACTCCTATCTGGATACAGTTTTCTTCTCCTTATCTTAATTTCAAACCTGAATCTAGAGTTGTATGAGTTATAGATGATACATGCCAATGTCATCTATCAATTATTACAATAATAGAATATGTGGGTTTTCATCCAGATTCACAGATAGTGAAGTCTAAGATGACGGCGGCAACTGTCATTTAAGGCATTCTACTGTCTAAAAAAAAGTCATTCCATCTAGAATACTTGGAACCCGGATAGCAGATGTTTGCCGTCCGGATAACCCCAATTATTTCTGGCATTCTTTTTAGCCAAATTCTTCTTATCTCTGGCTAATTCACCTTTGTGTACCAAATTCTGTCTAACCCCACCATATATTTTGGGGTATTTATTTTACTTCTCTTATACATGTATGCATGATATTATTATGTAGATATTGTGGTCTATTACTATTTTGGAGATCCTTCCCCTTGGACATAGAAGTATTGATTTAAATCAGATGTTGCACAATAAATTTCCAACAAAAATTCCTTTATAAAATCAGGATCTGAGTAAGGGATAATTTCAACAGTTATGACTAATTCATCTTCTGCTGGGGGTTGATTTTGAGAACTTAGAAGCAGAGTCAGCGATTAGGTCTCACCTAGACTGAAAGGATCTGTGTTTTAATTGAGAGTTTAGTACCTGTTTAGGGAATGATTTTCAAATATCTTTTTGCTTCTCAAAATTGTTGTGTGTTGGAAACCTTGTATTAAGTATTGCACCAAATCAGTGTCCACTTGGATTCGGATAAGATGTGATAACTAATATTAGAGGAACAACATATAGGCCTTGGTTAATTTCTAAGGTAAGGGTGAGTATTCTTTCAACTACTATCTTCTCTCACCAAAGCCTACAATTGAGTCTCGAATGAGTACATCTGGAATACACCTTCATAGGTCTATTCCACTCATGTTTGTATCTCATAACTAACCGAATGTTATAAGCCCTGTGGCTTACTGATATTTGGGAAGTTCTAAATCTGCATCTGGTCACCAAGACCAGGGGCTCTTTTATGCTAACGGTTTGTGACGATCTTTTAAGACTTCCGAGCGATAGGTTTTTAAATGCTTTCTTTACTGCTTTCTTTACCGCTTTCTTTAAAATGCTTTCATAGAGGTCACTCGGAAGCAGAGATGTATCTGCCGGTTATAAGGTTTAAGAGTTATGGATTAGTTCGGGGTTAGATTTGGACTTTGGGTGTGACAAGGGGGACGATAGGAGTACTTGGCATATCAACTAATGATATGTCAGGTGTTGCTTGTCCACCACATATGAATAGCACACTCTTGCAAGGCATTGCAAAGGGGATTTATTAATATGTGACATCTTAGAAGTTGAGGTCTTAAGAGCATGTAAACTCTTACCATAAGTACCTGTCTGCTAAAGGGAACATGGTATAGAGAGCATGAGAGTTAGCTAACTGATGGATTATCCCAAACAAAGATCTGTGTATTAAAATGGAAGTCTAATTGTGTTTCATCTGAATCTTGTCCAATCTTCATTATTTTCTCCCTGTTCCTTCTGTCACATTTTAATTCGCTTTCGTAGAATAATTTTATCCGCTTTCTTAGCATAAATCTCATTGCTTTTTAGACTAATTTTATCATGCTTTGTAGAATAATTTAATTGCTTTCATAATCTAGTTTAAATTATGTCAATTAGTTGTTAGAAACAAACACGAGCTTGAATCGAGTAACCGAGTGGAAAATCTTAGTAAATGACGTGGGCCCTGCTTCTATCGCACATCCTCCAGTGAACGATCCGGTGTTACTATAAATTACTGCAATTTTTGACACCGTGCGCTTTCGGGGGCACAGTTTCTTAGCACGAGTAATAAAAACGTGACAACCTATAATATATCCCTAATCCTAACTCCATCTTCATAAATTGGTTTCGCTAAATAAAATTGAAAACCAGGATTATTATGTTTCAGAAAATGCTCATATAGTGGGAATGTGTCAAAAGTTTCACGGCGAGGATCTTCATGACATGAAACTATGATAAGTTTCATGATGCAAATTACTGGGGACCTTCAGTGTGACAGACTGAAGGCCAAGATGGAACTATCTATCCCGGTTGCACCGTGAAAGTTGTCAAAAGTTTCATGCCGTGGAGGATCACAGCGCCGTGAAATTGGAGATTGTATTTAGAGGTTCTTCACCCCCCAGCAGCGTAATGAAACTGTCAAAAGTTTCATGGCGCCAATGCCGGAGAGGATGCAGCGCCGTTTGAATTCAGAATACCCCATATGAGTAATACAAAGTGGAGTATATCCTTAAACCCCTTTCCCACGAATCATAACTCTTTTCTTTGAATAAATTTAACTTGGGATATTTTAGAAAATACTCGTGTAGGAAATTGTCAAAAGTTTCATGGCGCCGTTGCCGGGGAGGTTGCAGCGTCGTTTACTAAGAGAACTACATTCCTGATTTACTCATAGATAGTTTTTGTATATATTTTTGAATCATTACTAACCCGGGGGTTGTGCAGGTGCTGTCAAATCTTGATACGAACTGTTTATGCAAAGGAGAAAGGCCACATTGCCTGAGCTACCGTTCGATCTAGAAATAGAGAGGACCGCTTGCCAACTGAGGGCGCAAGCCAGACAAAGGAAAGAGCAAGAAGCCCGGACTCGTACCTCACCCGAAACCACAAGCAGTGACATATCCGATATGGCAGAGAACCAGGACATTCCCCCGATCTTGCCATTAGACCAACCACCCAATAATCCTGGTAATGGAGCTGATGGGGGTATGGTAGAACACCCGAATCGTGCAAACGAGGAGGAAGATCTACCTAATCCAAATCAGCAACAATATCAGCAGTTCCACCAACAACCACCACCCCCTAACCAATATAACCAACAAAACCAAAATATGCCAAACCAACAATACCAGAACCAAGCCTTCAATCAGGAGCAATTCCAAAACAACCCTCATGATCCCGAAAATATTTTTCAGCAAAATCCCAACTACCACCAGCAGTATCAAAACCAAGCAGAGCAAGGAAATCAACAGCAGCAAGCAGCAGCTGATTTTATGCAGCCCATCGTTGAGCCTTATTTGGATAGGCCTGGGAGAGCACAATTCCCTGCACGCAATTTTGAGCTCAAACCGGCACTCATCAACTTGGTGCAGAACAATCAATTTTGCGGTGCAAATCATGAGGATCCCCATGATCATCTCCAAACCTTCCTGGAGCTCTGTGACACCATCAAAAATCAGGAGTATCACCTGATGCCATAAGACTAATGTTGTTTCCCTTCTCTTTATTTAGTGGTGCCAGGGATTGGTATAAATCATTGCCCATAAATCAGAGGAGCACCTGGGCAGATTTGGTGAGGAGTTTTCTGTTGAAATATCTCCCTGAATCTAAGATAGACGAAGGACGAGAGAAAATTGGAGAGTTCAAGATGAAGCCGGACGAGTCACTGTATGACGCGAAGGAAAGATTCGCCAGCCTTTTGAGGCGATGCCCCCAACACGGATACCAGCCGTGGGAGCAACTGAGGAAATTCTATGGAGGACTCACCCATCCATGGAGAATGATGTTGGACGCTGCAGGCGGAAGACATTTACTCCATTTGCCTATAGATCAAGCCTGGGAAAAGATTGAAACAATGTATGTCAACAGATCTGTATTGAACAGCAATGACAAGAAGGCGGATCCTCCTAGAAAAGTTTTTGCTGTAAGTGAAGGAAAAACAGATTTCGAAAGATTGCAGGAACAGGTAGCTGCGATACAGCTAGGACAAGAGAAAGGAAAGGGAGTTGAAAAAAATTTCAAATTGAAATTTCAAAAATTGAAATTGAAATTTCAAGTTGAAAAAAATTTCAAATTTCAAGAGCTAGGACAATTCGAAAGAAAATTTGAAATTTGAAAAATTTCAAAAAATTTTCTAAGTGTTGAATGCGATCTATTTTATCTCAAGCCAATTCAGTCTACATCGAATTGTTTGAGACAGATCGCATTGGATGTATGCCTTGGAAATTTTCAATCAATTCAATCTCCAAACAAATTCGGTCTAGACCGAATTGGCCTAAGAGACCGAATTGATTTCCCCAAGACACATCCTCCACCCTTGTGTGAATTTGGCCAAGTAGCAATTCGATCCATGGCAATTCGGTCTAGGCCGAATTTATTTTAAAATAGATCGAATTGATCTGCAAAAGGCAGTTGTGTTTCCTTAGTTTTATTTATGCAAGTGAGCAATTCGATCTATAAGGCAATTCGGTCTACACCGAATTGCCCATATAGACCGAATTGCCTCACAAGAGTATCCCCCATAATTTTCCTAAGTAACCAGGTTCGGTCTTTGTGATGTAATTCGGTCTCTTAACCAATTCGGTCTAAGACCGAATTGACTTCAAAAAGATCACATTGCAGCAAGTGTGTTTGCTTCCCCTTCCAATTCGGTCTCTATGCCAATTCGGTCTAGAACGAATTGGCCTAAGAGACCGAATCTCTCGCAAACACCTAAGACCACAGCAATTCGGTCTAGACCGAATTGATGGTTCGGTCTCTAACAGACCGAATCACCATATCCCCTACCCCTTTATATCCCTCTTTCCCCCTATTTTCCCTCACTTTCACTTTTCGCACTTCGATATTTTTCCCCCGTATTCCCTCTCGCGAATTTCGTCTCCCTCGCGAAACCAGAGCTCGAGCCAGAGTTTTTCTGTGGTCAACTCCGTGCAAAGTGTTCAAAAATGGCTTCCTCTTCGTCTAATCCTACTGGGAGTGTCGGGTGAGTTTCCTGTTTTTGATTTCGCACCCTGTTTCGCGATTTCAAGTGTTGTCTCTTCCATATTTTTGCGAAATCAGCAATGGGGGAGGGAATGATGATTGTTTTCGAGTGGGAGATGGTCGGAATGAGGTCGGAATATAGTGGGCATGATTAGGAAGAGGGTAGAACACGATTGGCAGAATTTAGGGTTTGTGCGTTTTTGTTCGAAACTGCCATTGTTGTGGTTCTTGAGTTTTTTTTTTGTGGTATTGGGGATGTCTTATTTCAAAAATGAGTGTTGCAAAACCCTTAAAAATCATGTTTTCTTTCATTATGTGGTTTTGTGTTCTGATTTTGTTGTTAGTATTTTTATTTTTAACTGAGTTTGGGGTTAGAAATCTGTGAAAATGGAAGACACAGTGGTTTGTTTTTCCCTTACAATTACTGTGTTATTTTACTGGTTATGTGATAATGTTGATTAGATATGCATGTTGATGGTATTGCCGTAGCTATGTTTTTTAAGCATGAGTTTGTGGCAAAATATTTGCATGATCATGGTGTGAATGGACTGTCTGTGTCTTATTTTCATTTATGCATGTATTGTGTACTGTGCATTTTGTCAATAAATGCTTTTGTCGGATACTTGTTAACCACAAAGTGCAAACTCAACTTGAAAGTTGCTATCTCAATTTGAAAAGTGATGCTTGCACATACGGGAAACATGGTATTATAGACGGAACCATGCCAAAATTTTTCCAACACTTTTGGCATGGTATTTAAGTCTAAAAAGACAAAAAGTGGTAGAATGTTCTTTCTTTTAAGTGTTTGACTTATACTCACTTTTGGGACAAGTGGGGGTATATTCAATTGGAACACCTTGTTTCTTTCTTGAACACCCATTTCCCAAAACAAATCCAAATGGGGGACCACTCACACCCCCGATTTTATTAAATAAATAAGTCAACACTTCTCATAAAAATCCAAATATGACTTTTTTGTGTTTGTGCATGTTTATTTTATTTTTTTATTCTCCATGATCCATTACTACATGCTAGTGATTGCATAAATTGTCTTGTGCATGTATTCATCACCATTAATCATCTTGCTACCTTTTTCACATAATCACTTTTTAAGTGATAAAAATCCAAATCTCTTTCGTAGGCTTAATAGCCTATGAAATTTTACTTTTTGGTCTTTTGACCACTCCAAAACCTCTTAGACTATTTATAGTCTAAGAAAAATTTGTAAGGATCCCAGATCCTTATTTCTCTTACCTCTCTCTCTCTTTTTGTTGTATTAAGAATTGAATTTAAAAATTCAACTCTATGTCTTTTTATCTAATAAATTCAAGTAAAAAACCAATTAACTCACATTTAGAGCTTAGCTCAAAATGTGAGGATGTTGATTTTTTCAACTTGAATATGTTTATCAAAAATTTGCTAAAAATAGTTCCAACTCTTTCATTCAGCGACCTATGCTTAGAACTAGCTGAAGGAGTGAGACTACTGGTTTCAGACTTGTTTACTACTCCATGTCTTTCCAGAGGCATCATTCCCGCAGACCCAAATCAAGAGCAAGAAGGAAGGACTGAGCTGCTGGACCTTCCAGTGGAACTCTTGGGGGAGATCCTCTCTCGCATCGGAGAGGATGACATTAAAAAGGTGTTCGTTGTTCGGGAGGCATGCAAGAAACTCCGTGATGCGGCAGACCTCCCCATCGTCTACAAAAGGTGCGAGCTGGAGACCACCATCGTGAAGATGTGGCAACAAGGAGTCGAAGAGCAGAAGGAGGCACTCCTGCTGAAATGTGAGGAGGCTGGGAACTTCAACCTCCAGCTCATATCGGCGCTGCAAGCATTTGGAGCAGGAGACGAGGGTCAAGCCTGTGAGCTACTAAAGGCAGGGATTGGGGACAACCATAAGGCCTCAATCTTTGTCAGGGGTTACATGCTGCTCAAAAAGGTGGACAATGAACAGGTCCAGTAGGGGGTAGCAATGATAAACAGGATAGTGACTGATAAATCAGTCATGACATATGTGGGGACCAATGTCTTTGCATGGCTGGCTGATAGCCTGGAGACTCCCGACCTGTTTGGCACCCAGGGACCCAGAGTTTACTGCTCGAGAGTGCTGGAGGAGGGCGAAGCAGACGAGGGTGATTACTGTGTGCCCTGCAGCCTGACCAACTTCGTCCACTGGAGTAGGATCTTCTTTCAGGGTTAAAGGAGAAGGAAGCTGAAGGAGGATTGAATCTGTATAGATTCACTTTTGACTGGGCTAACTGGAATTTCATTTAGGAGATCTTTTGACTACTCTTTAATGCTAACTTTACTCAAGTGTATAGCATCTCCTGTAATTAGTGTATTGGTGATTAAGGTCGTGTATTGTATAATGAACCTTGGAACTGCTGATTGTTATGGCCCGAAATGTATGGTCCAAAATGTATTTTGGAAGCCATTATTTACTGCTTTCCACAAGATAATTTCGTCTTGAATTCTCAAAAATATTTTGAAAAAGATGTGTGACAGTCCAAGATGAATAAGCGACTGTCACGCCAAAAACAAAGCTGTGACATGCTTGCATGCTCACAGTGTCTTTTTACTGCTTTCAATTAAATAACCGGCATAAAACAAGCATAAATCTGCCACCTAAATTCACATGTTGAATTTAGGCTAAGGATGAAATTTTCAAACTATTGCATTGGGATAAAGCAATTAAAAATATGCATGATATAGATTCTTGAGGTTTTGAGCTATAAAAATCCAATGATATGATCACTTGGAAGAAAAAAACAAAATTTTCATGTTGAGAATTTGATTGAATAATTTGCAAGAATTTTTCAAGGCTAAATTTAAGAATAAAGGTATGACATGATCAAACCGTCCATGTGAGATCTGAGCCGAGTCATTTTTACTCAATATTTCTTTGTTGTGTGAAAATCAATTTGATTAAAGGACACTAGAACTTGCAATTAGGATCGATTCAAGACCATGCCATATTTCCCGAAATCAAGCATATGATCGAGGCACTTAGAAAAATCCAAAATTTTGGCCTTCTTTTGAATTCCAAACCCAAAAATATTTTCCCTTTAGGATTAACCAAGTTGAGTCTTTAAGCCTAATTTTTCTTTGAAACCACTATAGTATTCCCAACTGTATAAAAAGACCAAGAAATCAAACCCAATTGTACACGAATCAATTCCATCAAGGCATTATAGTTTATGATCACCAAAAATATCAGTCGGTATTCATAAACCGATTAAAAAAAATAAAAATAAAATAAAAAAAATAAATAAATATAATGATGGAATTCACTCAGCAAAAATAAATTACAAGTGACAAAGCAAATTAGACAAAGTCTAATGTCGTGCAATGGAAAAGAAAAACAAAGAAAGAAAGAATTATTGATGATCATAGCTTTCAAGTAAAAATATGCCAAATTATGATGGAATGGATTCGTGTCACTTTTAGCCTAATAATTCCCTTCCCTACCAAATGTTACAACCGTATGCCCCGTTATAACCTTAAATAAGACCTCGGGATCTCGATTTGAGGAAATGAGTAGGTGGCGAGTTGGTCTAATTGCAAGCTTATGGGAGAATTTATTTGAATTTGATTATGAGCGTATTGTTTAAAAGCCAACTTTGAGAGTGAGTGAGATTTCCAATTCTACTATATGTGAGGCTCTGCTTTGATTGATTAATGTTCATGTCATGCCTGAATTCAAGAATTAAACCAATGAAAATTTTCTATACATATATTCAAGAAAAATTAACAATAATGATTGATTTGTACACCTATCCAAGTGAGAAGTATTATTTCATTAAACACTGCAATCAAGAGAGTTAATACTTGTAATTTTGATTGTATTATCCCAATATAACAAGAATGAAATTTCTGAAGCCACGCAAATGGATTGAATATGCAGAGTCCCTGCTCTTAGGAGCACTGACTCTGACTGCTCGGGGACGATCAGTATTAAATGTGAGGATGTTGATAATGGCCAAAATTGTCCATTATTTCCAATCCATTTCCGTGTCTGAGACGGACATTTTGATCGTATTCCCATCTTATTTTAATAAGAAAGCAGTTGAATTCGACAGATTGATGCAAGTTTGTAAAAATATTAAGCTGGTAATGAAAGACACAAAATATGCAATTTTAATTGCATTGGTGTTAGAAAAATCCAAAAACATGAAAAAAAGGAAAAAGAAAAGAAAAAGGAATGAAAAGATGGGCAAAAGAATAAGATAGCCCACAAAAATCAAAAAGATGGGGAAAAGAATGAAAATCCCACAATCTGAAATTTTGGCTAAGTGTTGAAAACCAATTCGGTCTATAAGCAATTCGACCTAAATCGAATTGCTCAGTAGACCGAATTGCTGAAAGAAAGAAGAAAAAGAGGTGTTGAGGAAGAGAAGAGCAACCAATTCGGTCTATGCAATTCGGTCTAAACCGAATTGACCCCTAGACCGAATTGCACCATGAAAAGAAAGAAGACTTGGAGGAAAACAGAAAGCAGGAGTTCGATCTATGCAATTCGGTCTAAGCCAAATTGATTGCATAGATCGAATTGCCCTAAAGTAAAGAGGCCAGGCAGGAACCATCTTCAATTCGACAAGGCCAATTCGCTCTACCCATAGACCGAATTGATGGATGACTACCACATTCCAGCTCAAGATCAAGAAGGAAGACCTCATGCAATTCGAATTGCATCAATTCGATCTAAACCGAATTGCATGAGGAGACCGAATCACATTCAAAAGTACAGCTGAGCACGTGAGAAATGCATGATGGGCCTAGGGTTTCGAAAAGAAGTATAAAAGCTGACCTTCCTCAACACAAGAAATATCCTTAGACACACAGAAACTCTTGGACAGTTGCTGGGAGACAAAAAGAAGCAGAAGGTTCTTCACCCCTTAAGGGTTAGGTAGGTAGTGTAGTTTAGTTAGTTTATTTTTCATGCTTGTAATGTAGTTTTACTGCTCTTGAGCTTAGTTTTTGTCTCATAGAAGCTGGTTACCACCCTTAGTGTAGCCATTTCCATAAACCTTAAATGCTTTGTAGTTAGAATGAACCCTACCTTCAAGCTAATGAAAGGTTTTAGGGTTATTTACTGCTTTCCGGTGTCAATACAAGAAAGAATCCAGAAATGGGTTTTCATTTCAAGTGTTTGGCATCTATTTAATGCTTTCCTTAGCAATAATGGTAGAATGTTTGTTTGTTTCAACTAGGTTATATTTATTATGCCCTAGTTGACTTGCATTCTCAATAAATGTTTGCAAGTGGGTTTTTGGCATGATTTACACCTTAGAGATTCAAATAAGTGCTCTTAGGTTTTAGACAATCTTAGGCTTGTTAGATTTATTTCCATGCTTTCCAGTGCTGTTTTAGTCTCTTTTATTGGCTCGTTGTTGCCTTAGATAATGTAGGTGTTCTTATTTTGAGCATGTGTTTTATTTGTTCAGTAGAAGTTTAAGTTCTTGACCTTTGATTGCTTGTTTGTAGTTTTGAGGTTTGATTAATGCCAATGCCTGTTAGCCACATAACCTAGTCTATTTCTTCCTAAAACACTCATTAGTGTGGCTGTGAAGTGACATTGATGTGAAATGAAGGATTTGGTAAATCTTATCCATCATAAACCACACAATGTAAACCAAACCCACACTTATGAGAGAAAGACATGCAATTCGATCTGAGGTAATTCGGTCTAGGCCGAATTACCCATAAAAATGGGATTGCATGGCAGAAAAATGTTTGTTGAATGCATTACTTGAAAATTTATATGCAATTCGATCTAGGCAATTCGGTCTATACCGAATTGCCCATGAGATCGAATTGCATAGCAAAAAGTGTTGTCTTCATGTGATCTCCATGCAATTCGGTCTATGCAATTCGGTTTGGACCGAATTGCCCATATAGACCGAATTGACTTAGGAGACCACATTGTATCCATGCCATCCCCTCATGCCTTAGTTTATTTTCTCTGTCTTACCAATTCGAATTGTCCAAATTCGGTCTAGACCGAATTCAATTGGCAGTTCGAATTACCCTCTTTTGGGGTAAATGCCTTAGCCAAATTTGAGTGAATGAATGACTTCATCAATTCGAATTGTCCAATTCGGTTTAGACCGAATTGCTTGACAATTCGAATTAGAGGATGCTTCATGACTTTACAAGGATTAATTGGGTATGGTGTTACTTCATACCTCATGCATCCTCAATTCGGTCTCTTTTGCATTTTGCTCAATAGACCGAATGGCTTTCTTCCTTATATTTTAAAACTCCAAAGATTATTTTATTTCAAGAGTTGTGTAAGTGGCATGGGTGTATTGGGCCAAGGCCCACCACATCTAATTTTATCCATTACACATCTCAACCCATTAGTGTCTAATTATTGTGTGATTAACACTCACACAATACCAAAAACATTTTCTTAATTTTGTTTATTTTCCCTTTCATTGTGTGTATGAACAACTAGTAAGAAATACATCAGACTAATGTTGGCGGGTATTCCCACACGGATAACTAGCTCGTATTCTGAGTATTAATTACTAGTTGTTATTTTGCATGATCCGGATAGTGGTCGGTGGAAGCCTTGGCGGTTCGTCCATCCGGGATTATAATAGCTGCTCAGCTGACTCCTATCTGGATACAGTTTTCTTCTCCTTAACTTAATTTCAAACCTGAATCTTGAGTTGTATGAGTTATAGATGATACATGCCAATGTCATCTATCAATTATTACAATAATAGAATATGTGGGTTTTCATCCAGATTCACAAATAGTGAAGTCTAAGATGACGGCGGCAACTGTCACTTAAGGCATTCTACTGTCTAAAAAAAAGTCATTCCATCTGGAATACTTGGAACCCGGATAGCAGATGTTTGCCGTCCGGATAACCCCAATTATTTCTGGCATTCTTTTTAGCCAAATTCTTCTTATCTCTGGCTAATTCACCTTTGTGTACCAAATTCTGTCTAACCCCACCATATATTTTGGGGTATTTATTTTACTTCTCTTATACATGTATGCATGATATTATTATGTAGATATTGTGGTCTATTACTATTTTGGAGATCCTTCCCCTTGGACATAGAAGTATTGATTTAAATCAGATGTTGCACAATAAATTTCCAACAAAAATTCCTTTATAAAATCGGATCTGAGTAAGGGATAATTTCAACAGTTCTGACTAATTCATCTTCTGCTGGAGGTTGATTTTGAGAACTTAGAAGCAGAGTCAGCGATTAGGTCTCACCTAGACTGAAAGGATCTGTGTTTTAATTGAGAGTTTAGTACCTGTTTAGGGAATGATTTTCAAATATCTTTTTGCTTCTCAAAATTGCTGTGTGTTGGAAACCTTGTATTAAGTATTGCATCGAATCAGTGTCCACTTGGATTCGGATAAGATGTGATAACTAATATTACAGGAACAACATATAGGCCTTGGTTAATTTCTAAGTTAAGGGTGAGTATTCTTTCAACTACTATCTTCTCTCACCAAAGCCTAAAATTGAGTCTCGAATGAGTACATCCGGAATACACCTTCATAGGTCTATTCCACTCATGTTTGTATCTCATAACTAACCGAATGTTATAAGCCCTGTGGCTTACTGATATTTGGGAAGTTCTAAATCTGCATCTGGTCACCAAGACCAGGGGCTCTTTTATGCTAACGGATTGTGAAGATCTTTTAAGACTTCCGAGCGATAGGTTTTTAAATGCTTTCTTTACTGCTTTCTTTACCGCTTTCTTTAAAATGCTTTCATAGAGATCTCTCGGAAGCAGAGATGTATCTGCCGATTATAAGGTTTATGAGTTATGGATTAGTTCGGGGTTAGATTTAGACTTTGGGTGTGACAAGGGGGACGATAGGAGTACTTGGCATATCAACTAATGATATGTCAGGTGTTGCTTGTCCACCACATATGAATAGCACACTCTTGCAAGGCATTGCAAAGGGGAGTTATTAATCTGTGGCATCTTAGAAGTTGAGGTCTTAAGAGCATGTAAACTCTTACCATAAGTACCTGTCTGCTAAAGGGAACATGGTATAGAGAGCATGAGAGTTAGCTAACTGATGGATTATCCCAAACAAAGATCTGTGTATTAAAATGGAAGTCTAATTGTGTTTCATCTGAATCTTGTCCAATCTTCATTATTTTCTCCCTGTCCCTTCTGTCACATTTTAATTCGCTTTCGTAGAATAATTTTATCCGCTTTCTTAGCATAAATCTCATTGCTTTTTAGACTAATTTTATCATGCTTTGTAGAATAATTTAATTGCTTTCATAATCTAGTTTAAATTATGTCAATTAGTTGTTAGAAACAAACACGAGCTTGAATCGAGTAACCGAGTGGAAAATCTTAGTAAATGACGTGGGCCCTGCTTCTATCGCACATCCTCCAGTGAACGATCCGGTCTTACTATAAATTACTGCAATTTTTGACACCGTGCGCTTTCGGGGGCACAGTTTCTTAGCACGAGTAATAAAAACGTGACAACCTATAATATATCCCTAATCCCAACTCCATCTTCATAAATTGGTTTCGCTAAATAAAATTGAAAACCAGGATTATTATGTTTCAGAAAATGCTCTTATAGTGGGAATGTGTCAAAAGTTTCATGGCGAGGATCTTCATGACATGAAACTATGATAAGTTTCATGATGCAAATTACTGGGGACCTTCAGTGTGACAGACTGAAGGCCAAGATGGAACTATCTATCCCGGCTGCACCGTGAAAGTTGTCAAAAGTTTCATGCCGTGGAGGATCACAGCGCTGTGAAATTGGAGATTGTATTTAGAGGTTCTTCACCCCCCAGCAGCGTAATGAAACTGTCAAAAGTTTCATGGCGCCAATGCCGGAGAGGATGCAGCGCCGTTTGAATTCAGAATACCCCATATGAGTAATACAAAGTGGAGTATATCCTTAAACCCCTTTCCCACGAATCATAACTCTTTTCTTTGAATAAATTTAACTTGGGATATTTTAGAAAATACTCGTGTAGGAAATTGTCAAAAGTTTCAGTATGCGTCTTAGATCCGGAAGAATCCTAGTCGATCTGACACAAGAATTTGAAGGCATGTCTCTGCAAGACCAGACAATCCAGCGAACATCGGATGAGGACGCCGGTGAAACAGCGAACATCACCTCACCGCAGCAGGGGATAATGCAGATCCCCACTCTGTCCGAACAAATGCGGCTATCGATGACTGAATCGATGGCCGAATTCATGCCTTTACTTACAAGGCACTTGATGGACGTTCTGCGGCCTGCCATGGCCGACCAAACCAGCCAGATATGCGGTTCCTTGCGCGATGCAGGTCTCCCGGCACCCAGTACTACTATGGCACCTAGCACTCCGTACCCGGGACCGTCAGCAGGACAGCAGCGAATGTGGGGAAACACACCTGGCCAGCCGCCACTCCAGGACTCTGGAAGCGTGGCTAGTATGTTTCCACATTCATATCAGACAACGTATACTTTTTCTCCAGCAGCACCCAGCATGCCGAATTTGGGTTACGCGGCACCTCCCATGCCGGTATATGCTTCATCAAATCCTTTGATGGCGACCAGCGCTGCACCAGGCTGCATGGCGGCCGGACCGAGCATGGCGCCAAGACAGGCGGCACCTCAGGTGCCGAACATCCCAACTGCATCGTATGTGGCGGCCCCTCTCAACCCGGGCTGGATGCCACCAACCCTAGGGGGGCAAGCTCCACAGACAGGCGGAGTGATGGCGGCTTCCATGCCAATGGCCGCCACTCCCATCCACACGGGAGGACACGCTCCACAACCAGGAGGAGCACCCACAACACCTGCTGCCATGCCTCCTACGCAGGCACCAGTGATTTCACCGGAGTTGCTTGCAGACATGATGCAGCAGCACTTCGGGATTCAGCTAAAGCCGATGGAGCGGCCTACATACCGGAAGCCATATCCGGACTGGGTAGATACCATGCAGCCCTATCCAAGGGGCTTCAAGATGCCGGAATTCACTTCTTTTTCAGTAGATGATGGCAAGTCTACAGTGGAGCACGTCAGAAGGTTCACAGCCCAGTGCGGGGAAGCAGCGGCCAATGACTGGCTGAAACTAAGACTGTTCAGCTCATCCCTCACCGGACCTGCCTTCGCGTGGTTTGCCTCATTGCGGCCCAACTCAATCCAGAATTGGGCCGACCTCGAACGTGCATTCCATGATAGGTTTTATACTCCACTGTCTACGGTAAGTCATGCAGACCTTACTAACGCTAAGCAATATGCTGATGAAGCAGCAAGTGCGTTTATTAGTAGGTTACAACGGCTGAAAGGCCGATGTTCCATAGCAATCCCCAAAAGGGAAATAGCTAATATTGCAGTGGCAAATATGTTGCCAAGACTGAAGGAACATTTAATTGTGCAGGATGAGACTGACCTTGCCCAGCTGGCCGAGAGAGCGGCCCGCTTGGAGAAGTTCCTGGAGGAACAGGAAGGGAGACGTCCTACGCGTCGAGTCCACTTTGAGGAAGTGATATTCAGCGACGAAGAGGGCGAACCAGTGGAAGTGGCTGTTGCAGAACTGGTCCAGACAGCCAAGCCACACACTTGCACAGCTCTTAAGCTGCCTAAACAAAGGGAGGCCAAATATAAACCTGAAGAGGACCCCTTCGATATGAGCAAGGCGGACCAAGTGTTCGATGCCCTACTCAGGGATGGCGTGATTAAACTGCCTGAAGGGCAAAAGTTACCAGCGGCCGAAGACATTCGGGGCCGATCATTTTGTAAGTGGCATAACTCATACACTCATAGCATTACCAAATGCCGGAGTTTTAAGACTGCCATACAAAATAAGATTAAAGAAGGGCGTCTGAAAATTGCAGGTATGAAAGTGGACCTAGACCCATTTCCACAACTTCGTGTGGGTGCTGCTGGGCTTGTTCCGAACCCAGACGATGGCGGCTCTAGTAGCCGGGTAGATCAAGAAGGGGTACGTGTTGAGATCGATGAACAAGATGACGACTTGCTATCGGATGAATCTGACACTGAGAAAGAAAGAGAAAAGGAGTTGTACAGCAAGCAGCCCAGGTTCAGACATATGACTAAGGAGGACTTTGCAAGAGTCCTGAAAGCTGAAGAGGATGAGCATCAGAAGAGGAGGAATCCTCTATTGAGGATTGAAATTCCAAAACCTGCTATGGAGATACGCGACAATGGGAAGCACCAGCCCGCCACTCAAGACTACAGGCAAGGAGTGGAAGTGGTGCCAACTTTGATGAGGCGTCCAGAACATCCTGCTAAGGCTGATAGATGGATGAGGAACAGGACAGGAGGCAGGGCTACTCAAAAGGAGCCGCCACCTATGACCAGGAGTCAGTACAGGCGAGCTCAAAGAAAATATGCCGAGGAGATGCGGCAATGGGAAGCTCGGATTCATAAGTTGGAATCTTCCAAGCCTCGGAAACCAGTACAACCCCTCAAGGGGAAACCTCCGAACAGCGGAGGCCTGTACATGAAAGACTACATTATCCGGATGGGAAGCCTCTGTACAAGAAGCACAGTTCCCCTACACCACCTCGAAGGCCTGTGCATGAACGGCTTAGAGATGATAGGGGGAGGTCACATGAGGCCTTGAGGAAGCCACATCCTCCATCACCTCCCTCCAGGAGACCAACTCCCTCTAGGAGGCCACAACCACCATCACCTCCCGCTAGGAGACCAGTGCGGGAAAGGTTACAATGGGCAGAGCGGCAGCATCTGATGGCGCCTCAACCTGAGACCACAGAACCTAGCAATCGGCATACAGCTTCCAGGGACAAGGGCAAAGTGGTCGTCGCAACCGAGTTAAGTACAGAAAAAGCCGGAAATGAACCCTGGGCCGATAAATTCATGGAGAGGCTTAGTCGCATGGGTGATCCGGGGACCGCCAGAGAAATGGCCATGATGAAGGTTCTCACCAGGTTCTTTGCTTACATAGCGGCCCATCAGGCCGGTGAATGTGGAACTGAAAGCGACAGTTACAAGGGATTCATGACCTATTGCAGACACCTTGATAAAAAGGCAGAAAAGCAGCCTGAGACACAACCAACCAGTGAATTGTCGCAAATACACTTCGGTACGGTCACTTCCAAAGATGTGGAAGCTGCCATGGAGGCTAGTCAAGAGAAGCCTAAAGTCAGTATAAATGCTATAAGTGTCATGACCGAAGATCTTGACATGATAGATGGTATGGAGCACGACGAAGGAAACAACCTTGACGTAGAGGAGGCAAATCTGGATGATGCCTTCTGGGTTGGTCTAGAAAACGAACTCAAGGCAGTGAGCTATGAATATGAACAAGAGGAAGAGCCAATGGATCCTGCTGTACCAATGCAAGTGGTAGGATTGGCCGCAGATGAGGAGGTAAGCGATGTTGAGTCCGAAATATGGGATGAGGAGGAACCATCATTTGCTAGGCTCATTGAGGAGATGGATGAAATGATAGCAGAGCTCTCCCATCCGACCAGGAATCTCCTTGAGGAGTTAGGTGGCCAGTCTGTTCAAGGGCCAATGATGCCACAGTTCGCCAAGCCGGAAACATCCCAGACTAGGCAGTTGAAGCCGTTGTACATCAAAGCTCACATTGACGGGCGTCCGATAAACAGGGTGTTCGTCGATAATGGGGCAGCAACAAATGTGATGCCATCGTCCACTTTAAGGAAGATCGGTAAGAGTAAGAAGGATCTCATCCCCACCAGAGTCAGGATGTGCAGCTTTGTGGGAGAAGCCACTCAACCTGCGGGATTCATAACGGCAGACGTCACTGTGGGATCCAAGGCAATCAAAGTAGCGTTCTTTGTGGTAAAGTCGAGAACTTGTTACTCGGCATTACTGGGACGGGATTGGATTCACATCGCACAATGTGTGCCATCCACCCTACACCAACAGTTGCTCATCTGGAATGATGATCAAGTAGAGCTGGTGAAGGCAGATCCCCAACCTTTCACAGGACACGACCGCAACAACGATGAGGCAGTCTTTTACTTGGAAGACATCCAGCCTGCGTCAGCTCTGATTGGGGTGGACTTAGACCTCGAGTCCATTGACTTCACTTCCAGCGACTTCAAGCTACATCCGGTAGACGGCCGACACGAGTCCTCAGATTCTACATGATGAATAGCCAGGATATCTACAAAGACTTACTGCAGTAGCTCGCCACCACAGAGATGATGATGGGTGCCGAGGACAAGTCCAAGAGTATAACTGATAAAAGGCCATCTGAGTGGCCATCTCCCGTGAAGCGGACGCTACCTAGTCCGGAAGCCAAAGAGCCACTTGTGAACATCAACCTTGGAACGGATGCAGAGCCAAAACTCACCAAGGTAAGCGCTTCATTATCAGAGGAAGAGCGGCGCCAACTAGTGGAGCTGATTCAGAAATACAAAGATTGTTTTGCGTGGCAGTATACAGATGTGACAGGACTCTCAAGAGAACTAATGGAGCACAAATTGCCAACTCATCCTGAGTTCAGGCCTCACAAGCAGCCGCCTAGACGTTTTGATCCAGACACCATCCCAAAGATAAAGGCCGAAATTGAAAAGCTTCTTAGAGCAGGTTACATTAGAACGTGTCGCTATGTAGATTGGCTTGCTAATATTGTACCTGTTGTGAAGAAAAATGGTCAATTAAGAGTCTGTATAGATTTTAGAAATTTGAACTTGGCAACATCCAAGGATGAGTATGTAATGCCTATGGCCGATATGCTTGTTGATGCAGCCGCCGGCTACAAATTTTTGTCATTAATGGATGGTTATTCTGGATACAACCAAATTTTTATTTCTGAAGCCGATGTGCACAAAACTGCTTTTCGTTGCCCGGGGCCTGTCGGCATCTTCGAATGGGTGGTCATGCCTTTTGGCTTGAAGAATGCCAGGGCAACATACCAAGGGCCCATGAACATGATTTTTCATGATCTAATCGGCCACACGCTTGAAGTTTACATTGATGACATCGTAGTCAAATCATGTGAATTTGACCAGCACTTGGCCCATCTGGAGGATGCCTTCATCCGAATGAGGCAACATGGATTGAAAATCAATCCAGCTAAGTGTGCCTTCGGAGTGGCGGCAGGGAACTTCTTAGGTTTCCTGGTGCATGAGAGAGGCATCGAGGTAGATCACAACAAGGCCAAGGCCATCCTGGAAGCCCACGCACCCTCCAATCTCAAGGAGTTACAGTCACTGATCGGCACGATTAGCTTCCTAAGAAGATTCATTGCTAATGCTGTAGGGAAAATGAAAGCGTTCACTACCTTACTTAAAGGAAGAAAGAACGAAACATTTCTATGGACATCGGAACATCAAGGAGCCTTTGAAGAAATAAAAAGAGCGTTGGGCAACCCTCCAGTGTTAGTGCCACCAAGGCATGGGGTACCGCTCAAGCTATATGTGTCAGCCTCCGAAGAATCCATCGGGTGCCTACTTGCACAAGATGATGAGAACGGCAGGGAAATGGCTATCTACTACCTTAGCAAAACGCTACAAGGGCCGGAGGTGAGATACACTGCGCTGGAGAAGCTATGTTACGCTCTAGTGTACTCCTGCAGTAAATAGAACATTGCATGCTGCCAAGGACAATCCAAGTGGTGGCGCCATTCGATTTGGTAAGGACGCTTCTGCATAAGCCGGCGTTGAAAGGTCGCCAAGCTAAATGGGCAATGAAAATCAGTCCCTTCACTCTTGTGCACGTCCCTCAGAAAGCAGTCAAGGGCCAAGCGTTAGCTAATTTCCTAGCTCAACATCCCTCATTAACCGTGCCAGAGGACCCCATGGAAGTCTCCTTCATAGGATTCGAACCATGGGAACTGACCTTCGATGGTTCTTGTGCAAGCAGCGGCTCGGGAGTCGGTATTACAATCACTAGCCCTCTGGGGCAACATTGGAAGCTTGCACGGGAACTGGAACCAGACACCACCAACAATCAAGCGGAGTATGAGGCTTTAATTTTTGGCCTAGAAACAGCACTGCTCAAGGGCGCGAAGTCCATTACGATTTTTGGAGACTCCGAAGTCATCCTGAAGCAATTAACAGGAGAATATGAATGCAAGAGTCCGAGGCTAATTAAATGCTATGAGACAGCATTAGAACTCTTGTACAAATTTTCGGACGTTACCATCACACACGTGCCTAGAAGTCAAAATCAAGAGGCCAACGAAGCTGCCCAACTCGCTTCAGAATGGCAGACTAGTCGCCCTAGGGGGCACCATGCATCGCCACCATCGCGAATGAATCTGAAGACCAACAAGGAATCCGTCCCCAACATTCCAATGATGATTGGAGGACTGAAATAACATGATACCTCAAGAACCCATCACTTGGAGGAGACAGCTCGCTAAAAATCAAATCTTTACGATACACATTGATAAATGGCGAGTTATTCCGAAGGGCGGTCGATGGATTGCTGCTCAAGTGTGTAGGTCCCGAAGAGGCTAAGCTGCTAATGGGAGAAGTCCACGAAGGAATATGTGGCTCCCATAGAGCAGGGCCTAGCATGAGATGGAGTATTCATCGCCACGGATATTTCTGGCCAACTATCATGGAAGACTGCATTCTCTACGCTCGGGGTTGTGAGGCTTGCCAGAAACATGGGCCAATTCAAAGGGTACCGGCGGAAGAGTTACACACAGTCATCAAGCCTTGGCCATTCCGTGGCTGGGGGATGGACATCATTGGAAAAATTCATCCACCGTCATCCAAAAACCATGCATTCATACTAGTGGCCACTGACTACTTCACCAAATGGGTAGAAGCATGGCCAATGAGGAAGATCGACCAAAACGATGTAATTAGGTTCGTGACTGAGCTCATGCATCGATTTGGGATTCCCCAAACAACCACTGCGGATCAAGGGACCGTGTTCACTGGCGAGAAGTTCTTAGCTTTTGCTAAACAATTCGGGATTCGCATATATCACTCCACTCCATATTACCCC
Organism: Hygrophila difformis; assembly: GCA_030278955.1. Taxonomy (NCBI): domain Eukaryota; kingdom Viridiplantae; phylum Streptophyta; class Magnoliopsida; order Lamiales; family Acanthaceae; genus Hygrophila; species Hygrophila difformis. The sequence goes on from JAOANR010000003.1 coordinate 51,670,159, forward strand.
CAAGCAAACGGTCAAGCTGAGGCCACCAATAAGATCTTGATAAGTATGATCAAGAAGGCAGTAGGTGAGAAACCAAGGAAGTGGCATGGGCTCTGACAGAAGTCCTATGGGCTTACAGAAACTCTAAGTCTACAGCCACTGGCTTCACACCATATTATCTGACGTATGGTCATGACGCCGTTCTACCTTTGGAAATCACAGTCCCCTCTCTAAGAGTGGCCCAACAGCATCACTTAGACTTAACTAAGTATGAAGAGGCCATGTTGCAAGAGCTGGAGACAGCAGATGGCAACAAGCTTACCGCCCTGGAAAATATCTGTCGCCAAAAGATGAGAATGGCGAGACATTACGACAAAACGGTTCGAGGCAAAACATTTAGCGAGGGAGACCTAGTATGGAAGGTGATTCGACCCTCGGGGGTGAGTGACAATGAAACAGGCAAGTGGTCTCCAAATTGGGAAGGACCATTCATTGTTACGCAAAGACTACTTAATGGTGCATACAAACTGATGGACATCGATGGCCATGAAACAAACAGAGTATAAATGCAAAATATCTCAAAGTGTTCTATCCATCAGTGTGGGAATCTGAATAAGAAAAGTAAGTGCATCAAAAGTTTTTGAGCCGATCACAAGCTCGGCCAAAAAATAACAATAGTAGCCTAAAAACAAGACTTGCCCACCACAAGGCCGATGATGACCCAGGGTGACGGTGGGTGACGACCTCGGGTGATAAGATGGCGACCTCCAGATACGGCCAAGGCGCAACTCGCGGCCTCGGGGGTAGTGGCGGCCTCAATGGTGGCGGCTTCCGGGCAATAGAGTGGCGGCCTCCCAAGGCCAAGGTGATGGAGGCCTCATGCAGGTGGAGGCTGGCGGCCGAGGCACGTGACGATGGCGGCTCCCCAGTCCACGGTTGGTGGCGCCTTGCAAGATGGAGGTGGCGGCCTCAGGTGGAATGAATGGCGGCCTCCGGGTGAGGCAGTGGCGGCCACCGAACGAATCAGTGGCGGCCTCGGCGAGGCAGTGGCGGCCTCTGGCGATAGTGGTGGCGACCTCCAAGCCCTCGGTAATGGCAGCTTCAAGTGAGGGAGGGAGGCCTCGTACATGAGAGAAGGTGGCTTCTTCCGGATTAGGGGTGGCGGCCTCCTGGGCTAAAGGTGGCGGCCTCGTGTGGAAAGAAGGACGGCGGCCAAGGCAAAGGTGGCGGGCGGCCTCCTCCAAGACCTAGGGTGGCGGCCTCCTCCAAGCCAAGGCAGGCGGCCTTGCGCGAGGTAGGCGGCCTCGCGTGAAGAGGCGGCTTCAGCAACAAGTGGAGGTGGCGGCCTCCAGACGCGGCGGCCTCGGTGTTGGCGGCTTCCGGGCAGCGGCGGCCTCTCCGATGGGGGCGGCTTCATGTGAAGAGGCGGCCTTCAAAAGCTGGCGATGGCGGCCTCCGGGACAAGATAGAGGCGGCCTCCGAGAGGAGACAGCAGCGGCCTCCAAGGAGACGAGCAGCAGCGGTCTCCGGTAGCAGTGATAGAGTCGACAGCGGTCGCGGCCGGAATCTGAGCGAGAAGAAAATGAGGCATAATGGGCCTCGATGAGCCTACCAACCCGAAATTAAGCGCGCAAATTTGTCTTAAAATGCCAATCAGACAAAATGCGCGAGGGGGGCATCTGTTAACCCAATAAAATATGGAGCCCATCTCTATGGTAGAGGCCCATCTGTTTTCGGTTGCCCGACCCAGTCAAAAATATATCCGGAAGAAAGACGCGTAGCCCAGAAGATATATCTGGAGGTGGATGTGTGCCCCAGTCCGGAAGAGCCCAGTCCGGAAGAAGGGTTCAAGGCCTGGTATGTGAAGAAGTCCTCAAGGTTGAGGCTTCACACAAAATCAAACATATCAAGGAGGCCTCATCTAATCAAGGAGACCTCAAACATATCAAGGAGGCCTCATCCAATCAAGGAGGCCTCAAACATATCAAGGAGGCCTCATCCAATCAAGGAGGCCTCATCCAACCAAGGAGGCCTCAAACATATGAAGGAGGCCTCAAACATATATCAAGGAGGCCTCATCCAACCAATGAGGCCTCATCTAATCGAGGAGGCCTCAAACATATCAAGGAGGCCTCAAACATATCAAGAAGGCCTCATCCAATCAAGGAGGCCTCAAACATATGAAGGATGCCTCATCTAATAAGGAAGCCTCAAACATATCAAGGAGGCCTCATCCAATCAAGGAGGCCTCAAACATATGAAGGAGGCCTCATCTAATTAACGAGGCCTCAAACATATCAAGGAGGCCTCATCTAATCAACGAGGCCTCATCTAGAATAAGGAAACAAATCAAGGAGGCCTCATCTAGAGGAAATAAATCAGAGAGTGATGCGGCCGCATAAGGAAACAGATCAAGAAGAGATTATGGAGCAAAGTAGCTTGAGGAGTCAACACCACTATGGAGGCCATCCTTAAGGAAACAAATCAAGGCCGGATCATGGGGAATTCGCAGCCTAAGATTCCTCACTATTATATATGCACCAAACGGCACCATATGCGAAGACAGCTCCAACACTCCTCGAGAGATTTTTAATTATTTTACAGTTTTCTTGCATTTTATCGCTTTCCGTTCTTAAATTCCTTTACTGCTTTCTTCAATTCCTGTAATTTGTTTACTAGTTTTTCTTGTAATCCTTCCCCCAAATTCGTAATAAAAGAGAGATCTTTCCTCCCAAGATTTTCATCATTAACACTCATCAATCCACTATTCTAAATTGGAAGATGGGGAGATTCGTTGGTGCCATTGGACATGCTTTGCTTGATTATGAAAATAAGCTTTTAAGATATGAGAGTTTTCTTTTGGAAGCTGTTGGGGGGCGCAATATGGATGAGTAGGAAGTCACATGGGCGATGATGGGTTTCTTCAGCAAAGGCCTACTGGCCATGCGGCCTAGAGCCAAGCATTATCCATAGACCTCCTCTTACATGATAAAAAGGAGGTTTGGAGTTCATCACTTCCTCCAACAACCTACCAAGTGCGGGGACTTTTTGGGCTAAGCACATCCACCATATCGTCGCACTTGGAGATTTGGTTGGAGCGTTAGCGATGAGAACCCAATAAAAGCTTTAGCTCTACTAAAATGAAAAGTTTACATTTTAGTTATTGCCGAAAACACCCATGAAAGACTCGGTTCCTATGTTTCTCCCGATGAGCAAATGAATTGTACGCTCTGAACCATGCATGAATTGAAATCCCATTTTAATTCACTTGATCTCGAGGCTAGGCAACTTAATACTCAGTTGTTCTCATAGCCATAGCTCCCTAATCCCCACGAAAGTGGTTGTTTAAATTTCTACTTGGCTTTTCTAATTGGTATTAGGCTTCACTTGTTTATTTCTCACCCTAGCTTAGCTAGCTCTACAAAAGTGGTGGTTGAGTGACCTAACGACTACTCCATGTGGTAGGTTTACTTCTGTTTAGTTCTCACCCTAATTATGCTGATTAATGACTCTCCCCAATGAATCGCTTGTAGGAACATTAAAGGAGTTCAAATTTGATCAAACCCTATTTTCATCATTACAAGAGTTTCTGAACTCAGTGGTATGTATATGCTTCATACCCAAAGCCAATAGTTGATTTCCTGACGACCGGTTTACATACATCAACCGGTTAAAATATACTGGGTGTTATTATTTCATACAGTTTCTAATTCCAGTCAGAATACATTAAGATGGAACCGGTTCATGTCCTGACCTCCGCATTTCCTGACATGCTATGTGTATGCTATGCTAGTGTTTTATTTTTTTATTTGCCAGTTCACTGTACATTTTTGGGATTTTTTCCCTTTTTAATACTCTATCAGTTGTGGGCAAATTAGTGGTCTTTCCAATTGTTGGTCCCCAAGATTGTGGCATAAATTTGTGGAGTTAAGTGATGCACGTATGGGGGCCCAAAATCTTTTCTAAATTTGAAATGATTTTTTCATATTTTTTATTTTTAATAATAGATTGTGTTGGGGATTTTTGTCTCCAAGCTCCCTTATCCATTTGGACCACATTTGGTCTTAGATTTTCTCACTTTTTCATATTTCTCCCGCATCCAATTTCTGATATGTTCTGTGCCATAACATGTTCTGAAGCTAATGTAAAATGTACCTATATCCATGCCTTCACATTGGTTTAAGAATGTTATTTGAATGTCTGAATAATGTTCTTTTCATGTGTTAAGAATGTTCCTAACTCGCATTCTTTAGTATCTTCCTAACTCATAGTTTCCTATTGTATATTTTTAGTTGTGCTGCCCTTACCTATAACCTGTGATCTTTTCCATGTGCGATTATGTTCCACACATGTTGCATTGTGATCATCTCTCCATGCCCGAATAATGTTTCAGTTGGCGTGCAATATTCTGGTGTTGAACATGATATATGCCTGTCTTCATAATGTTCTTGTCACTGTCTGCACACTATCCCCTTGTCAAATTTTTCAATTCCTTCACACTTGCTAGCTTGAATTATACATTTCCAAATGTGCTGCCAATACCAGTATGCTATCCCCACCTGCATGAAATGTTCTTTTCTAATGCACTTATGCTCTTGTTGAGATCCAGCATCATCGTGCTCTGTCTCCCGTCGAATGACCTGCTTTCTTCTCCGGTTCAAAAATTGCTTCACCAAAAATCCATAACTGATACATTATGCGTTTGGAAGTTATTAAACATTCACTTTATTTCGTCCACTAATTGGGGATACTCGTTCATTAATTTTGGACAAACGGATTCTCTTTCCATTTGCATTAAATGGCTTCGTATGGAAAGGGCACACCATCAAACCACGTAGCATCACATACCCTATGCTGGAACACATCAGGAAATGCAGATGAATACGTGTCTGCATAGTAACCTAATTGCATTAAGATAATAGTATATCAAGTTTTCTAATAACCTCTTTCACATTTATAGCAGCATCCCTGTTGTGCCATTTGTGACAGGCATCTGTTTCTGCATCATCAGGACATTCATTCATTTCATGAATGTCGTTCAAAATGTCCAAACTCAATGTCTGCTCAGGAATGGTGTTTTCCCAAACAAGCCAAAGCATTCCATTCTAGCTTCCATTAATGTTTTCCAACCAAATCCAATGCCTGCCTATGGCATCCACCCAAAACACAAATGCATCCTAACGTACCCTCTACCTAAACTTAGCAATGAATGAATTGAAGTGAAGTGCTTGTCTCTAGATCATCCCTCACTATACTTAATATGGATCAATAAGTTTACCTCTGTTAGTCAATTGCTACATTGCTGGTCTTGTAGATGTTCTTTGCTTCTGCTGTCCATGCATATGCTTATTACTGCTCTAACTTCCTTCTAGTATTTTTTCCATGCACATGGAAGTATGACGATCATAGCGCCCATAAGAACACAAGACTCCTGCAAGATTACTCCACTCCAGAGCTGCTATATTTCGCCATATCTATAAAGTAAAGATCCTTTTTCTACTCTAGCATCATGAAAACTACCAGTATGGATTACTAACTTCCTTGAAAAAGGTATATTAAACTTTAATGCATCCACTTAATAAGTTCGCCTGTTCAATCAAATTCATCCGAGGAGAAATACTCAACCAATGAGGCAATGAACAACTCCAGAACATTGCAATAGATTTCCACCGGACGACATTCATTATTCACACATCCCTCAGTCATCACCACAACAAATATACAGTGAACAAAAACTACTTTAAAACAAAGAACTTGTAACTATGAAAACTGGAAATAAAGAGCAAGAAAAGTGGACAAGAGTGAAACAGCACCAAACCATGGTTCCCCAGCCAACATAATTGTTAGAAGGTGCTTACATTGAAGGTCTAAAGCAGCCACATCCACGCGATAGATCCATAGCATTATATCTTACATAGCATAAACACACACATCGAAGTAGCAACTGCTCTAATTCTTACCATCAGTTGAATTGTCCCCTACAACTACATTGATTTTTTCATACCTGAAATCCCCCATGTCAGCCTTGCAGTTAGCCGGGATTGTCACAACTGTCTCCGAGCTATTCTCAAAGAGAGCCCACAGAAACAGGACAATCAAAGCCAACAATGCACCGCATCCTGTCATGAAAATCAATCCGGAAAGGATACCTAAAGCACAAGTCTTCTTCTTTTGGGCCAATTTCTCCTCCTCATTCTTGCTGGAAAACGCCCTTGGATCCAATGGCTGGGAATGCAGCCATTCGGGCACAGTTCTTGTCCTGAATTTCCAGGAATACACGCTACTAGTCTGCATAGAGTTCCCACTGGATGAACTTAATCCCACCAAGACTTCTTCATTCCTCCACATCTCCCCCAAATCGACCTGATACACCAACAGAGGATTGTAAGGCCTAGAATTGCCAAATTTACTCAACCTAACCTCAATCCTTTTCGAGCTCGAATCATAATCAATCCACGAGTGCAATTTCACACCACTATTCAAAACCAAATTGATCGACGACACATTGCTTGTTCTGACAGAAACAAGACTGCCCACATCAACACCGACATGATTCGCATTGACGTCCTCAAAATTACTGTCAACCGAAGTGTCGAACTCCACCCCAAGAAACCGCTTTTCCTTCAGAAGCCCAAAACTTTCCGCTGAAAATTTCGAGGGGAAGCTTCGGGGCACGACGAGAAAGGCGAGGCCATCTCCGTTGTGAGGAGAAATCGAGAAAGTGAAGTCGGTGGAAAAAGAAATTGGCTTTCTGGACTTGGAATGTGAGGTTAGAAGCTTGATGGGCTTGTTGTGAAGGAGAAACCCAGAACTGGGAGAAGAGATCTTGGGGTGGGTGAGTTGAACGCAGGAGTTATTGTGAGTGAAGTGGGCATCGCCGATGAGAACAAGATTTGAACCAAATTGCAGTGCGTTAGGGAGAGATTGCGTGATATGGAAAATTGAGAGAAGAATGAACAAGGGAAATGGAATGCGCATCAGTGATGGGGAAGATCCGAGCATATTTCTCCGTTGCGAGTCGCCAATGAACGCTTCGAATTAGGGTTTGGGTCACAGAGAGAAAGAGGGGGAATAGGGGAGGATGAAGCCTGTAGTCAGGACTCAGGACAGGACTCCGGAATCGGGAGGGGGGGTGCTGCTGACAGGTGGGAACTGGTTATTTTACTTACTCCAGTCTCATAAAAAATTCAAAATAATTAAACTTTGCTCATTATTTAATATGAATATGGATTACTGTATTAATTTAGATTGGAAGATTATACTTAATGTTACTAAATTATATAAAATGAAATTTTAAATTGGTAAAGAAAAAACTAAAAATTTTTAACTTGGTACAACCTTGAAAGGGTACCAATAAATAACTTCTTATTATTTTTATTGTTGGGAAAGATACTGATGCATACGGGAGGCTCAACCCTGTAAATAATACTTATACACTAAAATATTTTCACAAATATTAATTAATTATTATTGTACGAATTTTTTACCTAATAATTCTTATATATATATGTATTTTATATCATAAAATTGGCAATTTGGCATAATGATTTATGAACTTTTTCTTTTTTATTTTATCTTTCAAACATTAACACTTAGTGTTTGGCTTGGGTTGAGCCAAGGACCTTTTTCTCCTCAAATGAGGCTATCGGAAAAGGATCAAACCGATTACGGGTCCGGATTAACAATAATGCGCCCACAATTGACTGAATCTTCTTTGAATTGATCAAAAACAACAATATACGATGGAGAATCTACCTGTTGTTAAGAAACAACGGCGGAATTCACCAAGAACAAGGAACCAAACTACCAGTTGCTAAGAAACAACGGTGGATTTGGAAAAGGTAACCGCTACAAACTAAGCTAGATTCTAAGGAAAGCTGTAAAGGAAAGCTGTAAAGAAAGCAGTAAAGATAACAATGAATTAAATTTGATAAAAGGAATTTGGGGGTTGGATTGATCTCTCTGATTTTGTGTGTGTCGACCCCTATTTATAGCCGGAGCTGGAGTAACCGCTCTCCGGCCGATCATTCTGAGCCGAATTCTCTCTTTCTTCATTTCGGTTGTTTTGGTCTCGGCTGTTCCCTTCCTATTTCGGCCGAAATCTCTATCAGTCTTGGTTCCCTTCCTTCGACTTTTACTATGGACTATCGGCCTTACTGATCTTAAGCCCATCTTCCTCTGGAACTCTCTCTTCTGGCCCATATCTTATGGCCCAATAGCTCTTCGCAGCCCATCATTTCGTATGGCCCCAACAGATGCCCTCCTTACTTGGGCGAATTTCTTTCCTAGGAGAATGAGCCCAAGTAACTCTTCTCTTTCTTCTTTCTTTGGCGGTTATTTTCTTCTTCTCGAGGGTGCTCTCCATCATTCCCCTATTTACGTAGCCTACTACGTCTTTAGAGTGAACTGTCTTTCCAACTTCTCCTCTTTCTTTCTCTCTTTCCACCTTCTCCAATGGAGGATCCCCCTGCCCCTGTTACTGCTCTTTCTGCTGATCTTCTCAAAGTTGAAAACTCTTTTGCTCCTCAATCCGCAGTTCGTCTCCTCCCTGAGGGCTTCTATTCCTTAGGTCCGTTGGGCATTCCTGAGGATATTGATGAATGTACTGCTCGGATTTTTGATAATCGTTCTGTTCTTCTGTATGAACCTTGTTTCTCTTCCAAGCTTTTCCCCTCATCTTTCGCTAATTGGTCTTCGGCCTCTCCCGATTATGTGGCGTGGTACCGTCATCTTGAACCCCACTGTTACGACTCTTGGAATAAATCGTATATTCATCGTATGATTTCTCTTAGTACCTTGCCACTTCCCACGGACCTTCGTCCTATTCAAGCCCTTCTTTGTTTTTGGAATCCTTCTGTGAACTGTTTTTGCTTCCCTTGGGGGATGATGACTCCCACCATTCAGGATGTGAAACTCCTCCTAGGCCTCTCTATTCGTGGGGATAACCTTGCCATCATGTCGCTGCCCAAGGAGAAAAATATCGGCTTTTCTTCTGGCGATTCTTTTGCCAATTGGATCATTTCTCATCAGAGTGATCCTGTTTCGCCTGCTCCACATCCTTCAGAACCTCTTGCTTTCATGATGTACTTCCTTACGAAATTCTTCTGGTGTGTTCCTTCTAAGGGTGTTCTCCTCGAAACGCACTCTCTGGCTTCGGCGCTTATTAACCATGTGACTCTGCCCTTAGCCGATTTCTTCCTTGCTGATTTATATGTAGGTATTTCGGCTACTGTGTCGGGTTGGGAAAAAGGTTCGTCCGATAAAGCCCGTGGTCCTTTATGGTTCCTCCATTTGTGGTTGGTTTGGCACTTTAGTGACATTTCTCAATTTCCTCCCCATGATATTTGTCCTAATCGTTTTATCGCTCCTGATCTTCTTAGAGCATCCCTTCCTCTCTTGTCGATTCCTCATTGGATCAACTATTTCTTGGGTCGAACTGCCAAACAATCCTTTTCCCACTATTATTATCGGAAAGCTGACTTCGCTTGGGTCAGGGAGATTGCTACTTCCCCCTTCGGGGCTTCCCTTCCTTTAGCTCTTGCCCAAATCTGGAATAGGTGTATATTACCCCGTCCGATATTTAATGGTTCTACATTTGTATCTGCTAAGTCTGCTATTCCTTTTGAAGTCTACAATCCCCATTTGGTCAGCCGTCAATTCGGCTTCGGTCAAGACTTAGTGGAAGCTCTTAGAGCCGGTAAACGCCCTTCTGCTTCTGCCAGCCGTCAGCAATGCTCCCTCTATCATAAACGTTTAATCTCTTTTAAGGTTTGGAAGTTTGCTGTTCGTCCGGGATGCGTTACCTCCCGCTTTCAGTCTTGGTGGGACGGTGTTGCTTGTGCCTTTTTCAGTGCTAATCTTGATCCGGTTCTGCGGAGGGGTGGTTTTTCTCCTATTCTGGCGTTCTCTTCTTTCCCTTCATCATCTCCGGGTTCCTCTCCTCAGCGCATCCTCGGTTCGCCTTCCACTTCTCGCCCAGGTATGTTCCTTTTCTTTCTCCTTTTCCTTTGGTCATTGCTTGTTTCTTTATTTTTCACCTTACTCATTTGATTTCTTCAGATGTTCCTCGATCTTCTACTTCTGAACCTGGTCGAAAGAGGCCTGTTTCGCCTTCAGCTTCCCTTATTGGCTCTCTCCCTCCTACTCAGACTAGGAGGCGTTCATCTCGTTCACCGCTTGGCAGAATCCCTACCACTCTTTTTGCGGTTTGTTACACTACTCTTTTTCTTTTCCAGGCTCCTTTCCTTCGGCTAATTTCTTTTTCTCACTCTTGCCAGGTCCCACCCGTTTTGCCACCATCCGATGTTCCCCCACTTCCAACTGTGGTTTCGGCTCCTCCTGTAACTGAATTTCGCACATCGGCTGGTACCAGTAATTTGGCTGTTTGTGCTGGTTCTTCTTCTGTTAATCCTCGGGGTTTGATTGAAAGTTCTACTCTTGCCAACCCTTTCGTCCCTCCTTCGGTTGATCTTTCTCAACCTATTACGGACTCTGTCACACCCTTGTCTTCGGTTATTCTGAAACCGACTGGCCCTTCATCTAGTGGTATGATTGTTGATGAAGCTCCCGCCGATCAGGTCCCTTTATCACCATTTCCTGATCGGCATGTTTTGGACGATTTCTTTTCTCCTGTCTCTATAGTTTCTCGTCCGTCAGACCTTTCTGTTCACCTTGGCGATTGTTTGGCCAGGCTGTGCAATCTAATCGGCCGGCAATCTGACGTGGAGTTTGTCAATCCTAAACCGATCCTCATTCTCTTGTCTCATCTTGAGCAACAATTTCATGACGAGATGGTGTCTCTGAATCTAAATGGCTCTCTTCAAATGATTACGAAGTCTGTCCTCTCAATGGATCAGGAACTCATGGCTCATTTGACAATGCGGAACAAACTTGCCGCCGAGCGTGAAGCTGCGGCTTCTTCACGAGCCATTTTTGATAATTATTCTGCAGAATATCGGGCTCAGATGAATACACTATCCGAGGTGGAATCTCAGGAACATAAACAGTCCGAGGACCTTTCTTCGATTCGGTCTGAAATAGCCAAGCTCCAACGACAAGAGAAAGATTTGGAATTGATTTTAGCTCAAACTAAGCGAAAATCGGCCGATCTGAGACGGTCAATAAAAGCCCTTCGTCAATCGGCCGAGGCTCCCAAGGCCAAAATCTTGGATTCTCAGCAGGATGCTTCTTATCTAGCCATGCGGATCAGTTTCAACGATTTCATTCTTGGTACTTTCCAAGAAAAATGGGCCGAAACCCAGTCTTTAGTCGGTCAGCTGGATTCGGCCATCAAAAGCCTTGGTGGGCAAAGTGTTGTTCATGTCTCTTCTCCACATGTTTTATTTCCTTTGGATCCTTCCGAGATAGAGACCTCCCCTTCGGGCGATAATCCACCTTTGTCAACCATTCCTTCAGGTACTTTGTTCTCCTCCATTTCTTGTTGTGATTCTTCTTTATGCTCTCTTACTTATTATTCCCTTTTTTCTTCCCTAGGGAAACCTGGTACTTCCTATGGTGCTGGTTCATCCACTGTTTGCCTCCCATCTGATGACGTTGCTGGCCCTTCTTCTTCAACAAGTCCGAACCTGATGACATCTTCGGTTAATCCTTCTATCGCTGCTTCGCAAGGCTTGGATGATGATGTTCCCTTTGATGACCAGGAAGACCATTGATTTGCTTTTATATATCAACTTTGTGTTTTGACTTATCTTCTGTCAAGTGTGAATTTCGGTCACTCTTTTTTTTTGACAGCTGTAATCGGCCCTTTTTGGACTATGTTGGCCGATACATTGTACTTGGATTCGTATCTTTTGTATCTTCTGCAATGCGATTCGTATCCCGTTAATTCCACTATTTTCGGTCTCCCTTATTGCTAATTTCTGAATGTTAGCAGCTTTTTCCGGGAATCAGCTGTAACGTTTTCCCATAAATAACATTTATTATTGACCGTTTCTTTTGCCGAGCACTTATCCCTTCCTATAAATACCCGGCATTGTTGATGCTTATCTATCACTTCCTTCTTTCTTCCTTATAACAATATGGCTTTCTCTTTTCCCTTGCTCGACTCCCTGTCTCCAGTTCCTCCATGGTCTTCGACAAGCATTCTTATGCAAGGATTTCCAGACGTGGTACGAAAACCTTTCACTTGTGCGATACGAGTTCAACTAATACCCTTTTCACCATGTTCGTATGGGCGAGGATCTTTATCTGTTATTCCAAATGAAGGTCTCGACAGCTACGCGGACATATCTCTTTTCAACTTTGCGGTTGCATATCCTGTCGGACCTTATCTAATGGGGGGAATAACTACCCCTAGTTATTCCTCCATCCTTTCCCCCTTCCACCGTTTTGGGTGACTGCCTCGCTGCACTCCTCCTTCTTCTGTCTGAGGTCGTGCGGATGCTGTACCCGAGTTTGACTTCTACCTCTGGGACATTGTACCATCCGTTATAGCGTATCCAAGAGTAGAAGTTCGGTGGTAGGACTTAAATCGGCAATACTGTTCTAGGGCAAGCATCTGTGCCATGTTTCTGTTTTGCCGATATTACTAAGCGGCATTTCTACAAGGCTGGGAATCTTCTAAGGACCTTTCCCTTGTATATGCCTGCATAGACTAGGACGTTTCCCTTGTATATCGTATTTTCGGGTTATTGACGCCGCTTTCGGCCGAAGTAGCACCCTCTTTGTACTTGTTCGTTCATGCAATAAAATCTTTATTTTCTGCTTACTTATCGTTTACTCCCAAACTGATGGATAATATTTCTTCATGTATCTTGCATTTACTGGATTTGACATCTGCTCACCATTTTCGTCCACCAAAATGTATGCTCCATTCGGTAATTTCGTCTGAACAATAAACGGTCCCTCCCAATTGGGACTCCACTTACCTAATCGGCCATCCTTCTGCTTGGGTGGCCATATAACTTTCCAAATTAAGTCTCCAACTTCAAACCGCTTAAGACGAATTCGCTTATTGTACCAATCGGCCACAACATCTTTGTTTTTCTGCAAATTCTCAAAGGCTTGCATCCGATTGGAATTAATTTCCAATAACTCATCTTTCATCGCACAATCGTACTGTTCGGCCGACATTGAATCCGCTTGGTTTGTTCTCAAAGTCGGCACTGTTATTTCGGCTGGCAACACTGCGTCCATTCCATAAGTCAGCCGAAATGGTGTAAACCCAGTAGCTGAAGTTTTAGCATTTCGATAAGCCCATAATGCCTCTGACAGCTTTTCATGCCACTTTCTTGTTTGGTCTTCGATCATTTTCTTTATAATTCCTATTAGCTGTTTGTTTGTGGCCTCTGCTTGTCCATTTCCTTGTGGGTAATATGGTGACGAATGCACAATTTTTATTCCGTATTCATCTGCAAAGGCCTTGACTTTTTCTCCCACAAATACAGTTCCTCTATCTGTTAGAATCGTCTGTGGGATCCCGAATCTATAAATCAATTGTCTCTTGATAAACTCGATCACCTCTTCTTGTGAAATACTGACATACGCCTGAGCTTCGGCCCATTTCGTGAAGTAATCTGTTGCCACTAGCACGAACTCATGTCTTTTAGACGAAGAGGGATGAACTTTTCCTATGATGTCCATGGCCCATCCTCGGAACGGCCATGGTTTGATCATTATGTGTAATTCTTCGGCCGGTAACTTCTGAATCGGCCCATGTTTCTGACATTCGCCGCATCCTCTCGCATACTTTTCACAATCAATACCCATATTCGGCCAATAATATCCCAGCCGAATAATACTCCACTTCATCGATTTTCCTGCCCGATGTGCGCCACATATTCCTTCATGAACCTCTCCCATCACCCTTCTGGCATCTTCTTCTCCGACACATCTGAGCAATACTCCATCAATAGCACGCTTGAATAATAATCCTCCTATTATAACGTAATCCATCGCTTTCCGCTTTTCAGCTGGATTAGCCTCCGAAGGATCTTCTAATGTCTGCACTATCTTCTTTATCCATTCGGCCTTCTCTGTTTCGGCCAAATGTAATTCCACATTTCCTGCTATCGGCATTAGCCGATATCTAGCTACGTGTTGAGCCAATTCATTGGCCACTTCGTTCCTCTCCCTTGGGATATATTCAATATATACCTCATCGAATTCTTCTAACAAATTAACCGCTTCTTCGTACAATCTAATCAACTGAGAACTCTTAACCGAAAAATCGCCTAATAATTGCTGAACAACTACTTGTGAGTCCCCTCTGATAATGATTGCTTTGACTCCTTCTTCTATCAACCGTTGTAATCCCGAAATCAACGCTTTGTATTCAGCTTGGTTATTCGTATATGACTCCGGCAATTGCACGAAGTACTTGTATACCTTGCCCTCCGGTGTTTGTAGGGTAAACCCTGCTCCGACTCCTGAAGCGGCTTTAGAACCATCAAACATCATCACCCATGGTTGCAAGTATACAATTCCTATCTCATCGACTTCTTTCGGCCGATCTTGATGATCGATGTCATCGGTCATCGGATGTATCGCATGGTCAGCCAGAAAATCGGCTACAATCTGTCCTTTCATAGCCCTCAAAGGTTGATATCTCAAATCGTATGCATTTAACTTCATGGCCCATTTGGCCATTCTTCGGCTACTGACCGGATCATTCATCATAATCTTGACTATGTCAACCGAAGCCACCACTATTACTTGCCTCGGTTGAATATAATACTCTAATTTCTGGCATGCATGATAAAGACTTAAACATAATTTATGAATCGGCGAGTACCTTACTTCGGCGTCCCTTAGGATTCGGCTTAGATAGTAAATCGCCCGGTCCCTTCCTTCATCGTCTTCTTGTGCCAATAATGCTCCAATAGATCCTTCGGCCGCTGCTATATACAACTTCAATGGCCGTCCTAAAATCGGAGGAACCAACACAGGTGGATTCATCAAATCCTGTTTCAACTGTTTGAAGGCTTTTTGTTGGTCGACTCCCCATTTGAACTCCTCTTCCTTCTTCAACCTCAATAAATCGGTTAGTGGTTTCGACTTTCCAGCCGCATTTGCTAAGAATCGTCTCAGGAAACCGATCTTTTCGAGGAATTTCTGTAAACTCTTCTTATCATGTGGAGGTTTGGCTTCTTGAATGGCCCTGGTCTTGTTCGCATCAACTTCTATACCTTTGTTATGTACCAGGAACCCGAGAAAATTTCCTGCCTGTACTCCGAAAGCACACTTGGCTGGATTCATCTTGACTCCGTGCAGCCTCATCCTCATGAACACCTTTCGCAAATCGTTCAAGTGACTTTCGATATCTTTGGACCTGACCATGACGTCGTCGATATAAACTTCAACACAATCCCCTATGAGGTCATGGAAAACATAGTTCATGGCTCTCTGGTATGTAGCTCCTGCATTCTTCAGTCCGAACGGCATCACTACCCATTCGTATATCCCTATAGCACCAGGGCACCGAAATGCAGTCTTGTGAATATCTTCTTCGGCCATAAAAATTTGGTTGTATCCTGAATATCCATCCATGAAGGACAACATTCCCTGTTTCGCGGCCGAATCAATCAACAAGTCAACAATAGGCATCATATACTCATCTTTTGGAGTGGCTATATTAAGATTCCTGAAATCAATACAAACTCTCAATTTTCCATTCTTCTTTATTACAGGAACAATATTTGATAACCATTCTACATATTTAGCTGGCCTAACAAACCCGGCCGCTAACAGTTTCTCTATTTCTTCTTTTATTTTTGGGACTATTTCGGGCGCTGCCCTCCTGGCCGGCTGTTTGTGCGGCCTGAACCCTTCTTTAATTGGCAATCTATGTTCCACAATTGACCGCTCCAATCCTGGCATTTCTGTATAGTCCCATGCGAAACAATCTTTAAATTCGATCAGCACTTCCTTGAATCGGCTTGTAACTTGCTGGTCCAAATTCGCACTCAAAGGGATCTCCCTCGGGTATTCCTTTGTACCAACGTTGATCATCTTCAGATGATCTTGCGCTCTGAAGTCTGGTGTTCTTTTCGGAATAGAATCTATGAGTTCGCTCCAATTTGCTTTTCCTTCCGAAGACGCGAGTTCGACCGATTCGAACTCGATCGCTTGCTTCGGTTGTGGATTCATCATTTACTTTCTTCATCAAGTGGTCGTACATCGGCCTGATATCTGATCTCAAACCCCAAGTCTGTCCAATCGCACTCTACGACCTGCGGGTACCTTTCCCCAACCACTGCTAAGAATGGTTGTATGGGCTCTTCATATAGAACCGCATCAATTCGGCCGGCTGAACTGACTGGGAACGGAGGTTGATCACCATCTACTTCTTCCACTGTGCCATCCTTTTTCCAGAACCATACTTTCTGGTGAAGCGTTGATGGCAAACATCGGGATGTATGAATCCAGCATCGGCCTAGTAGGGCCGCATACGGGACTTCTGCATCTACCACAAAAAACATGGTCGGAATCGAGATCGTTCCGACTGTTACATCCACTAGAATACATCCTTCAGCCGCAGTTTGAGCTCCCACAAAACTCATTACCTTCATTCTCGTAGGGAGTAAATCTTCCTTCGAACGGCCTATCTTTGTCAATGTGGATAACGGCATGATATTAACAGTGGCTCCACCGTCGATAAACATTCTTCTGAGTGGTCTCCCATTGACCCAACCTCTGACGTATAAAGGCCTCACATGCTGAGACATTTTCGCAGTTGGAGGCAAAATCGTGCCTGGTTGAGCTTCTGGAACAAATGCTTTATATCCTTCTTCAATTGATTTCTCTATTTCGGCTTCCGGCCGAAATACCTCAAGTTTATCGAAACAAAAATCCACTATAGGTTCTTCCTCACCATAGTATTCCCCTTCCTTCTGACAGAAAACCACAGCTGGTTCAGAATCCGACCAGTATTCCTCCTTTTCTTCGGTGGTTACCGTCACCATATTCGCGCTAGATCCAAAGTCGAACTTAAACTGCCCGATAGGGAGTGAATCGCTATTCGGGATGATAGTTGTCTTTGGTTTCCATTCCCTGGTTCGGACTGGTCTAGGTTCCATTCTTCTTTCGATTTCGGCTGTTCACTTTCATCCTTTATCTGAGCTGTTTTCGGCCGAAATTCGGTCTTGTTTTTCATTCGATCTCGTTCTTCTTTCGGCTGCTTCTCTTTCTTCCCTTCGGCTGTCTTCATCCTAGCCGAAAATACTTTATCCAGAATTCTCCCTTCGTCCGAAGAACAGTCATCTGGAAAGTCTCCTTCCATGTGCATCGTCTCATACTCCTCTTCTTCATATGCAGCAGCTGCTTTAAGCCGTTGCATTCTTCGTTTGTAAGTCCGATAGGATCCCTTCCCCTTTGGGACCTTCTTGTCTTCTGCCCTCCAGGCTGCATTTTCAAATCGGTGTTGGCCGAAATGCCTCACCTTCGGGGAATTTTGCACCCATTGGCCCACCTGAGTATTTGCTGGTGGCCTTCTGAACCTCTTCATTTTTGGGGAAACAGCTTCTTCAGGGACAGTAATCTGGATTACTGTCTTCCCATTTCTTTTATCAGCTGTTAGCTTCATCTCAGAATCCCAACCGTTGGTTATGATCTTTAAAGTTGGCCTTTCACTTACGTTTTTGACTTCCCCTTCTGAATATTTGTCCGATTGCTTAATCCATTCCTTAATCTCATAACCTCCCAATCGGTCGAACATATCCGAAGTCTTTTCCTTCTCCTTCCCCTTCTGTGATGATCCTAACCTTTTCCATACTCATGTCTTCTTCTGAGCCGATGGCTGACTCCCAAGCCTATCGTGCACAGAACTTTTACTGGACGATGGTCGGTCTCCCAATCGGTCGTGTACAGATCTATTTTGATCAGGATGTACCATTACCATGTTCGCAGCAGGAAATGGATTCTTATCTATTGCCATGAGTCTATCCGGGAACTTCAATTTCCCATCATCTACATGCTTTTGGATCAGCTTTCTGAAGTGTCCACAAACTGCTGTAGAGTGCGTGGCTGATCCGTGGAATCTACACCACCCTGCTTCCAATTGCTCCTTGGTAGGCTGCGGATGATTCGCTTTAAACTCCAATAGCCCATTTTTCTGGCAATAATCAAATATCTCGTCCATCTGAGATAAATCAAACGAATAAAACCTTTGAGACTCATCTCTGGCCTCTCCTTCTTTTTCCTTGCCTCTGACTGGTCGAAGAGCTGGACAAGTCATCGGTTTTTTGGTTACTAATTCAGCTCTTGCTATTTCGGCTAAGGCAGGAACGTCATCTACGTTGTATTCTTCTTTAATTTCGCATCTATCCAAAGACTCTGCGAAAGAAGCAGCTGATTGGATAGGTTGCGATCTTCCACTCTGACTTCGGCTTGACTTGAAAGCCGCTTGTTCTGCTAAATAAGTTTCCATCCTTATAGCTTCGGCCGTGAGTTCGGCTACAGTTCTTGGTCTAGTAACCATCAACCTATCTTTGATGGCAAACTTCAAATTCTGCTTCAGGATTTGAATATACTCATGTTCCGGTAGCATTGTCTTCAGTTGAGCCTTTACTGCATAAAATCTTTCGATAAACTCAGTAACCGATTCTGTCGCCTTCTGTTTAGTTGACGTAAGGTCAACAACCGATATTTCCGGACTAGTATTATAAAATCGGTCATGAAATAACCGCTCCATTTCGGCCCAAGTATTGACCGATCCTGCTGGCAAATTAATGTACCATTCGAATGCTGGGCCCGTGAGCGATAAACTAAACAATATTAGCTTATGGAAGTCATTTTGAGCGATCCTGGTGCATTGAGCCGTAAATCGGCCAATATGTTCGATCATAGATCGACCGACTTCCCCTGAAAATGTGTTGAAATCGGGAACCTTCACTCCTCTAGGCAGTGGATATTGCTCTTCAATATAATCCGGATAAGGCTTCCGGTACATCGGCCGATTCTCCTGGCCGATGAGATTCCCAAACTGTGTGCGAATAATCTCAGCAATAAGCTCTCTATCAACCAACTGTGGCGGATTTGGTTGTTGCGGTACATATTGCTGTTGTACCACTGGAATAGGCGGTTGCACTGCCGGTTGATGCGGTTGATTCTGTTGATGATCAAATCTCAATGGTGGAGGAGCAAAAGGACGTGGTCCTTGCCCTCCAAGCGGCCGGTAGGCCTGCTGCTGGAAATTATGGGGAGTTTGCGTCGCAGGTGGCTGATTCTGTGCCATCTGTGCTTGCTGCGTTCCCATCGGATAAGTACTCCTTGCCAATTCGGCTCTAAGTAACGCTGGCATTGCTGCCAGGATGTTGCCTTCTATTTGCCGGACCGAATTGGTAACCGCCGCTTCTACCATAAATTGGACTTGATCACGGAACCGCGGGGTTAAATCGTCATTTGAGAAGTCTTGGTGGTGGAAGCTCGAAGGTCCGGGGAATCCGGGGGGGAATTCTCCGTCTGCAGTGCACTCTTCCTGGATCGGCGGCAAATCAGTCCTCGCCGTCGTGTTAACTGCTGGAGTTGCTTGCGTCTCAAACGTCATTTTGAGTCCCACTGGGCGTGCCACTGTTTGGCTTGGGTTGAGCCAAGGACCTTTTTCTCCTCAAGGGAGGCTATCGGAAAAGGATCAAACCGATTACGGGTCCGGATTAACAATAATGCGCCCACAATTGACTGAATCTTCTTTGAATTGATCAAAAACAACAATATACGATGGAGAATCTACCTGTTGTTAAGAAACAACGGCGGAATTCACCAAGAACAAGGAACCAAACTACCAGTTGCTAAGAAACAACGGTGGATTTGGAAAAGGTAACCGCTACAAACTAAGCTAGATTCTAAGGAAAGCTGTAAAGAAAGCAGTAAAGATAACAAGGAATTAAATTTGATAAAAGGAATTTGGGGGTTGGATTGATCTCTCTGATTTTGTGTGTGTCGACCCCTATTTATAGCCGGAGCTGGAGTAACCGCTCTCCGGCCGATCCTTCTGAGCCGAATTCTCTCTTTCTTCATTTCGGTTGTTTTGGTCTCGGCTGTTCCCTTCCTATTTCGGCCGAAATCTCTATCAGTCTTGGTTCCCTTCCTTCGACTTTTACTATGGACTATCGGCCTTACTGATCTTAAGCCCATCTTCCTCTGGAACTCTCTCTTCTGGCCCATATCTTATGGCCCAATAGCTCTTCGCGGCCCATCATTTCGTA
Source organism: Hygrophila difformis (assembly GCA_030278955.1). NCBI lineage: Eukaryota > Viridiplantae > Streptophyta > Magnoliopsida > Lamiales > Acanthaceae > Hygrophila > Hygrophila difformis. The sequence goes on from JAOANR010000003.1 coordinate 51,690,300, forward strand.
TGGCCCCAACACTTAGTATCGATAAAAAGAGGTATTGAGGCTAACCCACACAAATTACAAAGGAATAAAGAAGAGGGGCAGGGAACCGGGTGAGAATCGAAACCCAGCTATAAGGGCCCGTTTGGATTGGCTTTTAAAAAAAAAGCTGAAGCCAAAAGCAGAAGCAGAAGTGAAAACCAAAAGCAGAAGCATGTAGCTTTTGTGTTTGGATGGAATGTTTGAAAAACAGCTTTTTTTAAAGAGTGTTTGGAATTGTAAAAGTGAAAAGTGCTTTTGAAATGTGTAAATTACCAAAAAATATATGCTACTACTTTTCGGAGATTTGTGACTCTGCACACATTACTATGTGTTTTTGGCTTCTACTTTTCGGAGAAGCACCACTGGACCGCTTCTCTCACAAACACTTTTGCAGCTTTTCGAGGTACTTTAGCTTTTTCCAAAAAGCCAAAATAAACACTCTTTTTTCTTCAAAAGTGCTTATGACATAAGCAAAAACAAAAAACACTTGAAAAAACCATTCCACACAGGCTCTATGCTAAGGTTTGGAAGTTAGGGATGACTAATAGGCCAAGTCTTCAGTAATTTGATGGTTAAAATTAAATAGTTTGATGGTTTATTTAATTTATTGATATTCAATCTTTAATTAATAGTACTTCCTTTGTTTTGCTACAGACACACCCAGCACATAGTTAATGCACATTTTAAATTATTAATAACTCAAATTTGGTACAACTAAAAATTCTAAAGTTCAATATTTAAAAACTATACGACGAGACAAATTTAACAAGATCCTACTTGACTATATTCTAACTTGTATAACTATGATAAAATTTTAACTCAAAGTGTATGTGAATAGTACTAAAAACCCCAATGGGGCAATTAAAAGCAGACGGAGGAAGCACTAGCTCGCTCCGTCCTATGACTAATTGCAAGTATAATTTGAAAAAAAGAGTAGATTTTAGCCTTGTTAGAATCGTATAATCATTTAGGTTTAAATATTATATTTTACATAATTTTTTGTACATATTTTGAGATATTAACAATTAAAAAAATACATTGAATTGTGTATAGAAGTGAAACAGGACAGATTAGATAAGACAGATGGAGTACTTCCTACCAAATTAAAGAAATCAGCTTAGTATAAACAACAGGGTTGGTTGGGATTAGGGTGACAGGTTAATTAATTATTGCAAATTTCTGCTTACCATATATATAAGTTGTTATATTGTCGTAATTAATGACCTTTAATTTGCAGAAAAAAAAATTTATTTACTCCCATAAGTTTTTTTAATTTCCAAAACCATATCACAAATATTGAATTAGACTAATCGGTCTCATAACTATCCTAATAATCGTCGAACCCGTCCATGAACCGGTTTTTTCGCTAATCATCACCGAACCCGTCCCATAACTTTTCTAATGGAGGGATGGGTTCGGCGATGATTAGGGTAGTTGTGGACGGGTTCGGCGATGATTAGCAAAAAACTGGATTTATTGACGGGTTCGGCTATGATTATGGTAGTTATGGAACGTATTCGTCTAAATTGATATTTGTGGGACTGTTATGGAAAATTTTTTAAATAATGTGACGATATGAGTTTTTTTTCTGGGACAACTCAACTCAACTTGTTATATAGGAGTATGTTGCATTCCAAGTCCTATTACTCTTTGTCTGCATGCAGAAATAAACAAAATACAATCACGAGTACCATAAGAAATTACAGACAGGTTATGTAGCAATCGAGTAGAGGATCAAAATTTGGATGACATACATACAACAGTTTAATGTTTCAAGAGATCGATTTGCTTCCCACCGGCATATATGCATATTTACAAAAAACCTCTTACAGAAGAAAGACGGAAAAACAGAAACCAAACTAAACTACAGTCTAGGGAATCAAACGCCGGAAGCACCCGCCGCCAAGTCCCCGAGCACAAAGTCTAGAGGAAAAACTCAAGTGGTGCAGAACTGCTCCAAAGAAACATCATGTTTAGCCAAAGTGTCTGCCACTTTATTTCATTCTCTAAGAACATTAAATATATGCAGCAGCAAGGGGATGGAAGTGATTCACAGATTCAAGCAAACCTATTGCCATCTGCGAATCACAGTAGAAACAGACCTGCCTAATCCCCAAAGCAAAGAGCTCAACTAAAGTATTAGTATTGTGCAAGGTTGTTAAGATCGGGATCCTATACATGATCGTTTTTGTCTTTGTAAGATTGAGATCGTAGGATCGTATCGGATCCTAAGATCCTATGAAATTATTATTTATATTTTTAAAATTGATGGTTGCTAATTATCTCACTAAACTGGTGGCAATTTTTTTTCTAAAAATTTTTTTAGGAGCCATTAAAGGCCTGGAACTGGTGACAGTTAGAATTGAAAATATCTATTTTAGATCCATTTTGAACAAGAAATTGATAGTTAATAGCATGCTTATTCATGATACAATGGAACTGAAGTTAAATACTAACACATAACTCAACCATTCTGGGTTCAACATTACAAATATATTAAACAAAACTGACAAAAAAATAGCATAACCAAAACCACAAAGAGGTAGAAACAATAAGTAATTTTTCTCCGAAAAGAAAAAGAAAACCATAGAGGTTAGGATCGGATCGCATAGTGATCCTACGAGCCTAGACCGATCATAACGATCCTACCACGATCCTAACGCAATTTCGGTCCTATCGCGATCCGGATCGTTTTTTATGGTTGAGATCGTAGGATCGTGCGATCCTACGATCTAGATCGCGATTTTAACAACCCTGGTATTGTGACCTAGAAACCCTCCTCCAAGCCACTGACCATAATCGTTTCTAACAATAAAATCGAATCCCGAACGTCCAGGATATTGCCCAAAGAACATCCATCCACATGGAGAATAGTCTGTGTCTTTCATGTTTAAATATTTGTATTATTTGATATTTAAATATTGTTTGTACAATTTAATTGCGTACAATATTGATAATATTTATAAACCTATGATTAAAATCAGCGAATAACAACATCTCCAAGAAATGAATATGGAGCAAGCATGTAGTTATTCTAATTCTCTTGAGGCCCTGCGGAGCAAGCATGTTGTTACTCTGGACATAGATTATTTCCGTTAATTTAGAACATTGTTGATATTCTGGTGCAGAAGCCCGGGTTCCGTTGGTTTCACCTCTCGTGAAGGCAATTTTGTGGCAGATGGTCTAGCGAAACCAGGTGCGAGTTCACTGGAGTTTTACACCACATGGGCGTTCCTGCCGGATGAGGTTAAGTAATTGTTAGCGAATGATATGATGGGGGTATGCCTTCAGCGGAATTGATTCTCGGCTGAGTGGTCTTCTTGATGTTCTTCTCCTGTTGCATAATTTTCTTTTGCTATTTTTTCTTTCTTTTAGCCGACGTTTTCTAGCGTCACTATTCATCCAAAAAATCAGCGAATAACAAATGATGTGTGTGTTAGTAATTATAAATAGACATTTCTCTTTGCTCAACATGCTTTCAATAACTCTTCAAATTATAAGGACAACATTATTTGTATCACTATGTATGTGGATATATATCTCCTATATATATAGAACCGCACCTCCAAAATATTCCAAACCCCAATTTCATTCTGGACCGAGTATATTCCAATTTCATTTGTGGCCCTTGATTGTTCAATTGATTTTTGGCCCTTCATTTTCTCAATTGAAAATCTGGCCGTTGAATTGTTCAATTCTATTTACACTGGAGAGTGGGTCGGGATTTGATTTGCTCTGCAACATCTCTCTGCTAAGCCCTAGAATGCGGCGGAAGGAGGAGGAACCAGTATCGCCGCCGCCGCCAGACCATTTCATCACTAACTATTCCCCGACCTACCGTTATATATGGAACCACTAGATTGGTTGTTGCGGCTGCGTGCGTCGTCTACGATTTCGGGTTCGTGGCACCGCGTCGCTAGCTGCCCGTATCAAGGAGCGTCGCGCCGTTTGGGTTTACTCCAGGCTAGGCCGCTCGTTTGTGTCGTACCGAGTGCATAGACAAATCTTTTTGGGCGTTTAATTGGATGTTTACTGATGTTTAATCTTGTGCGCGTCTGCAGCTAAACATTGATCAAAACGACCTCCACATCCTCAAGGTGGTGCGGAAGCGGGTGGAGGAGAAGCTAAGGTTTCTGGAGAAAGATATGGGCAAGCTGCTTGCTAGTGGGCTCGAATTTAATGCCTGCGGAAGGGTGAGTAGTTCTCTTCTGCATCGTGTATTTGTTTGTGAATCATTATTCGATTTGCAGTTTTAAAAGAAGATGAGCGCGAGCCCGATCTGTTCCCCCCTCGCCACTACTGCTGTCGTCGTTCGCTTCTGGAGCAGGTCTATACTCTGTTTCTTTTTCTCCGACATTATTGTTTTAATGAATTAATTCAGTATTTCAATAGGTTTTCGAAGCTGGGTAATTTTTGGGTGATATCAGAAATGTGGAAGATTTGGACAAGCTATTCAATGGGCAAATATTTTAGGAAGTTAATGATTTTTGTGGGTACTTATTGAAGATCCTCGAACTTTTGATTTTTGTAATTTGTTTATCTGTTGTATTTTATAAATTTTTATTTGATCGTTTAAGGTATCTTTTATTGGGTTTTGATTAACCGAAGATTTTCAGTTTAATGGGTTGGATTAGCGCTGAAAATTTAGTCTTTAGTAGTACAACTTTTGTGGGCATTTGTATTTATTTTAATATTTTTCATTTGGTAGTTTTGATTATATGAAGTTTGGGAATTTGGGTTTCTAATGCTCTCAGGCAATTAGTGGTAGGAGTGAAATCCGACGACCGTTTGTCTTGAGAACAAGGATATTACATTTGATTCGAGCTCTGCTGTTTTGGAGAATAGTACCACCATATCACTAATGACTACACTTCGGAGAATAGTTCAACAATTCTTTAGGTACATAATGTTTCCATGACTCTTTTCTGGATGGTTGTTTATGGGATGTCAGACTGATAATTTGGTTGGTGTGTGCTTATAGATTGTATCAAAAGATATATCTGATCCAGCCTGCTCACAAAAGGATCTTGACAAAGATGCAACATCATTCTTCAAGAAAGCGGCCCAGTTCTACAATGAACTTGGAAAACAGTTGGTTCATCAGGGACGTGCTGGATGTCTTTGCCTCTGCGCTTGTTTGTTGTGTCTCATAATGGTTATCACATTCATGTTACTTGAATGCTTTTATGACGGCCAGTATGTTTCCTGCTGAAGAATTGTCCGGCATAATTTTTTGCCTCTTACCTATCATGATTTATTCTGTAGACATCTTAGTGGGCCTACTGTGTTGTAGTATGATTGCAATGAGCATATGGATAATGCATGATATGTACAATAATATACAATATGTCTTCTGGTTCTTTATCTTTTCTTATGTTGGATGATGGACAATAAATTCAGTTGAACTCCTGTTAGAAACCATATCTTCGTTTACAGTAGACATGAACATGGGAGGAAGGCGAAATTTTACCCGTCTACTGATATTGAATACAATTAATCTTTTGATACCTCTAAAAGCCTGTTAATCTTTACTCGGTTGAGATTACTATTGTTTCCTGACACTATTCAAACTATGAAGTCCAGGTTGGAGTTGCCGAGATGAAGGTTGCCATTGAGAAAGCTGGTGGACTTGTTCTGGTTGAAAGTTTTGGCCACTCTGTTTTCAAGGATTCGTTCAAATGTATATTTGAAGATGGGGAACAGTCTCTGGGGCTATCATTCAAGTATGTATACATTGGATATTGAAAGGAAAGTTTTGAGAAATAAAATTAAGTTGTTCCAAGTAGTTTTGAATCTAAATTGAACATGGCCTTTGATAAATTGAATAGTGGGAGACTGGGAGGTAATCCTCATATGTCAAAATTGAATTTCCAGTTATATTAACTTGAATCCTTGGGTTAATACGGGGTCTTTCAATTGTACATATTTGGTGATAATATGCCCTCCTATAGCCAATACCCCCATAGTGGGATGAAGGGTTGGATTGTGAATTATGCTGCACGTGCACTCGTGTAGTCCTGGTTTATGCACTTAATATTAATCTTATTTATATTTTCATGGCTTCGGATGAAATCTGTGTTCTCAATGAAAATGCAACTGGGAAATACTATTTTGCATGCTTGTTTGTTTCCAGGTGGTAGCTCTTTGACGTCAAGGAGGATGGAATTAGATACAGACAGTGTTGTATGCGAGAGTCTTGCTGAAAATGCATTGTCCCTGGCTGCTTTTCTCAGGTAATGTCAAAAAAACTTGGCCAAACTGTTTATTGGATATTAAGATAGCATTATCTTTATTCAGACATGAGCTTAACTAACTTCCGTATTACCTATAAAGCAGGATTTACTCATCTCTGGATTCTTCTGTAAACAGAGATAGGCATTGGGCTAAGGTTAGTGTAATATTGTGTTTTCCGTGCTTCTATATTTGTATGTGTTCCTTGGTTTGCCCATGAAACATTGTTTGAACTTTTGGTCCATTTGTTCGAAACCGCGTCAGCTTGTGTTTGAGAAGTTTTGATTCGGCTGAATCATTAGCGGTGAATTGGTTTCTGTTTGTTGGCATAGTAGTACTGGTTATTAATGTTCTAGGAGATAAACTGAACTATGTGGGCATGTATTGTTTTGTATTGTTGTGTATGGGAAAATTTTCGGAGTCAAATATTATAAATATATGTATGTTTATAAATTTAGAAAATACATTTCACTGGAAAATGTTCTCTGAATAAAATCTTCCTATTGATTTAGTTGCACTATCAAATACAATATTTATTTTAATACTCAGTTATATATTCTAAAATTTAATTAGTCGTTTACTTCTCCTTACAAATAATATTCCAACATGTTTTTTATTTATAAAAATCTAAATACTACATATCTTAAAATAATGAGTTTCAATTGTTAATTTCATTATTTGAAATCCTCTAAATGCAAAATTGTCCAACCAGAACCGGTGTTGTAAATGGGGATTGCATTACATGCATTAATAACTACTATTATTTAATATAGTAGTAATTAGAAATTCAAATAGATACTTGTGTGTAGGTAATAGCGCTCAAAATTGAAAGCTAGAAAAACCGCATAATAGCTGGTAATGAATAGAATAAAGAAATAAATGCCTCCTATTAGTACAAATGTGGACAATGTCTACCCTTTTAAATTTCTCTTGGGTAGTTTTGTTCAACCTGAGTAATCCAATATCCTTTTTTCAGTCCAGCCAACAACTTTAGCATCTCTCCTTGTTTTTGGTATTAGTGATGTGCTTTTGGTTTTAGATTGGTTGGTTTTCAATCTTAATGGGGGTAAAAAATTCCAATTGTTTGGTTAAAGTGAGAAGTGAAAGTGACTTTCATGTACTCGAAGGGTGGTCATGGCGTTGTGTTCCAACCTCACTTGTGTACCACGAACCTGTGATTAATAGCGGTAATCGTGTTCTGTTGTAAGTAACCCAAACCCTTCAACCTTTAACTTCAATCTGGAAATTGGATTATTTGGGCACATGCGCTGATGCACGTTATACCTATTTCGTAAAATATTAACTTAAGATGATGATGATGATGATGATGATGATGATGATGATAAAATCATATAGTGACCCTATATAGGTGAATAAAGGTTTAGATAAAGAATATCATGATTTATAACTACTCATTTGGAAATGCGGTTGAGGAGATTGGACTGAATGTTGAAAAAATCCTAGCATACGAATGTATTTTAATCCTATCATTTACCTACTCATGTTTGTTAGTTGCTCCTGGTTATCTAAATTGTGGGTTTTGCCTGTGGATTATGTGCTTTGGAGTTGGCCTTCCATTCCATTGTGGAACGACACAAGGAAAGCTGTTAGAGAGCCATTATATTTGACGTTTAGAGAGCCATATTAGATCACATAAGGATGGCTATTAGAAAGCCAATTGTATTTGACATTTAAAGAGCCATATTAGATGTCAAGGGGTATGACAATAATTGATCTCAGATAGCCCACAATTATTTGTGGAATGAATGAGTCTCCACAATAATGCCTTTACATTACCATATCGGATGAAATACGAGATCGAAGCCAGCTTTGTAATGTCTGCAAATCAAGATTCAAAATGCAAGAAAAATGTTGAACCTGATTATTGGTACATCCATTCCTAGAAAAACTCATCCAATATGGAATTGAAGTATGGAAAATCACGAGGATAAGCTCAATTTTGGGACCTTAGCTCGCATTATTGATGTAAATAATTTAGTTTTTATATTGGAGTTCAATTCTGATGAAAGTATCGTTGTGTTAAACATGGTTAATTGCAAAGGACTTTCTCAAATGAAGTTAAAGTTTCATAAAGGGCTCTGCTTTAAGCCATTTGACCAGCTTATCGGTGTCCTCCCTCCTTCGAGGTTTAAACACAATATTATATTATCACTTCATTTTAGTATGTCGCTATTAACCATGTTTGAATATTCTTTGTATGTGCACAGTGCCCAAGCAATACCCGTGGCCTACAGGTCAATAATGACTGATCAAAATCCTCGGATCATTGACTTTTATTCAATGGGTATGACAATTTTTGTTGTGTTTATTAGGTTGTGCCCTGCATACATGTCTTACTTGAATGTTGATTATTGTTAATACTTGTGAGACTTAGAGATTGATTTGTATGGGAAGAGTTCTCCTGGCAGGTATTTTAGTACTTAAAAACTTTTAGAAAAGGTTAATTGATTATTAGACTGTTGGATTTTCATCAATAATGTATTTACCTTTTCAATGTATAAATCTTCTTTATTGTCTAGATTAATTATATTATACTTGTTAACTTCTTCTTAAAGTTCTAAATTTTCACTAGGAAATTCTCATTCGCGTTTCTTGTTTGGTGCATTAGAGAATATGGAGATATGTTTGTTAGAAATGCAGGAATCCAAGGTTGTCAATTTGCTCTAATGAGTGGTGTAACTGTGAAGCTTTTGATATATCATTTTGTATAAATCTTATTGTGGATTATGGTAAACTCAATTCTTATAATTCTCCTACGGTGTTAGTTGCCTTGTATGTCTTGTTTCTACACTTAGCTATTCTCCACTTGCTTTCTGTTCCAACATGGAATGCACTTGCATAACTGTCTCTGCATTTTGATCAAACAGATACGCCAAAATCCTTTAGTTTGGATGCATGCCTACAAACTCATCATATGCACCTCATAGAGATGCCTGATTAACTGAATTATTTTGACATTTGCTAATTTTAACCACTTATAGGTTGAATATGCTTGCACACCAGAGGATGGGGTACAACAGGATTTTCAGTCTTGTGGTACAGTAAATAGGGTTATGCACTCCTTTTATGTGAAAGGCTCATACGTGCAATAGTCAATAACATTGTCTAAGTTATGTTTGTAATCTGTTGTAACTTTGTAATTATATCAATTTTTGAATTTGAACAATCGTTGTAGGATTGCTTTGGATCCTGCACTTGTGTGGTTTTGCAGGTACTGATTGTTGGTAACAATGGATTTCTTCATCCTGAGGCAATCAGGCAAGTTAATTTCAAACTAAGAACTATAAAATTATGGTTTTTGTATATTCATCCTTGAAATTGGAGTATGCGGTGCATAGGATAGAGGATAGTCATGTGGGAGATATTGGCAGCTCCATTACTTAGCTTATTTATGCTCCATTATAGTTGGTAGCTAGCAACTTCAAACTTTTTATTAATGTGTTCATCTGTCTGAATGGCAGCAAGGGGTAGCTTCCATTTGTATATGTTGCTAGGTTAAATAGTCAGAATGATTATTGCTTGGAAGTTTGTCGGGCATTGTGTATCATAATTGTGTGTTCACTTTAACTTTTTTCCTTTTGAGTATTCAGCATATATCCATTGTTTTTTTCCTCTTGATGGTGATCTCTAATACTGTGTGTGTGATGTTTAATGGTCCTACTCTTATGATATTAGCTAACAACTAAGTTTCTTTGGTTGTACTAATATTTATAGGAAATAATATAAGGAAAACATAAGCACTCACTCAAAAATATTTTTCCTTTTTCCATGGGCAGTTGTATATCCATAATGGGTTGTGCATCGCAGAGCGAAAAATTACTAGTATATATATATATATATATATTTATAATATATAATTGAAAAATGGCCCCTTAAAAATTTGGGGGCCTGGTTCCAAACTCCATATGAACCCCCTAAATAAAATACAGTATACAGTATATATATATGCATCTGTCCATTGAAAAAACAGTGGACGAGTAACATAAGGGAAAGGTGCATACCGGCATGTGCAATGAAGAACCACATAGATCCAAAGACGCTTCTTGTATAGGCTCCAAGATTTCCTCTGTCAAATGTAAACCCTCATCAGTTCCCAAATCACCTTCACATCAAACAATAGTTTCAAAACTGTAACTGCCTCATCAAATGAAAACCTAGAAGCATGGAGATGACAATACCTTTTATATTCTCCCCACGTCACATCTTTTTAAACTGCGCTTTGTAAGAATGGCCAGTAAATTTCTTTCTCTTGATGTGAACTGATTTCATTCGAACTTCAGGTGCCATAGAGAAAAATGGAGAAACAATGGACGAGCAAGAATGGATTAAGGAAAGAAAAAGGAAAGCAAACTAAAGAAACACCAGGGAAGCAAACTAAAGAAACACCAGGGATATGAACCAGATTTAAAGGAAGAAGGAGAGAGCTCTTTTCTTTAGGTTTGAAACTAAAAGCATGTCTTCCCACTACTATAGAAACTTGGAATTGTCTATTGCATTGGTGATACAAATCATATTAATAGACTTGCAATTTAGCTTGCCAGGGGTCAGTTGCATTCTCCCTTTTATGGCTGTAATGTGTAGGTGTAGCCTTTAATTTTCTGACGCCGCTTTCCTAATTTGCAACCTCCATGTGCAGCTATCTTCTCATTGCATAGGTAGATTTCTTTGTTAGTTGCATTGTAGTGGTCCCTCCATTTCTATATAATTGAAACATTGAGGATTGGCACGAGTTTTAAGAAATGGGAAAATGAGTGGTTGAGATTTAATTAGATGAGAGAGAAAGAAAAGGAAAAGTAGTGTGGATGGGGAGAAAGTTACCAAAAAGAGAAATGTTAAAATTATTTTAAAATGACCCAAAAAGGAAAGTGTTGCAATTATTGGAGAACGGAGGGAGTATAATAAATGCATTGAGAGTTTTAATTCCAACATTACTTTAAAAACATTATGGAAACAGGGAAAAAAGCAATACAGATTGCAGAAACGCGGAAAGAGCAAAATTTTATAATTAAATAGTAGCACACATTTAATAGCATTGTAATAAAAAACAATTCATAAGAGTAATAAAGCAGGACATAACATTATTATAGTTATTATTTTACACGAGAAATAAAAGGAGAATGGAATATTGGATCCCCAACATTTAACACACACATTACACATGTACTATGTGTCTTGTAAAGAGAGGAAAAAAAGAAAAAAACTTAACAGAATTATAACCTTCTGGAAAAAAAATGGGACCACATACAAGTCACTAACCAAAATTCCATTTTCCATTTTCCATTTTTGGGAAAAAAATTGACCCAATTAATTAAAAGGAATTAGGACCACAAGTCAATATCAAGTTTCACTCTTCGTAAATTCATATTTAATTTATATATTGGAATAAGTCCAAGATGTGTGCAATAAAATTCATTAGCCATAGCATTATGTTAATGATGTAAGCGATTGAGTGAGTATATATGCACTGCACGTGTCCATAAATGCATAAAATTACTTTGTGTAGTATTAACAAAAACAAATCATCATCATCATCATCGCTTTAAATGAATGCCGATCAACAATTAGAAATAAATTTTATCGCTTAATAAATTAGGGTTAGGCATTAAGCTAATTTATATTGATGTGTGAATATGGAAAGGATACATCATGCCCATATGCCCACCTACTAAAAACACTTAGCATTGTTATTATTGAATTTCGTTAAAATTGGATTGAAATTTACCAATTTAAACCTATCAAACAAAAATTGACGTATCAACATTATCCACGTGAGGTGCAGCTGCAATGGACCCAAAGTATATGGAGTAATAGTTATTGCTTAATTAATTAAACTAAAGTTTCGTTCTAATTGGCTATAATATGATCGATCCCTTGATGACTTCATATATTTTTCATATTTTATGTTTTTTTAAAATTTTATAATTGCTAAATATATTGTTGTAAATATATTGCATAGTTTTATTTATTGGCCCAATATAATAGTCCGGCCCTCTATTGTAAATATATATATTTGTATATTCCCTCATTTCAGTAATACAATCAATCATTCCCTAAAGTTAACATGGAATGAGAGCCAAAACCTAAAATTCTTCAAAATCCTAAATTGTAAACCCTAGCCGTCGCCACCCTCAGTTCGCCGTCCTTCGGTGGTTGCCGGTCGTCACCGCCACCACCATCGAGTTCGTTGTGTTGAGGCGAGGCGGCCGTCCAAATTTCAGGTCCATCGGCGGCGCGTGGAGCCCACATGCGCGGATAGATGTTTTCCGGCCAATTTTTTGGCCGTTTCTTCCGGCGAGGCGTCCAGTCATATTCCAGTGTGATTTTCCGGCGTCTTAGGTCTGCCACTGTTCCGGTTATCGTGTTGTGGTCCGATTTTCCATCCGACGTGTTCGCGCTTGTGTGTTAGTTTCGTATATATATTTACATATTTTGTGTTTATATTTTCTCTTTGCCTATGGAGAAAATGGATGTTCATTTGTCGGAAATGCAAGAGCACTGAGCACCCTTTTGCTATATGTCTTAAGGTGAAGTGTTACATTTGACATCAATGCCTCCAAAATATTCCAAACCCCAATTTCATTCTGGACCATTGATCACATTCCAATTTCATTTGTGGACCTTGATTGTTCAATTGATTTTTGGCCCTTCATTTTCTCAATCTGGCCGTTGATTCGTTCAGTTCTATTTACACTGGTGAGTGGGTCGGGATTTGATATACTCTGCAACATCTCTCTGCTAAGCCCTAGAATGCGGCGGGAGGAGGAGGAACCAGTATCGCCGCCGCCGCTAGGCCCACTAACTATTCCCCGACCTGCCGTTATATGTGGAACCACTAGATTGGTTGTTGCGGCTGCGTGCGTCGTCTACGATTTCGGGTTCGTGGCATCGCGTCGCTAGCTGCCTGTATCAAGGAGCGTCGCGCCGTTTCGGTTTACTCCAGGCTAGGCCGCTCGTTTGTGTCGTACCGAGTGCATAGAAGAATCTTTTTGGGCGTTTAATTGGATGTTTACTGATGCTTAATCTTGTGCGCGTCTACAGCTAAACATTGATGAAAACTACCTCTACAAGGATCAAGGTGGTGCGGAAGCGGGCGGAGGGGATGTTGAGGTTTCTGGAGAAAGATATGGGAAGCTGCTTGCTAATGGGCTCAATATTAATGCCAGCAGAAGGGTGAGTAATTCTCTTCTGTATTCTGTATTTGTTTGTGGATCATTATTCGATTTGCAGTTCTAAAAGAAGATGAGCGCGAGCCCGATCTGTTCCCCCCTCGCCACTACTGTTGTCGTCGTTCGCTTCTTGAGCAGGTCTTTACTCTGTTTCTTTTTCTCCGACATTATTGTTTTAATGAATTAATTCAGTATTTCAATAAGTTTTCGTAGCTGGGTAATTTTTGGGTGATATCAGAAATGTGGAAGATTTGGACAAGCTATTCAATGGGCAAATATTTTAGGAAGTTTTGATTTTTGTGGGTACTTCTTGAAGATCCTTGAACTTTTAATTTTTGCAATTTGTTTATCTGTTGTGTTTTATAAATTTTTATTTGATCGTTTAAGGTATCTTTTATCTGGTTTTGATTAGCCGAAGATTTTCAGTTTAATGGGTTGGATTAGCGCTGAAAATTTAGTCTTTAGAAGTACAACTTTTGTGGGCATTTGTACTTCTTTTAATATTTTTCATTTGGTATTTTTGATTATAGGAAGTTTGGGAATATTGTTTTGTATTGCTCTCATTCAATTAGTGGTAGGAGTGAAATCCGACGACCGTTTGTCTTGAGAACAAGGATATTACATTTGATTCAAGCTCTGCTATTTTGGAGAATAGTACCACAATATCGCTAACGACTACACTTCGGAGAATATTTCAACAATTCTTTAGGTACACAATATTTCCATGACCTTTTTCTGGATGGTTGTTTATGGGATGTCGGACTGATAATTTGGTTGGTGTGTGCTTATAGATTGTATCAAAGGATCTATCTTATCCAGCCTGCTCACATAAGGATCTTGACAAAGATGCAGCATCATTCTTCAAGAAAGCGGCCCAGTTTTACGATGAACTTGAGAAACAGTTGGTTCATCAGGGACGTGCTGGATGTCTTTGCCTTTGCGCTTGATCAGGTTTGTTATGTTTTATAATGGTTATCACATTCATGTTAATTGAATGCCTTTTTGACGGCCAGTATGTTTCCTGATGAAGAATTGCCCGGCATAATTTTTTGCCTCTTACCTATCATGATTTATTCTGTAGACATCTTAGTGGGCCTACTGTGTTGTAGTATGATTGCAATGAGCATATGCATAATGCATGATATGTACAGTTATATACAATGTGTCTTCTGATTCTTTATCTTTTCTTATGTTGGATGATGGACAATAAATTCAGTTGAACTATTGTTAGAAACGATATCTTCATTTACAGTAGACATGAACATGGGAGGAAGTCGAAATTTTACCCGTCTACTGATATTGAATGCAATTAATCTTTTGATACCTCCAAAAGCCTGTTAATCTTTACTCGGTTGAGATTACTATTGTTTCCTGACACTATTCAAACTATGAGATTCTAGGTTGGAGTTGCCGAGATGAAGGTTGCCATTGAGAAAACTGGTGGACTTGTTCTGGCTGAAAGTTTTTGCCACTCTGTTTTCAAGGATTCATTCAAATGCATATTTGAAGATGGGGAGCAATCTCTGGGCTATCATTCAAGTATGTATACATTGGATATTGAAAGGAAAGTTTTGAGAAATAAATTTAAGTTGTTCCAAGTAGTTTTAAATCTAAATTGAACATGTTCTTTGATAAATTGAATAGTGGGAGACTGGGAGGTAATCCTCATATGTCAAAACTGAATTTCCAGTTATATGCACTGGAATCCTTGGGTTAACACGGGGTCTTTTAATTGTACGTATTTGGTGATAATATGCACTCCTATAGCCAACACCCCCATAGTGGGATGAAGGGTTGGATTGTGAATTATACTGCACGTGCACTCGTGCAGTCCTGGTTTATGCACTTAATATTAATCTTATTTATATTTTCATGGCGTTGGATAAAATCTGTGTTCTCAATGAAAATACAACTGGGAAATACTATTTTGCATGCTTGTTGGTTTCCAGGTGGTAGCTCTTTGATGTCAAGGAGGATGGAATCAGATACAGACAATGTTGTATGCGAGAGTGTTGCCGAAAATGCATTGTCCCTGGCTGCTTTTCTAAGATAATGTCAAAAAACTTGGCCAAACTGTTTATTAGATGTTAAGGTAGCATCATCTTTATTCAGACATGAGCTTAAGTAACTTCCGTATTACCTATAAAGCAGGATTTACTCATCTCCGGATTCTTCTATAAACAGGGATAGGCATTGGGCTAAGGTTAGTGTAATATTGTGTTTTCCGTGCTTCTATATGTATATGTGTTCCTTGGTTTGTCCATGAAACATTGTTTGAACTTTTGGTCCATTTGTTTGAAACCGGGTCAGCTTGTGTTTGAGAAGTTTTGATTCGGCTGAATCATTAGCGGTGAATTGGTTTCTGTTTGTTGGCATAGTAGTACTGGTTATTAATGTTCTAGGAGATAAACTGAACTATGTGGGCATGTATTGCTTTGTATTGTTGTGTATGGGAAAATTTTCGGAGTCAAATATTACAAATATATGTATGTTTATAAATTTAGAAAATACATTTCACTGGAAAAATGTTCTCTGAGTAAAATATTCCTATTGTTTTAGTTGCACTATCAAATACAATATTCATTTTAATACTCAGTTATATATTCTAAAATTTAATTAATCGTTTACTTCTCCTTACAAATAATATTTCAACATGTTTTTTATTTATCAAAATCCAAATACTACATATATTAAAATAATGAGTTTCAATTGTTAATTTCATTATTTGAAATCCTCTAGATGCAAAATTGTCCAACCAGAACCGGTGTTGTAAATGGGGATTGCATTACATGCATTAATAACTACTATTATTTAATATAGTAGTAATTAGAAAGTCAAATAGATACTTGTGTGTAGGTAATAGCACTCAAAATTAAAAGCTAAAAAAACCCATAATAGCTGGTAATGAATAGAATAAAGATATAAATGCCTCCTATTAGTACAAATGTGGACAATGTCTACCCTTTTAAACTTCTCTTGGGTAGTTTTGTTCAACCTGAGTAATCCAATGTCCTTTTTCAGTGCCAGCCAACAACTTTAGCACCTCTGCTTGTTATTGCCTTATTGGTATCAGTGATGTGCTTTTAGTTTTAGATTGGTTGGTTTCCAATCTTAATGGGGGTAAAAATTCAAATTGTTTGGTTAAAGTGAGAAGTGAAAGTGACTTCCATGTACTCGAAGGGTGGTCATGGCGTTGTGTTCCGACCTCACTTGTGTACCACAAACCTGTGATTAAGAGCCGTAATCGTGTTCACTGTTGTAAGTAACCCAAACCCTTCAAGCTTTAACTTCAATATGGAAATTGGATTATTTGGGCACATGCGCTGATTCACGTTACACCTATTTGGTAAAACATTAACTTAAGATAAGCTTTAACTTCAATATGGAAATTGGATTATTTGGGCACATGCGCTGATTCACGTTACACCTATTTGGTAAAACATTAACTTATGATGATGATGATGATGATGATGATGATGATGATGATGATGATGATGATGATGATGATGATGGCTAACAACTAAGCCTCTTTGAATGTACTAATATTTATAGGAAATAATATAAGGAAAACATAAGCATGATGATGATGATGATAGCTAACAACTAAGCCTCTTTGAATGTACTAATATTTATAGGAAATAATATAAGGAAAACATAAGCACTCACTGAAAAATATTTTTCTTTTTCCATGGGCAGTTGTATATCCATAATAGGTTGTGCATTGCAGAGCGAAAAATTACTAGTATATATATATATATATATATATTTATAATATATAATTGAAAAATGGCCTCTTAAAAATTTGGGGGCCTGGTTCCAAACTCCATGTGAACTCCCTATATAAAATACAGTATACAGTATATATGTGCATCTGTCCATTGAAAAAACAGTGGACGAGTAACATAAGGGAAAGGTGCATACCGGCATGTGCAATGAAGAACCACATAGAACCAAAGACGCTTCTTGTATAGGCTCCAAGATTTCCTTTGTCAAATGTAAACCCTCATCAGCTCCCAAATCACCTTCACATCAAACAATAGTTTCAAATAACTGCCTCATCAAATGAAAACCCAGAAGCATGGAGATGACAATACCTTTTACATTCTCCCCACGTCACATCTTTTTAAACTGCGCTTTGTAAGAATGGCCAGTAAATTTCTTTCTCTTGATGTGAACTGATTTCGATCGAACTTCAGGTGCCATAGAGAAAAATGGAGAAACAAAGGACGAGCAAGAATGGATTAAGGAAAGGAAAAGGAAAGCAAACTAAAGAAACACCAGGGATATGAACCAGATTTAAAGGAAGAATGAGAGAGCTCTTTTCTTTATGTTTGAAACCATAAGCATGTCTTCCCCCTGCTATAGAAACTTGGAATTGTCTATTACATTGGTGATACAAAGCATATGAATAGACTTGCAACTTAGCTTGCCAGGGGTCGGTTGCATTCTCCCTTTTATAGCTGTAATGTGTAGGTGTAGCCTTTAATTTTCTGACGCCGTTTTCCTAATTTGCAACCTCCATGTACGGCTATATTCTCATTGCATAGGTAGATTTCTTTCTTAGTTGCATTGTAGTGGTCACTCCATTTCTATATAATTGAAACATTGAGGATTGGCACGAGTTTTAAGAAATGGGAAAATGAGTGGTTGAGATTTAATTAGGTGAGAGAGAAAGAAAAGGAAAAGTAGTGTGGATGGGGAGAAAGTTACCAAAAAGGGAAATGTTAAAATTATTTTGAAACAACCCAAAAAATAAAGTGTTGCAATTATTGGAGAACGGAGGGAGTATAATAAATGCATTGAGAGTTGTAATTCCAACATTACTTTAAAAACATTATGGAAACAGGGAAAAAAGGCAATACAGATTGCAGAAACGCGGAAAGGGCAAAATTTTATAATTAAATAGTAGCACACATTTAATAGCATTGCAATAAAAAACAATTCATAAGAGTAATAAAGCAGGACATAGCATTATTATAATTATTATTTTACACGAGAAATAAAAGGAGAATGGAATACTGGATCCCCAACATTTAAACACACACATTACACATGTACTATGTGTCTCGTAAAGCGAGGAAAAAAAGAAAAAAAACTGAACAGAATTATAACCTTCTGGAAAAAAAAATGGGACCACATACAAGTCACTATCCAAAATTCCATTTTCCATTTTCCATTTTCCATTTTTGGGAAAAAAAATTGACCCAATTAATTAAAAGGAATTAGGACCGCAAGTCAATATCAAGTTTCACTCTTCGTAAATTCATATTTAATCTATATAATGGAATATGTCCAAGATGTGTGCAATAAAATTCATTAGCCATAGCATTATGTTAATGATGTAAGAGATTGAGTGAGTATATATACACTGCACGTGTCCATAAATGCATAAAATTACTTTATGTAGTATTAACAAAAATAAATTAAAATCATCATCATCATCATCATCGCTTAAAATCAATGCCGATCGACAACTAGAAATGAATTTTATCGCTTAATAAATTAGGGTTAGTCATTAAGCTAATTTATATTGATGTGTGAATATGGAAAGGATACACCATGCCGATATGCCCACCTACTAAAAACACTTAGCATTGTTATTATTGAATTTTGTTGAAATTAGATTGAAATTTACCAATTTAAACCTATCAAACAAAAATTGAAGTATCAACATTATCCACGTGAGGTGCAGCTGCAATGGACCCAAAGTATATAGAGTAATAGTTATTGCTCAATTAATTAAACTAAAGGTTCGTTCTAATTGGCTGTAATATCATTGATCCCTTGATGACTGTATATATTTTTCATATTTTATGTTTTTTAAAAATTTTATAATTGTTAAATATATTGTTGTAAATATATTGCATATTTTTATTTATTGGCCCAATATAATAGTCCGGCCCTCTATTGTAAATATATATTTGTGTATTCCCTCATTTCAGTAATACAATCAATCATTCCCTAAAGTTAGCATGGAATCGGAGCCAAAACCTAAAATTCTTCAAAATCCTAAATTGTAAACCCTAGCCGCCGCCACCCTCTATTCGCCGTCCTTCGGTGGTTGCCAGTCGTCACCGCCACCACCATCGAGTTCGTTGTGTCGAGGCGAGGCGGCCGTCCAAATTTCAGGTCCATCGGCGGCGCATGGAGCCCACACGCGCGGATAGATGTTTTCCGGCCAATTTTTTGGCCGTTTCTTCCGGCGCCGCATCCAGTCATATTCCAGTACAATTTTCCGGCGTCTTAGGTCAGCCACTGTTCCGGTTATCGTGGTGTGGTCCGATTTTCCATCCGACGTGTTCGCGCTTGTGTGTTAGTTTAATATATATAATTACATATTTTGTGTTTTTATTTTCTCTTTGCCTATGTAGAAAATGGATGTTCACATGCCGATTGTGGTTACCAGTATTGTCGGAAGTGCAAGAGCACTGAGCACTCATTTGCTATATGTCTTAAGGTGAAGTGTCACATTTGACAACAGCGCCTCCAAAATATTCCAAACCCCAATTTCATTCTGGACCGTTGATCACATTCCAATTTCATTTGTGGCCCTTGATTGTTCAATTGATTTTTGGCCCTTCATTTTCTCAATCTGGCCGTTGATTTTTTTAGTTCTATTTACACTGGTGAGTGGGTCGGGATTTGATTTACGCTGCAACATCTCTCTGCTAAGCCCTAGAATGCGGCGGGAGGAGGAGAAACCAGTATTGCCGCCGCCGCCAGACCATTTCATCACTAACTATTCCCCGGCCTGCCGTTATATGTGGAACCAATAGATTGGTTGTTGCGGCTGCGTGCGTCGTCTACGACTTCGGGTTCGTGGCACCGTGTCGCTAGCTGCCCGTATCAAGGAGCGTCGCGCTGTTTGGGTTTACTCCAGGCTAGGCCGCTCGTTTCTGTCGTACCGAGTGCGTAGACGAATCTTTTTGGGCATTTAATTGGATGTTTACTGATATTTAATCTTGTGCGCGTCTGCAACTAAACATTGATCAAAACGAGCTCCACAAGGATCAAGGTGGTGCGGAAGCCGGCGGAGGGGATGCTGAGGTTTTTGGAGAAAGATATGGGCAAGCTGCTTGCTAATGGGCTCGATATTAATACATGCGGAAGGGTGAGTAGTTCTCTTCTGTAATGTGTATTTGTTTGTGGATCATTATTCGATTTGCAGTTCTAAAATAAGATGAGCGCGAACCCGATCTGTTCCCCCCTCGCCACTACTGTTGTCGTCGTTCGCTTCTTGAGCAGGTCTTTACTCTGTTTCTTTTTCTCCGACATTATTGTTTAATGAATTAATTCATTATTTCAATAGGTTTTCGTCGCTGGGTAATTTTTGGGTGATATCAGAAATATGGAAGATTTGGACAAGCTATTCAATGGGCAAATATTTTAGGAAGTTTTGATTTTTGTGGGTACTTCCTGAAGATCCATGAACTTTTGATTTTTGTAATTTGTTTATCTGTTGTGTTTTATAATTTTTTATTTGATCATTTAAGGTATCTTTTATCGGGTTTTGATTAACCGAAGATTTTCAGTTTAATGGGTCGGATTAGCCTGACAATTTGGTCTTTAGAAGTACAACTTTTGTGGGTATTTGTACTTCTTTTAATATTTTTCATTTGGTATTTTTGATTATAGGAAATTTGGGAATTTGGTTTTCTAATGCTCTCAAGCAATTAGTGGTAGGAGTGAAATCCGACGACCGTTTGTCTTGATAACAAGGATATTACATTTGATTCGAGCTCTGCTGTTTCGGAGAATAGTACCACCATATCACTAACGTCTACACTTCGGAGAATAGCTCAACAATTCTTTAGGTACACAATATTTCCATGACTTTTTTTTTGGATGGTTGTTTCTGGGATGTCGGACTGATAATTTGGTTGGTGTGTGCTTATAGGTTGTATCAAATGATCTATCTGATCCAGCCTGCTCACATAAGTTTCTTGACAAAGATGCAACATCATTCTTTAAGAAAGGGGCCCAGTTCTACGATGAACTTGGAAAACAGTTGGTTCATCAGGGACGTGCTGGATGTCTTTGCCTCTGCGCTTGATCATGTTCGTTATATTTTATAAAGTTTATCACATTCATGTTACTTGAATGCTTTTTTGACGGCCAGTATGTTTCCTGCTGAAGAATTGTCCGGCATAATTTTTTGCCTCTTACCTATCATGATTTATTCTGTAGACATCTTAGTGGCCTACTGTGTTGTAGTATGATTGCAATGAGCATATGCATAATGCATGCTATGTACAGTTATATACAATGTGTCTTCTGATTCTTTATCTTTTCTTATGTTGGATGATGGACAATAAATTCAGTTGAACTCCTGGTAGAAACCATATCTTCGTTTACAGTAGACATGAACATGGGAGGAGGCGAAATTTTACCCGTCTACTGATATTGAATGCAATTAATCTTTTGATATCTCCAAAAGCCTGTTAATCTTTACTCGGTTGAGATTACTATTGTTTCCTGACACTATTCAAACTATGATATTCCAGGTTGGAGTTGCCGAGATGAAGGTTGCCATTGAGAAAACTGGTGGACTTATTCTGGCTGAAAGTTTTGGCCACTTTGTTTTCAAGGATTCATTCAAATGCATATTTGAAGATGGGGAACAGTCTCTGGGGCTATCATTCAAGTATGCATACATTGGATATTGAAAGAAAAGTTTTGAAAATTTAAGTTGTTCCAAGTAGTTTTGAATCTAAATTGAACATGGCCTTTGATAAATTGAATAGTGGGAGACTGGAGGTAATCTTCATATGTCAAAATTGAATTTCCAGTTATATGCATTGGAATCCTTGGGTTAACACGGGGTCTTTCAATTGTACGTATTTGGTGATAATATGCACTCTTATACCCAACACCCCCATAGTGGGATGAAGGGTTGGATTGTGAATTATGCTGCACGTGCACTCGTGCAGTCCTGGTTTATGCACTTAATATTAATCTTATTTATATTTTCATGGCTTCGGATGAAATCTGTTTATTGGATGTTAAGGTAGCATCATCTTTATTCAGACATGAGCTTAAGTAACTTCCGTATTACCTATAAAGCAGGATTTACTCATCTCTGGATTCTTCTGTAAATAGGGATAGGCATTGGGCTAAGGTTAGTGTAATATTGTATTTTCCGTGCTTCTATATGTGTATGTGTTCCTTGGTTTGTCCATGAAACATTGTTTGAACTTTTGGTCCATTTGTTCGAAACCGCATCAGCTTGTGTTTGAGAAGTTTTGATTCGGCTGAAACATTAGCGGTGAATTGGTTCTTGTTTGTTGGCATAGTAGTACTGGTTATTAATGTTCTAGGAGATAAACTGAACTATGTGGGTATGTATTTTTTTGTATTGTTGTGTATGGGAAAACTTTTGGAGTCAAATATTACAAATATATGTATGTTTATAAATTTAGAAAATACATTTCACTGGAAAATGTTCTCTGAATAAAATCTTCCTATTGTTTTAGTTGCACTATCAAATACAGTATTTATTTTAATACTCAGTTATATATTCTAAAATATAATTAATCGTTTATTTCTCCTTGCAAATAATATTTCAACATGTTTTTTATTTATCAAAATCCAAATACTACATATCTTAAAATAATGAGTTTCAATTGTTAATTTCATTATTTGAAATCCTCCAGATGCAAAATTGTCTAACCGGAACCGGTGTTGTAAATGAGGATTGCATTACATGCATTAATAACTACTATTATTTAATATAGTAGTAATTAGAAATTCAAATAGATACTTGTGTGTAGGTAAGAGCGCTCAAAATTAAAAGTTAGAAAAACCGCATAATAGCTGGTAATGAATAGAATAAAGAAATAAATGCCTCCTATTAGTAAAAATGTGGACAATGTCTACCCTTTTAAACTTCTCTTGGGTAGTTTTGTTCAACCTGAGTAATCCAATGTCCTTTTTCAGTGTCAGCCAACAACTTTAGCATCTCTCCTTGTTATTGGTATCAGTGATGTGCTTTTGATTTTAGATTGGTTGGTTTCCAATCTTAATGGGGGTAAAAAATTCCAATTGTTTGGTTAAAGTGAGAAGTGAAAGTGACTTTCATGTACTCGAAGGGTGGTCATGGTGCTGTGAACCACGAACCTGTGATTAAGAGCCGTAATCGTGTTCACTGTTCTAAGTAACCCAAACCCTTCAAGCTTTAACTTCAATCTGGAGATTTGATTATTTGGGCACATGCACTGATGCACGTTACACCTATTTGGTAAAACATTAACTTAAGATGATGATGATGATGCTGCTGCTGATGATCATAATAATAATAATAATAATAATAATAATAATAATAATAATAATAATAATAATAATAATAATAATAAAATCATATAGTGACCCTATATAGGTGAATAAAGGTTTAGATAAAGAATATCATGATTTATAACGTACTCATTTGGAAATGCGGTTGAGGAGATTGGACTGAATGTTTAAAAAATCCTAGCATACGAATGTATTTTAATTCCATCATTTACCTACTCATGTTTGTTAGTTGCTCTTGGTTATCTAAATTGTGGGTTTTGCCTGTGGATTATGTGCTTTCGAGGTGGCCTTCCATTCCATTGTGGAACAACACAAGGATAGCTGTTAGAGAGCCATTATAATTGATGTTTAGAGAGCCATATTAGATCACGTAAGGATGGCTATTAGAAAGCCAATTGTATTTGACATTTAGAGAGCCATATTAGATATCAAGGGGTTTGACAATAATTGATCTCAGATAGCCCACAATTATCTGTGGAATGAATGAGTCTCCACAATAATGCCTTTACATTACCATATCGGATCAAATACGAGATCGAAGCCAGCTTTGTAATGTCTGAAATCAAGATTCAAAATGCAAGAAGAATGTTGAACCTGATTATTGGCACATCCATTCCTAGAAAAACACATCCAACATGGAATAGAATTATGGAAAATCAGGAGGATAAGCTCAATTTCGGGACCCTAGCTCGCATTATTGATGTAAATAATTTAGTTTTTATATTGGAGTTCCATCTGATGAAAGTATCGTTGTGTTAAACATGGTTAATTGCAAAGGACTTTCTCAAATGAAGTTAAAGTTTCATAAAGGGCTCCGCTTTAAGCCATTTGACCAGCTTATGGATGTCCTCCCTCCTTTGAGGTTTAAACACAATATTATATTATCACCTTCATTTTAGTATGTCGCTATTAACCATGTTTGAATATTCTTTGTCTGTGCACAGTGCCCAAGCAATACCCGTGGCCTACAGGTCACTAATGACTGATCAAAATCCTGGGATCATTGACTTTTATTCAATGGGTATGACAATTTTTATTGTGTTTATTAAGTTGTGCCCTGCATACATGTCTTACTTGAATGTTGATTATTGTTAATACTTGTGAGACTTAGAGATTGATTTGTATGGTAAGTGATTCTCCTGGCAGGTATTTCAGTAGTTAAAAACTTGTAGAAAAGGTTAATTGATTATTAGACTGTTGGATTTTCATCAATAATGTATTTACCTTTTCAATGTATAAATCTTCTTTATTGTCTAGATTAATTATATTATACTTGTTAACTTCTTCTTACAGTTCTAAATTTTCACTAGGGAATTCTCATTCGCGTTCTTGTTTGGTGCATTAGAAAATATGGAGATTTGTTGGTTAGAAATGAAGGAATTCAGGGTTGTCAATTTGCTCTAATGAGTGGTGGAACTGTGAAGCTTTTGATATATCATTTTGTATAAATCTTATTGTGGATTGTGGTAAACTCAATTCTTATAATTTTCCCATGGTGTTAGTTGCCTTGTCTGTCTTGTTTCTACACTTAGCTATTCTCCACTTGCTTTCTGTTCCAACATGGAATGCACTTGCATAACTGTCTCTGCATTTGGATCAAACAGATATGCCAAAATTCTTTAGTTTGGATGCATGCCTACAAACTCATCATATGCACCTCATAGAGATGCCTGATTAACTGAATTGTTTTGACATTTGCTAATTTTCACCACTTACATGTTGAATATGCTTGCACACCAGAGGATGAGGTACAATAGAATTTTCAGTCTTGTCGTACAGTAAACAGGGTTATGCACTCCTTTTATGTGAAAGGCTCATACGTGCAATAGGCAATAACATTGTCTAAGTTATGTTTGTAATCTGCTGTAACTTTGTAATTATATCAATTTTTGAATTTGAACAATCGTTGTAGGATTGATTTGGATCATTCACTCGTGTGGTTTTGCAGGTACTGATTATTGGTAGCAATGGATTTCTTCATCCCGAGGCAATCAGGCAAGTTAATTTCAATCTAAGAACTATAAAATTATGGTTTTTGTATATTCATCCTTGAAATTGGAGTATGCGGTGCATAGGATAGAGGATGGTCATGTGGGAGATGTTGGCAACTCCATTACTTAGCTTGTTTATGCTCCATTATAGTTGGTAGCTAGCAACTTCAAACTTTTTATATTAATGCGTTCATATGTTTGAATGGCAGAAAGGGGTAGTTTCCACTTGTACTGTATGTTGCTAGGTTAAATAGTCAAAATGATTATTGCTTGGAAGTTTGTCGGGCATTGTGTATCATAATTGTGTGTTCACTTTAACTTTTTCCCTTTTGAGTATTCAGCATATATCCGTTATTTTTTCCTCTTGATGGTGATCTCTAATACTGTGTGTGTGATGTTTAATGGTCCTACTCTTATGATATTACCTAATAACTAAGCCTCTTTGAATGTACTAATATTTATAGGAAATAATATAAGAAAAACATAAGTACTCACTCAAAAATATTTTTCCTTTTTCCATGGGCAGTTGTATATCCATAATAGGTTGTGCGATGCACAACGAAAAATTACTAGTATATATAGAAGGTTTATTCATATTATTCCAAAGGTTATTCATAAGAGATAAGACTATAAGAGCACCTTAATTGGAGGGCAACCACCATAGGTGGAGTATAATTAAAGAACATTGTAAAGCACTAATCATCGTGCTTAGCCAATGTAATTCATTAAGTCAGATGTAAAAAATATCGAAGCAATTGAAGCAAGACTCAATTATTCATTTCATTACAAACTAAACAAATAAAAGTACATCATCAGGAAAACAATACCAAAATAATTGAATAGTAATCTTGTAATAAAACCGCAAAAACAATAAGCTAAGTTCATCACACTCCAGCAATTTGCTTACTTGTTGGATCCATCCAAATAAGAGCACTTGGGTAATCATCTTGTTCAAATTCTCATACGAACCTCTCTTGGCAGCCTCCTCCGCCACCTTCTTCCATTCCTCCGCCTTGCCCTTCATCTCCCGCCCCGTCTCCTCCGCCGCCAGCTTCCTCACCAGCCTCTCCACCCGATCCCTCTTCACGTCGCTCTCAATCTCCATTCCAATCCCCCATTTGTTGCAACAGTACCAACAATTCGTCTGCTGCTCCGCGAAGAACGGCCAGCAAATCATCGGCACGCCCGACGACACACTTTCCAGCGTCGAATTCCATCCATTGTGCGTCAGAAACCCCGCGACAGCTGCGTGCCCTAAAACCCTCTCCTGAGGACACCAACTGGCCAGCATCCCTCTCCCCTCCGTGGCCGCCAGGAACTCACCAGGGAGAATAGCCTTCTCGCCGGAGACGAGATCGGGCCTTATGATCCACAGAAACGATTGGTCGCTGTTCGCCAGGCCCCAAGCGAATTCCACCAGCTGATCGGGCGTCATCACCGTGATGCTTCCGAAATTGACGTAGACGACGGAATTAGGGGGTTTGGAATCGAGCCACTCCAGGCATTTGGGCTCTATCTTCCACAGATTCGATCCCAGGTGCGACAGCGCCTTATCCGCGACGTGGTTTTCGATCAAGTTCAGAGGCCCGATGGCGTAGATTGGGGGAAGAAAGGACGATAGTGCTTCCAGGACGTCGTGCTCCAGTTCCTGGAATGTGTTGAGGAGAATGGCGGATGCTCGCTTGAGCCTCCTGGTTTGACGGAGGACGAATTCGATCATGAACTCGTCGGGATTTGTGGTTCTTAAAAAGCTCGGGAGGTCTCTCAGGCGTACGCCTTCCATCCCTGGAATTCCATCAATGGTGGTGTCCAGGTAGCCATTGGTGAAGTCGCTTTCATCTGCAAATTAAACAATCCGAAAATTGAATCGCATTATTCGAATTCAATCAAAATCGACATTAAATATCCGTTCAGAAACATTCAAAAAACATATATACCTTTAAGTGGTACATAGCCCTTCTGGATGAGCATATCATACTGAGTGTACCCGTAAAGTCCGCAAGCACTAGTGGTCCAGAACAGCACTTCCGGGACGCCGAGCTCCTCAGCAGCATCAAGGGTGAAGCTCATGACCCCATCGGAAACTATACACGACACCGGCGGAGAATCTCCATTTCCATTCAGATCCGCCAGGAGGGCTTTAAATGGCGGCAGACACGTGGCGCTGGTGGATGCACAGAGCGATGGGATATCCTGCGTGGCATCGACGACAGAATCAGTCGGGGGAAGGCCATCGGGAATGGTCCTGAACTGGAAGGAAGGCAGGCCGTTGAGGGATTCGAGACCCCGGGACTTGATGAGGCGGCGGTGGTTGTACTCGGTGTTGACGAAGGTGATGTGGAAGCCGCTGTGGTGGAGGAGCTTGGCGAGTTTGAGCATGGGGTTGATGTGGCCCTGGGCTGGGAACGGGATGCACACGGCGTGGGGTCGTCGTTTGTTGGAGGCAATGGGGATCAATGAGCCCATGATTATATTATTATTGGTTGAATAATTTCAAAGGATTAGGATTTTGGGAGTTGCAGATTGGTACTGAATACTGATCAAGGCTTGTATGTAGTTGTGGAGAAGATATAGACAGTATGGGAATGTTGGTGCAGTTATATAGGCAGCAGAAAAATCAAAGAATCCGCACGATATGATGATGAGACTTGTACTACTAGCTAGCTCGTTCATCGCCAAACCCAAATTGGCTTTGCCTTATCCTTACATTCTCCGCTGACTGCATGACAATTATTATTTGGGTTTGTATTTCCTGTTCCAGAGGCGGTAAAGATGTGAATGCATGACTATGATGCATGATTGACCAAATCCTGCCAGCTTCCAAGGATGTGGGCAGAATAGAGGATTTAGTGGGAAATGGGGTCCACGCATAGCCCATGTGGATGGAGAAGAGTCAAACAGGCTAAGGGCATGCATGACAATTATTGAGCATCATCACTTTTGACGACGTTAAATGACAATTATTTAACCCCACGTCATTAAATGATCATTATATGACCACGTTATAGCTATTTAAACTCGTGTACTATATATAACATGCTTCATGCCGATTTTTTTTTTTTTTTTTTTTGAACAGCTTATACATATTAAAAAATGGTGGTGTGAACTTATACCTTCACGACGAGATTTGATAGGGAAGGTAAAAATAAATTAAATGAACTGTTGATTTTTTGCAGGGAATCTTTAATGTCTATACTTAAATTTGCGGCACACAAATACACATTTGTTAACTGTAAAAAATATTTGAGGAGTAACATCTCTATTTGATTGATGAATATCAAGATGATTACAAGGAAGTACTGAAACGAATTACAGAATTTAAAGAAAGTTGTAAAGGGATAAAATTGCAGAAAGGAAAAAAAATGCAGAAAAAAACAAATACAGAATGAAAAAATAAAGTACGACTTCTATTGAGAAGAGTTGAGGTGTCTCATTTGGTTGATGCCTCTAGTATTTATAAGGAGTCACACTTCTCCTCAATCCAGATGTTACCACTGCTCCAATGAATCCCCAAATAGCGCCCCTGATGATTAATGACACCTCTCCACAATCTTCTCCAGACGTTACCACACTCTTCTCCCTCTGATGATGCTTCGCTTTTAACTCGCAGTCATCCGTCTCAGGACTCATCCATGGACTGGGCCGACTACTTGGTTATTGGGTCGTAAAGTAATGGGCCTTAATTTTTTATTGGGTTAACAGATGTCCCCCTCGCGCAATTTGTCTGATTAGGATTTTTAAGACAAATACGCACGTTCAAAATAGGTCTGGCCCGTCAATATTTGTTTTTTATTTTTTATTCTTGGCCGCAACCTCAGCCTTTGCCGCTGTTGTCTCTCTGCTGGCGTGTCTAACCCCCGAAGCTCATCTTCGCCGCCATAGGCTGCTACCATCTGTCCGATTCCATATCTACGTGCCGCCGCCCGGAGCTCTACCGCCAGCCGCCGTGGTCTGCCGCCCGGAGCTCTTCTCTTGTCGCCACAACCTTGTCGCCCCGGACATCCTTTGCCGCCATCACCTGCCATCCGCTCGTGTCGCCATCACTTCGCTTGCCACCAGCCACCATCTGGTCTCTCTGCCACCACACCTCTCTTGGCCGCCATCCATCTTCCCTCTGGCCGCCATCCTTGGAGTCTCCGCCGTCTCTTATTCGTGTTGGTCAATATGCGGTTGGCCTCTCCAACAGCCATCGTTGCCATCTTCGCATCTGTCACTCTTGCCGCCATCCTCAACCTAGATAGCCGTTGTCAGCCTTCTTCAACCCTGTCTTAATCCGCTCAACTTCAAACAACCGCCAAAGTGCATGTCGCCAGAGGAGTCATGGGCATCGCCGTGGTCTTCACGCCAGCCGCCATCAGCCTTGGGGAGACGGAGCAACAAACCTTCTGTCGCCATTGCAGCCTCGCTTGGCCGCCGCACGGAAGCTCAACCGCCATTCCCGAGCATCAGCCGCCATCTCCAGAGCTTTGGCCGCCGTCCTCGTTGCTCCAGCTGCCACCCAGGCCTCAGCCGCCACTCCAGGGGCTCCAGCCGCCGTTCCCAGTGCCTTGGCCGCCATCCACGCCTTCCGGCGCAGCCGCCATACCAACTGCATGCCTCATCCGCCGTTGCTTCGGGTCCGACCGCCGTTCGAAGATCCAGCCGCCACCAGGGATTAGCCATCCGCCACTTGTTAAGTCCCGGCTGCCCCTCACGTTGTCCAGGCCACCACTCCCTTGCTCCATTCAGCGTGATCTCAGGTTTGTTGCGTCCTTGCTTTCTCTTGCCGTTTGCCTGTGTCTATGTTCTCCCTTAATTATGTGTTCTTTCTTCTTAGCCTTGAGGATCTTCTTAGAATCCTCCTTAGAAATATTTTTAAAATTAGGTGCTTTTTATACAACTCCTTTTTGGCTCAGACGCCTCAGACAACAAGTCGTCGTCTTCCCCATTGATTGCAATGCGTTCCGCATCTTGATCTGTTCGGGCCTTGTGGCCGCCGCCCTCTGGATTTGGGATAAATCCATAATCACCAACCTGAAATCTGTTCAGACCTGCAATTTTCAAACGACCATCTTTTATCCTATTCTAAATGGCATATTTAAAACTCCGACACTTAGTTATGCTATGAGTATACGAATTATGCCACTTGCAGAATGATCGGCCCCGAATGTCAAACCCAAATTGGTTTTGCTTTATCCTTACATTATTCCACTGACTGAATTATTTTGGGTTTGTCTTTCTGCAGGAGGCGACAAAGATGTGAATGCATGACTATGATGCAGGATTGACCGAATCCAAGCTTCTTCCAAGGTTGTGGGCAGAACAGAGGATTTAGTGGGAAATGATGGGGTCCACGCATAGCCCATGTGAATGGAGCAAAGTCAAACAAGCTAAGGGCATGCATGACAATTATTGAGCATCATCACTTATGGGGTTAACCCCACGTCGTTAAATGATCATTATGACGACGTTATAGCTATTTAAACTAATGTACTATCAATTAGGTTCGGAAGCTGTTTTGTAGTCCCGAGTGGGCTTAGGTTTCTTTCATAGGGGTTTTTCTATTTTAGAAAGTTTCCTCCTACTCATATCTTCTTTCTTCTATGTCTTAAGCATAGTTTCGGGATAGGTTAGGTTGCTGAACTATTAAAGTTCAGCAGGAGCTGCATGTGCTACCATGCAGGTTAATGTGTGATTGGTGAGAAGGGGGTTACAATATTTCCATTTATGTGCACCTGATATATGATAATGGGATATCCAGTTTCCATTATTGATAACTGCTCTTTTGGAAATCACCATTATTGAGTACTAGGGGCAAACACAATGTATACAGGGAATAATGAACTTGCTTATTCATAGTACTTCAACAATCTGGTCTGAAATAACAATCTAGTCTGAAATAACAATCTGCTTATATGATATGGTTCAAATAACACTAGCACACCATATACCCATATCTGAAGAAAACATCCACCAGAAAAGAAAGCATTTTCACGCCTCACTGATATAATGCATGACCATCGCGCATTACACACACCCATCACCTACATCTTAAACAGAATATATTCACATATAAACAGCACAAACCTACACGGTTAGGAGCACACCATTCTAACATACATAGCACAACCATATCTAAAAACTAGCACACACCATTCTGACATACATAGCACAACCATATCTAAAAACTAGCACACGAACAAACTTGTGTGTAAAAACATCCAACAAATCTTCCCCATTGATTGCAAAATATCAAGAATAACAGAAATGTAAAGTTTGATACATCCATAACACCAAAAACAAAGGTAAATAACGCTGTGAACTTTCTATATCAGGCATCACATTGATCAAACTAAACTAGCACGATATGCATATAAAAACATCACGGTAGGCTAGACGACCAGCACGAGGTGAGAGCTCCATTCCCGCCCCTTCGGTTATCAGCAGTGTGCGGTGTGTCATGAGTATATCAAATGAGTTTGGGCCAGTGTGATACAGCAGCACTTGACTCTCGCCCCTCCCCTATACAGGGGGTGGCACTCGGGCAGGTAGCGGAGGAGGGGAGTTGTGCACGGTGGGGGAGAGAATGGCAAGAACGGCGCACAGCGGGGGAAAGGATGGCAAGATCGGTGCATGGAAGTAGCGGATCGGAGAGTGGAGCAGAGATCAGGCACAAAAAGCGAGAGCGACGACAAACAGAAGTAATGGGGTCATGCCGGCGATGGAAGTAGGAGCAAGATGGGCACAACGGCGACACACGACAGAGGCATGGCTCTTAACGGTGACAGCGGCGTTGAGAATAATGGGCTTTCTCTTTTTCTTCACTAATTTTTATATAATATGGGTGTGACACAGATTTACAGAAAACAAAAATGGTGGCTGTGAAATGGAGAAGTAGAAGAAAACAAAAATGGTGGCTGTAAAAAGGAGAAGAAGAAGGGAGGCGGATTGTGGGAAGATGTGAAATTAGGGCAGAATCTATAGTAAGGAAATATAATGTAGACATGACAACATTAAAGAAAATCATTAATTATATAAATTTATTAAATATGGTAATCAAATCAATCAGTTATTGGGAATACGGTTTTCTTCTCATGACGGCGACTAGGGCTTCTTCTCCCAATCCATGCACGGCGGCGCCGCCCCATGATCCGGGCGGCAAGACAGCGACTTTCGCACAGATTTTGGCACAAGATAAGATGGAGACTGACTCTGCGGAAGTTCCTCCTCCGGTTCGACGTGATTTGATTGCGGAGAAACTGATCCGCAAAAGTTTTGTGGGAGGAAACCCTTGCTTACCGGATTTCATCATCGATGAAGATCTAGATAGGGAGGCGGCTCGACCTTGGGAGGATGCTCTCGTGATAAAATTACATGGCACGACCGTGGGGTACATGACCTTGTCTGATAGGCTCAAGCGAATGTGGAAACCTACGGCTAGTATGGATGTTATTGATGTTGGCTATGGTTGTTACATCGTCAAGTTTCACTCTTTGGCGGATAAGGAGAAAGTAGTAAACGGCGGTCCATGGCTACTGTTTGATCATTACTTGGCCATCATGCCGTGGTCTCGCGATTTTGATCCTTGTATGACAAAAGTCAATAAGACGCTTGTCTGGGCTCGTTTGAATGGACTCTCCATGTATCGTTATCGAGAGGATATCCTATGGGCCATCGCATCAGGGTTGGGCGAGGTGTTCAAGATTGATACTAGCACGAGGGACTCATCGAAAGGGAGATTTGCTAGGGTTTGCGTTGCTCTTGATTTGGAACAACCTGTTACGGGAAAATTGAGGGTGAATGGCCGGTAGATTCCGGTGTCATATGAAGGGCTGCATTTAATCTGTTCCAATTGTGGCCACTATGGGCACTTTGAGAGGGATTGTCCGGTTGCGCCCGCTCCGACATCACCTCTTCAGCAGCAAGATCACGCTAAGGAGGTGGATCCTAAGGAGAGAGAGGGTTGTAGTGAACCGGCTGCTGAGGAGGGGGAGAAGGCGGAGAAGCATGTTGAGGAACCAGCCTTTGGGGATTGGATGGTTGTCCGGCGGCGCCCTCGCCCGCCACGCAAGCCTCGGGCGGAGGTACGCATAGAGAAGGATGATCCGGTTGTTGAGCCATTGGTTTCTGTACCAAACAATGACTTGAGGGATCCATTGAAAGGTAAGGCGCCAGCTGAATGGGGGGCTGGTCACTATTCGGATGTAGCTTCGCCAATTGGTACGGAAGTTGGCCATGCAGGAGTGGCCGGCGAGAGTTCGAAGCCCATGGACTTGACCTTGGTGAATGTGGATAAGCGGGAAGGACCTAATGCTCTTAAGCCAGGCCGGAAACCTCGCCATGTTCAAATACTGAAACGGCCACGGCTTGAGAAGCAGCATTCAGGGACCTCTTCAGAGGGGGATGTTGAGTTGTATGATGCAGACAGCCTGAACAAGGCCTCCGTCGCCGTGTATGGGGGGCGTTTTACTCCTCTACTGGATGATATGGAACATAAGGATTCGGATGTATGGGTTGATGCTGATGATGCGAGTACGTGTTAGTATTGGTCCTTTTTTTTACCATCCTTTATTATGGAGTTTAAGGATTTTTCTATTATTTCATGGAATGTTTGTGGGTTAATGAGTCGGACTGCGCAACGCTGGGTGAGTGACTTGATCCGGGAGCATAAGCCGGATCTCTTGTGTGTCTTGGAGCATCGGGGTCAGTTCTCGAGAGTCAAGGCTTTTTTCGTTCGACTAGGATACTCTGATGTTTACATCCAAGAGGCGATAGGAATGGGAGGAGGGATTTGGGTGCTGAGCTCCTTTCAGGCGGCACCATTTATTACTGTTATTGATGTCCGTGACAGGCTGGTCACATTGGAGCTTCGGAAAGGTTCGTGTTGCTGGGGTTTTACCGCACTGTACGCCGATCCCAGTTACCAACGTAGGAGGCATAATTGGGACTCGCTTATTTCCATTGCGGACGCAACAACCCACCCTTGGGTTGTGAAGGGCGATTGGAATGAAATTGCAAGTGAAGGAGAGGTGAACGGGGGCGCTTATCTAGCGGATCGAGCCGCTGACCTCCGGCAGTTGTTTGATCGTTGTCGGCTATTGGGTATTCGGACAATGGGACCGGAGTTTACTTGGTCTCGCATGGCTGGGGAGGGGAGGCGTATAAGTAAACAGCTTGATCGAGGTATGGCCACTTTTGCTTGGGATAATCTGTTTGCGAATGGTAGGATTGTGCATTTGCCCCGGATCGGATCCGACCACTGTCCATTAAAATTATTTTGTGGGGATTTTGCTGAGGTGAGAACGGCTTGGCCTTTCCGATGGGAGGCGATGTGGAAGACTCATAACCAATATAAGGGGATTGTGGAGGAAGGGTGAGACAAAGGAGGGGATGATCTTGCCCATATCCTTCAAGCTATTCGGGAGCAATCTGTGATATTTAATAAGCAAGTTTTTGGGCACCTCAGGGAGCGAAAAAGAAAACTTAAAAACCGATTAGCCGGTATTGAGAAACGCCTTGCTCATGTAGACTCTGCGTGGCTATGGAGATTGGATGATGAGATTCGGAAGGAGTTGGCAGAGGTGCTCCTTCAAGAAGAATTGTTGTGGCACCAAAAATCTCGTGATAACTGGATCAAAGTGGGAGACATGAACACCAAATACTTTCATGCCAAGACAAAAGTTAGGAGGAAAGCTAATAAAATCTATGGACTTGACACGGGGAATGGAGAGTTGGTTGAAGATCAGCAAATGCTTGAGAATCATGCTATTGACTACTTCACTCATATGTTTGAAGCTCCTAATTTATTACCTGTAGGTGATCAACTGCCGCCCTTGCTTCCTTTATTGGAATCCCAGAAGGAGCCTCTAATGGTGGAGACAACGACTGAAGAGGTTGAGCTAGCCTTAAAATCCATGAAATCCCTTTCTGCTCCGGGGCCGGATGGGTTCCCGGCGGGGTTTTATAAAGAATATTGGGAAATCTTAAAGGACTCCCTTTGCAAACTTGTAGTTGATACTTTTTCTCATCTCGACAGATACCACAGGGGCTAGCGCATGCTTATGTGTGTCTTCTTCCTAAAGTTGATATTCCCCGATCTTTGAAGCAATACCGGCCATTGACTCTTTGCAATGTGACATTCAAACTCATCACTAAGATACTTGTCAGGCGCCTGCGCCCCATTATGGGTGAGATCATCGGCCCCTATCAATCGGCCTTTTTACCTGGGAGAGGTACTGCCGACAATGGCATATTATTGCAGGAGATTGTTTCCTCGCTTGAACGTCCTCGATCAGCTAAGGCCGTGGTATTAAAAATAGACCTGGCCAAGGCATTTGATACTGTTAGTTGGCATTTTCTTGAAGAGTGCTTGATTGAGCTTGATCTTCCTATTGGTTGCCGGGAGCTTATTATGGCATGTGTTACTTCTTCGAGCTTTTCTATTCTTTGGAATGGAAAACCTATTGGCAATATTCAGGCAGCACGGGGACTTCGACAGGGCGATCCGCTATCGCCGTACTTATTTGTTATAGTTATGGAGAAATTGTCTAGGGCTATACTTGATGCTACAAGCTTGGGTGGATGGCGGCCGCTCTCCCTAAGTATTGGAGGAGTTGGGATTTCTCACCTCATGTTCGCTGACGACTTGATTTTTTGTGCGGAGTTGGAAGAGGGTAGCGTTCGCTGCATGGCTTCTGTCTTGGCTCGCTTTGGCTCTCGGTCTGGATTGAACATGAATGCCTCTAAGTCAAGTGCCTTTTGCTCCCCCTCGGCCACCTTGGAAGATAAGTCTCTCTTGAGCGAATTGATGGGGGTTTCGGTCGTAGCGGATCTTGGTATTTACCTGGGCTTTCCCATTCTTCATGGTCGTCTCAAAATTGCTCAGTTTGATAGCCTTGTCCAGCGAATTGAATCAAGGTTGAGCACTTGGTCCTCTTTCCTATTGAATAAAGCTGGCCGAATCACTCTCGCCCGAGCGGTCTTGAATGTTATTCCAATCTACACTATGCAGGTCCACTTACTTCCTGTTGCCGTGTGTACCATGATTGACAAAATTATTCGACGATGGATATGGAAAGGGGTGGAGGGGCGTGGGATTCATCTTGTCCACTGGGACGTTGTTACTCGCTCCAAGAAGGGAGGTGGCCTGGGCGTCAAACGCAGTCGTCAAATGAATCTTGCCCTTTTGGGTAAGCAACTTTGGCATCTTGTTACGGACCCGGATAAGCTTTGGGCGCGTGCTTTAAGGCACAAGTATAGTCTGGAGATGGGTATGCTGCCTACGGATCATTATCGTGGCACTAAGGTATGGAAATCTATGATCAAGGTTGGTGAATTCTTTCGGCAGGGATATGGAGTCAGGGTTGGTAATGGTGCGAGCTCTTTCTGGTTCTCACCTTGGTGGGAGGGTTCCTGCATGGTTTCACATGTCCCTTTCATTGATGTTCATGATGTTCATTTACGCATAAGGGATGTCATAGACAATCGAAGTTGGAAAGTGCGGTCGGTTTACTCTTGGTTGGCTGAGGAATTATTACAGCGTATAGAGGAGTCCCCAGCTCCTTTCTTGAATGATCAATTGCAGGATGTTCTACACTGGCGTGGTGAGTCTAAGGGTGTATATACTGTTCGTTCTGGCTACATGTGGCTATGTCCGGAAAGAGAAAATGTTACCGGTTGGAATTGGATGTGGGATCATTCAATTCCGGAAAAGATTAGTGTTTTACTTTGGATTCTTGGGCATGGCTCGCTGCCATGCAATGTGTTGTGGCATAGGCGTGGGTTAGCTTCTTCCCCTTTATGTTCCATATGTGGTGAGTTTGTTGAGGATTGGAAGCACGCGTTATTTCTATGTACTTGGGCGGAGGATGTTTGGATGAGTTGTGGGTTTTATCTTCGAGATATTATTGTAGAGGCGGATACCATTGATTGTAGACATTGGAGCGAATGGGCTTGGCGTACTTGGGGAGGCAAATTTCTTGCTGTCCTATGGACAATATGGTGTCAAAGGAATACAAAAATTTTTGGTGGTGTTGATAATGGCCAGAAATGACCATTATTTTCAATCCATTTCCGTGTCTTAAACGGGCATTTGATCGCATTCCGGTCTTACATTAAGTAAGAAAGCAGTCGAATTGGACTGATTTATGCATAATTGTAAAAATATTGAGCTGGTGTGAAAAAGGCATAAATATGTAATTTTATTACATAATTATGTTAGAAAAATCCAAAAACATGAGAAAAAGAAAAGAAAGGAAAAAGGAACAAAAAGATGGGAAAAAGATAGAAAAGCCCACAAAAAGAACATTTTCGGCCCATCTGGCCCAATCCAGCAGGCCCAGGAAGACCTCTGTCGCGGAAGCCCTTTGGCGCGATGCAGTGTTCCGCGACAAAGGAGGGTTCCGCGACCAAGCAGCTCAGAAGAAGAGGAGACCAGCCAAGCTCTTTGTCGCGATGCCCTTTGTCGCGATGGCATGCTCCGCGACAAAGGCATGACTCCGCGACCAAGACACCCAATTAGAGACACAAGACCCAGTCGAGAAGCCTTGCCACATGCAGTGTGTTCCGCGACCAACTTGATGCTCCGAGACAAAGCTGTGATGTGTGTGATGTCTTAAGACACAATGGGCTAGAATCAAGGCCCATAGGCTTAGGGTTACACTTCTATAAATATGAGGTGTCTCCCATGAGCTAAGGGTGGGAAAGAGGTTGGAATTTTTGTAGAGCTCTCTTGAAGGCAAGTAGTAGGAGTTCTCCCTTAGGTAGTGTAGTTTAGGTTTATTTTCATGTATTATTTAATTTTTGCTCTTAGCTTAGCCTAGTTTAGTGTTTTTACTGTTCACAGTTAACTAGATAGCCACTTTAATACTCCCTCCGTCCCATTCCAAATGTCATACTTACTATTTTTGGATGTCCCATTACAAATGTCTTCTTTCTATAAATAGAAATAATTTTCCCCTCCAACAACTATGTGGACCCCACCATATACTCACAAACCAACTCTACCTTAATTCCCGTGCCCAACAGTAACAAGACACTTGGAGTGGGACGGAGGGAGTATCATGTTTTGGTTTCTAAACTCTTGTTTTAGGGTTTGTAATACCCAAATCATGGGTATTAACAACACCCCTTCAATAATATGGGAAAACATTCATCATTTGTGTCCCAAATCATGAAATGGGTCTCACACCCCATGGATTTATGCTTTCTTTTTCATTTCGGGGTCACTTGACCCCCATTTTGCTATTTTTATGATTACTGTTGGCATGTTATGGATAATGGTGTGTGTATGTGTGATCAAACCCTAGATTAGGACGCTTACTTTATTTTTAATATTCTGCCCAGCTTTGTTTATTTTTGCTTAAGCATGTTCTTCCTTATTTTGAATGTTTCTTGTTTGTTTTTAGCTTAGAATAGCTTTTGATCTGAAATAGGGTGAGATCACGCTGTTTGCATGCCACTGTTCACTTCTGCTTTTTCTGACTTTTGTCCTGAACCACCTTGGGCGCCAACCGCCTTTTGTCGCGGAACCACGTTCCGCGACAAAATGGTTGTTCCGCGACCAAGGTGTTTCAAGACACTTGTCTCCTTAAATTAAAACCCTTTGTCGCGGAACCACGTTCGGCGACAAAACTTTCCATGCATAGCGACAAAGGAGCCAAACTCTTGCATTTTGTCCGCATGGCTTTTTGTCGCGGAATAATCTTGTCGCGGAACCACGTTTCGCGACAAAATCTCATTCTGAGACAGAAAAATTATGCCATGTTCCTTATTCTTTGAACACTTTGTCGCGGAGCCACGTTCCGCGACAAAACTTTCCATGCATAGCGACAAAGGTTCAAATGCTTTAAGAATTTTCTGGAAACTCTTTGTCGCGAAACACTCTTGTCGCGGAACCACGTTCCGCGACAAAAATCTTACTTAGCGACAAAGAGGCGTTATGCTGCCAAAAATTCTAAAAACTTGTCGGGATATCCATGTCGCGGACCTCGGTCCGCGACAAAATTTATGATATCGCGACAGGGACTCCCTTCTCTCTATTTAATCTCAAACAATCTTCATTCTCTTCCTTTATTATATTGCAACACTCACATCATAACCCCACGGGTTAAGGTGTAACATTCTGGAATTGCAATATAGGGTGTTATGCTGCCCAAATTTTGATTCTCCATTTGCATTGCTTAATTAATTGAACCCTTGAGTCATTAAAGATTAAAGAGTGAAATTAGCAATAATTACATATCAATAATCATCATGATTAAAGGACCTTTGTTCAATTGCCATTAAAACACTCCTCTATAAACAAAATCTTGATGGCTTAAACAGATAATCCGGACTGTAATTAATTGTGGTAGGAAGGATTATTTAAGACCATCAATTGTGGACCCAACCCACAACCTTGCATGAGAAACCAACGTCTCTCATACAAGGAATTTTCTTTTATTTCTTGTTGATTTTGTCTTTGCGTGTTGTGTGTAACAATTAGTAAAGAATGCATCAGATTAATGTTGGCGGGTATTCCCTCATGGATAACTAGCTCGTAATCTGAGTATTAATTACTAAGTGTTATTTTGCATGGTCTGGATGACTGTCAGTGGAAGCCTTGGCGGTTCGCCCATCCGGGGTTATAATAGCTGCTCGGCTGACTCCCATCCAGATACAGTTTTATTTTTCTTTTCTTAATTTCCAAACCCAAATTCCAATCTGTAATGTGAGTTAGTTGGCATCAGTCAATGCCAACTGACGATCATTATAGAAGGGAAGCATGTAGGTTTTTATCCGAATTCACAGACAGTGGAGGCCCAACTGGTATTGACACCACCATTATAGAGTCTAAGCTGTCTAAATTCGCTCCATCAGAATAATTGGGAAATTGGACAGTAGATGTTTACAGTCCACCTGATTATTCTGCCATTACTTTGGTCTCTTGATCATTTCGCATCTGTGTTTCACCTTCTGTCTAGACCCGCATCTATATTTTGGGTCAATTAATTTTGCACTTCCCTATATCTTTATGCATGATAATATTATGTACTACTGTGGTCTGTAATTATTTTGGGATCCTTCCCTCGGACAATAGAAGTCTAGATCTTAAATAGATATTGCTTAATAAATTTCCAACAAAAAAATCTCTTTATAAAATCTGGATCTGAGTAAGGGATAAATTCATCAGTTATGACTAATTCATATTCTGTCAAGGGTTGATTTTGGGGAATTAGAAGCAGAATCAGCGATTAGGTCTCTTCTAGACTGAAAGGGTCTGTGTTTTAACTGAGAGTCTAGTACCTGATAGGGAATGATTTTCAAATCCATTATTTTCCAAAATTGCTGGTTGTTGGAAATCTAAGATTGAATACTACACCGAGATGGGGTCCACTTGGACTCAAATACAGTGTAGTAAATAATCTCAGAGGAACATCACCCAGGCCTTGGTTATTTTCTAAGATAGGGTTGAGTTTTCTTTCAACTGCCATCCTCTTCTGCCAAAGCCTATTTTTGACTCCTGAGTGAGTGCATCCGGAACAAACTAAATCATTAGTTCGTTTCATTAGTTTGTATCTCATAATCACCCGGAAGGAAGTGAACACACTAGTGGTTCACCCAGAGCCGGGAATTCTTGATCCATACTCCTTCATCCTGATGGGGAGCTGTCTTTTACTACCAGGGTCAGATTTTCAAAACCTCCGAGTGATAGGTTTTAAATGCTTTCTTTACTGCTTTCTTTTAACCGCTTTCATTAGAGGTCACTCGGTTGTATTGAGAGTTGTGTAACTGCTACTAGGACTGACAGTTAAGGGATAGTTCAGAACTTGATTAGAATCTTTGGGTGTGACATGGGAGAATGATAGTAGTACTTGGCATTTCAATAAATGATATGTCGGGTGTTGCTTTTCCACCACAGATGAAGTAACACACCCAGGCCAGGGCAGTTACAAATCTGTGGTATCTTAGAAATTGCGGTCTTAAGAACATGTAAACTCATATTGTAAGTACCTGTCTGTTAAAGGGAAAGCATTATTGAGAGCATGAGAATTAGCTATCTGATAGAATTATCCCAAACAAAGATCTGTGTATAAAAATGGAAGTTTAATACTGCTTTATCTAAATCTTGTCCGATTTTCATTCTTTTCTTCCTGTCCCTCTGTCTACATTGTGATTCAACTTCACGGTTGGCACAATGTAATTTTTCCCTGCTTTCATAGATAATGTTTACCGCATTCTTAGAATAATCTTTACCCGCTTTCTAGAATAGATTTCTTCGCTTTGTAGAGTAACTTTAATCGCTTTTGTAGGTTAGTTTAAATTCATGTCAGTAGTTGTTAATCGCCTTTCAAACCTATCGAGCAATACGAATGGAAAATCTAGTAAAACGACGTGGGCCCTGCTTCTATCGCACATCCTCCAGTGAACGATCCGGTCTTACTATAAATTACTGCAATTTTTTACACCGTGCGCTTTCGGGCCACAGTTTCTTAAACACGAGCAATAAAAACATGACTACTTATAAATATATCCCTAATCACAACTCCACCATCATAAATTGGTTTAATTAACTAAAACCTAAACCAGGACCATGATTTTTCGGAAAATACTCCTGTAGTGGGAATCTGTCAAAAGTTTCATGGCAGGAAATCTTATGTCAAGAATTGATGAGAAGTATCATGGCATATTTGCCGGGGATCCTCAGTGTGACAGGCTGAAGGTCAACCTATCCCGGCTGTGCCATGAGATTTGTCAACATTTCATGACAGAGAGGACCACATCGCCATTTGAAACCAAAGCACCATACTTGAGTAATAAAAAGACTAATAATCTTAATATATATCCCTAAACCCTTTCCCGTGAATCATAACTCTTTTCTTTTAATAAATCTAACCTGGTATATCTTAGAAAACGCTCGTGCGGGAAATTGTCAAAAGTTTCATGGCGCTGTTGCCGGGGAGGATGCAGCGCTGTTTTATTAAGAGAACT
This sequence comes from Hygrophila difformis, assembly GCA_030278955.1. Classification (NCBI taxonomy): domain Eukaryota; kingdom Viridiplantae; phylum Streptophyta; class Magnoliopsida; order Lamiales; family Acanthaceae; genus Hygrophila; species Hygrophila difformis. The sequence continues at coordinate 51,732,967 of JAOANR010000003.1, forward strand.
ACATTCCTCATTGCTCCTAGATTAGCTTATATATATATAATTATAAATATTCACCTTCAGAACCAATTCTAACCTGGGGATTGTACAGGTACTGTCATCATTGAAGCCGTTGTTCTATGCAAAGGAGGAAGCAGACGCCAGCCGAGATCCCGTTTAATTCAGAGATAGAAAAGACAGCTCGACGTCTTAGGGCGGAGACTAAACGAAGAAGGGAACGGGAACGACAGACACTACTTTCGCCAAGCACCAGCAGCAATATTTCCGAGATGGCAAACCCTGACATCCCACCAATCATTCAACCCAATCCCCCACTTCACAACATTGAGGAAGACCCCGAAGATGCTGATAACGATGATTTGGATGATCCCCCCATACAAGGAGGTGGGAACCCACCAAACATGGAGCAGCAGCACTTCGAGGCACCCCCTCCCAATCCGAACCATCAAAACCCACCAAACAACCAGAACCAACCAAATCAGCAAAATTTCCAAAACCAGCAAAATCAGCAATACCATAACCCCCATCAGAATCCCCCGAATCCCAATGATTTCAATGATCCGAGGAACTACTTCATGCCACAGAACTACTACCCACAGCAGTACCAAGACGGGCCTGAGAACAATCATCAAGCAGCAGCTGCTGCTGATTACATGCAGTCGATTTTAGAACCATATCTGAATATTCCTGGACAAGCTCCATTCTTGGCTAGGAACTTTGAACTGAAACCGGCCCTAATCAATCTAGTCCAGAGCAACCAGTTTTCCGGAGCAAGTCATGAAGACCCCCATGATCACCTACAAACCTTCCTAGAATTGTGTGACACGATCAAAAATCGTGATGTACCTGCAAACACTATTCAACTAAGGCTATTTCCCTTCTCTCTGACAAGCGGAGCACGAACATGGTACAAGTCACTGCCCGTAAATCAGAAGTCTACATGGGAAGATGTGATCAGAAACTTCCTAGCAAAATACTTCCCGGAGTCCAAGGTGGATGAATGCCGCTCCAAAATTGCGGAATTCAAAATGAAACCAGACGAGTCCTTGTATGATGCAAAGGAAAGATTCTTCAACCTGCTCAGGAAGTGTCCTCAACATGGTTTCCATGACTGGGAGAGACTGAGAAAGTTCTACAGTGGTCTGACCCCAGCATGGAAATCCATGCTCGATGCTGCTGGCGGTCAACATTTGCTCTACATACCGATGGACCAAGCCTGGGCAAAGATTGAAGCCATGAGTGTCAACCGTTCTGTTCTGACTGATGATGGTAATCTCACTCCCCCTCGCGGTTTATGTGCTGTAGGTACAGTAGAGAAGTCAGACATCGAAAAGCTTCAAGAGCAAGTGGCAGCGTTGTCTGTAAATCAAGGAGTTGGAAGTTCTGCGCAGGGACAGCAAACTGATGTGATCTGTGGACTGTGTCAAGGCGCTCATGCAACTGACACATGCGAGCAAATCACAGCTGAGAGCTGTAACTATGCAGGAGCTTTTCCAAATAGACACCCGAATTTGTCTTACTCAAACAACAACACCTTGAATTCACATCTCTTGAACAAGCCACAGCAACAACAGTTCAACCCTCAGCAGAATCAGGGATTTGTTCAGAACAGGGGCCAACACTTTCAAAACCCAGGATTTCAACCTCAAATCCAGCAGAGGCCGCCTCAGAATTTCCAGAACTTTCAGCCCAATCAGAGTTTTCAGCCTCAGTTTGTCCCAAACCAAGGCCAGTGGAATCAGAATCAGAATCAAAATCAGAATCAGAATCAAAAGCCTCCTCCAAGGCTTGAGAATTTGATGACTGATTTCATCACTAGTCAGAAAGAGATCAACAATCAACTGCAAGCCTCCATCAGAAATGTGGAGACCCAAGTTACACAGATGGCTAATGAGATGCAGAAAAGGGACAGAGGTACACTGCCAAGCACCGCGGAAAAGAACCCGCAATGCAAGGCAATAACCTTGAAATCTGAAAGAGTGCTAGCTGGACCAAAGGGAGCAGATACTGGAGCGGAATGTGAAGAAGATGATATTGTTGGCAATGCTGGTAAGGAAGCTGATAATGAGAACGAAGCGGAAAAAGAGACAGCCGAATTGCAGACTGAAGCTGCGCCTGAAACGGCTGAAACAGATAAGGGTACAGGTGAAGGTACAACTTCCTTCCCTTCACCACCAAAAATTGCTAATAACAAGTACATGCCCAGGATTCCTTATCCTGCACGTCTTAAAAATAAAGAACATGATCTTAAATTCAAGAAATTTCTGCAACGATTAAAGTCTGTAGAGATAACCATTTCTCTCACAGAAATGATTTCCGAAATGCCCATCTATGCTAAGTTCTTGAAAGAATTGATTTCAGGAAAAAGGCAGGTTGAGCAGGAAGAGGTAATTATTCTCAACAGCACATGCAGTGCCATCGTTCAGAGGAGAATGCCTGAAAAGAAAGAGGACCCCGGATGTTGCACACTTCCAGTACAATTCGGAAAGGCCAAAGTGAGTATGGGGCTTTGTGATTTAGGATCGAGCATCAATGTGATGCCACTAGCTATGGCTATTCGTCTTAAGCTTGGAGAAATTCAACCGATCAAGATGAGACTGCAACTTGCAGACAGATCGATCACTCAGCCCGTAGGAATCCTTAAGGATGTTGTGGTCAAAACCGGGCAGGTTCTTTTCCCGGTCGACTTCATCGTCCTCGACATTGAAGAAGATTCTGAAATGCCGCTTATCCTTGGACGCCCATTTCTAGCCACTGGTGGTGCACTGATTGACGCTAAATCCGGAAAAGTCACCTTAAGGGTTGATGGCGAGGAGATCATCTTTGATATGGAGAAATTGCAGAAATTTCCGAATGACAGTTCTTGTTTTTCATTTGAAAATGTAATAGTTAGGGAAGAGCCAGACTCTGAACTTGATTGTGAAATGATGCTGGATGAATCATCAAAGCAGGTACTGAAGCCTGCTGGCGTGGAGCACAAAGGATGCAAAGCCGTTCACTTTGCCGATCCCGAAACAGGGGATCTGGAGGAGTTTGACGGCATCAAATTCCATGATGACGCCAACCAAGAGGAAGAAGAGGATCCTGTACTGATGTAGGATCCCGAAGGTAAATCTGTTCTCCCACTACCCATTTCTCGCAAACTACTCCCTTCCGTTGAATGTCCACCAGAGCTTGAACTTAAAACATTACCCGATCATCTCAAGTATGCGTTTCTCGCAGAACATAAAAAGTTACCCGTGATTGTTTCGGCTAAGCTCTCCCAAGAGCAAGAAAATGCTCTGGTGGCCGTTCTTAAGAAACATGTACATGCAATAGGTTGGACCATTTCTGATATAAAAGGAATAAGCCCGTCTATTTGCATGCACAGGATTCTAATGGAAGAAGAGTTTAAACCCTCCCGTCAGCCTCAGAGGCGATTAAATCCCCTTATGCAAGAAGTGGTAAGGAAAGAAGTTATCAAGCTCTTAGATGCTGGTATAATCTATCCTATCTCTGACAGCAAATGGGTTAGCCCAGTGCAGGTCGTACCCAAAGGAGGAGGGATGTGCATAACCAAGAATGAGCAAGGAGAAGAGGTTGCAACCAGGCCAGTGACCGGATGGAGAGTTTGTATCGACTACCGGAAGCTGAACGAGGCCACACGCAAGGACCATTTTCCATTGCCATTCATTGATCAGATGCTTGAGAGGTTGGCAGGGAGAGAGTTTTATTGCTTTTTGGATGGTTATTCTGGTTATAATCAGATTGTTATTTCCAGTGAAGACCATGATAAAACCACTTTTACTTGCCCGTACGGCACTTTTGCCTATCGATGGATGCCTTTTGGTTTGTGTAATGCACCTGCTACTTTTCAAATATGCATGATGTCTATTTTCTCTGAATTTATCGAAAAATGCATTGAGGTCTTCATGGATGACTTCTCTGTATATGGAGATACGTTCGAAGATTGTTTGACCAATCTTGCTAAGATTTTAAAGAGGTGTGAGGACACTAACTTGGTTTTAAATTGGGAAAAGTGCCATTTTATGGTCACTGAGGGCATAGTGTTAGGTCATCGCATTTCTCGTGCAGGCATTGAAGTTGATCCAGCCAAAGTTTCCATCATTTCCAATCTCCCTCTTCTTAACTCGATCAAATCAGTTAGGAGCTTCTTAGGACATGCCGGTTTTTACCGGAGATTCATTAAGGATTTCTCTAAAATTGCCAAGCCGCTCACTAATCTGCTTTGTAAAGAAAATCCTTTCTTAATAAATGAAGCGTGTGTCCAAGCCTTTGACACGCTCAAGAAGATGTTGGTTTCTGCACCGATAGTGCAACCACCCGATTGGTCACTGCCTTTCGAGGTAATGTGCGATGCTAGTGGTCTCGCCGTAGGCGCAGTTCTTGGACAACATAAGGATGGGAGACACTGCGTAATTCATTACGCAAGTCATGCCTTGAATGAGGCCCAAGTTAACTACACCACAACGGAGAAAGAGATGTATGCTGTAGTCTTCGCGTTTGACAAGTTCAGACAGTATCTGATAGGTACGAAGACCATAGTATACACCGATCATACAGCATTGAGATACTTGTTTAGCAAACAAGATGCAAAACCTCGATTAATCAGGTGGGTACTTCTGTTGCAAGAATTCGACATCATAATAAAAGATAGGCGAGGTCGAGATAATGGTGCTGCTGACCACTTATCTCGATTAGATAATGATAAAAAGGAAAAAGCCGTCAATGAAGAGTTTCCGGACGAACAGTTGTTCGCGTTGCATCTGCATAATCAAGCTTGTCCATGGTTTTCCGACATCGCTAACTTCTTGGCGTGCGGAATAACCCCACAGTTTTCGAACTATCATCAGAGGAATAAGTTCAAACGAGATGTATTAAGTTACTTCTGGGAAGAACCTTATCTCTTCAAACACTGCGCCAATTCAATAATCAGGCGATGTGTGACCGAGCATGAAGCCTATCAAATTGTCAGAAAATGCCATGAATCAGAATATGGAGGTCACCATGGTCCCGCTCGAACGGCCCACAAGGTCCTCGAATGTGGATTTTATTGGCCTCACATCTATGAGGATTGCAGGACATTTGTGAAGGGTTGTGACAGATGCCAAAGATTAGGAAACATCTCCAAGAGGGATGAGATGCCTCAAAAGGGGATTCTCACACTTGAGATCTTTGATGTGTGGGGCATTGACTTCATGGGACCGTTTCCACCATCTGGTGGAAACTACTATATCTTGGTAGCTGTCGATTACGTATCCAAATGGGTCGAGGCTGTCGCATTACCGACCAATGATGGTAGCCAAGTCATCAAGTTCCTCAAGAACAACATTTTCAGTCGATTTGGCGTACCTAGGGTGGTGATATCTGATGGAGGAACACACTTTATTAATAAAGGTTTTGAAACTTTAATGAGTAAAAATGGGATCCTCCATAAGATAGGCACGCCTTACCATCCTCAGACTAGTGGTCAAGTCGAAGTATCCAACCGCGAAATCAAACACATACTCGAAGCCACTGTCGGGATAACCCGTAAGGATTGGGCACGTAAGCTCAATGACGCTCTATGGGCATACCGCACAGCATATAAGACTCCCATCGGGATGTCCCCTTACAGACTTGTCTTCGGAAAAGCCTGTCATTTGCCCGTAGAGTTAGAGCATAAAGCTTACTGGGCCGTCAAAACGCTTAACTTCGATCCGAAATTTGCTCAGAGCAAACGTAAGTTGGACCTCAATGAAATTGAGGAAATACGAGCGCAAGCTTATGAAAGCTCTCGAATTTACAAGGAGCGGACCCAGAAGTTGCACGATCGCCGGATTAAACCTAAGTATTTCTATGTTGGTCAACATGTGTTATTGTTCAATACTAGGTTGAAGCTGTTCCCCGGAAAGCTCAAATCTAGATGGGAAGGACCACATGAAGTACTAGAGGTGTTCAAAAATGGAGCTGTCAGGATCCGAACTGATAGGGGCAATATAGTGGTGAATGGACAACGATTAAAAGAGTACCTCGGACAGTTTGATCCGGAGAAAGAAAGCCAAGCAGTGGCAGACCCGGCTTACATTCAATAAGAAACAGCATTTAAAAACATAAAAATTTCAGTTTATACATATATATATAGATAGTATATATTTATAGTACTTATTTCACAACAAGAAAGTACCCAAAGATCAATTAAACACTTAGAGTACTAAGACTCTAAATGTGAGGATGTTGATATTTGGAGAAAATCTAATGCGTCTTGTTTGTCTGTCTTGCAGAAGTTCGGAACCACCAAAAAGAAGGAGCAGAAAAGAGTAACATGGAAAAACCAGGTTCTTGGTTGGATTAATTCCATAAGTCTGAGAAAACGCTTTCGGAATTTGAAGAAATTCAATACCCGGAATAAAATTCACAGATAAATGGAACTAACCCAACCTAATTTTATGCAAGTAGATTATTTAATTTCTAGCCCAGCATTTTGAATTTACTTGAACTGAATTTATTCAGCTCAAATCAAATAAAATGGACTCAGGCCCAACATCACACTCGGGCTCAGTCCAAGAAAATTTGAAAATTCAAAATTCTTTGTCGCGGAGCATGACTCCGCGACCAAACCTCAACTCCGCGACCTCTCTGATGTCACTATGCCTTGTCGCGGAACCTTGTTCCGCGACAAAGTCTCGGATTCCGCGACAAAAGTTCTAGTATTTATACCCCCCCACCCCCTCCAGTTTCTTTTCACTCTCACTTGTCATTTCAACTTCCTTCAGCTTCTTCATCTTCCTTCCCCCATTTTTCTCTCATCCGAACGAACACCACGTGTTCTTCGCAATCTTTCACTCCATTTTCAAGGGGATACTATGGACCGATTTCATGGACTCCTCCCAAACCTTGGACCCGTGCCTAGACCCGAGCCAAGGAGGGCAGGGTAAACCCATTTTTCACCCCCCCCCCCCTGTCCATGACTGTTTTGGACTTTCTTGTTCTTTATTTTAGATTTTGGTGTGTGAATCGTGCAGTGCAGTTGTTTGCATCTTTGTTTTCTATTTTTGGAGGTTTTCAAAGAGCTCTCGGTTATGAGCACCATTTTGAAACGTTTGAAACCCCATTTTAAAACTGTTAATGGATAAGATTTTGAAGTTAAATATGGAAAAGAACAAACTGATGAACATTTGGGTATTGTTTTGAATATCTTGATGTTATTGGTTTGATTGATCTTGATGTGACTTGCACAGTGTTGTGTTGGTGTAATAAAAGAGGTAAGATCTTTTGGGCACATTTGTTCTCATGTTAGAAATCTCATGGGAATAAATGTTTGTTTGTTTATGGAAACATAGTACAAACACCCAATGAGAAGCTTCCACTTTTAATAAAAGCAACCCTTTAGAAAAGACAAAAAGAGTTATTTTTGTTTAATGTTTGACTTGAGTTTTTGTTCCCAATGGAACACGAGTGTGAGTAAGATAGCAGTATTTTTGTCACCCAAACTGCTATCCTTTTCAAAATCCAAAATGGGACCACTCACATCCCAATTTTATTAAATAAAACAAGTCAACCATTTTAAAATTAAAAACAGTGTTTGCACATTTTTTGATGCTTTAACTGTCCAAACAGTCCGAGCTATCCAGAAATAGCAGATCCGCTCCGCCACGTCTTCATTGCACATTCCAATATTCGAGCATTCCATTTCCATCTGTCCATCTCATTCCACTTCCAACAAGTGTCTCGGACTTGTTTAATAAAATTGAAAAACTTTTGGGCCCAATGGCCCATTAAAAAGATTTTAGCCCAATGGCCAATTTTATTTTATTTTGGGCTCCTTAGCCCATTTAAAACCAAATATTATTTACATGTGCTTTAAATCAAAATTCAAGTTGGAAATCTAATAACCTCACATCTAGAGCAAAGCTCTAAATGTGGGGATGTTGGTTTCGGAACTTGAATAATTTCTGAAAATTATAAAAATTGGATTCATCACTTCTTATCTTTTCAGGGGTAATCCTCCCATTCCAGATCCTGCACCAGAAGGAACCAAGTTGCTGGACTTACCGGTCGAACTCCTTGGTGAAATTCTCTCCCGAATAGGAGAGGATGAAATCAAGGAGGTGTTTACTGCACAACGGGTATGCAAGAAGTTCAGGGATGCTTGAAACCTTGCCATCGTGTACAGGCGATGCGAGGTTAACTCCTCCACTGTGAAGAGATGGCAAGGAAAGATCCGTCGGGAAAAGGAGAGATTCCTGCGAATTTGCACAACAGCAGGAAACTTCAATCTTCAGATCATCCCAGCACTCAGGGCATTTGCAGAAGGGAATGAGGAGCACGCTTGTGAATTGCTACGCCCAGGACTTGAGGACAACCATAAGGCATCAATCTTCACCCGCGGACTGATGCTCATGAGTAAGACGGATGAAGGCCAAGTTGAGCAAGGAATCAGAATGATCGACAGGATGGTGACAGATCGATCAGTTTTTCGGTATACGTCCACCAACGTCCTCGCTTGGATAACAGACAACCCAGACAACCCACAACTGTGGGCGGGCCAAGGAGTCAGAGTCTACTGCCCAAGATGGCATGCACCTCTGAGAAACCGCGATTGGTGCCTGCGTTGTGAGCTTTCCAGCTGCGTCCTCTGGCTCCGATACATGCCCTGAAGAAAGAAGGAAGAATCCTAGTTTACTGTGCTTTGCTTTATTTCATTTCCATTTTAGTAGTAGTAATCTGCAAGGGATTCCTCTTTTTGTGTGTGCAGGTTCGTATCAACTGCACGAGAATCCCTTGCCTCGGATGTATTTATTCGCTTTCCCTAAAATGGAACTCAGCTTTTGAGACCACTGAACAATTCTTTACTCGCTTTCCTTTTCGAAAAAGATGTCTGTACAGTCCGAGATGAATAAGTGACTGCCAGGCCAAAAATATGCTGTTGACATACTTAGTATGTCAGCAGTGCCTCTTTACTGCTTTCAATTAAATAACCAGCAAAAATATGCATAAACTTGCTCTAAATTCACATGTTGAATTTAGGCTTGTGATTAAATTTTCAAACTTTTAAATTGGGATAATATAATTAAAGACATGCATGAAATGAATTCCTGAGGTTTTGAGCTATAAAAATTTAATGATGCGATCAGCTTATTGGGTAATAAATCTGCATGTTAAAGATTTCGATTGAATAGATTGTTAGAATTAAGCTTTGATTAAATTTGAGAATACTGTATGACATGAATCAATCCAACCTTGTGAGATTTGAGCCATGAGTCATTTTTACTCATTCATTTTCTTTGATGTGTGAATCATTTTGATTAAAAGACACTAGAACTTGCAATTGGGACCGATTCAAGACCATGCCATATCCCCAAAAATCGAGCACATGATCGAGGCACCTAGAAAACCCAAATTTTTGGCCTTCTTTTGAAATCCAAACCCAAAAATATTTTCCCTTTAGGATTAACCATTTTGAGCCTTAAGCCTAATTTTTCTTTGAAACCCTCTATATTTTCCCAGCCTTCCAAAAAGACCAAGAAATTCAAACCCAAGTGTGCAAGGATAAATTCTATCAAAGGCATTAAACTTATGATCATCAATCCATATTAATCGGTATGTTATAAACCGATTCAAAAAAAAAGAAGAAGAAAAAAGAGAAAGAAAAAAGTTGAATTTCATTCAACATAAATAAATTGCAAACGACAAAGCAAATTAGACATAGTCTAATGTCATGCAATAGAAAAGAAAAGCAAAAGAAAGAAAGACAAAATATATTGATGATCATAAAGTTTTAAATAAAAATGTGCCAAGTTACTATAGAATTAATTCTTGTCACTTCTTAGCCCAATAATTCCCCTTTCCTACCTAATGTTACAACCGTATGCCCCATTATAACCCTTAAATAAGACCTCATGATCTCGATTTGAAGAAATGAGCCGGTGGCGAGTTGGTCTGATTGCAAGCTTATGGGATAATTTAATTAAATTGATTTTGAGCGTTCATGATTAAATACTGATTGAGAGTGAGTGAATTTTCCGATTCTCTTATATATGTGAAGCTCTGTCTTATTGCACATGTTCATGTCATCCTCTAATTCTTATCCTTAATCTTTGCATCTTTCAAACATGATATTCATGAAGGGTTAATAATAATGTTTCATTTGTAGGCCTGGTATAGTGAGCAAGTATCATTTCATTAAACACTGCAATCAAGGGAGTTTAATACTTGTAATTTTTGATTGTCTTATCCCAATCCAAAAAGAATGTGATTTATGAAGCCACGAAAATGAATTGAATATGTAGAGTCCGTGTTCTTACGAACATTGACTCTGACTGCTCGGGGACGATCAGTATTAAATGTGAGGATGTTGATAATGGCCAGAAATGACCATTATTTTCAATCCATTTCCGTGTCTTAAACGGGCATTTGATCGCATTCCGGTCTTACATTAAGTAAGAAAGCAGTCGAATTGGACTGATTTATGCATAATTGTAAAAATATTGAGCTGGTGTGAAAAAGGCATAAATATGTAATTTTATTACATAATTATGTTAGAAAAATCCAAAAACATGAGAAAAAGAAAAGAAAGGAAAAAGGAACAAAAAGATGGGAAAAAGATAGAAAAGCCCACAAAAAGAACATTTTCGGCCCATCTGGCCCAATCCAGCAGGCCCAGGAAGACCTCTGTCGCGGAAGCCCTTTGGCGCGATGCAGTGTTCCGCGACAAAGGAGGGTTCCGCGACCAAGCAGCTCAGAAGAAGAGGAGACCAGCCAAGCTCTTTGTCGCGATGCCCTTTGTCGCGATGGCATGCTCCGCGACAAAGGCATGACTCCGCGACCAAGACACCCAATTAGAGACACAAGACCCAGTCGAGAAGCCTTGCCACATGCAGTGTGTTCCGCGACCAACTTGATGCTCCGAGACAAAGCTGTGATGTGTGTGATGTCTTAAGACACAATGGGCTAGAATCAAGGCCCATGGGCTTAGGGTTACACTTCTATAAATATGAGGTGTCTCCCATGAGCTAAGGGTGGGAAAGAGGTTGGAATTTTTGTAGAGCTCTCTTGAAGGCAAGCAGTAGGAGTTCTCCCTTAGGTAGTGTAGTTTAGGTTTATTTTCATGTATTATTTAATTTTTGCTCTTAGCTTAGCCTAGTTTAGTGTTTTTACTGTTCACAGTTAACTAGATAGCCACTTTAATATCATGTTTTGGTTTCTAAACTCTTGTTTTAGGGTTTGTAATACCCAAATCATGGGTATTAACAACACCCCTTCAATAATATGGGAAAACATTCATCATTTGTGTCCCAAATCATGAAATGGGTCTCACACCCCATGGATTTATGCTTTCTTTTTCATTTCGGGGTCACTTGACCCCCATTTTGCTATTTTTATGATTACTGTTGGCATGTTATGGATAATGGTGTGTGTATGTGTGATCAAACCCTAGATTAGGACGCTTACTTTATTTTTAATATTCTGCCCAGCTTTGTTTATTTTTGCTTAAGCATGTTCTTCCTTATTTTGAATGTTTCTTGTTTGTTTTTAGCTTAGAATAGCTTTTGATCTGAAATAGGGTGAGATCACGCTGTTTGCATGCCACTGTTCACTTCTGCTTTTTCTGACTTTTGTCCTGAACCACCTTGGGCGCCAACCGCCTTTTGTCGCGGAACCACGTTCCGCGACAAAATGGTTGTTCCGCGACCAAGGTGTTTCAAGACACTTGTCTCCTTAAATTAAAACCCTTTGTCGCGGAACACCTTGTCGCGGAACCACGTTCTGCGACAAAACTTTCCATGCATAGCGACAAAGGAGCCAAACTCTTGCATTTTGTCCGCATGGCTTTTTGTCGCGGAATAATCTTGTCGCGGAACCACGTTTCGCGACAAAATCTCATTCTGAGACAGAAAAATTATGCCATGTTCCTTATTCTTTGAACACTTTGTCGCGGAGCCACGTTCCGCGACAAAACTTTCCATGCATAGCGACAAAGGTTCAAATGCTTTAAGAATTTTCTGGAAACTCTTTGTCGCGAAACACTCTTGTCGCGGAACCACGTTCCGCGACAAAAATCTTGCTTAGCGACAAAGAGGCGTTATGCTGCCAAAAATTCTAAAAACTTGTCGGGATATCCATGTCGCGGACCTCGGTCCGCGACAAAATTTATGATATCGCGACAGGGACTCCCTTCTCTCTATTTAATCTCAAACAATCTTCATTCTCTTCCTTTATTATATTGCAACACTCACATCATAACCCCACGGGTTAAGGTGTAACATTCTGGAATTGCAATATAGGGTGTTATGCTGCCCAAATTTTGATTCTCCATTTGCATTGCTTAATTAATTGAACCCTTGCGTCATTAAAGATTAAAGAGTGAAATTAGCAATAATTACATATCAATAATCATCATGATTAAAGGACCTTTGTTCAATTGCCATTAAAACACTCCTCTATAAACAAAATCTTGATGGCTTAAACAGATAATCCGGACTGTAATTAATTGTGGTAGGAAGGATTATTTAAGACCATCAATTGTGGACCTAACCCACAACCTTGCATGAGAAACCAACGTCTCTCATACAAGGAATTTTCTTTTATTTCTTGTTGATTTTGTCTTTGCGTGTTGTGTGTAACAATTAGTAAAGAATGCATCAGATTAATGTTGGTGGGTATTCCCTCATGGATAACTAGCTCGTAATCTGAGTATTAATTACTAAGTGTTATTTTGCATGGTCTGGATGACTGTCAGTGGAAGCCTTGGCGGTTCGCCCATCCGGGGTTATAATAGCTGCTCGGCTGACTCCCATCCAGATACAGTTTTATTTTTCTTTTCTTAATTTCCAAACCCAAATTCCAATCTGTAATGGGAGTCAGTTGGCATCAGTCAATGCCAACTGACGATCACTATAGAAGGGAAGCATGTAGGTTTTTATCCGAATTCACAGACAGTGGAGGCCCAACTGGTATTGACACCACCATTATAGAGTCTAAGCTGTCTAAATTCGCTCCATCAGAATAATTGGGAAATTGGACAGTAGATGTTTACAGTCCACCTGATTATTCTGCCATTACTTTGGTCTCTTGATCATTTCGCATCTGTGTTTCACCTTCTGTCTAGACCCGCATCTATATTTTGGGTCAATTAATTTTGCACTTCCCTATATCTTTATGCATGATAATATTATGTACTACTGTGGTCTGTAATTATTTTGGGATCCTTCCCTCGGACAATAGAAGTCTAGATCTTAAATAGATATTGCTTAATAAATTTCCAACAAAAAAATCTCTTTATAAAATCTGGATCTGAGTAAGGGATAAATTCATCAGTTATGACTAATTCATATTCTGTCAAGGGTTGATTTTGGGGAATTAGAAGCAGAATCAGCGATTAGGTCTCTTCTAGACTGAAAGGGTCTGTGTTTTAACTGAGAGTCTAGTACCTGATAGGGAATGATTTTCAAATCCATTATTTTCCAAAATTGCTGGTTGTTGGAAATCTAAGATTGAATACTACACCGAGATGGGGTCCACTTGGACTCAAATACAGTGTAGTAAATAATCTCAGAGGAACATCACCCAGGCCTTGGTTATTTTCTAAGATAGGGTTGAGTTTTCTTTCAACTGCCATCCACTTCTGCCAAAGCCTATTTTTGACTCCTGAGTGAGTGCATCCGGAACAAACTAAATCATTAGTTCGTTTCATTAGTTTGTATCTCATAATCACCCGGAAGGAAGTGAACACACTAGTGGTTCACCCAGAGCCGGGAATTCTTGATCCATACTCCTTCATCCTGATGGGGAGCTGTCTTTTACTACCAGGGTCAGATTTTCAAAACCTCCGAGTGATAGGTTTTAAATGCTTTCTTTACTGCTTTCTTTTAACCGCTTTCATTAGAGGTCACTCGGTTGTATTGAGAGTTGTGTAACTGCTACTAGGACTGACAGTTAAGGGATAGTTCAGAACTTGATTAGAATCTTTGGGTGTGACATGGGAGAATGATAGTAGTACTTGGCATTTCAATAAATGATATGTCGGGTGTTGCTTTTCCACCACAGATGAAGTAACACACCCAGGCCAGGGCAGTTACAAATCTGTGGTATCTTAGAAATTGCGGTCTTAAGAACATGTAAACTCATATTGTAAGTACCTGTCTGTTAAAGGGAAAGCATTATTGAGAGCATGAGAATTAGCTATCTGATAGAATTATCCCAAACAAAGATCTGTGTATAAAAATGGAAGTTTAATACTGCTTTATCTAAATCTTGTCCGATTTTCATTCTTTTCTTCCTGTCCCTCTGTCTACATTGTGATTCAACTTCACGGTTGGCACAATGTAATTTTTCCCTGCTTTCATAGATAATGTTTACCGCATTCTTAGAATAATCTTTACCCGCTTTCTAGAATAGATTTCTTCGCTTTGTAGAGTAACTTTAATCGCTTTTGTAGGTTAGTTTAAATTCATGTCAGTAGTTGTTAATCGCCTTTCAAACCTATCGAGCAATACGAATGGAAAATCTAGTAAAACGACGTGGGCCCTGCTTCTATCGCACATCCTCCAGTGAACGATCCGGTCTTACTATAAATTACTGCAATTTTTTACACCGTGCGCTTTCGGGCCACAGTTTCTTAAACACGAGCAATAAAAACATGACTACTTATAAATATATCCCTAATCACAACTCCACCATCATAAATTGGTTTAATTAACTAAAACCTAAACCAGGACCATGATTTTTCGGAAAATACTCCTGTAGTGGGAATCTGTCAAAAGTTTCATGGCAGGAAATCTTATGTCAAGAATTGATGAGAAGTATCATGGCATATTTGCCGGGGATCCTCAGTGTGACAGGCTGAAGGTCAACCTATCCCGGCTGTGCCATGAGATTTGTCAACATTTCATGACAGAGAGGACCACATCGCCATTTGAAACCAAAGCACCATACTTGAGTAATAAAAAGACTAATAATCTTAATATATATCCCTAAACCCTTTCCCGTGAATCATAACTCTTTTCTTTTAATAAATCTAACCTGGTATATCTTAGAAAACGCTCGTGCGGGAAATTGTCAAAAGTTTCAGGTGTGCAGATTGGCAGGCAGCAGATGGTATTCAAGGCATTGCAGCTTGCTCGTGATCTTGTCCGCCAACCTGCTGCTGCCCGTGTGAAGGTGACGAGGGATATTAAGTGGGTGGACGAGGGGGTGAATGGGATGGTTCTACACACGGATGGCTACGTCTTGAGGGAGCCTGCTCGCTCAGGATTTGGTGCAGCTGTTCGTACGTGCACAGGGCAGTGGGTTCGCGGGTGCAGCGGTGCACTTGGTGGCCGGACAATCCTGGAGGTTGAATTGCTAGCTTTGCGCTTCGGGCTGCTCTTGGCCGTGCAGATTGGGGTTTCGTTGGCGGCATGTTATGTGGATTCTCTTGATGTGGTTAAGTTGGTGATGGGCGCTGTTTCCATTCGGCATCCGCTCTGGCCAATGGTTAAGGAAGTTCGCGACTTGGTGCATGGTATGGATGGTTGCTCGGTTCGGCATGTATACAGGGAGGGCAATCAAGTTGCTGATGGTCTTGCTCGAAAGGCTGCGAATTCTGAAGACTTCTACACCACTTGGGCTTTCCCGCCGGATGAAATTTCTCATTTGGTTGGGAAGGATGCAAGTGGCGCTACTTATGTTCGTTTAGTTTAATTGATTGTTTTCTTTTCATTTTTCTTTTTCTTTGCTCGCCTTCTAAGGCTGTGTAACCAAAAAAAAAATCAATCAGTTATTATAAATATAAAAGTAGCACACAATACACATGAAGTCACTGATTCAGCTTTTGCTGAAAAAGCTGAATCAGTACCCAAACCCATCCCCATAGTTTCACCTATTGATAGATCAGGATTGGAACCTGAATTCAGCCTATGGTTAGTTAGGTTTTAGGCTGATCCTAATCTGCGGGCGGAAACAAATAACTCAAACGCCATATGAATGCACTATTCAGCTCCATTCTGAAATTGTTGTATTAATATGAAATAGTGCTAGTCAACAAAAATGCATTAAATATATCATATTCAATTGAAGAGACAATATAGGAAGGAAATCCACTAATAACTAATTAAATGTCACTAATCATGGGCATTTACAACATTCCATGAATTAATATGTACGAATTAATCGGTTACTGGCCATTTCCAATACATTTACAACAATCCAACATAATATGTATATAATCTAGCAAGTGACATTCAAGCACACATCATGTGATTAAAATGATTCACCATGAAATTAATGTAAATCCATCATAATATTATTTTGCAACAAAACATGTGTAGCTAATTCAACATATGACACTCAAGGACAGAAACATGTCATTAATATTAACCAACATGAGATAAACTAAATTCCACAATTGCAAGGGAGAACCCAACATGTGATTAACAGGATTCAGCAATAAATAAATGTGAATCCATCAGAATATGTATCTAATTTAGCAGGTGACACTCAAGCACTTAGCATGTTATTAGCATTTAGCATCATGAATTAAACTGGATTCCACATTTGTGAGGTAGAATTCAGCATATTTATTTACTATGGATACTGGGATTTAGAAGTTGATGGATTTTTTTTGCCACCGACCTGCTCTTGAACGTAAAAAAAGTGGCATTTGATGAATGAGAGTGTGAGGGTGGGAGTTGGGAAATGTATTGATGTTGCATATCGGGAAGAAAGGAGTGTAGCTTTTAAAATAATACAACATTTTAAAAGTGGATCTATAATAAATCCATTAGTAGGACAAAAACATAGTTCCAAAGTACCAACTAGCATGAACCGTGACAAATCCAGCAGTTCAGGCTTGTCCTGAATCAGGACCCTAACCGCCTCCAATGTCCTATATATACCCCCCCCCCCCCCCGGGAGATTTGGTAGGGAACGTAAAAATAAATTAAAAGAACTGTTGATTTTTTTTCAGGGAATCTTTAATGTCTATACTTAAATTTGCGGCACACAAATACATATTAGACATGAATAAACACAAGCAAATAGCAAAAATAATAGCCCAAAACTCAGGGGCACACAATCACCCAATTCAATCTCTCTAGAATTCCCACATCTTAATTCAAGCACAAAAACAATAAAGAACACCTATTACTATTATCACCAAACAAACTTTCCTGCAAAATGGGCATGAAAGGGGAATGTGACAAATTAAAAGCCAAGTATCAATATACTACAAATGAAAAACATGACTGTATAAGGCGTTAGCCTGAGCTCATCTTCATTCCCAAACTCAGAAATAAACATACTGGATTCCTCACCCCATGAAAAGAAACAATGATAAATAATGAGCAATATAATTCGAGAATTGCTGCTTAAAAAGTAACAGACAAACAGTATAAATTAACAAATTATATTATTGCATTAGAATATATTTTCAAAATTTTGAACCTTTTTAATGATTAAAGAATAAATCAAGAAATTAAAATAGTGGCTTCAGTTCTCAAGCAAACTCAAATTCTGGAATGATTTTTTTTCAAGTGTTTTTGGCTTTTACTTCTGCCAAAAGCACTTTTGAAGAAAAAAGAGTGTTTGTTTTGGCTTTTTAGAAAAAACAAAAGCACATCGAAAAGCTACAAAAGTGTTTTTGGGAGAAGCAGCCCAGGAGTGCTTCTCCGAAAAGCAAAAGCCAAAAGCACCTGGTAATGTGTGCAGATCATAAATGCTTCTACTAATTTATTTAAATTACACTTTAAATATATATTATCCTATATAAGTAGCATATCATTTTTGGTAATTTACACATTTCAAAAGCATTTTTCACTTTTACACATCCAAACACACTTTTGAAAAAAAAACTGTTTTTCAAACATTCGATCCAAACACAGAAGTTACATGCTTCTGCTTTTGGCTTTCACTTCTGCTTCTGCTTTTGACTTCTGTTTTTTTTTAAAAGCCAATCCAAGCGGACCCTCAGGCAACAATTAAAACATAAAAGAATCCATTCCACATTGTTCTTCCAATTTATACTAACTAATTAATAACCATTTATTAACAAATTAGTAACAACTTCATAAACCAATTGATCCTACATGTATAGGAAATCAAAAAATTTGTCAAATCTAC
This sequence comes from Hygrophila difformis, assembly GCA_030278955.1. NCBI lineage: Eukaryota > Viridiplantae > Streptophyta > Magnoliopsida > Lamiales > Acanthaceae > Hygrophila > Hygrophila difformis. The sequence continues at coordinate 51,751,042 of JAOANR010000003.1, forward strand.
TAAGAAATTTAGACATAGAATAGAGCAAGCAAATAAATCCCCAATAATACTAAAGCAATAAATAAAAGCAACATCACCTACAAAGCAAGAAACCATATGAGTGCATGGTTTATGGAATCCAATCAAGTGTAAGCCCTCCTCATCACAAAAGAAAACTATAGCTTCATTATAGACATTATATAGAGTTATCGAGAAAGAAAACCATACTGGGGTTTGCAATATGGTTTTATGAATAGAAAATTTTAATTCATAAAGTATTTATTATCAATAATAATAAATATTAAAATTATATTTAAGAATAAATATAATATCAATTCATAAAGTTTTTATTAACATATTTTGTAATATTCTTTCTCCATAATAATTATGAAATTAAATTAGCTAACGTGAATTTCCACTCAATTTAATTGATATCCTATACTTTGAAAGATTTATATATACTTCCTCTATTTTATAGTGAAAAATGATTGACTTTTGTTGCTATTTATTATTAAACTTTGACTTATGATTATACAACAACTATAAAAGAAGAGATAATAATTTTTTTAGGTCATCACAATGAGTTATTTTCATATTTTGGCTATCATTTCTTTTATTTAGAGTTTTGGGTCATTACAAGGATTTCGGACCTAGAAAAGGGCAAAGCGGGCCGGGTATTGTGGCTTTTTAAGTCCACACTCAAATCTCAGGGCTGACACCTCTGGACAGGCAGTGGAAACTACCAAGCTGGAGTATGGTAGGGGCAGAGGGAATTTCTACTAGGCAAAAGGATAGCAAATTCCAAATTCTGTCTCGGTAAAACATGTATTTCTATTACTAGGAAATTCCTAAATGTAGTTAATGGCGGGGTTACCCTTATCTTTTTGTAGTGACGAATCTTGAAGCTCCGGTTCATGTAGCTGGAACCTCCGGAACGACAAGAATTCTTAGTTAGAATGGGATTCCAACTCAGCACCTTTTGAGTGAGATTTTGAGAAGAGTTGCTCGAATCAAATTGCCTCCTTATGGCCCAAAAGTGGAAATCACGTCCTTCTGATGGCCTATTTATGTTTTCTTATATTTTTTTATGTAATTAAAAGAAATAATATTCATTCCATCTCATTATTTATGTCTCTTTTCCTTATTTGGCATTTTGAAAAAAAAAATAACCACTTAATAACAATGTGTCAAACCATATCTCGAGGCCAACTGCTAAAATGAGGTTGCTCGGTGCATTGGTATTGCTCTGTCACACCAATATGTATCTTCTCATCGGAGAATCCTCAACAAGGTTGGGGTTTCGATTTCCCTCCGGCCCCTATACATTCCCTCCATTGCCTTTGTAATTTGCATGACTTGCGCTCTCAATAAAAAAATAAACAGAATAAAAATAAAATACATTTTTTTCGAAAGAAATATTAGCTACCGAATTTTTTGGTTGCTAACATATACTCCCTCCGTCCCAGGCAAGATGTATGGTTTGACTTTTTGGCACTGTTCATTATTTAACTTTGACTCAATATTATTCTAAGTATATTTTTGAGAAAAAATAATCGAGTTGGATCTTGTTAGAATCGTATAATCATGTAGTTTTATAATATATATTTTATATAATTTTTTGTTGTATATATTTTGAGATATTAACGATTGAAAAAGTGCATTGGATTGTGTGTAGAAATGAAACAAGACATCTTAAATGGGACAGAGGGAGTATTTCTTTACGAAATGACAATAGAAAAAATAAGGATTCTCCAACCATCAAGAGAAAGTTAAACAAAATTGAAGATCGGGAGGACGATGGGTTTTTGATGGGAAGGTATACATTGATGTGAAAGAGGAATACTGAGGCAATGAGCAACCTCATTTTAGCAGTTGACCTCGAGATGTGGTTTGATACGTTGTTATTAAGTTATTATTATTATTATTCGGGCGGACAAAAAAGTGAAGTTGAACATAAATAATGGAATTTAAGGAATACTTCCTCCGTTTTTTTTTGTTAGCTACTGTTGACTAATGAGTACTGTTCACTTATATACTTTGACTTAAAGTTTTCTCATGGTTATACAAGTTAAAATATAGCCAAGTGTGATCGTGTTAGATTCGTCTCGTCTGGTAGATTTTAAATATCGAACTTTTAGAATTTTTACATGTACCGAATTTGAATTATTAATGGTTTAAAATGTGCATTGGACTGCGTGCTGAGTGGATCTGTAGCTATCTTTAAAAAACGGAGGAAGTATTATTTATTTTAATTATATAAAAATGTAAAAAACTTAAATAGGCCAGTAGAAGGAGGTGATTTCCACTTTTAGGCCATAAGAAGGCGATTTAAACAATACGTGGCTCGTTTGACCCTTTTTCTGGGCCCAACATCTTTGTAGTGGTTCAAAACTTTGAATGAAAAAATAATGGCCAAAATTTAAAAAAGACTCATTCTGATGGCCTAAAAAAAATTATTATCTCATAAAAGAAAAAAGTTAGTCAAGTGAGATCTCGTTAGATTTGCTCATGTATTAAAATATCAAATTTTTAAAATTTTTATTTGTATAAATTTGAGTTATTAATCGTTAAAAATAAGTATTGATACATAAATTTTTTTTAAAAAAATGTATTTAATCATATATGGCTTGGATAGAGTTATTCGGCGAGGCCAGGATTCAGCACCTCGCTCGTCTAGGCTCAGATCACTATCCATTATTGCTGCTTTGCAGTGATCCACTGGACAATCGAAGGCCAAAACCGTTTAGATGGGAAGCGGCTTGGGCGCATCATGGGGAGTATCCTCAGGTGGTGAAGCAGTGTCATGATGAAAGCATGGGGGCGAATCTGCCGGATTTTTTGGAGGACATGGGTAGGCGGTCGGGTGAGTTTAATACCGTCACCTTTGGAAATATTATTGATCGAAAGAAGGGATTGGAACGGAGGATTAGGGGTATTGAAAAGAACTTGGAGAGGTGGGATTCGGCATGGTTGGTCCGGTTGGAGGAGGAGCTGAAAGGAGAGCTCGAGGAGGTTCTTATCCAAGAGGAAAAATTTTGGTTTCAGAAAGCCCGCGACAAATGGATTACCCTGGGGGATCGCAATACAGCTTATTTTCATGCAAGAACGAAGGTACATAGGAGACAGAATCGGATTTATGGGCTGCAGTTGGACGATGGGAATTGGTCTGTGGATCAAACTGCCTTGCAGCATCATGCACATCAGTATTATGCTCGGGTTTTTGAGGTTCGGCCGAGGGCTGTTATTTACTGAGCCCATGCCGGCGTTGGAAGCGGTAGGGTTGGCGTCCAAGGTTGGCCTGGAGGACACGGTGGTTAGGGAGGAAGTGGACTTGGCGTTGAGGCAAATGAAACCTTTTTCGGCACCTGGCCCGGATGGGTTTCCGGCCGAGTTCTATAGGAAATATTGGGAGATATTAGGCGATCGGGTGTATGAAATGGTAGCGACTGCCTTCGCTACCAGAAGACTTCCGCCTAATTTGGCGCATGCTTACTTGGTTCTTTTACCTAAGGTCGACATTCCTCAGACGATTGCTTAGTTCAGACCTCTGACTTTATGTAATGTGGCCTTTAAATTATCACAAAGGTCATAGTCAATAGATTGCGGCCGATCTTATGCGACTACATTGGGCCTTTCCAGTCGGCCTTTCTACCAGGCCGGGGTACTCGGGATAATGGAATTTTAGTGCAGGAGTTGGCTCACTCGTTAGTAAGGAGGCGGACTAGGCACAAGGGGACGATGTTAAAGGTTGATTTGGCTAAGGCTTATGATTCGGTGGACTGGGCGTTTTTGGAAAGGTGTCTGCAGGAGATGGAGCTACCTAGGGCTTTGATCGAGCTCATTATGACTTGTGTTCGAATGTCATCGTTTTCCATACTTTGGAACGGATCGCCTCTGGCAGCTATACAGGCTGGACGGGGTTTACAGCAAGGGGATCCGTTGTCTCCGTATTTATTCGTTATTGTCATGGAGAAGCTATCGCGGCTTATCAGGGAGGAGGTGGACAGGGGCTTATGGAAGCCAATTCGCTATAGTAGGGAGGGGGTGGCCATCTCGCATATTATGTATGCGGATGACCTGATTTTATGCTCGGAGTTGGTTGAGAGCAGTATTATATGCATGGGAAGGGTGATGGCGAGATTTGGGGAGGAAGCGGGATTATGCATGAATGGCGACAAGTCGTCAGCTCTTGTCACGATGGGGGCGTCGGATGAAGAAAAGGGATGGGTCGTGCAACACTTGGGATTTGGTATTACTGAGTCCTTGGGCAAGTACTTGGGGTTTCCTATCGTTCGGGGGAGACTCAAGGTGTCGCACTTTGAGGAAGTTTTACAAAGGATTGAGAAACGACTGACAGGTTGGTCTTGTTCACTTCTTAATAGGGTTGCTCGGGTAACAATGGCAAGATCAGTATTGGCTATGATTCCTACATATGCCATGCAAGTCCATTTCTTCCCTATTACGGTGTGTAATAAGGTTGATCAGAAAATACGTAGATGGATTTGGAAGGGCTCGGAAGGGAAGGGCTTGCATTTAGTTGCTTGGGAGAAGCTCACTCGGCCAAGGAAGGAGGGTGGATTGGGTTTACGGCAAGCCCGGCACATGAACATGGCTCTCATGGGAAAGCAACTAGGGGACTTTATGCTCAATGTGGACAAATTGTGGGTTCGGTGGATGCGTGGGAGGTATGGATGTAGGGAGGGAATGTTCCCAAGTCATCAGGGGCCGGCCTCTCGTTTGTGGAGGAATTTGGTGAGGTTGACGGAGGTGTTCAGGCCGGCTTTTGGTGTCCGGATTGGTAATGGGCACAGCTCGTTGTGGTATTCACCTTGGTGGAGGGGTTCTTGTTTGGCTCCCCTTATGCCGTTTGTTCATTGGAACGACGTGGGATTAACCATACGAGCTGTGGTGGATCAAGGCAAGTGGATGCTTGATGGCCTCTACACATGGGTTCCTGTGGATGTCAAGGCTGCGATAGTGGCTTCGCCTTGTCCGGTCTTGGTGGAGGGAACTGCTGATGTGCTTCATTGGCGACTGGAGGTGACGGGCGAATTCAGTGTTCAGTCTGCATACAAGTGGATTAGGGAGCAGACGGACAGCACGAGTGGTTGGGAGTGGATTTGGAGTAAACATATTCCGGAAAAGGTCGGCATGGTGTTGTGGCTCATGTCTCATGGGTCTTTGGCTACGAACGCAGTGCGCTATAACAGGAATGTGGCGACATCGCCGCTTTGTACAATATGCGGGGATGGGATGGAGGATTGGAAGCATGCTATTTTTACATGTCAGTGGGCGAGTAAGATTTGGAAGGCGCTGGGGGTGCGGGACGTGGCTTGCATCCCGGATTTGGGACAGGGGGAGGTGAGACACTGGCTGCAGTTTATGGAGAAGAGATGGCATCATCTTTTTATTGTTGGTGTTTGGTTGGTGTGGTTGGAGAGGAATGGTAGGATTTTTAAGGGGAAGGAGAGCTCCACTAGCCTGATGCTCAGGGTGATAAAAGGGTTGCAGGCGGCGTTGGCTAGCGCTGCTGCGGGCAAGAAGGAGAACGGTCCGGTTGGTAGGGTGGTGCGGTGGCAGCAGAATGTTGACGAGGGAGTGGTGGTGCACTCGGATGGTAGCTTGATCAAGGAGACAGGGAGAGGAGGGTTTGCGGCGGTTTGCCGTACGCCGGATGGAGAGTGGTGTGCGGCTGTGGGTGGTGCGATGGGTGAGCGGAGTATTCTGGAGTTGGATGTTGTTGGCATTTGGAAGGGATTGGAGTTAGCCGAGAGTTTGCATGAGACAAAGGTGACAGCCTATACCGATTCAATTGAGGCTTGTCGGTTGATCAAACGTCTTCACACGATGAGGCATAGGTTGTGGCCTTTGATTAGGAGTATCCGGCTGAAAATGGAGGGCTTTGTGAGTTGTGAAATTCGACATACATATAGAGAAGGTAACCGGGTTGCGGATGCGTTAGCTAAGATGGCTAGTCAGGAGGAGTCGTTCTTTACTACGTGGGCTTTCCCACCGGATCCAGTGATCCCGTTGTTGCATGAGGATAGAGATGGAAATGGGGTCCTTCGAGCATCGTAGTTTGAGTAGAGTGCTTATTGGCGCTGTTGTGGCCATTCTAGATTAATGTTATTTTTCTTTTGGTTTTTCTTTTCTTCTAGCCGCCTTATGGCATTGTTCACCAAAACAAAAAAAAAAAAAAAGTTTGTTAACAGACACATACTATAATAGAAAGTTAATGAAAATACTTACTAATTCATTATTCTTAACAATCAAAGATTTTTGGTTCGTCATGCTTGATACATATACTAGTTTTTGTAAGTTTAGTCAAATATCCTATCTAAGATAGCGTATTCAGTTAATTAAATATTACTGTTATTTATGAAGGGACGTAGTTAAATAAATTTCCGATTTATTCATTACAAACCTTGAATCTAAATATACTTTAAATACTTCATTTTAAAAACTCATGCTATGAACAAATGTTAGTTCAAGAATTTAAATTGGTTCATAGAATTCGATTTTTTATTCTCAGTTATTGAAAATAAAGTACTCCTTTTTAAACTAAAACATCTAAGTGAGGTATTATACGTGTTCCTGTCTCCATTTCTTTCGTTTGCGTTATGTGTAGAGATATTTTTATTGCATTTTATTGTGGATTTAGGTTATTGGGTTGCGTCCTAAAATTGGATTGTTCAAATTAATTTTAAATTAATTTGTTGTGTTTGTAGAGAAGGAAATGAACCAGATATAATTGTTTCTTTATAACGACAAACAAGAATTCAACCACGCAAATATGACTCAATTAAATAAGAATGGAGAAAGTATTTTGTAATTTGTAGTACTTCGTATGATATTAACTTTTACTCCCTCCGTCCCATTCCAAATGTCCTACTTACTATTTTTGGATGTCCCATTACAAATGTCTTCTTTCTATAAATAGAAATAATTTTCCCCTCCAACAACTATGTGGACCCCACCATATACTCATAAACCAACTCTACTTTAATTCCCGTGCCCAACAGTAACAAGACACTTGGAGTGGGACGGAGAGTACTTTCTTTAGTCAATTAGTGTAAAGAAAATAAAAATACTCCGTATTATAAAAAACCCTTATCCCAAAAAAAATTACTGTACAAAGTTTTTAAAATGATCTCAAATGTAAATCCATGTTTCGTCGAATCCCGCGCGTGGGAAAATGTCAACGGCCTGGATTAACGGGGAGCTGAGGTCCCTGGAGCAAAAAATTCAAGAAGGAAATTCGTTGTCTGTGCTGTGACACGACACTTTTCTCTCATAAGTAGGAGTATGTAAAATGATGTGCCACGTTGGATATTCAATCATTCATGGAAAATATAGTAGGAGTACTAAGGTATTTTAGCGTGAGATAAATTCTGCTCTAAATTTAGATATAGTCGTCTTCTTTGACTTCTACTACAATTTAATGTATTTTTTAATTATTAATATTAAAAATACACTATATAATAAAAAATTATGAACCGCTTAGTCTCTGTTCTAATGGGGTGGGTATTTCACACCTTATGTTCGCTGATAACTTAATTTTCTGTGCTGAGCTAGATGCTGGGAGTATTCAGAGCATGGCTTCTATTTTGGCTCGCTTTGGCGATCGGTCGGGCCTTCACATGAATGCAGCTAAGTCGTCTGCATTTTGCTCCCCTACCGCTACTATTGAGGACCGTGCTTTATTGACGGATTTGCTTGGTGTCACGATCACCCACGACCTGGGAACTTACCTCGGATTTCCAGTCATACATGGGCGTCTCAAGATATCTCACTTTGATTGGTTGATTCAGCGCATTGAGTCGAAGCTCAGCTCTTGGTCGGCATTTCTATTAAACAAAGCGGGTCGTATCACCCTTGCTCGCTCGGTTTTGAATGCTTTACCTATCTATGTCATGCAAGTGCATATGCTTCCTATTGGCGTATGCAACCGCATTGATAAAATTGTGCGACGATGGATTTGGAAGGGGGCTGAAGGGAGGGGTTTGCACTTGATTAATTGGGACATTGTTACTCGCCCCAGGATGTGTGGAGGTTTGGGAATTAAAAAAAGTCGGGAGATGAACTTCGCACTCCTTGGCAAGCAACTGTGGCATTTCCTCACAGCTTCAGATAAATTATGGGTTCATGTGCTTAGGCAGAAATATGGAGTGGCTCCTGGCGCTTTCCCTTCGGCTCATCACCGCGGCACTAAGATCTGGAGGTCCCTGCTTAAAGTTGTTGCTATCTTTCGGCAGGCTTATGGAGTGCGAGTGGGGAATGGTGAGAGCTCCCTTTGGTATGTTCCTTGGTGGGATGGTTCTTGCTTGATGGATAGTGTGCCCTTTGTCGCCACTCAAGATCTACATCTTCGCATTAAGGATGTAATTGTGAATGGGCGTTGGCAATTAGGGAGTCTTTATTCCTGGTTGCCGCTTGATCTAAGGAATGTAATTGAAGCAGCCCCGGAACCTTTTTTGAACCCTGAAACTTCGGACTTAATGCATTGGAGAGGGGATGCTACAGGCATATATAGTGTCAGCTCTGGATATAAATGGTTATGCTCGCCTACTTTAATCGATCATGGTTGGAGTTGGATTTGGAAGCAACAGATTCCGGAAAAGGTGGGAGTTCTCCTATGGATCCTCGGACATGATGCCTTGCCATGCAATGATTTGCGCCACCGTCGGGGTTTAGCCCATTCACCTCTTTGTTCTATCTGTGGGGATCAAGTGGATGATTGGAGGCATTCTCTTTTCCTATGTGCTTGGGCGGCTCAAGTATGGGATAAGGCGGGGATGCATATCCGCCACATGATCGTTCCGCTTCACAATGATGATTGTCGTCATTGGTTGGAATGGGCCTGGAGAACATGGGGTGCTCGTTTTCTTGCTATTCTATGGACTGTATGGTGCGAGAGAAATTCTAGAATTTTCAGGGGGTCAAAGCTTGGGCAGGGACAAGGTGTTAGCCAAGGCCGGTGTATTACAACTTACAAGGTTGGCTCCATCGACGGGCGGTGATCAGGACTGAGCTGTGCACACCTCGTCTGGTCCGATGGGTTGATGAAGATTTGGTGGGCAATGTCCTGCACTCAGATGGGAGTGCCTTGGAAAATTCGCAGACTGGTTTTGGCACTGTGATTCGATCTCACCAGGGAGATTGGATAGCTGGCTGTGGAGGTTGTCTTGGAGCGAGGCCAATTATGGAGGTCGAGCTGCTAGCCCTCCGGTTTGGCCTCTTGCTTGCTGCCCAGCTCGGCGTTGCCCTTGCTGCATGCTACGTTGATTCTCTCGAAGTTGTACGACTGGTAATGGGAGGTGCTCAGCCGCAACACTCCCTCTGGCCTGTGATCAAGGAGGTGCAGGGGCTTATTCGTGGCATGGAAGGATGTTCGCTTCGTCATGTTCTCAGGGAAGGCAACAAGGTTGCAGACTGGATGGCTCGTTCTGGAGCAAGCTTGGAAGAGTTCTACACCACCTGGGCTTTCCCTCAAGATGGTGTTAAAGATTTTCTTGCTAGTGATGCTAGTGTCGTAGTTTATATGCGTGTTTAGTTTTCTTTCTTTTCCTTTTATTTTTCGCTCGCCTCTTCAGGCTGTTTCACCAAAAAAAAAAAAATTATGAAGTATAAAATATATATTCTAAAATTACATAATCATACAATTCTAACAAGAACCAATTCGACTATTTTTTAAAATATATAATTATAAAAAATTGAATCAAAATTCAATAATGAACAGTATTAAAAAGACAAACAAGACACATTAATTGGGACGAATGGAGTATACATTTTACTCTCTCCTCCCATGATATCTTATTTGACTTTTTTGGCACTGTTCAGTATTTAGCTTTAATTCAATTTTATTATAAGTATATATAGTTGAAAAAATAGTTGAGCTGAGTCTTTTAATATAATCATTTAGTTTTATAATTTTACATAATTTTTTTGGTAAATAGTGACACTCATGTGTCGGTAAAGGTGTGTGAGAGCCAAATCACACAAATTTTTACATAATTTTTTTATCGTACATATTTTGAAATATTAGTAATTGAAAAATATATTGAATTGTGTATAGAAATCAAACGAGATAAGTTAAATTAAATGGGACTCAGTGAGGGGGTCGGTTTCGGTGCAAGCTGACTATAGGTAATGGCACAATCAAAAGTGATGGGTATGTGTATAGGAAGTGATGTGTGAATATAAAAAAGTGATGGATGGAGATTATGAACAAACTACATTATTTTATAAGACTTACACATCACTTTATGAAAGGCTACATATCATTTTTTTTTTTTGCTGGAAGTATTTCAATTTCAATACTAGTATTTCTGAAAATTCTAAATAAATAAAGACAAAGTGTGTGGACGACTTGACTGGGGGGACCGGAAAGGAACTGTCACTGTGTTCAATTGACTTGTAAATTAAACCTTTCTGGAAATAGTAATAATTTAATAATGATAATTATAGTAGTCGTATTTTTATGGGATATGTTTTTTTAAAGTTGATTATGTATGTCACTATTCTGAATTTGATAGTTAAAATTATGATGAGTAATAAATTTTGATTACTAAAATTATGGTAGCTAATGAATTTTTGTTGTTTATTTGGTCACTAACATTTTCAGTGATTAAAATTTTATCAAAAATTTTCAGTCGTTATAACAGATTTTTTTTTAATATTATTAAAATGCTAAATTATCATTTATAGGTGCTGAATATTTATTTAAATGTACCGAATAAATCTTCACACCATTAAACCACCAAAGCTGAAAATATATATATTCTGCATTTTTAGCGACAATTCAACACATTTTCGTAATAATTTTTTTCCAAAAAAACACATTTTAGTAATAATTGGATCCGTATTTTTATGTCTTAGCCGTTGCCCATACGTATGAGCGTTTGTGGATACAACACGCTACACCTCTGCCGAAGAAGTTCAAACGTGTAGCATTATTTATTTCTGTCGTACATGTAAGGTAGTTGTATTATACTAGTAGTATTTTGATATTGGAGTTGGTTGAACACGTAAATTGAAGAAATCGAAGAAAATTTAGATGGATATTTCGAAAATATTTAAAATTATAGTTTCGACTTTAAAGAAATTGTATAAATTATATAAAATAGTTAAAAATTTAAATAAAATTTTAGATATTCATTCTAATATTATTTTACATATTTTAAATTCAAAATATTTTTTTTGGCGTATACCGGGTATTCCCATGCTGCATTGGACAATTCGGCAAACACAAAGGCTCGAACCTAAGACCTTTGCTTAAGTTGCCGGAGCCCCATACCACTCAGGCCAACTGCGTTTGGTAAAAATTCAAAACAATTGATATGTATTAGAAATTATTTGTTAATAGGAAAAATGTAATAGAAAGTTAAAAAAGTTTTGATCTTGAAATTAATTTACTAACTCCACTAATAATATTAGGGGTTGTTTGGTACATGAAATTGAGCTTTGGGAAAAAGAATTGCCCAATTCCCTTGTTTGGTAATACAAGAGAATACATAATTGAGGATTATACCAATTCTCTTTCTCTCATTTTAATTCTCTCTCAAATAGAGAGAATTGGGGAGAATTGGTGTATTTGGTTTAAAATGAAGAAATTCATTCTCTCTTCCTCACTTATTATTATTATTATTATTATTATTATTATTATTATTATTATTATTATTATTATTATAATAATAATAAAATATAAAATTATAATCGAGAAAAATATTTTATTTATATTTATAATTTTCTATTAATATAATACTCCCTCCGTTTTTTTATGTTAGCTACTGTTGACTAATGGGTACTGTTCACTTATATATTTTGACTTTAAGTTTTCTCATGGTTATACAAGTTAAAATATGACCAAGTGTGATCTTGTTAGATTCGTCTCGTCTTGTAGATTTTAAATATCGAACTTTTAGAATTTTTACATGTACCGAATTTGAATTATTAATGATTTAAAATGTGCATTGGACTGCGTGCTGAGTGGGTCCGTAGCTATCTTTTAAAAACGGAGGAAGTAGAAAAATATAATTATTTTTTAATCAAAGGAAAACAAGAAATTTTATTACATGTTCCATCTCTATGCTGAATAAGAAACAAGTGAATTGATTATCTATTCTATTTCTCCGTTGAATTCTCTGTTTTACCAAACAAGATAATCAATTCTGTTTCTCTGACTCAATTCCCTTTCTTTTCAATTCCATTATCTGTCATCAATTCTCTGCAATTCCATTCTCTGTACCAAACGCTCACAAGCATTTTGACTTAAAGTTTTATCATAGTTATACAAGTTAAAATATAGCCAAGTGGGATCTGGTTAGATTCGTCTCGTCGAGTAGTTTTTAAATATCAAACATTTAGAATTTTTACTTGTAACGAACTTGAGTTATTAATAGTTTAAAATATGCATTGGACTGCGTGCACTGTAAGTCCGTTGTAATTTTTTGAAAATGGAGGGAGTATAATATAATACAAAACGTTATATTTAAAGCCACGGAATTTACAGTGGATCAACACTGATATCTTTTCATAATAAAAATTTCTATTTTAGCCACCGAATTTTTTTTTGTGAAATTCGGTCACTAGAGGTAATTAGCAACCGAAGCTCGTTTTACGACCATTATTTTATCGACTGAAATTCACTAGCTACCATAATTTTATCAAATTCGGAAGTTTTCTAGTTGTGTCTCAGTCTCCACCTCCCATTGTGAATAAAAATTAGTGACATATTAGTAATACTTATCTCATAATATAATGCTGGTAAGATTGATGATAATATGCATCATGTTAATTGAGAAATCTTTATTCATGGAATTTCAATGATTTTGTTCAAATTTCAGGGAAATTTTGGGTTTCGAACCGAATTTTGACAAAAACTTTGAAAAAAATTGTTGAGAATATTTGGGAGCGAAACGGATCCTTTAAGCGAAATTTCACACACAACAATCGCTTTAATTGTAGGGTCCAAAGAAATTTAACACAATGCCTACATATGTATACGATAGATATACTCCATCAACGATATACTATCTCTGTTTTTGTGATAGTACAACAAAGCACAATTTGCTACTATTTATTGTTCGAGTTTGACTCTAATTTTTATCATAGTTATAAAAGGAAAAATATAGTCAAGTGAGATCTTGTTGGATTCATCTCGTCATGTAGTTTTTAAATATCAAACTTTTAAAATTTTTACTTATACCGAACTTAAGTTATTAATGATTCAAAATATGCATTGAAGTGTGTGCATTGCGTGTTTGTTGCACCATCACAAAAACGGAGGAAGTACATTTTAAATTTACACTAATTCTAGAAGATTACTTGTATGTCGTCATATCTATTGTCCTATTGAAAGTCGATCAGTAGTGTCCAATCTATTGAGCTGCGCTATTCTGCCTCGGGGCGAGTCTGGCGTCAAACTTGAAGTATTTTACGAACTTTTCATACGTATCATTTAAATAAAAATTACTACAAAATATAGTCGGGCGGTCTTGCCAATGTAATATGCTTTTCAGATTCAATGTGCGCCATTCGTCGTCTCATTCGGGACCCCAAGTATGAGTTTTATTAAACTCTAACCTGCAACATTCCCAACATACATACATATATAATTCAAACTTACACAACTGAACTCTCACCATACAAATTTGATTATGATGATGAAATCACATAATTAAACTAATCACTAGCAATTACTATTAATTATTACTCCATTAATTAATGATGCGGCAAAAGCACTTGGCTAATTGCTTTCTGCAAATTGTCATAAGAAGAACCTCCCGCAGCCTCATAGGCAAGCCTCTTCCACTCCTCACTCCTGGCCTTCAGCTCCCGCCCCTTCTCCCCCACCATGAGCTCCCGAACCAGCCTCTCCACCCCATCCCTCTTCACGTCACTGTCGATCTCCATTCCGATTCCCCATTTGCCGCAGCAAGACCAGCAATTCGTCTGCTGCTCCGCGAAGAACGGCCAGCAGATCATCGGCACGCCGCCGCAAATGCTCTCCAGCGTCGAATTCCACCCACTGTGCGTCAGGAATCCCCCGACAGCCGCGTGCCCTAAAACCCTCTCCTGGGGGCACCAACCGGCCAGCATCCCTCTCCCCTCCGTCGCCGCCACGAATTCCGGTGGGAGAATCGCCCTGTCACCGGTCACGAGATCGGGCCTTATGATCCACAGAAACGACTGGCCGCTGTTCGCCAGCCCCCAAGCGAATTCCACCATCTGATCCGGCGTCATCACCGTAATGCTCCCGAAATTGACGTAAACGACTGAATTTGGAGGTTTCGAGTCCAGCCACTCGAGGCATTCGGGCTCTTCTTTCCACAGATTCGATCCGAATTGGGCCAGGACCTTGTCGGACACCTTATTGGTCTCGATCAAATTCAGAGGCCCGACGGCGTAAATTGGAGGCAGTATGGCGGATAGTTCGTCGAGGACATCGCGCTCCAGGTCCTCGAATGTGTTGATGAGAATGGCAGAAGCTCTCCTGGCTCTCCTGGTTTCCTGAAGAACGTATTCGATCATATAGTCGTCTAGATTCGTCGTTCTTAAGAAGCTTGGAAGATCTCTCAGGCGCACGCCTTCCATGGCCGGAATTCCATCCACGACCGTATCCAAGTAGCCGTTGGTCAAGTCACTTTCGTCTGCAACGAAACACACACCATCAGATCAGATTATATATAAATCTTATCCAAAAATGAATTTTTTGGTCCAAAGGACAAACCTTTAAGAGGCACATAGCCCTTCTCAATGAGCATCTCATACTGAAGATACCCGTAAAAGCCGCAAGCGCTGGTAGTCCACAGCAGCACTTCCGGGACGCCGAGCTCCTCAGCAGCATCTACGGTGAAGCTCATCACTCCGTCGGAAACTATGCACGAAACCGGCGGCACATCCGGGGAGGCATTCCCATTCAGCTCGGCCAAAACGGCTCTGAACGGCGCCAGGCAGTTGACGCTGACGGAAGCACACAGCGACGGTACATCCTGGGTGACATCGGTAGCATCCTGCGTGGGGAGCCCGTCGGGAATCGTCCTGAACTGGAAGGAAGGCAGGCCGTTGAGGGAGTCGGCGCCCCGGGACTTGAGGAGGCGGCGGTGGTTGTACTCGGTGTTGACGAAGGTGACGTGGAAGCCGGAGTGGTGGAGGAGCTTGGCGAGTTTGAGCATGGGGTTGACGTGGCCCTGGGCGGGGTATGGGATGCAGACTGCGTGGGGTTTGTTGGAGACGTTGGGGTATGAACCCATGATTGGTTGTTGTTCAATCAACCAAATTAGGGTTTTTGTTTAGGGATTTTAGTTTGAGCTAGGAAGTGAATGATGTGGAAAGAGGTCTGCAATTTGATTGTAATTATATAGAAGGGAAATGGTTATTGTGCAGTCAGCTGCATAGTGGGACAGATGCTTTTGTGATGTCTTCGGATAGTGTTATGATTGCGATCGTTTTTAGATGAATGGAGTTATGTCAGAAAAAATCAATAATTTCCTTTAGACATCAAATAAAACATGCCCAATATCACAAAAACTGACGTATTCATCATATTATGCAATTACATACTTAACTCGTATGTATTACGGAAAAACATTTTGCTGTACACTAACACAGTCTTCAATAATGGAGCCTGTACACTAACCGTATTGATGTAGAAGTGGTCCAAAGGAAAATATAAGTGGAAGTTTTTTGTTGTCTACAATAAGACAACCCGGGTTTCGATTAGGCATTAATCGAGGTAATAAATTCCCAAAGTCGTCTTTGTTGAACCTAAAATTTAATTGGAATGATTGAAGATAGTAAATTAAGAGCCATGCAAGATGACAATAAATATTAATTAAGGAGTGAATCAAGGTAATCAATCATGGACCGTTAAGTGATGATCTCCAGGATTCATTTCTCGGTTAACACATCAAAACTAAATTATATTCTATTATAATAATAATAATAATAATAATATAAATAAAAAATGTGGCAAAACTATAAGCAACGTTAAAAACAGAAATTAAATTTTCAGTGGTGCGGATTGCAAAGCTGAGAGTTGTTAACTTATACATTTAAATATTAAGCTGCACTCAAACTTATTCATGTACATCGATGAGATCGATCTACAACTAATTATTTTTAAAGAAAGTTAAATCGGGTTAAATTGTGGATTCACATGCATGAGAAATTTGAGGACAAATATTAGAGTATGACCTGGAAATGAACCGTTCATTACACGGGTTATCGTGTTGGGTTAGTATTGGAAGCCTCAACGTTAACTCAAACTCATTTAGTAAATGTGTAGACGAATTAATCTTGTCCAAACTCTGGACCCAAATTCATTTATTTCGTATCATATATACTCGTGTCTATTATTTGCCACCAACTCGATATAGTACATTTTTTCATAAGAAAAAAATTAAGAAAGATACTGGAGTAATATTTGTGTGATCATTTGATTAAAAATTTAGCCGCCGATAAGGCACTTGTTGAATGTGCAATATAATGTCAACCATTATCATTTGATTTCTTCTCTGTCTATTGAATATATTTAGACCAATGAGATTAATTATATTGGTGTGTTCCACATATATGGAGTATAATTGTTTGACTAATTCATCCAGATATGTAGTCAAAATTACTGGGGAAGGACGGATCTAATTAATGAAATTAATAATTACTCCATTAGATAGGGACCACAGCTGGAATTGGGTGGTGGCCTTCGTTTCTAATTTTATAAATGGAAATTATTGAATTTTCTTGTGCCTGGTCTGTATTTGTCTTCCACGTATTTATGAGTAGTATTTAGTATAAATTTTGCCAAACACTCAAATTTAGATTTCAAACATTGCGTGCTGCTATTGTCGTGTTGTACTACTAATGTTCATACATTTTGATGCTGCCTTTTTGGAGAGGTGATTCTTCCGAGAAATTTTTTTATCAGTGTTATTCCACTCCATAGGGTGAACTAATAAATCGAAATCGAGAGAAGTAAGCCCCATACCTAATCTGTTGGTATTTAAGTTAACTTCATCATATTAAATTAAGCTCAAAGTCGAGACTAATTTGGTCAAAGGTGCAAAGACTTCTACTATATTATCTCATGCATACGTACAGCGGCGGATCCAGAAAGTTTTTTCAGTGGTATCACAAAATAATGAAAATTATATTAAAATTAATGATAGTAGTCAAAATACTAAAACTATTATAAAAGATTAGGTTATAATTGATTATAGTGGTATCACCACAAAAATTCAGTGGTTGCACAAAGCCAAATCAAGCTGAATCTAAAATTTCTTTAAGCTTAAAATAACAATTTTATCAATTTGAGTAGTATCCCGTGCCACCGTAGAGTCCTTACTACATCCGCCCCTACATACGTAGATATTATATATATATATATATATATATATATATAATATACTCCATTCGCTTTTTTCTTTTTTTCTTTTATTAGTTATGGTTTGAATTTTTCTAATGTTCATTGAATCACTTTAACATAAATTTTTATCATAGTTATACAAATTAAAATATATAGCCAAGTAGTATATATCTTTTAGATTCGTCATGTCTTATAGTTCTTAAATATTAAACTTTTAGAATTTTTACTTGTACCGAATTTGAATTATTGATGATTTAAAATATGTATTGGACTGCGTGAATGGTAGGTCTGTAACAAATTAAAAAAGAATGGAGGGATATATAAATATACAATATAATGAATTTAAAAAAGAAATTATAATGCCCAATTGTTAAAGCTTACAAAATACTCCTGTGTGATTCCTATATGAAGATATCTCTTTGTTTGTTTGTTTTTTTAAAAAATAATGTCAATAAGACTAAAAGATTTGAAAATTTTGAACGGAGTTTTTATACTGATTTATATAAAAATAAAAATAAAAATAAAAATTGAAAACATCTTCTTAGGAGAACAAGTCTTAAATTAAAGTGTCATCTGGACAATGGTATTTGCTTGACTAATTAATTTATACTACTATATACTACTCTTACGTAATATTATTATGGCGCTATTGTGACAGAATATATTTTATTATTTCGGGCGCAATCTGCACTATTTTATATAGTAAATACTTTGATTTTCAAATGAATAAAACAAAGTTGGTGTCGACCAGGAAAATAAGGAATTAGAGATTTGATGTTAGGAGGAACGTTGAGGTGCTTGCAATTTATGTGATGCCGCCTTAAAATTGTGATGATTCGACACAAAGGTTATAAAATTAGGTGGTGACATAACAGTTAAGATAGCAGTTGCTGGGTAGTTTGAATTACCATCACACAAATTTATTTTGGCATCATGCCTCCACAATGCAAACTATTCTTCACGGTTGGTTTTGTTTGTTTAACAATTTTATTAATTTGGTGTCCTTTTATATATACGGAATACGTACGAAATGGAATCTACTAATCTATGTATAGGGTGTTTGTTTAAGTATTTTGAAACATATTATCTGATTATTACGTATTCAAAATGCAAAATGATTTGTTATTTGGTAAATACTTTGTCATAATTAATTATTTGTGTTCTCAAAGTTTTTGAACATATTTTTTCTGGAGCTACTTTTTGAAGCTATTAAGAATTGTGTTTCCAACTATTTGCGACATTTACCATTATATTCCCATATCAATTTATAATTAGGGTCAATTATTCAATGTCGCTTAATTTTCTATAACACCTTTTGTCACATTAATTATTTGATTATGTGTTCTGAAAATAATACAACATTTTTCAAAGTGCACATCCAAACACCATCACAATCACCATAGAAGTGATGGGAATTCATGCTATCATATGTACCACACAAACTATAAATACTATAAGAGTCCGTGATAATTCAAACAAAAATATAATTAAATATACACTCCCTCCGTCCCACTTAAAATGTCCAGTTTTATTTCTGCACACAATTCAATGCATTTTTTTTATCGTTAATATCTCAATATATATAGAACTAAAAATTATATATGCAACATATATATTCTAAAACTATACAATTAGACGAATCTAACAAGATCGAATTTGACTATTTTTTTCAAAGATATACTTATAATAATATTGAATCAAATTTGAACAATGAACAGTGTCAAAAGTCAAACATGACATTTCTACTGGGAGGGGGTATATAGTTGGGTAACAGTGAAGTGTTTAATTTTCAACTTTAGGGTTAGAGGTCTGCTTTTTCTTTAAGCCTAATTTTATTATATTGTTGTAATTTGTGCGGAAGAGGAGATCATACTACGAAACTCTTTAAGCTTGTTGTCATATTCCATCATCACGAATTAAGCAAAAAGTTTTGTGCCTTGTACCAAAAAAGAAAAACAAAAAAACAATACTTATTTGTTAATTGAAAATACTAGAATAAAAAATTCCTACATTTTGTTAATCTGTACTATATAGGTAGTATGTATAAAATTGGCACGTTGTCTTGTGAAGTAGTGGAGGAAATAAAACCCCAAAATTGGTGGCATGATGATGAGGTTGATGTTTTGAATTTTGGACGTCTGTCTGTGTCACGGCGTTCCCACACCCCTTTCCCAATATTTCTGGGTCACCACCAACTTGCCAACTTGTGTGTTTATTCAAACAGATGACAGAATTGATGAGCAATTCGAGTACTAAATTGTACTTCTATTTCTTAAATGAAATGATAATATAATAATAACAAAACTAAATGTCTGATATATTAACCTGCAGTTTCAAAATCCACTAATTATATGGATTTAAAAGTTAATTAAGATGGGATGAGGACTTAGTCCAAGTGGTTAAGTCCATTAACTTCCAACGGAAGGTTGGAGGTTCGGTTTCCCACCGGCCCCTATCCCTCCTTTTTATTCCCTTTGTAATTTGTGTGGCATGGGCTTCTACCACCATTTGTAATTTCCTAATTAATTGTCACGGACCCATATGTCACGAATCTAATATACATTTTAATCATTAATAACTCAAATTGCATACAAGTACTAATTATGAAAATTTGATATTCTAAATCTATGTGATTAGATGAATACACAAGATCTCACTTGACTATATTTTACCTTATATAATTGTATTAAAAAGTCGAATTAAAGTTACTCAATGAACAGTGATAAAACTCCATCTGTGTCAATAAATAAGGAACGGGGGAAGTAGCTTATTTAAAAAGCCAAATGCCTTAAAACAATGTCGAATAAGCTCTTTTTGAAACCGCTGCAAATATCAGTATTTTGGATTTCAGCTTATTATTGGCAAAAAATTGGCCTCAAAATCAACTAATTTTGACTAATTTATTGCTCACATATGTCATATGTGTTAACAGCTAACAACTAATTATCAAAGATACCCACAAGTCTGTTGAAACAAATGTTACTACACATTTATAGATCAACTGAGAGATTTTCACTACACATATTATATTATATTCATCACTTCTATATTTTACGTAATCCAATAAATATTTTTAACTATCAGTAACTCATATTGTATATAAATTTTAAAAAAATTGATATTCTAAAACTACGCGATTACACGAATCTAATAAAATCTCAATTGATTATGCTTTTTCTTATATAACTATGTTAAAAAAATTTGATTAAAATTATTCAGTGAATAATTATTACAATTCAAATGCATCAATATAATTAAACGAGAACTCGAGAAGGGAGGACGTATGAGTATTGCTAAATAGACACTCCATAACACACTACACCTCGTTGTCCGTGAATTTATTAGGGTGAGGTATAGGAGAATGGATAATAATAATAATAATAATAATAATAATAATAATAATAATAATAATAATAATAATAATATAATTGAAATAATTACTCAATTCACAAACATGTATAATTATTGAATAATAATAATTAAAATTTTGTTATAAATATTTTAATTAATAGTTATTAAATAATAATTTTTTAAAATTTTATAAACATAAAATAAAATATTTTATGTATATTGAATTTATTATATTTTTGCTTTTAAATTTTATTTAATAAATATTAATATATAATATTTAAAATATTATATATTAACATAAGAACATATTAATTAAGAATAAAATTTATTCCTCCCACCGTCTCAGGCAAGATGTCTGGTTTGATTTTTTGGTATTGTTCATTGTTTAATTTTGATTCAATTTTATTCCAAATATATGTTTGAAAAAATAGTCGAGTTGGGATAATTATGTATTTTTAGAATATATATTTTATATAATTTTTTACTGTGCATATTTTGAGATATTAATGATTGAAAAAGTGCATTGGATTATACGTAGAAATGGGATAGAGGGAGTATTTAATAAATATTATTCTTCTAATAAATTCATAAGTAATTTTTATTAAAAAATAAACAAAAGTTGCATAAAAAGTAAACCAATATACCAGAAGTTGAAAAAAATAATTATCTAATGGGACCAAATGTGCAAATTTCATAAACATGAAATTAAAAGTGAGTGAGAGAAAATCATGGAACTACTATAAAAGTGAATTTTCAACATACACATTTATTACTCAACCAAAAAACATATACATTTATTAACTTCCCCACCCTACATTTATACTAGTCTTATTTAACTTTTTTAATATTTTATCTAAATAACTTTCACACATATCTATGTAATTTATTCTTTAAAGATTAGTTACATTTATTAGGGACTGTTTTTAGTATGTTAGGAATATTTATTTAGCCAAGCCCAGGACGTATATATGTGGCTGTGGAGTGTGGTACCGAGGGTTGTAGGTTTTAGGGTTGTCTGGGAGGCAAAGGAAAAATGCAAGTTTGTCGTCTAGACTAGACATCATGTGGCTCAGAGTTACAAAATCCGATCAGTAGGACATATCCAGATCTGCATATATACTCCCGCCCTTCCAAAATAGTAATCTTTTTAGATGAAAAAATGTTCCACAGTAGTTATTATTTTGGGTATTTTCTATGAAAGTTTTCCAATATTACCCCTTTATTCCTTCAATGATGTTCATTCTCTCTCCATCCCAAATATATATCTTGATAAGTGAGAGTGGTAGAAATGGAAGATGGTGTAGTAATGATTATATTTCTTGATTTGTGTAATATGTATTTGCTAGAAAGACAACTAAAAATGAACGGAGGGAGTATATATGTTAACCAAGAATTTCTTTGAGGGAGAAACCTCTTTTTTGATTGATGAGTATCGAAAGGATTACAAGAATTGCAGAAAGGAATTACACGAAAATAAGAAAGCTGTAAAGGAATTAAAACTTGCAGAATGAAGAATGCAGAAAATATGAAAATCCTCTTGGGATGTCTGTTGATGCCTCTTCTTTCATGCTTCTTCCTCCTTTTATAGAGAGTGAGACCCCCAGGCTGCATTAATGAGACGCGTGATGGCGCCGTCCTGAATTAATCTTCCCTTGACTTCTGTGACACATACGGCGCACGCGAGAGGATGGCGGCTCGAGGATTGACAGCTTGGGAGGGTTGCATCACTCCCCTGTCGCCCACCTTCCCTTGGTCATTATCCGGATAAATCTTGAATTGGACCGAGCCTTGAAAAATAGATTGGGCCTTTGAAAGTGCGTCATCTTTTCCGGATATATTTTCATGGACTGAGACTTTGAAGATGTATCCCCCTTCCGGATATATCTTTACTGACCTGAAGACGCGTCCTCTCTTCCGGATATATTTCCACGGACTAGGCCAGGTAATCTTGGATGGGCTTTAATATATATTTTGTTGGGTTAACAGATGCCCCCCTCGCGCATTTTGTCTGATAGCATTTTAAGATAAATTTGCGCGCTTAAATTGAGGGTTTGGAATTTTCGGCCCATTAGGGCCCATTAGGGACAAAACCCTTCAAACTCCTTCTAACATCATTATCTTTCAAAAAATTTTCTATCTTCCTCTCTTCTTCTCTTACTCTTCCGCCGGCCGCCGGAAACTGCCGGGAAGCGGTCGCCGCCGTCGAAATTCCGGCCGCCGAGATCGTCGCCCGACGTCGCCTTCTTGGTCAGGCCGCCTGCCTTCTCCTGTCCGAGGTCGCCGCCAGCGCTGCCCCTGAAGGCCGCCGCCTGCTGCTCTGGAGGCCGCCCTATTCGCGCCCGGAGGCCGCCTCCTTCGCCCGGAGAAGCCGCCCCTCGACGTGAGGCCGCCACTGCCTTCGCCACCAATAGAGCCCTTGGCCGCCATCCATCAAGCCCTTGGCCGCCATCCATCGAGCTCTTGGCTGCCACCTCTTCCGCCGAAGCCGCTGTTGCTCTCGCATAGGGTGACCGCCACCGCCGCCCCGAGGGAGGCCGCCATCCCTTTCACTCCGAGCGGCCGCCAGCGTCGCGGTGAAAGGCCGCCACCACTTCTCGGAGGCCGCCACCTCTTTGGCCGCCGCTCACTTCCTTGACCGCCACCCCCGCGTGAAAGGCCGCCACCACCTCTCTCTTGGAACGCCGCCACCTCTCGCTTGTGTTTAGGATCTCATGAGGCCGCCACCCGAAGGAAGACCACCACCACATCCGGAGGCCGCCACCCCCAGAGGCTGCCACCCTAGAGGCCGCCGTCCATAGGGTGACCGCCACCCTCGCCGGAAGACCCCACATCCGGAGGCCGCCACCCCAGAGGCCGCCGTCCATAGGGTGACCGCCACCCTCGCCGGATGACCGCCATCCAAGGCTGCCACTGCCGTTTGGAAGACCGCCACCGCGGTGGCCACCACTTTCGTCCGAGGCTGCCATCTCTGTCTTCCCGAGCCGCCATCCTGTTCTCCTTGGGCGTCACTTGCTTCATGGATCAGGTGAGTCAGCTATCCTTTATCTTGGTTTTTGTTATGCAAATTTTTTGGTGTGGAGGCCTATCACATATGTTGTGTGTTGAGAGAGAGGATCATGGATGGATGTCTTAGGATCTTGGCGTTTCTAGATACTAGAATGGATGTTGGACTGAATTTTTGTGCTGGACTTGCTTCTCTTGATTTTTCTGAATTCATGCATGTATGTTGATTTCGATGTCCATTACATGTATGCTTGATAACATAGAATCTAGCAAGATCACTATCTTCACTTTGCTTGTCGTTGGTTATCATATCTTCTGACATAGGATTTAGAGAACATAGAAGATCACTCATCTTCACTTTGCTTGTCATTACCTATCATATCCTCTGACATAGGACTTAGAGAACACACAAAATCATGCTTAGGTGTTAGGCTGACTTAGAATTGCTTATTTAGTCATTCGACATCTTATTCATGACATAGGATCTAGTAGACGACACCACACCGGCCGCCACTCCTTTGGCTCAGGCCGCCACTCACAGTCACTCCGGGCCATCATCGGCCGCCACTCAGGGGACACCGGCCACCACTATTCAGGCCGCCACCCGTAGTCATGAGCTGCCATCCTCTTCCGGGCAGGGCGCCACTGACTCGGCCCGGGCCCGGTTCATCCCTTTGACAGGATTTGCTGCTTCGTCGTCCCTCGGCATGGCTTTTTAGGTTTGAACGTTTCATTAGGTTCACCTAGTTTACATCGCCCGAAATTAGTAGCTCATCCTTGTAGCTTCGCGATACAGGACGTTGTCAGATCAGTTCCTCCCTCTTCAGTCAGGCTGCCACTATTGGCGTCCAGAACACCTTTCAGGCATCCATTCCAGCATCTCCCATGATTTAGGTCTATCTTGCTTCATATTCTTACTTAGTGAGGCCTTCGTTTGCGTCCGTTAATCTTATGTTGTTTGCTCCGTGCAGCGTCTGCTTATTCCGGACTCTGACGACGAGACCATCACTTTTGACCGCCGCCGGGAGTCGGAAGAATTTTTTCTACGGCCGTTTCAGAGTACAACTGCGCACGCAGATGCGGCGAAAGGATTTTTGTCATGCCAGTGCCCGATTACTAAGGCTGCATTCACGAGTGCCTTTGTATCCCAGACTAAGGCTATTAGGTCTCACCAGTGTGGTATTTCTTCTTCCAGATCAAAGGCCGAAGCTCCTAGGACCGAGGTTGATGATGATAGCAATTTAGGCAAGTATATTTCCTGGGTGAATAGGATGAGTGGACGCGCCTCCCAGTGGGAGCAATGGGGGATTGGTGAGGCTATCACACTATCCACCAAACCGGTGGCGTTAGATCATCGCTTGATATACTATCTCATGGGGTTTTGGAACTCCACAGTTAATGCCTTTCAGCTCCCTTGTGGCTTCATTGGTCCTACTCTCCTTGACGTCGTGATGATCACAGGACTTCGCGTGGACGGAGCTGAGCTGACACAGTCGGGCGTTGATGATCCTGTACTTGGTGCGGCCATTTGTCCTCCGGGCAAAGTGGCTAGACGATATGCGACCTATATTGAGCACAACATGACGACCGGGGCCTCTCCATCCACGCGGGATGAGCATGTTGCATTTCTTTTACCGTGGTTCAGTCGATTCATCGTTTGTACTGGTGCTCGCACGGTTTTAAGCACTGCCCTGCCCTTCGTCCTAGCTATCATGAGTCCTTCTTCCCGGGCTACAGGTTCTTATCTCCTTGGTTCCCTATTTAGTGATATGGCCAAGGTCTCTGACATGTTGGCTGAGGGGCGAGATCCTACTACTAAGGCTTCCGGACCTTTCTGGTTTCTACAGCTATGGATTCAGTTGTATTTTCCTCAGCTGTTTTCCGGTGTCTTTCGTCCTGGTCCGAAGGATGTTTCGGAGGGTTTTCCGTTAGGCAGGTGGTTGGTCGCTGAGTCTGTGAGGATTAGTCAGAGGGGCCTTTTGAGACGGGATAGTCTGGAGATTATCCGCTGGTTCTATCATCATCGGCCGACTTATCACGACCTGTATGTGTATGCGCCCATTGGATGGTTGCTTTCTGTTCTTGTATGCAAGCCGGATAATCCAGGCCGTATTCATGGGGAGGCTACTTGGAACATCTGCATGAAGCCCCACATGCTTTTGAGTGGAGTGCGAAGGAATGATCCTTCTAATCGATTCACAGCTGAGCCGTATTGTCCACAGTTGCTTGCTCGTCAGTTCGGCTGTCATCTTGGACTTCCTCGCAGAGTGAGGTGGCCGGTTTGTCTCGGTCAACGTGATAGCCTGACAGAGGCGGGTATTAGGGCTGTGGTGGCTTTTTCATCCCGTTTGACATATTCCAGCTACTTGCCTTTTACTCCGACGGGGTCACTTGCTGCCGGTTTTATGGCGTGGTGGACGCCATATATCACCTCCATTTTGCCGTCACATGATGTGATTACATCTCGTTTCGGTGGTCCGCAGCGTTCCCGTACTCGTGGTGCCGTGTTGGCTCGCACTTCCATATCTCGCGGCGTAACCCGAAAGGCTAAGTCTGTTGCCACTTCTTCGTCTGGTAAGCGCCGAAGAGGTATGTCGAATCCCTACCATGTCAATATGATTCTTTATACATTGTCTCAGTCATTTAATGTTATTTCCTTGTCTGCAGTTGACGATGAATCAAGTGATGAGGATATTCCAGTCGACGATGAGGAAGGGCCCAGTTCTGACGATGAAGGGTCGGGCTCCGGTGATGACGAGTCTTGCCCTGATGAGGATGATGAGCAGGGTTCCGCGGGTGATGCTGGCGACAGTGCTGATGATGACCAAGTAGAGGACGAGCCTATAGATTCTCATCATGATGATAGTCGTGCGGAGATTGTGGATGACGAGGATGACGCCGATCATGGTCAGGCATTTGATCCTATCACAGATATTTCTTTGGCCGCCGACTCTCGATATTCGTACTCTCTTGGTCGATTGCCCCCTCTTGGTAGACCTTCCGGCGATCCTTCCGAGTCTATGGAAGTGTTGTCCGCTCGTGCTGATTATATCATCATCCACGGTGATGATCCCAGGCACCAGACGATAGACGCCGCGATGACCGGCGCTGCAGATTCCTCGCCTACTACCACTGCCGCCCAGGTATGTTTTGCCACTGTTAGACTCTTTATTTGTATCTCTCTTAGTATTGTAATGACATCGTGCTTGACTACTCAGGTTGATCCACGCTCCTCTCGGTCCGATGACCATTCTCCCGCGATTGGCTCAGCTGGCCACGAGTTGGTCCCACAGGTATTTCTTGGTTGTGGCTTCTTTCTTCTCCTGTTACTTTGTTTAAGTAAAGTGTTCTAAGGGTAGTTTTCTTTCAGATCCCTGCGGATCATATGGATGACCATTCCTCTTTACAGACCGCGGGTGGTGTTCCTTCGACTAGTCAGACTGGTCCCTCGGTGACCCCCCAGGTATTCCTAGATTGCACCCTCATTCTTTCTTTTTTCTTCCCGAGGGCATGTTCTAAGAACTTTTTTGCTTTAGATTTCCTTGGATCAGACAGATCACTCTATGATTGATGATTTGACTACTTCGGCTAATTTGGTCACGCCGCCTCCTCAGGTATGTTTCATTTCATTTTTCGTTACTGTAAGATTGCTTTGGCATATACTCATGTGAAGCTGTACTCAGGTATCCACGGCTCCTTTCTCAGTTCCAGTGACCTCTTTATCAGGCCCTCGGGCATCTGCCCCTATTGATGGAGCCGTTATTTCGTCATGTGAGGCATTTGACCGCCTTCGCACCGATCTACTTTCTACCGAGGTGGTTTCTAGTCCGGATCGCCTACTGGATGATGTTACCGCAGTTCCCGCATTCACTGAGGATGTTGACTTCCTTGACTTTTCAGAGCTCATCTTTGATTTGTCTATCGCCTATCCTGCTTTTAGTAGCTCTGCGGATCAGTCTGCCCATGATCTGACACTGCTTGATGATCTCGAGGCACGATACCGTGATGTTTGTTCTTAGATAGAGGTCATCCACCCTCAGCGCGAGCAGTTGTCTGCTGACCGTGGAGTTAGAGAGGATCGCAGATCCCATCTTAAGGATGTTGTTACGCGGGCAGAACGCGATATTGAGGAGGCAGAGCGTATCATTCTGGAGAGGAGGCGCACCATCCAGGAGGCAAATGAGGAGCTTGCTACCTTGGAGCCTGCCTTAGCTGTCATTTCCTCCCGAGCTGCCGAGTTGGAGACTACCTATCGTCGTTTAGTCGCAGATGAGCGTGATTTATCGGCTGAGTTATCGGGAGTTCGGGCTCGTCGGCTTCGGTTATCCGTTCGTGCTCGTGCTTCGGCTGCTGCACTTCACCGCTTGATGGATATTCTCGGTCGTACTCGTGATCGGTGGGCCCTCATGCGTCGGCGCATATTGGGTGATGGGACACAGCCTCCCCCTTAGTTTCTAGCACTGCTTTACTTTTCAGTACGCTTCTGGGTCAGCCCATCGGCCTTGTGATGGGTAACTCTTGTTTTTTGGATGCTATTGCTATTTTCTGGCCGAGCTTGTGGTTGGCCACGTTTGATGTACTTATGTTATTTACTCAGATTCCCAGACTGATGGATAGAACACTTTGAGATATTTTGCATTTATACTTTGTTTGTGTTCTTGGCCATCGATGTCCATCAGCTTATATGCAACATTAAGTAGTCTCTGTGTGATAATGAATGGTCCTTCCCAATTTGGAGACCATTTGCCTGTTTCACTATCGTGCACCCCCGAGGGTAGTATCACTTTCCATACTAGGTCCCCTTCGCTAAAGGTTTTAGCTCGGACCCTCTTGTCATAATATCTCGCCATCCTCCTCTTTTGGCGGCGGATGCTTTCCAGAGCCGTAAGCTTGTCGCCATCTGCTGTCTCCAACTCTTGCAACATGGCCTCTTCATACTTAGTTAAGTCTAAGTGATGCTGTTGGGCCACTCTTAGAGAAGGGACTGTGATCTCTAAGGGCAGAACAGCGTCATGACCATATGTCAGGTAGTATGGTGTGAAGCCAGTGGCTGCAGATTTAGAGTTTCTGTAAGCCCATAGGACCTTTGACAAAGCCTCATGCCATTTCCTTGGTTTCTCACCTACTGCCTTCTTGATCATGCCTATCAAGATCTTATTGGTGGCCTCAGCTTGACCGTTTGCTTGGGGGTAGTATGGAGTGGAATGATATATGCGAATCCCGAACTGTTTAGCAAAAGCTAAAAACTTCTCACCAGTGAACACAGTACCTTGGTCAGCGGTGATTGTTTGGGGAATTCCAAATCGATGTATGAGCTCAGTCACGAACTTAATTACATCGTTTTGGTCAATCTTCCTCATCGGCCACGCTTCTACCCATTTGGTGAAGTAGTCAGTGGCCACTAGTATGAATGTGTGATTCTTAGATGGTGGTGGATGAATTTTCCCGATGATGTCCATCCCCCAGCCACGAAATGGCCAAGGCTTGATGACTGTGTGTAACTCTTCCGCCGGTACTCTTTGAATCGGCCCATGTTTTTGGCAAGCCTCGCACCCTCGAGCGTAGATGATGCAGTCCTCCATGATAGTCGGCCAAAAATATCCATGGCGGTGGATACTCCACCTCATGCTAGGCCCTGCCCGATGAGAGCCGCAAATTCCCTCATGGACTTCTCCCATCACCAACTTTGCGTCTTCGGTTCCTATGCATTTGAGTAGTAATCCATCGACCGCCCTTCGGAATAATTCGCCATCAATTAGTGTGTACCGTAAAGCTTTAACTTTTAGAGAACTATCTCCTCCAGATGATGGGTTTTCAAGATATCGTTTGATCTCGGTCTTCCAATCATCATTCGGACTTTGAAGTTGGATTTCTTGTTGGTCCTCAGGCTCACTTGTGATGGTGGCAATGCGTGGTGCCCCCCTAGGGCGACCAGTCTGCCAACCCGAAGCAAGTTGAGCGACCTCGTTAGCCTCTTGATTTTGGCTCCTAGGCACATGTGTGATGGTGGCGTCTGAAAACTTGCCCAGTAGCTCTAGTGCTATCTCATAACACTTAATCAATCTAGGACTCTTGCATTCGTATTCCCCTGTTAACTGTTTCAGGATGAATTGGGAATCTCCAAAAATTGTAATGGATTTCGCACCCTTCAGCAATGCTGTCTCGAGGCCAAATATTAGAGCTTCGTACTCCGCCTGATTATTGGTGGTGCCAGGCTCTAACTCTCTAGCAAGCTTCCAATGTTCTCCACGAGGACTAGTAATCGTAATACCGGCTCCTGAACCGCTGCTTGCACAAGATCCATCAAAAGTTAGTTCCCAAGGTTTGAACCCTATAAAGGACGCTTCTTTGGGATCCTCTGGCAATATCAACGAAGGATGTTGAGCTAAAAAATCAGCCAAAGCTTGTCCCTTGACTGCCTTTTGGGGAATATGTACCAGGGTAAAGGGACTAATCTTCATAGCCCACTTAGCTTGTCGGCCCTTCAATGCCGGCTTGTGCAAGAGTGTCCTTACCAAGTCAAAGGGAGCTACTACATGAACTGTTCTTGGCAGCATGTAGTGTTCCAACTTGTTGCAGGAGTATACTAGGGCGTAGCATAATTTTTCTAATGAGGTATATCTCACTTCTGGCCCTTGCAGAGTCTTGCTAAGGTAATAGATAGCCCTCTCCTTTCCGTGTTCATCATCCTGTGCAAGCAGGCAACCGATAGATTCTTCGGCGGCGAATACGTATAGTTTCAAAGGTACTCCAAGCCTTGGCGGTACTAATACTGGAGGGTTGACCAACGCTCTTTTTATTTCTTCAAAGGCTGCCTGATGCTCAGACGTCCACATGAATTTCTCGTTCTTTCTTCCTTTAAGTAAGGTAGTGAACGCTTTCATCTTTCTTGCGGCATTGGCAATGAACCTCCTTAAGAAATTGATTTTACCAATTAGTGATTGCAGCTCTTTGAGATTGGATGGTGCACGGGCTTCCAATATGGCCTTAGCTTTATTTTGGTCCACCTCAATGCCCCTCTCATGCACCAGGAAACCTAAGAAGTTCCCTGCCGCCACTCCGAAGGCACACTTAGCTGGATTAATTTTCAACCCATGTTGCCTCATTCGGATGAAGGCAGCTTCAAGGTGATCCAAGTGTTGATCAAATTCGCTTGATTTCACAACTATGTCATCGATGTAAACTTCAAGTGTATGGCCAATTAAATCATGAAAAATCATATTCATGGCCCTTTGGTATGTTGCCCCAGCATTTTTCAATCCGAAAGGCATGACTACCCATTCAAAGATGCCGACTGGCCCTGGGCAACGAAAGGCTGTTTTATGTATATCATTTTCAGAAATGAAGATTTGATTGTATCCAGAATAACCATCCATTAAAGATAAAAACTTGTGGCCAGCGGCCGCATCAACGAGCATATCGGCCATAGGCATCACATATTCATCCTTGGGTGTTGCCAAGTTTAAATTCCTAAAGTCTATACAGACTCTTAATTGACCGTTCGTTTTTATAACAGGTACAATATTTGCAAGCCATTCCACATAACGACAAGTTCTAATGTAACCTGCTTTAAGAAGTTTCTCAATTTCGGCCTTTATTTTTGGGATGGTGTCTGGGTCGAACCGTCTTGGCGGCTGCTTATGAGTTCTGAATTCTGGGTGAGTTGGCAACTTATGTTCCACCAGATCTCTTGATAGTCCTGGCATGTCTGTGTACTGCCATGCAAAGCAATCCTTATATTTATGAATCAGCTCTACCAGTTGGTGCCGCTTTTCATCCGGTAATGACGCACTGATCTTGGTCAACTTTGGCTCTGCCTCTGTCCCGAGGTTGATGTTTACAAGTGGTTTGTTGGCTTCCGGACTAGCCAACGTCCGCTTTATAGGAAATGGCCACTCAGATGGCCGAATGTAAGTTGGGTTTTTGGACTTGATTTCGGCACCCATCATTATTTCAGTGTTGGCGAGCCGCTGCAACAAGTCTTTATAAATGTCGTAGCTGCTCGTCATGCAGAGCATGATGCTTCATGTCGGCTATCTGCAGGACGTAACTTGAAGCCGCTTGTTGTGAAGTCAATAGATTCCAGATCCATGTCCATACCAATTAAAGCTGATGCAGGTTGGATGTCTTCTAAGTAGAAGATCGCCTCATCATAGGCGTCCTGTCCTGCAAAGGGTTGAGGATCTGCCTCTACCAATTCTATCTGGTCACCATCCCAAATGAGTAACTGTTGGTGTAAAGTAGAGGGAACACATTGTGCCATGTGGATCCAGTCACGTCCTAATAACGCCGAGTAACAAGTCTTTGATTTCACCACAAAGAAGGCCACTTTGATGGTCTTGGAACCGATAGTGACATTTGCCGTTATGAATCCGGCAGGTTGGGTTGCTTCTCCCACGAAACTGCACATTCTGACCCTGGTGGGGATCAGATCTTTCTCACTCTTCCCAATCTTCTTCAGAGTCGACATAGGCATTACATTTGCCGCTGCCCCGTTGTCAATGAATACCCTGCGTACAGGACGTCCATCAATGTGAGCCTTGACATATAAGGGTTTCAGTTGCCTTGTCTGGGCCACCTCGGGTTTGGCAAACTGTGTCGAAGCTAAATTTGAAGCATCATGCTGGCCGTCAAGTTCTTGTGTAGGAGGTACATCCCGGCTGGATGAGACAATTCTGCTATCATTTCATCCATTTTTTCTATGAGCCTAGCGAATGATGGCTCTTCATCATCCCAAATCTCAGATTCGGCATCGCTTATATCTTCATCAGGTGCTAACCCAATGACCTGCATGGGTACGGAGGGATTCGCTGACTCTTCTTCCTGCTCTTTCTTATGATCTGCATCCCCAAGCTCTTTATCCAATTTTTTCCAGAATTCCGTACTATCAAAATCATCCTCAAGATCCATGCCCTCTAAATCACCATCGTACTCTTCATTAATGTTGAGGTCAGCATCGTCCCATACACCATCTTCATACCCCTCATCAATGTCAAGATTCATATCATCCGGCGTGCCATCTTCCTCAGTCATGATACCTAAGGCACCAATCCCCACCTTAGGTTCATTGAGATTGACTTCCACAGCCACTCCTGCTTCTGTAGACGTAGTGGCCCCAAAAGTCACTTGTTGTGCTTCATTGGTTAATTTTGTTTCGGATGGGACTTCTGGCTTCTTTTAGGATTCCAACGCCTTGCAGTAAGCTGTGAATCCTTTGAAACTATGTGGTTCACTCCCGAGTTCATCGGCCTCATGGGCCGCTAAATATGTCATGTACTTCATAAGCACACTAGCCATGGCCATATTTGAAGGAGTCAGATCCATGTTGTCTAATTTCTCAATGAACTTTTGTCCCACAGACTTAACTTTACTTTCTTGATTACCAGACTCGGTAGCTATAGCTTTACCTTTGTCTTTAGAAACTGATGGTTTAGTCTGAAAAAGATCATCTTTGGTTACCCTAGGCCTTGGTGAAGGTATCCGAGGCTTTCGTTCTACCCACTGCAATATCTCTCGTACTGGCCTCCTGGTAGTAGAAGGTGCTGGCGGCTGCAACCTCTCCTTCACTGGTCTCCTGGTAGAAGGTGATGGCGGTTGTAGCCCCTCCCACATTGGCCTTCTGGTAGAAGTTGATGGCAGCTGCGGCCTTTCCCGCATTGGCCTTCTGGTAGAAGGTGGTGGTGGTGGTTGAGGTGGTCTTCTTGAGTCCTCGTCCATCTTTCCCTGACGAGGTATTATGGGCGAGTTAGGTTCCCTAACCGGAACCCATGCCACCGTACCACGTACCTTCTGGTGAAGGAGTTTCCGCTGTTCGGAGGTTTCTCCCCTGAAACAAGTCGGCTGTACTGGCTTCTGAGGCTTGGAAGACTCCAACTTATGGATCTGAGCTTCCCATTGCCGTATCTCCTCGGCATACCATCTCTGAGCCCGTCTAAATTGACTTCTAGTCATGGATGGCGGCTTCTTTTGAGCAAATCTGCTCTGAGCCCGATTCCTCATCCACCTTTCAGCCTCAACAGGATGTTCGGGACGCCTCATCAAAGTTGGAACCACCTGTACACCATGCCTATAATCATGGATAATAGGTTGGTGTGTCCCATTCTCATGGATCTCTACAGCATGCTTAAGGATCTCAACCCTCAGAGGAGGATTCTGCTTCTTTTTATGTTCTTGTTTTTCTGATTCTAGGACTTTCTTGCAGTCTTCCTTCGACATGCTCTTAAATCTTGGTTGTTTACTATACAACTCTTTTCTTCTTTCATGATCAGATTCATCAGATAACAAATCTACATCATTCTCGTCGAACTCAATATGTTCTTTTCCTTTATCAGTCCGGCTATTGGAGCCGCTATCTTCTGGGTTTGGTAAGAGTCCAGAAGCACCAATCGGAAGTTGAGGGAACAGGTCTAAATCCACCTTCATACCTGCAATTTTCAAACGTCCTTCTTTTATTTTGTTCTGTATGGCAGTCCTAAAACTCCTGCATTTTGTAATGTTGTGAGTAAACGAATTATGCCACTTACAAAAAGATCGGCCTCGAATATCCTCAGCCGTAGGTAATTTCTGCCCCTCAGGCAGCTTAATCACACCATCTTTGAGTAGGGCATCGAACACTTGATCCGCCTTGCCCATGTCAAAGAGGTCTTCCTCAGGCTTATATTTAGCCTCTCTTTGTTTTGGCGGCTTAAGAGCTGCACATGTATGTGGTTTGGCTGTCTGAACTAGTTCTGCAACAGCCACCTCTACAGGTTCGTCCTCATCATCACTGAGTTTCACTTCTTCGAAATGGACTCGACGCATAGGACGCCTCTCTTCCTGCTCCCCCAGGAATTTTTCCACGCGGGCCGCTCTCTCGGCCTGCTGGGCAAGGTCAGTTGCATCCTGCACAATTAAATGTTATTTTAATTTCGGTAACATGTTAGCCACTGCTATATTGGCTATTTCTTTATCCGGAATTGCCATAGTACATCGGCCTTTAAGGCGTTGCAATCTGTTAATAAAAGCACTTGCCGTTTCATCGGCAAATTGTTTAGCGTTAGTGAGATCTGCAAGACTAACCTGTGACAGGGGAGTGTAGAACCTGTCATGAAACGCCCGCTCGAGATCAGCCCAATTCTGAATTGAATTAGGCCGCAAGGAAGCAAACCAAGCAAATGCGGGTCCAGTCAAAGATGAGCTGAACAGTCTTAGCTTCAGCCAATCGTTGGCCGCTGCTTCGCCACATTGAGCAGTGAACCTACCCACATGTTCTACTGTGGATTTGCTCGTCTCCCGAAAATGTGGTGAACTCGGGCATTTTGAAGCCTCTAGGATAAGGCTGCATAGTGTCTACCCATTCTGGATATGGTTTCCTGTATGTGGGCCGTTCCATCGGCCTTAATTGAATCCCGAAGTGCTGTTGCATCATATCTGCCAACAACTCGGGGGACACCACGGGCACCTGTATAGGAGGCATGGTAGCTGGGAAAGGGTTGGTGGCCTGATGCTGCATGGCGGCCGGGTATGGACTAGCGGCCTGATGCTGCATGGCGGCAGGATGTGAATTGGTGACCTGATGCTGCATGGCGGCAGAATGTGAACTGGCGGACTGATGCTGCATGGCGACCGGATGTGGACTGGCGGCCAGGTGTGGACCCGCGGCCTGATGTTGCATGGCCTGGTGTGGACTGGCGGCCTGATGCGGTATGGCGGCCGGATGTGGACTGGAGGCCTGATGTTGCATGGCGGCCAGGTGTGGACTGGAGGCCTGATGTTGCATGGCGGCCTGAGGCATGTTGGCAACCAGAGGCATGTTGGCGACCTGAGGTTGCATGTGTCCTCCTCCAGCACCTAGAGTAGGAATGGCGGCCGGTGGGATGGGAGCCGCAACTCCAAATGGCTATGTCGGTACAGCGCTAGACACCATCAAGTATCCTGATGGAGCATACATCATAGGAGGTGGTGCTCCAAACTCAGAGAGTGATGGCTGGCCAAAAGTTGTCCCCCAAGTCTTTTGTAGACCGCCATACGGTCCTGTAACGCTTGGTGACATATTCATGCCATTTGCAGGGATATATCCCTCTTGTGAAGTACGCAGGGATCCACATATCCTGTCAGTTTGATCGGCCATGGCAGGCCGCAATACATCCATAAGATGCCTCGTAAGTAAAGGCATGAATTCAGCCATCGATTCAGTCATCGATAGCCGCATTTGTTCCGAAAAGGTTGGGACTTGTATCATCTCCTGCGGTGGTTGGGAGGTAGTCGCCGTATTATCGACGTTCTCAGACGGTGTTCTTACTGGAGTTTCTTCATGTAGCGACATTTCTTCAAATCTTTGTGTTAAGTCCCTTACTACTCGTCCAGATCTAAGTAGCATACACTTCCAAGCGGATATGGTTTCCATTTCGTGTCCCACTGGGCGTGCCAATTTGTTAACCAAGAATTTTTTTGAGGGAGAAACCTCTTTTTTGATTGATGAGTATCGAAAGGATTACAAGAATTGCAGAAAGGAATTACACGAAAATAAGAAAGCTGTAAAGGAATTAAAACTTGCAGAATGAAGAATGCAGAAAATATGAAAATCCTCTTGGGATGTCTGTTGATGCCTCTTCTTTCATGCTTCTTCCTCCTTTTATAGAGAGTGAGACCCCCAGGCTGCATTAATGAGACGCGTGATGGCGCCGTCCTGCATTAATCTTCCCTTGACTTCTGTGACACATACGGTGCACGCGAGAGGATGGCGGCTCGAGGATTGACAGCTTGGGAGGGTTGCATCACTCCCCTGTCACCCACCTTCCCTTGGTCATTATCCGGATAAATCTTGAATTGGACCGAGCCTTGAAAAATAGATTGGGCCTTTGAAAGTGCGTCATCTTTTCCGGATATATTTTCATGGACTGAGACTTTGAAGATGTATCCCCCTTCCGGATATATCTTTACTGACCTGAAGACGCGTCCTCTCTTCCGGATATATTTCCACGGACTGGGCCAGGTAATCTTGGATGGGCTTTAATATATATTTTGTTGGGTTAACAATATATATATATGAAGAAATGATGATCACAAATTAAATACGGAAGAATACAGAGACAGAAATCAAAAAGTGATGAAGGTTCGTAACTTGATATGATGCCAAATTGCCAACCCAAGCGGTCCTGCAATTCGGGACAATACAAAACGAACGTTTAGAGCATTCACAACGGGGTTCTCTCCACTGTGAGAACTCCACGTCAACAATACAAATCATAAAAAAAAAAAAAGAAAATTGTTGAGTTGGCAAGAGAAAACCTCTGTCCTTTTACAAATTAGGCTTATTAATTAAAGGGCAATCGAAATAAACACACACACATCCGTCCGTCACCATTCATTATTCTTCATTACAGCGAGCGAGCGAGCAACCCCAAAACAAGTTTCCATTCACATCATCACAGATCAGCAAATCCAGCTTTACTTAACTTTGTCAGCAAGACGATATATATCATGACACGTGGGGATTCATACTAGTAGTATATATCATTAACTAGTAATTAAAATTAAATCCTTTATCAAATGAATATAGAAAGTGGCGTGCTTTCTTTTGTCAAATAAATTTGGAATCATTTGCATTCCTTTTCTACCTTTTATTTTTAGCTAATTACTATATATGATCGTGACTCAATTTTTGACTTACTGTTTTTGTGGGCATGCGGATGCCGGATTTAATCGTTCAATTCTAGTTTACTGTTGTATTCTTTATTAATAATTTATTATTTCCTTTACTCCTCCTACTATTTTATATTGTAGCCTCTTATTGACTCTTCAAAGGGAGCTATTATTTATTACTCCTGCTATTTAATTAAGAAAATGAAACCGTCAATCAAAGAGTTAAAAGTGATGTTATCCAAAAAAAAAAAAAAGAGTTAAAAGTGATTATTGAAAACAATAAAGTATTATTTGTATTGACAAGAACTACTAGTAAGTAACCTGTCGAAACTCGATATAATTATAGATTTTATATAATATATATTTATATAATATTAATAAATCATATTTTGAGTAGTGAAAAATTTGTAATGATTTTATATATATTCAAGATTATGTATATGATAATATAATTTAATTATTTTTAAAACTAACAAAAAAATCTTCTTTAGCTTTTGTGGCTGTCCGATACAAATCTAACAGATTAATAAAAATACTATTAGAATAATATTTTTATTTAATTTGAAATTTAAATTTAAATAAAAGTATTAAGCATAATATGAAAAATTCCATCACAATTTGCTGAAAATTTCATTGCTGAAAATCTCATTGAATTGGTAGGGGCTAGACGGCTAGCTAGTATAGCACTATCTTTAAAATGTCTGAATATGAAGCGGTGCAGTTTATATTTGTATATATACTCTAAAAAATTACCGTTATAGGATCACCCTTAGAGTTTATAATAATATCATCCGGAAATATCATATTTAATTGTACATCTCCAAAATTAATACCAGCTTTACCATAACCTACATCAAGTATCCATTTTGTAAATTTTTATATATAAATTTCATTGTAAAGAACAGTTCTTGTGGTATCTTAAGTAAGTTTTTTTTTTTTTTTTTTTTTTTTTGAGGAAATAGACTTCTTTTATTGCTGCATTATATAGGAACCAACAAGAAGCACAACAAGGTACAGAGCATGTGATCACAACCTCTCACCTGGACCCTCGACCAATAACCGAATGCATACAAAAGCAAAACAACATCAAAACAGAGGCCATGATATCATTAACCTTCCCAAGTCAGTACCATTCTTCAATACGGCTCTACCCCTTAGCTCCGAGTTTGGCCCAGTGATCCGCTACCGAGTTGCGTTCCCTCAATATATGCTGAAATCTAACATCTCCCGCACACCTTAATATTGCGGCAATTGGACCAATGAATTCTCTGGGTCGCCAAGGAATCTTACTTGGTTCTGCCAGCCACTTTACAACGTTAATCGAGTCACACTCAAACACAAGCTTTTGGAGTGGAAATCTGTGGTCCCTGATAAGAGCTTTGCCACCCTACTAATTGCCTGAATTTCTGCTTCCGTTGAATCTGCTATGCCAATGGAGTCTGACAACGTGTAAATGACCACACCATTTTCATCTCGAATCACCCTTCCAATCCTAGCCGGCCTCGGATTCCCTAATGAAGATCCATCTGTATTAATCTTCCACCAAACATTCTCCGGTCGAATCCAAACCAGCCCTTGCCATTTTACTAGATCTCGCGCCTTACCGGAACGCACCAATACATCAGGAGATTGATTCTCCCAACCACTCAGGCTAAAAGCACCTCCGCACCCGGCTGCTTGCCACCACAACCTTATTCTCCATTTGGTCTTTTCTATGGCCGCCTCTTTATCCAGTAACAGCCCTTTAAACATTATTCCATTTATATGTTCCCATATGGTCCAAGCTATCACAAAATAGGTTATCAACCACGCATCCCCATGACTGTGACACATATCACATTTCAGCCACCAAGCTATCAAATCATCCACCCTACCTGGTATTGCCCAACCTACTCCAAACCAAGCTACACCTTGATACCAAAGAGCACCCGCAAACTCACACCTAGAGAATAGATGGTCATGTGACTCAAAAAGTCAAGCCATGACTGTAATAACTCCCTAACCGGCAAGGCATGTTGTAAGAGTTTCCATACCATCAGCTTTACCTTCCCTGGAACTTTAATTTTCCAAAAGTCAAGCCACCATTTCTGCACCACAGCATCTGAATCACCTGTAAAATTGCTCAAACATGACTGTATAGAAAAACCTCTGTTCCCCTCAAACGACCAAACCACCTTATCCCTGTGTACCTACACAACTTCACCCTGCTCAATACCCACAGCATCTCTTCCCAGACCTCCCTTTCCCAATCGAAAAGCACCATTCTCAATTGAACACTCCACTTCCACTCTAAACCCTCCCATGAACCAAAATCATTAATCTTTCCCTCCTTATCCACAACTAAGGCAAAGATTCTAGGAAACAACACCTTCAAAGGCCTCCATTCCACCACCCAAACATCATGCCAAACCGTGTGGGAGCACCATCCCCCACAATTATTTTAAACCCTCCCCCTACATTCCCACTGACCATACCTCCCCAAGATTTGCAAATGTTTCCCCAGAGAGATCTACGCATCATCACCTCCGGCACTAGTGGAGCTTTCTAGCCATAATACTTGGCATCAATCACCTCCTTCCAAAGAGAATGTTC
Source organism: Hygrophila difformis (assembly GCA_030278955.1). Lineage (NCBI taxonomy): Eukaryota > Viridiplantae > Streptophyta > Magnoliopsida > Lamiales > Acanthaceae > Hygrophila > Hygrophila difformis. The sequence goes on from JAOANR010000003.1 coordinate 51,790,955, forward strand.
ATTGCCAAACCTCCACCTCCATTTAAGTAACAAAGCTGAATTGAGAGCCTGCACATTCCACAAACTTAAGCCACCATCCTCCTTATTTTTACAAATTCTTTCCCAGCATAAAGAGTGTAACTTCCTTGTCCCTTCCGAGTCATTCTAAAAAAAAATTCCATTTTCATTCTTTCCAATTTATCTGCTATTGCCATGGGGATCTTAAATAGCGATAAAAAATATATGGGGAGATCGCTTAAGACTGACTTAATAAGACAAACCCTTCCCGCCTGAGAGAGAAGCCTCCCCTTCCACCCGGTTAACCCTTTTTCTATTTTCTCTAACACCGGCTGCCAAATAGCTAGCCTGTTTAACCTTCCACCTATAGGGATCCCAAGTACCTCATTGGCCATCTTCCAACTCCACACCCGAGCAAAGCAGCCGTTGTACTCACCACTTCATCCGAGCAGTTTATCCCATATATGTTGCTTTTTCCAATGTTTATTCGTAACCCCGTGGCCAACGTCAGACATGTCAGAATTCTTTTTATTAACAGCACTTGGGAGATTTCCCCTTCACAGAAAATGACAATGTCATCCGCATATTGAAGATGTGTAATTGTCGGACCTCCTACTTCCGTCCCTAATCCCTTCAGCTACCCTTTCTCGGAAGCATTTTTCATCAATTTATTAAGAATTTTCGCTACCAAAACAAACAAGTAGGGGGATATTGGGTCGCCTTGTCTCAATCCTTTTTGCAAGCTAAAAAAACTCATGGGGGATCCATTTACCAACACAGTCGTTGAAGCCGAAGTGACACATTCCATAATCCATTTAGTCCACTTTTCCCCAAATCCCATTGACACCAGGACATGAGATAGGGTTTTCCAGGACACATTATCGTACGCTTTGGCAAGACAATTTAATTATAAATCCTCTGTGCCCGGCTGAAATGTGTATAACTTCAGCCGCTATAAGTGCCCCATCTAGAATCTGTCTCCCTCGGACAAACGCCATCCAAGTTGATCCCACCAAACCACCAAGAATCTCTTGCAATCTGCTCGCTAATGTTTTTGCAATAATTTTATACACGCTTCCGACTAGGGAGATTGGCCTATAATCACTAAAATCCGTTGGGTTATCTACCTTTGGGATTAATGCAATGAAGGGCCCTCCCCCCTCTTTTGGCAATTTGCATTCACTGTCAAACCGCCGCATCAACTCCAGGACCTCCCCTTTCACCTCTTCCCAGTATTTCTTAAAGAATCCCATATTAAAACCGTTCGGCCTCTTCCCAGTATTTCTTAAAGAATCCCATATTAAAACCGCCCGGCCTGGGCGCCCGATTACTGCCACAACTCCAAATGGCCGTCCGAATCTCGTCTTCAGAAAATCCTCTTTCCAGCCACCCTCTATCTTTCTCATCAATCCTTGGCATTCCCAGATGCTCAATGTCAACCAGCTCCCCCTCATGCCTCAGAAACGCAGACTGGAAATGTCGAAGGGCCAGTTTTTTTATTTCTCTCGGATCATCAACCAGTTTTTTTTATTTCTTAAGTTAATCATTCTTAATTGCATAATAATACTTTGACATTATTTAAATTCCAACATTATTTAAAGACTGACATTGATTTTTTATTATAATAATAGCATAACGAACTGCGAGTGTGATTTTTCTCATCTGAAATAGAATGAGGAATTTGGTTAAAGATTGACACTGACTTTTTCTCATCAAGAATTTTATACTTTCATGGTTTCTCGAAACTTAGTTTAACCTCAATTATTGGTTCCGCATCTTCGTTATTATAAAACTACTTCCATTGCATTATTTATTTAATGAATATATTCCTAAGAAGCATGAATATGCAATACTCATTCAACTATATTTCATGATTTGGTAATCCAGATTCCAGAACAGTTGTTCGTGTTTAGATATTCCAGTGAAAATAATTCATTGGCATTATCTATACTTTCATCCTCTTGACAACTATTGTTTGAACTAATATAAATACATTTTCATTTACAGACATACGTTCCATGATGTAACCATTGATCGTATCAACAATCTCATTCGTAAGGGTTGGTATAGCACTATAAAAATATCTGGATTTGAAGTGGTGCAATTTATATTTGTATAGGTACTCTCAATAATTGCCGCTATAAGATCTCCCGTAGAGTTTATAAAATTATCATCTGGAAATGTCACACCTAATTGTACATTTCCATGATCAATACCAACTTACCAATTATCATCACCTACATGAAGTATTCATTGTGCAAATTTCTGACATGGGTAAAAACTGATTTTTGAAGATAGAGTCCAACATTCATTAAATATTAACATTGACTTCTTTTTTTATAGTCATAGTAAAACAAACTACGAGTAAGAATTTTTTCCTCTGAAATCGAGCGGGGAATTTGTTTAGTTCAAACGGGCTCATAATCATTCTACCAATCAAGAATTTTCATCCCAAATAATGAGCTTTGTTTTAATGAGAAGAGATGTTAAATAATTTTTCCAAGGTAAGTTTTTTGCAGGTGGAATTCTCATCTCAATACACTTGAATACCAAATCTAGTATGTGTAGTCCTATCTCTTGGGAGGAGTATGGATACTATTCCACTGGATGCTACAGACATCATAGTATCATCTCTTCCACGAAGGACTAAACATAATATTTTCTAGATAAATGATCGATAAATGTCTTGTCAGTTCCACCACGTAAAGAAAAAAAGAATCAACCATCACCACTATCAATTGTAGATTATCTTATTATAAACATTATTCTGCTCATCAATCAACAAATGTAATAGCTTAGCATGATCTGCTTTCATTTCTTTCTTATTATAATACGCATCTTCTAGTATTATTAGATTCTCTATTTCAGACATTAAATCTTTATTCAGTAACGATATTCCAGAGAAAATTTTCAAACTTATTGAAGTTGCAGCAATTAGCTTTTCAATTTCTAACAAAGCTAGATTTTTTATTTGTTCTTCCGTCAATTGCAAATCTATTAAAAAATAGATTAATGAATTACTTCCTCAGGTTTTTAAGTGTTACACTTTCCTTTTTTGGGTGTTTGGAAATAAGTGTTACGTTACCATATTTGGAATTTTTGAAAGTTAATAATTTTTACTAATTATACTTAAATTATTAATTTTTCTATTCATTAAAATAAAACTCAAAATGAATAAAGCCAAATGTGACTGAGCTTATGTTATTTATTTAATTATTTCAATTCTTCAACTAAATGAATTTTATTAACTTACTTTAAATCCCATGTCATTTCCTAATGTTACACTTATTATAAAATGGAGGGAGTATTTGTTAAAAAATAGATTAAAAAAAATAAATTTTTCTTCTTTATTTACTGCTGGATCTGTTCGCACCTCCAATAACTCTTTATACACCCGATTCTTTTATTTATTATATGCTTTACGAAAATAATTAATTACGCTAAACTAATTATCCATAGAATATGAATTTTCACAATATCCTTAATAAATATAATTGTTTTATATTACTTTTATTATAATAAAACATATATAAGATTTATATTATTTAGTATATATTTATATACAATTAGAATGATATAATTATATAACATATTTTCTAACGATAGCAACAATATAATTGTATATTATATGGAGTAAATATATAATTGTATATTACTTTTAGGAGAAGTGAAACATAGCCTATATATACATTAATTATATATACAAATCTTTTCCATATATCATTAATCTATATATTATTAAAACCACTATTGGTCAACCAAGTCAACATTTAATGTAGTGTCTCCATTCTAAATTTCCAATTTTCTTAGATTTTTGCATTTTCTATTAATTAAATTTAAATTTTTGTATTTTTATTTATTTATTATTTATTTAAGTCAAAATATTTATTGATTTGGATATGGAAATCTTCATTTCCATTTTAAAAGATATAAAAATTTCAATTTATATGGAATTCTCATAATTACCAATTTTAAAAGATTTGAAATTTTGTATATTTGCATTTATTTATATTAGATTTTGATTTTTTTATTTATTTATATTAGATTTTTGCACTTTTTATTCCAACAACTTTTATTTGTACACAACTATCAGTTTTTAAAAGATATAAATTTTTTAACTTATATGGAATTCCTACAATTTTTAGCTTTTAAAAGATTTCAAATTTCAATTTTGAATTTATTTATTTATTTTAGATTTTTGTATTATTTTATTATTTTAGAATTTTGCATTATTTATTTATTTATTTATTTTAGAGTTGGCGTTGTTTTATTCACATAATTTTCAGTTTTAAAAAGATATGGTATTTTTAATTTATATGGAATCGAGATATGGTTTGACACATTGTTATTAATTGGTTATATTTTCATTCGAAATGCCAAAAATGAAAAGCGAGACATAAATAATGGGATGTAATGAATATTATTTATTTTAGTTACATAAAAAAATAAAAAGAAAAACTTAAATAGGCTAATAGAGGGATATGATTTGCATTTTTGGACCATAATGAGGCGATTTGAACAACATGCGGTCCGCTTTGGCCCTTTTTAATGGGTTTGACAGCTTTGTAGTGGCCCAAAATTTTAAATGAAAAATAATGGCTAAAATCTGAAAATTGATCATTCTAATTGCCTAAAAAATTATTATCTCTAAAAATAATTCAAAACAATTATAATTATTAAGGGAAATATGAAAATTCATATTCTTTGGATAATTGGTTTAAAGTAAATTAATTATTTTCATAAAGCATATTATAAATAAAAGAATTTGATGTATAAAGAGTTATTAGGAGAGCGAATAGATCCATCGGTAAATAAAGGAAAATTTTATTTTTTTAAATCTATTTTTTAAGAAGTAATTCATTAATCTATATTTTAACAGATTTATAATTGGCGGAATAACAAATATAAATATAGCTTTATTAGGAATTGAAAAACTAATTGCTGCAAATTATATAAGTTTGAAAATTTTCTCTGGAATGCCGATATTGAATGAAGTTTTAACTTTTAACGTCTGAAATATATAATCTATTATACTATAACAGACATATTATAAATTTATAATAAGGATGAAATGAAGGCGGGTCATGCAAAACTATTATCTTTCTTGATTGATGAGCATAATAATGTTTCTAATAAAATAATGTCTGTAGTTGATAGTGATGATGTTTATTTTTTTTTCCTTACGTGGTGTAACTGATAAGACATTTATCAATAATTTATCTAGAAAATATTATGTATAGCCCTCCGTGGAAGAGGTGCTATGGTGCTGCCTGTAGCATCCAGTGGACTGCATATTCTAAATTTAGTATTCAACTAGACTGTGACGAGAATTCTACCTGCAAAAAACTTACTCTATAAAATTATTTTACCTCTCTTCTCAATAAATAAAACTCATTATTTGGGATGAAAATTCTTGATTGGTAGAATGATTATGAGCGTGTCTGAGTAAACAAATTCCGCATTTGATGTCAGAGGAAAAAATTCTCATCTCACAGTCTGTTTTACAATGACTATTTAAAAAAAAATAAAAAACTCAATGTCAATTTTTAAAGAAAGTTGGGCTCTATTTTTCAACACAAGTTTTTAGCCCAGTCAGTAATATGTTGCAATATCTTGTGTCATTGGAAAGAGGGGATTCGAAGTATTAATATGTAATTAAGATGGATTAACTTAAGATACTACAAGAAATATTGTTTACAATAAAAATAATATATGACAAAAATTTGCACAATGAATATTTCATATACGTGATGGTAATTAGTAAAGTTGGTATTGATCTTGGAGATGTACAATTATATATGACATTCCCAGATGATAATATTATAAAATTTACGGAAGATCATATAGCGGTATTTGTTCAAAGTACTTATGCAAATATGAACTGCAACACTTCAAATCCAGATATTTTTAAATATTATGTTATACTAACCCATACCAATGATTGCTCATACGATCAATGATTACATTATGGAAGATATGTTTACAAATGAAAATGTATATATATCAATTCTAACAATATTTATCAAGATGATGAAAGCATAAATAAAGCCAATAAATTATTTTCACGGGAATATCTAAACACAATTAATTATTCTGGATTACCCAAAAAAAAACCAAAAAAAAATTGTTCTGGATTACCCAAAAATATAGTTGAATGAGAGTTGCATAGTCATGCTTCTTAGGATTATATAGATCAATCAAATAAATTATGCAATGGAAGTAGGTTGATCGTAACTAAGATGCAGAACCATATAATTGAGGTTAAATTAATTTTCGAGAAACCATGAAAATAGAAAATTCTTTATTAGTAGAATTATTATGAGCCTATTTGATTTAACCAAATTCCTCATTCGATTTCAGATGAGAAAATTCTCACTCGCGGTTTGTTTTGCTATGATTATAAACAAAAGTCAATGTCACAATATTTCGTGTCACTAGCAAGATGTGACTCAAAGTATTAATATAAAATTAATAATGATTAACTCAATATACCACAATAAAATGTTTACAATGAATTTATATATGACAAAAAATTTGCAAAATTGATACTTGATGTAGGTGATGGTAAAGTTGTTATTGATTTTGGAGATGTACAATGAGATGTGACATTTCCGGATGATATTCTTATAAACTCTACGGGTGATCCTATAACGATAATTTTTTAGAGTACATATGCAAATATAAACGGTACCACTAGCCCTTACCAAAAAGATTTTCAACAATGAAATTTTTAGCAAATTGTGGGGGAATTTTTCATATTATGCTTAATACTTATATTTAAATTTTATTATATTTTAATTTAAATTTCAATTAAATAAAAAATTATTTTAATAATTATTTTTATTGATGTGTTAGGTTTATACCGGACAAACCACATAAGCTAAAGAAGACAGTATAATATGATTTCTTTCTTAGTTTAAAAAATAATTAAATTATATTATTATATACTCCTCTTTCGAATCTATGTAAAACATCATATATTTTTCATTACTCAAAATATAATTTATTATTAATTTATATAATATAAATATAAATATTATATAAAATATATAAATATGCCCGTCGAGTCTCGACGGGTTACTTGCTAGTGTATCTTTTAATAAATCCATACACTGTGAATTATATATTATAAATTTCAAATCTTTTAAAAACTTAAAATTGTGAGAACTCATATAAATTGAAAATTAAATATATTTTAAAACTTAAAAATTTTTATTGTCATAATCACATTAATATATCTTTAACACGAATAATAAGTATGGTGTGCAATGTTCATTTTGATTATATCATTTACCACACCCAAAAAATATAACAAAAATTGAGACAAAAAATCTATACAAAATTACCGGCATTACAATATGATCACCATATTGAAACATAGACACAATATAATTCTTAGGTGCTAGTGCAGAACCTCGTCATAATAATCATATGGTGCAAAATTGAAAATGTCTATTCATGTTATAATAATCACCTGGTATAAAAAGTGAAAACTTATAAATAAATAATAAATGCAGCAATAAAATTTAAAATAATAAAAAAATAAAAATGCAAAATAATGGTAAAATCTAAAATAGATAAAATAAAAGATGCAAAATACTAAAATCCAATATAGATAAAATAAAAAATATAAATTTTTAAATTTCAAATCTTTCAGATATTCCAAAATTTGAAATTCCATATATTTAAAAACTATAATGAATAAACACTACTAGAAAAAATCCAAATTCGGTCGCTAAAATTGTGGTAGCTAACGAGTTTCGGTCGCTAAAATTATGGTCGCTAACGAATTTCGATCGCAAATTTGGTCGCTAACCCCTTTAGCTACCGAATTTTACCAAATTTTTTTGGTCGCTAAAACAGAAAATTCTTGTAGTGAAATATATAATAAATGCAAATATAAAATTAATAAATTAAAAATTCAAAAATCTATAAAAATTAGAAATTTGAAATGGAGACACTACATTAAGGGTCTGTTGTGCACGCGGCTTTTGAGACATTTTGGGAGCTTTTGGTAGCTTTTTAGCTTATATTAAAATTGTAGCTCCGTTCTGTACACTAACTTTTCAGAGCTATAGCTCCAATTTGAAGCTCTACCAATAGAAGCTACCATAGGTAGCGTTCAAAAAATGCTAGCAAGCTTATTTATGTCAAATTACAATTTTAACCAATAAGCAATTCATTACCCAATAGTTTACATAAATATTTTTCCTTTTATGTCATTACATAAATTTTATGACAGCTACAACTAGTTGTACCAAACACTTAAATAAAATTCACAGCTACAACTCCCACAGCTCGCTACCACTACAAGAAAAAACCCAATTACCGACCCCAATTACCGACCAACAGAGTACGGGTCGGATTTACCGACCCCATTACCGACCCCAAAATGGGGTCGGTAATATTTAGCCGTTATTGGGATCCAGGGCATTCGACAACCAAAACACCGACCACAATAAATATGGTTGGCGTTACCGACCCCATTACCGACCCCAATTGGGGTCTGTGGTTTTTTTCCCATTTTTTTTTTATTTTTATCATATTACCGACCCCATTACCGACCCCAATTGGGGTCGGTAGTTTTTTTCCATTTTTTTTTTATTTTTATTGTATTAATGATACCATTACCGACCCCAATTGGGGGTCGGTAGTTTTTTTTTTCCAATTTTTATTATTTTTTCCTTTTTTTATTATTTATTTAATATCTTTATTAAATAATTATTTATTATTTTTATAATTTAATTAATTATTTATTTAAATTATTTTAATTAATTTTTATTTTATAATTTATTTATTAATTAATTAATTTAATTACATAATTTTATAACATATTTAATTAATTTTATTTTTAATTTTTACTTCATAGTATTTTTATTAAAAATAAATTTATGTTATGATTTATAAATATTTATTTTTTCTTATTTTTTTCATTATTTTATTATTTATTTTATATTTTATTCAATATATCTTTAATTATTTATATAATATATTTATTTATTTATTTATTAAATTTAATAATTTATTTAATTAATTTAATATTTAATTTTGACTCATAGTATTTTTATTAAAAAAATTATGTTACTATTTACATTTATTTTAATTTTGAATAATTTTATTATTTTAATTAATTCATTGATTTCAATTTTTCTTGATTTAATTAATTTTATTTTTTAATTAATTAATAAATTTTTTATTATTTAATTAATTTAATATTTTTATAAAATTTCTAATTTAAATAATATTTATTCATATTGATTTCTGTTTTATTACATTTAATTACTGTTTTAATTAACTTTACCCATTTAATTTAATTTTATATTTTATATAATTAATGAATTATTCTATTTATTTATTTAATTAGTATCAATTTTTATATTAATCTTTATGTTATTAATTTACACATTTATATATAAATACTATATATATTTAATAAGTTGCATATGATAACATGAAAAGTTGTGTATCCGGATGGTACGCGCGCGGGTGAGAAACCTTCTTCACCTGGGTTCGAATCCCCTCTTCAGCATTGGGGATGAATTAATATATATGACACGTGGCGGCTTCTCATTGGCGGTGCAAAGGCGTAGCCCAGCCGGTTAAGTTGTGGCTAAGTGAGGCTGAGGTGGTGGGTTCGAGCTCTCCTGAGCACATTTTATCTAATATAATGGATTTACCGACCCCACATTGTGGTCGGTAATGGGGTCGGTAATTTCTGGACCACAAGGTCCCAGTCCCTTAATTACCGACCCCACATTGGGGTCGGTAATGGGGTCGGTAATTTCTGGACCACAAGGTCCCAGTCCCTAAATTACCGACCCACATGGGGTCGGTGATGGGGTCGGTAAATCACCGACCACAATCTCCCGTGGTCGGTTTTGGATTACCTACCAGTAATTTACCGACCCGGGTTTGGGGTCGGTAATGGGGTCGGTAAGGGCCTAAACGACCCGTAAAACCCTGTTACCGACCCCATTTTGGGGTCGGTAATCCTGACTTTTCTTGTAGTGTACAGCTAGTTGTACCAAACTAGTTGTACCAAATTCACAACTAGTTGTACCAAACTAGTTGTACCAAACACTTAAATTTTATCCGTGTGCAGAACATACCCTAAATGTAAGATGGGTTGTTCATTAATGGTTTAATATATATATAGAGATTATTGTTAAAAAAAATATCTTTAGAAATATTCAAATTAATTGTAATTTAAATATTAAAAATTCATATATATTAATTAAAGTTATAATTTTATTCCAATTGTCCAAATATATGCATCGAACCCAAAACCACCATTATTTAAGTTGCTGATAGTAATTCTATGCCTCGTTATTATTGCTGAAGCCCACAATGATAAATTCGGCCCACGTAAATTTTAGATTGGGCTTGTAATTTAGTCCACTGTAACCATCAAAGGCCATTCTATTATTACTATACATACATAGAAGTATATATACATTGTCATTTTTCATTTCAATAGACGTTACTCCTTAGGTAATTCTTTCAATAATCAGCCCGTTCTTTCCTTTTAATTTATTGTCTGGATAATATATAGTACCTGTTGTGATATATTGATTATATGTGTATGTATATGAGTAGTATTTGAGAGAGTAATAATAGCTCTTGATGATCACTTATGAAGAGGAATATGAGAAATAGAGATCATGGTAACGAAGAGTGAATGAAAGATAGATAATTTACATTCATCAAGTCACATATTTATAGGCAACAAATATGCCTATGAGCCGACTAAGTATGGTAGAGAAATCGAAATTTTCTACTTCATAGTATGACTTAGTGTACAAGTTAAGATATCTAATACATGCATGTATCTAAGGATTAGTGTAGGTGCATGCATCCATAATACTCCCCCTAGATATCTACTATACAAAGAATATGCCTCGTTAAAACCTTACTTGGAAAAAACCCTATGGGAAAAAAAATCCAAGTTAGGAAAAAGAGTACATGATTCTTGTATTTTTATTTCTCCCTCTGATCGAAACATCAGTTGAGATTCTTTAGTTGGCGCATCCCGATACTTTTCACCAACTTCTCGAATGTTGCTGTTGGTAGTGCCTTGGTAAACAAATCTGCAAGATTATCAGCTGATCGGATTTGTTGCACATCTATTTCACCATTTTTCTGCAAATCATGAGTAAAAAATAATTTTGGTGAAATATGTTTCGTTCTATCTCCTTTGATATAACCCCCTTTCAATTGCGCTATACAAGCCGGATTATCTTCATATAAAGTAATTGGAGGGTTTTTATTTTCGGACGATAACCCACAATTCGTTTCTATATAGTTAGTCATGGATCTAATCCAAACACACTCTCGACTAGCTTCATGCATTGCTATGATTTCAGCATGATTTGATGAGGTGGCTGTCAATGTTTGTTTCGTTGATCTCCACGATATTACAGTACCACCACATGTAATTAAATAGCCAGTCTGTAACTTAGCTTTATGTGGGTCTGATAAGTACCCAGCATCGGCATAGCCGATTAATTCATGTCGAGAATCGTATGAGTAAAATAGACCCATGTCAATCGTCCCTTGGAGATAGCGGAATAAATGTTTTATCCCTTTCCAATGCCGCTCAGTAGGAGATGAACTAAATCTCGCTAATAAATTTACTGCAAATGATATATCTGGTCTAGTGCAGTTTGCGAGATACATTAGTGCTCCAATGGCACTTAAATATGGGACCTGTGGCCCAAGTATTTCTTCATTCTCATCTTTTGGTCTAAATGGATCTCTTTTAGGATCAAGTGACCTTACGACCATTGGATTACTTAATGGATGTGCTTTGTCCATATAAAATCGTTTTAAGACCTTTTGGGTATAGGCCTTTTGATGGACAAGAATTCCATTCTCGAAATATTCAATTTGTAAACCAAGACACTTTCTTGTTTTTCCAAAATCTTTGATTTCGAATTCTCTTTTGAGATATTCAACAGCAATTTGAATCTCTTCAGGGGATCCAACTAGATTGATATCATCAACATATACTGCAATGATAACAAATCTTGACCCATTTTTCTTTATAAAAATGCATGGGCATATTGGATCGTTTATGTAACCCTTTTGAAGTAAGCATTCGCTTAAGCGGTTATACCACATTCTCCCAGATTGTTTAAGCCCATACAGGAATCTTTGTAATTTGATGGAATACATATGTTTTGGGTTTGCTTCATATGCCTGTGGCATTTTGAACCCTTCTGGAACTTTCATATAGATATCAGTATCTAATGTTCCATATAAATAAGCAGTAACGACGTCTGTGAGTCGTATTTCAAGTTTTTCATGTACTGCTAAACAGATAAGGTATCTGAATGTAATTACATCCATTACTGGGGAATAAGTTTCATCATAGTCAAAACCCGGTCTCTGTGAGAACCCTTGGGCGACTAATCTTGCTTTGTATCTCACAACTTCATTTTCATTGTTTCTTTTTCGTAGAAAAACCCATCTGTATCCAACTGGCTTTATATTTTCAGGTGTTTTAACAATCGGTCCAAACACATTTCTTTTAGCCAGGGAATCCAACTCTGATTGGATTGCATCTTTCCATTTGAGCCAATCATGCCTTTTCCGACATTCATCAACCGAATTTGGTTCAAAATCCTCATCATTCATAATTTCAAGTGCTGCATTGTATGAAAATGCAATATCAATAGATGTTTCTTCTCGATTCCAAACATTTTTATTTGTGACAAAATTTATAGATATTTCATCATTTTGATGATTTTGCTCTTCAAGAGTCAAGTCCCCGCAGGGCTCAGTTTTGTCACTTTTGATACTATGTATCTTATCAACATCATTATTCAATCCTCTTTTCTTTCGAGGATTTTTATCTTTGGAACCAGGAGGTCTACCACGCTTTAGGCGTGCATCAGACTCATCTTTAGCACTGATAATGTGTTCCTTTGGAACATCAATTTTGACTGGAACATTTGCTGCCGGTATATGAGATTTGGTAACCCTTTTGGAGTCACATAATGCATCGGGCAGTTCGTTTGCAATTTGTTGCAACTGTACAATTCTTTGCACTTCAAGTTCACAGTCTCTTGAACGAGGATCAAGGAAATCCAACGGGATTTTCCAATTTATATTCTTTTTCGGTTGATCCTTTTCTCCCCCTAATGTCGGGAAATGTGATTCATCGAAATGACAATCAGCATATCTTGCTGTAAATGTATCCCCTGTTAATGGTTCAAGATAACGTATTATCGAGGGTGATTCATATCCGACATATATTCCCAATCTTCGTTGGGGTCCCATTTTGGTGCGCTGGGGTGGTGCTATTGGGACATATACCGCGCAACCAAATATTCTCAAATGGGATACATTGGGTTCATGCCCAAATGTTAATTGTAATGGGGAGTATCTATGATAACTTGTCGGTCTTAATCGCACCAACATTGCTGCATGCATTATAGCATGTCCCCAAGCTGAAACTGGCAACCCAGACTTCATTAATAATGGTCTAGCGATCAACTGAAATCGTTTAATAAATGATTCAGCTAGTCCATTTTGTGTATGCACATGGGCTACAGGATGTTCGATGGCTATGCCTATCGACATACAATATTCATCAAATGTCTGGGATGAATATTCACCAGCATTATCCAAACGGATACTTTTAATTGTATGATCAGGGAACTGTGCTCGTAATCTTATGATTTGAGCTAGCAATTTCGCAAACACATGGTTGCGTGAGGACAATAATGTCACGTGGGACCATCTGGTTGAAGCATCAAGCAACACCATAAAGTATCTGAATGGCCCACAAGGTGGATCTATAGGTCCACATATATACCCTGAATTCTTTCAAGAAAACCAGGGGATTCAGTTCCCACCTTTTCTGGTGAATTTTTTACAATCAGTTTCCCTTGGGAGCAAGCAACACATATATAATCATTGTGATGCTGCATTTTTTGTCCCTTTAATGAATGGCCATGGGAATTTGTAAGGATCCGCCTCATCATTGTACATCCAGGATGACCTAGGCGATCATGCCAAATCATATATTCATTGGGAACAATAGACCTATGGTTTGCCAGGTGATAATTTTCAACAGTATTTATCCTTGTATAATATATTCCAGAGGATAAACATGGCAATTTTTCCAACACTTGTTTTATACCAGAAATGGTATTTATAATCAGCAGGTATTCATTACCTTTTGCTGTCAAAGTCTCGATATGATATCCATTTTCTCGAATATCTTTAAAACTCAACAAATTTCTTCGAGACTTGGGAGATAAGAGTGCATCTTTCACAATTAATTTTGTCCCCTTGGGGAGCTGAAGGTTGGCTATGCCAGAGCCCTCTATTATATTTGCACTTCCACTTATAGTGTTGATATTTCTATCTCCCATTTTCAAGTATGAAAAATATTGCTTATCATTTAATATCGTGTGCGTAGAAGCACTGTCTATCAGACATATTTCATTATCACCAATTTATAACCCCATTCTGGTATTTTTGAAAAAAGAAAATAACATATATCAGTAACAAAATGATAATTCATACAATACTTAGCAAAATACAAAAGGTACAGTAATACACACTACAACGGTATAATAAAACTCAAAAGGTACAATAAAACTAAAACTGCTATGCAGTGTCATTGAAGAAGTCTGCAACATCAAACTCTGGCTCTATGAGCAGATCATCGTTAGTGGCCTCAGTTGCATTCACAATAGCATTACTTGTAGTGGCAATGTCCTCAGGATTTTGTTCAGCAAAGTTTGTTTCAACCTGCTTGTTCTTTCCTTTCAACGAGTCCTGGTACAACTTTACCTAATGACCTGCTGTGCGGCATATTTGGGACCAGTGACCCTCCATACCACAACGGTGGTATTTTTCTTCAACTTTTGCTTTGCCTTTATCATTATAATCTTTTGAGGCACTGCTTTGATTGCTATTGTATGGCTTTCTTTCAGAATTCTGGTTACGTGGATATGGTTCTGGTCTTATATAGACATTACTTCTTTCACGCCCATTTCCACGACCACTACCACGACTATGTCGTCGGCCACGCCCACGAGGCCCCACACGGCCACGTCCACGACCACGATGCGATGATTCTGTGAAATTCATCTCAGGATATGCAGTACTTCCTGTCGGTCTGGACTCATGATTTTTCATCAGTAACTCATTGTTTTTCTCTGCCAGCAGTAAGCAAGTAATCAGTTCGGAGTATTCTGTGAATCCCTTTTCTCTGTACTGCTGCTGTAACAGCAAATTTGTGGCATGGAAAGTAGAGAGTGTCTTCTCTAACATATCATTTTCTGTTATTTTTTCGCCACATAATTTCAGCTGTGCTGTAATTCTGAACATGGCTGAATTAAAATCATTTATGGACTTATAGTCCTGCAGCCTTAACTGGTGCCATTCATGTCGGGCACTCGGGAGATTGATCAATATTAAATGATCATATCTTTTCTTTAAATTCTCCCATAGATCCTGTGGATCTTTTACCGTCAAATACTCTAATTTCAATCCTTCATCAAGATGATGTCGGAGAAAAATCATAGCTTTGGCACGGTCGTGGCCTGTGGCCGTATTTTCTTTCAATATAGTCATTTCAAGACCCATAGACTCCAGATGGATTTCGACATCCATTCTCCAGGATAAATAATTATTCCCGGACCTCTCCAGTGGCATGAATTCCTGTTTCGTCAGATTAGTCATATTTGTATTGGAAATAGTAGCAGTATACTCAACAGGATTTTCAGAAAGCCTCGAACGGAACTTCGGTAGGATTGGAAAAATTCCAACAGCACCCGGACAGAACTTCGGTAGGGATGGAAAACTCCAAGCGGTCGTGCTGATAACGTGTTGTGATATATTGATTATATGTGTATGTATATGAGTAGTATTTGAGAGAGTAATAATAGCTCTTGATGATCACTTATGAAGAGGAATATGAGAAATAGAGATCATGGTAACGAAGAGTGAATGAAAGATAGATAATTTACATTCATCAAGTCACATATTTATAGGCAACAAATATGCCTATGAGCCGACTAAGTATGGTAGAGAAATCGAAATTTTCTACTTCATAGTAAGACTTAGTGTACAAGTTAAGATATCTAATACATGCATATATCTAAGGATTAGTGTAGGTGCATGCATCCATAATAGTACCATCATTTTTGAACAATAATTTAAATTTCTACATTTCCAATCATAATATAAATTAAATTGTAAACTTTCTATTTGACATAAAAATAAAAATATAGTAAAGTGAAACACATGACATACAAACATATAGTAAAGTGAAAGTAAATAAAGAAAGGTGAAAAAAAATAAAAATAAAAATAAAAACTGATCTTAACCTAAGGGGAAAAATGAGTAAATAAAAGAAATCTATAATATGCTAAAGTGGAGTATTCTCCATAAAATTTTCCCTCAAAACTCCTCTCTCCTCTACATTGATTGTTCTTTATTCTTTATATCTTTTAATTTCAATCTAGTTTATATATATGCTAGTATTATCCCAGCCCGAATGGGCCGGGATATGATAACGATGGATATATATAGTTTGAATAATAAAATATTGAAATTTAATATTTGTATGTTGATCGACAATAATTAATTCACCAATAATTAAACATGAAATATCAATTGTTCAAATATATATAACTAAACGCAACTGGCATGAGGCTATGGTAGATTAAGCAAATGTCTCGGGTTCGAGCCTTTGTGTGCAGAATTATGCTTTGGGAGATGCAACTCTTCAATGCCCACCAGATCCTCGAGGAATTAGTCTTGGGCCCAATATGACCTGAGGATACCCGGTATACGCCAAAAAACTTGTTCAAATATAAATCATTGTTTTTAATATTAAAATAAACATTTTACATACATTCAATGTAGGTCATTTAATTTCAAATTGATATGAAGCATATAAAATATTTAATACAAAATATTATAAATAAATAAATAAATATTACATAATATCATGTATAATATTTAAAGATTAATTGCTAAAATATTTAAATTCATTAAACAATGTAAATAAATGCTAGATAATTAAACAATGCAAATTGGGTTTAATTCCTAAAAGCCCAATTGAGTTTCAAAATTAATAATTAAAGTTAATTATTTTTAACCCCATTAATGATCCATCACTATTCATAAGATCAAGAGATTTTATATATTATAGATATAATAAAATTATAAAGAAAAAATAGAATTAAATAGACGGATTCATTATTGCACACCCATAAAAACTTCTGAACTGAAAAGTGTAAAACAAATTATTTTTTCAAGATGGGATGTTTATTCAAAATATTTTAAATATAAATAAGAATAAAAATTTATAAAAAAATTGAATTAAATAGAGGGTGTATATCACTATATTATACACTCATGAAAACCTTTGAATTGGAAAGTGTAAAAAAAAAAAAATTAGTTTTTCAAGATAGAAATTTCATTCTAAATATTTTAATTTATTGTTACATATATTTTTTTTGGCACTATTAACTGTTTAACTTTTATTCGAATTTTTATCATAGCTATGTAAGAAAAAACATAGTCAAATGAGATCTTGTTAGATTCGTCTAATCTTGTAGTTTTAGGCAATCAACTTTTTATAACTTTTCGTTGTATACAATTTAAGTTATTAACCATTTAAAATGTGTATCGACATACGTGCTGGGTGGGTCCATAAAAAAATAATGAGACGGATGAAGTATTATTTATTTCAGTAACTAATACTAGTAATACTTTCTTGGCCTTCATTGGCTAACAAAAAACAAAAAATAAAAATAAAAAACAAACTAATAGTAATACTAATGTCTAGAGAGATGTAATGATAATGATAAAATAATAGTACTCCCTCCCTTCCGTTTTATTTGTCTTTTTAGAAACAAAAAAAGCATTCCAAAATAGTTTTCATTTTTTCTATTTATATCATACTTTTTCAATATTACCCTTATATTTTTATAAATATTACTCATAGAATATTGTGCAATTTCTCTCCACCTTAATTTTATTTCTTTTATAGATGGGGGCAGAAATGGAAAATAGGGGACTAATAATTGATTTTATTGGTATTTGGAAATTAGTCTAAAACGACCACTAAATTTGAACGGAGGGAGTAATTTTCATTATAAATTTATGCTGAATTCTAAATCTATATATATTATTATTATATTAAAGTTGAGTATTAATATTCATCCAACAATGTCATAACTCACTCCAATTAATGAAGTTAGGTTCTTCCACCGCATTATCACTACCTCGCCCATGTGTACTATATGTGGGGATCAAGTTGAATCTTGGCAGCATGCAATATTTATGTGTCCTTGGGCGCGCCAGGTGTGGGGTTATTGGAACTCATTGGAGTGCTGAGGGGTTGGTTTATGGCTTGCAGAATCCTTAGGTGAAGTTTCAGTTACTTGCTTTGTGGTGCGGTTGATCTCTACGTTGGGTTGTCATTTGCATCGTTTTCTGGCCACTGATTAAAGCTACCAGGAGTGTTAGATTACGCTTTTAAACTTGTGAGATTCAGACATATCTTTAGAGAGGGCAATCGTGTAGCGGACGCCTTGGCGAAGATGGCAACAAGTAAGGAGGAATATTTCACAACTTGGGCGTCGTCCCCCCACGATTAATCCCATGGATCATGGCATTTAGCTCTTCACTTCCGCTTTCTTAGGTTTATTTTATTTTATTTTTTTTCTCTTTCTTTGCCTGCCTTGATGGCGATGTTCACAAAAAGAATTATTCATCCAACAAAATTTCCTCCCAAAACTCATGTTCTTTTTAATTTATTACTACATTAAATTCTTTAATTCATTTCAATATAAATCATCCACATTAATTACTCTTCATATCATCTCTTTTCTATATGAATAACTATAAAAAATTTATAAAAAAATAAAATGAATTAAATAGAGTGTACATGTATATCATTGTTACACACTTATAAAACCCTTAGATTGAAAAGTATATAAAAAAAATATATTCTTTTAAAAACTAGGAGTTTTAATTTGAGAAGACTTTATTTTATGGGATAAACTGATAAAGTACTAGTGAAATCATTGCATACTAGGTTCTTTACTGGCTATGGTGGAAAACATGCTGAACATAAATAAAAAATCCTTACAAAGGTATGGCTAAGTTTCTATTATTTTGAACAGTTACATTACTTTATTTTTTCTTATATCATTTTTTTTGCCCGGCGCATAGCGTTGGCAGGTTATTCTAGTGAATTCAAATAGATGAGTTGTTAAACGAGTTGTGCACGCTCAAGTAGTTGAGAAGGAATATCAAAATAAAATTAGCTTGACTCGTTAAGCTTAACCAACGAGTTGGGCTTGAATTTTTATGAATCAACTTCAACTGAGATCAAATTTAAGTGGATTTTGGATGTGCGATATGAAATAGATTATTTGATTATTGCTTTTTGAAAACACAAAAAATCAGATTTGCAGCACCATTTTTGGGCGGTTAAACTGATTATTTACATTTTGAAAACGCAATAATCAAATATTCTATTTTTCTACCGCTTATCCAAACATCGTCTAAAACTAACTAACTATAACTAAATTTCATTAGTTCAAAAGTGAGTCAGAACTGAAGTTTCTTTTTTGGAACGGGAAAAAAATATGGGCGCCCCTAGGGTTTCCTCTCGGGCGACTCGAAATTCTCCAGCGACTCATTCAACGGCTCTTCTTGACCCTGGTGGAACGCTGCTGAAGGTCGTTCCTGTATCTGTCTCGCCTCCATTGGCCGTGTGTACGGGGGATGGGAGTCCTCCGCCGTCTGGTTCGTTCAGGGATGCGGTGCTGATTAATTCGGAGTCTGAGCCGTCGCAACCTACGGCTCCTTCGCCGGCTCCTTGTGATTGGCTTAAGGAGAATATGGCGTTTATTGATAGGGATGGTCCACATCATAGGTGTCCCAAGATTCGGTTTTGTAAACCGGTGCTTGACGAACTTTTTGAATCATGGCAAGATACGCTAATCCTGAAAGTTTTAGGGCTTTCAGTTGGTTACATCACTCTGCAGGAGAGGCTCACGCGTGCATGGAAGTTATCGGGCGCGTTTGAGTTGCTGGATGTTGGTCACAGATGCTTTTACTCTAAGTTTGCTAACCCAATGGATCGTGAAAAGGTGTTGACGGGGGGGCCATGGATGGTTTTCGACCATTGCTTGGCAATTAAAAGGTGGTCTGCGGATTTTCATCCTAGGAGTTCCAAAGTGAATACGGTTCAAACGTGGGTTAGGTTTTCCGACCTTAAGCAAGCGTTTTATACGGAAAACGCTCTTCGAGTAATTTTCGTAGCCTTGGGAACACTTGTTAAAGTTGACAGGAACACCACGGGCATCTTCAGGGGGCGTATGCTCGGGCCTGTGTAGAGATTGATCTTGACAAACCATTATTGGGGATGTTAAAGGTCGAGGGTGATCTAGTTCATGTTGCATATGAAGGCCTTCATATACTTTGTATGCAATGCGCTCGTTACGGACATACCCAGGATCGGTGTCCGAACCCTCGTCCTAAGACTTGTGCTGGGAAACCACTCACATCGGATGCTAGTAATACGGTGCCGGCCCAGGAGGCTGGTAATACTGAATCTTCTCATATGGATGCTGAGGCGCAGGGTTCTGGGGGGAATAGTGTGGAGAGGAATTCTCATGCTGTGGAGAAGGAAGGATTGGTGGACTTAGGTGTTGGTGAATGGATGGTGGTTAAGAGGAGGAAGGCTCGCTCGGGAAGACCGGGGAATCATAGGGGGGCAAATACGATGGATTCTAAGCCACACCAGGCAGAGGAGGGGATGTCGCTGTCTAAAGCTCCTCATGGCTCTACGAAATCGGGCCTTGCAGCTAGAGGAGGCTCGGGAGGCTGATCCCCTGGTCACCTCAGAGATGCCAGCGGGTAGTGATGAACCCGTTATGGAGGAGAGTAAAAAGGATGAAGGGGTCAGTGGGCCTTTGGTTAATCATCCCGGAACTGCAGGACTTATGGAGGCGTCTACGGCGGATCATGGCTCTGAGATTGATGCTCCTACTCGGGCCCCTGTGGTGGAAAGTTTGCAGGGTCGGAGTGATGCCAAGACAAAAAATTCGACTAGACTAAAAAAGATGTTGCATGGGGTACATAAGAACCGGGTAGTGAAAAAACCCGGGCGTGGAGATGAGGGGACAGTGGGTGGCAAAATTGATGCTGACAAACACTTTCCCACAAAGTACAGACACTTGTTGACGGGTGGTGTGACTCTTGAGGCTTCGGCCACTTCTGGCTTAGGAAGGTGGTTGGAGGAAGGAGGGGATAAGAGTAAGGAATCTGTTATGGTGGTTGGAGGCGGACAGGAAGGAATGGAGAATTCTTCTAACTTAGATTTGGCCGTGGTGCCACAATGATTGTCTTCAAAGATTTTACGATTGTAACACCCCGGATTTGGTAACCCAGGCCGAGGTGTCACCGCCGCATCTCCCTAGCAAGACACGGATTCCCGAGCTCGCTAAGGAGGTGCAAGGCTTATGGATATGCAAAGTTTTAAAAACATTCAACAATGAATCCGGAATTTATTAATACTTCAATCAAAGTACGATAGTAAAAATCATCATGCATGGATAAGGTAAATGCAGCGGAAAAGTAATCACGGCCAACACGGCCAAAACCTCGGGTTAAACAGACCCGGTAAAAACAGTAATACGATGCAGAAAGCGAAAATGTTCATAAATAATTCCCCCCAAGTGTATGCGTATGCGTCACTCGACATACTCTGTAAAAGAAAAATGACAACGGTTGTCAGTATAAAAATATACTGAGTAAGTTAATTCCTAACTAACAAATAAAAGGGATTACATGTGTTTAAACTAAAGATTTCGCTTCCCATACATAAATTTAAAACACATAATTCATTTGCAGCGGAAAACATGATTGAAGGGCATAATTTTAAAAGCGTAATTAAAAGCATAACTTAAGATGCATAATTTTAAATACATAATTTAAAAACATGATAGTACGATTTAAGCATAATGGAACACTCACGCAAGTCTTTTACATTTTATCCCGTAGACTAAGAAGAGGACACCATACCGGGAGATCACTAACGAGGCAATCTCAACATAGGACCACTAACGAGGCAGTCCAAACAATGGGAGACCACTAACGAGGCAGTCTAAAAAAGATAGTAGGACCACTAACGAGGCGATCCAAAAATACAGCGCGCGAGATCACTAACGAGGCAATCTCAGATAGTAAGGAGACCACTAATGAGACAGTCTCAAAGATAATGATAGCAAGAAGATCGGCTCAGCCTAGTGAACGGGATTTTTCGAAAGCTCATATTTCAATGTTATCAAATGATCGATATCGCGTTTTCATAGTTCGAGTTTTCTCAAGTTCGAAAAATCCTATTCGAGGCAGTTTACGCCTTCCTTAATTAAAAATTCGTCTTTACACCAAAAATTCTGAAATTTTTACAGTAGTTCAAAACACACACACACGAACAACTTTCATGTTTTAAGTTTTTGGAAATAAGGTTCCGAAGTGAGTCGAAATTCGAGTTCATTGCAAAGAATGATTTCTTTCTTAAAAACTGGTTCCGTCACAGGTTCGTGCAACGCCGATTAAAAATTCATTTCAAAACCAATTAATGCGAAATTTTTACAGTAACTACAAAACACATTAAGGAACAACTTTCATGTTTTAAGAATTTGGAAATAATGAATTCTTGGTACTCAAAAATCGACCACAACTCACTGCATACTCACGGGCTCCGAATAGGTTTAAAAATAGTTCTGAAAATTCGACCGTTTGACATATCAAATGAACACAAAAATATGTGAAATTTTATATGCATATTCTAGACACAATTATCTACAAATTTTGTTTAGGTATGCAAAGTTGAATCATTCGAAAAATGGGTGAAAAACATGCATCAAGTCGAGTAAGGGAAACTGTCACAGTTTAAAAATGTTCGGGTTGTCACAGAAAGTTTACGGCGTGATTTGGGATAGCAAATCTTAATGTCAATGGCTGAAATTTGGACACAAGATAGATAAAGGTGTTAGAAACAACTTTTATGCTGAAACGTTTTCGGTTTGAATTCCCGAAGGTTGAGTTTTAGGCGAGTCTTTGAAATTGGATGAAAATAGGGTTTTTGAAAACCGATTTTTGTTACAAGCCTATATCTCGAGTTTTAAACTACAAACAACCACGAAAATTTGTGATTAAGGTTTTAACTTACCGATTTGAAGATTAGGGTTACTGGGATGGGTATACGGATGCTCTAGGGTCGCGACGAACGGCCAATCCTTCCGATCGCTTTTCGTTCGTTTTCCGGCGTGAAATCGTAGTAAAGGAAACGGGTTAGCTTTTGAGTTTCTAAGTGTTATGGACGAATTAAAATGTTAAACCATGGCTTACCAAGAGTCTAGAGGGCAGGGCTTGGTTCCTCTCGCCTCGTCGTCGCCGGAATGTTCGTCGGAAAGTGGATTCGGAGAGCTTTTGGCTTGGAGAGGAAGAATAAAGGGTGGCTAGGGTTTGTTTTCTGGAAAATATGGGGAAGGGGCGGCCACACAGTCCCTATAACCTTCCCCCACTGCCTTGATCCGTTTCCCCTTGATAGGGGACGGATTTTTGGCAAGAAAATCACCATGGAAGGAAAGTTTACACCTCCTGCACCTCTGGCGCACTGGTGACGCGCACCTTTTGCTATGGCCGTGCAGAGCACGCGTGGACTGCCCTGGAGTCGCGACACCTCCGTCCGCGCGGTGGCCGCGCGGCAGCGCGCGGAGGGCGCGGGCCGGCCGGACCGGCCGGTTCGGCGGTCCGCGTGTTCTGTCGGGTCTTTCCTTGCTTTCCCCTATCGGTTTTCTACGTGTTAGCTCGATTCCTTGGGTCGTCTCCGGTTCGGAATCTTTACCTTAAACTTGTTACGAGTTCGGCTTATCGCTCGTAACATTTCCGTGTCCTAATTAGTCTAGTCTAAATTGGTTCCAACTCCTCCTATCGTCCTTGTGATCTATTTCGTGATTTATTTCGCGACTGAACTTAGAAATTAGTTCCAAGCTGCCTACGTACCCTGTGAAGGGATCAAGTCATGACCTAGTTCAAAACAATTTGAATTTGTTTTCCCTCGGGTGTTACATCCTCCCCCCCTTAAAAATACAGTTATGTCCCCATAACTGTGGTCGGGTCATCTTGGAAGAGGGTAGGGTAACGTTGTCTCATGTCGGCTTCCAATTCCCAGGTCGCCGTTTCTGT
This sequence comes from Hygrophila difformis, assembly GCA_030278955.1. Lineage (NCBI taxonomy): Eukaryota > Viridiplantae > Streptophyta > Magnoliopsida > Lamiales > Acanthaceae > Hygrophila > Hygrophila difformis. The sequence continues at coordinate 51,815,192 of JAOANR010000003.1, forward strand.
CTCGTGGTTAGACCACAGGACCTTGACCATCTTTACAGATTTATTTCTTGTCACCCTCTCCTTGTAGTCGAGTATTTGCACCGGGGTTTCTTCATAGGTCAAGTCATCATCCAATTCGATTACGTCCGGTTGGAGTACATGGGACGTGTCGGGCACATACTTCTTCAATTGGGAGACGTGAAACATGTTATGGACACGTGCTAGTTGAGGCGGCAGTGCTAGCCGGTACGCTAGATTCCCTACTCTTTCGAGGATCTCATATGGGCCTATGTATCGTGGGCTCAGTTTCCCTCGCTTGCCGAAGCGCATTACCCCCTTCATCGGTGAGACTTTCAGCATGACCTTGTCACCGACTTGGAATTCCAAGTCCTGCCGTCTCACGTCCGCATAACTCTTTTGCCGGTCCTGAGCGGCTCTCATCTTCCCCTGGATAACCTTAACTTGCTGAGCCATGTCCTCCACCAGTTGCGGTCCTACCGTCATTATTCGATCGTTCTCTTCCCAGCTCAATGGGCTCCGGCATCTTCGTCCATACAGATAGTGTCTCCAAATCTTTAAGGCAAACACGACCGCGGCCAACTCCAGGTCGTGCGTCGGGTAATTTTCCTCATGTGGTTTTAGTTGGCGAGATGCGTATGCTATAACCTTTTGATCTTGCATTAGCACGCATCCTAGTCCCTCCTTCGAGACGTCACTGTACACCTTGAAGTCACCACCCTCTGATGGTAATGTCAATACTGGCGCCGTGGTAAGTCTTTTCTTCAGTTCCTGAAATGCGGCTTCACACTCGCTGGTCCAGTCGTACTTCGTCCCTTTCTTCAACAGTCGAGTCAACGGGCGGGAAATTTTCGAGAAATCCTTTACAAATCTCCTATAGTATCCCGCCAATCCAAGAAAGCTCCTTATCTCCGTTGGATTCTTCGGCGGCACCCACTCGGTCACTGCCGAGATCTTTGCTGGGTCTACTGCCACTCCGTTGGCGGATACTATATGCCCGAGAAATGCCACTTCCCTTAACCAGAAGTCGCACTTGGACAGTTTACCATACAGTTGGTTCGCTCGTAAGATCCCTAGCACTCTGTGTAAGTGCTCGGAATGTTCCTCTTCACCTTTCGAGTAGATCAAGATGTCATCTATGAACACCACCACGCATTGATCTAACAATTCTCGAAATACGTTATTCATGAGATTCATGAACATAGCTGGGGCGTTTGTTAGCCCAAAAGATAGCACCGTGAACTCGTAGTGTCCATACCGAGTCCTGAACGCCGTCTTTGGGATGTCCTTTTCGGCGATCCTCAATTGATGAAATCCCGAGCATAAGTCGATCTTTGAGAATACCGTAGCTCCCTTTAGCTGATCGAACAAATCTTCGATCCGGGGCAACGGGTACTTGTTTTTGACGGTAACTTGATTGAGTCCTCTATAGTCGATGCACAGTCGTAACCCTCCGTCCTTCTTTTTGACGAACAAGACCGGTGCTCCCCATGGGGACGTGCTCGGTCTGATGTATCCCTTCTCTAGCAACTCCTCGAGTTGCTCCTTTAGTTCCTTCATTTCTAGTGGCGCCATGCGGTAAGGAGCCTTCGAAACAAGCTCCGTCCCCGGGATGAGGTCTATTGTGAATTCAATGTCTCTCTTGGGTGGCATACCGGGAACGTCTTCAGGGAACACATCTGGGTATTCCCTCACCACTGGGATGTCGTCGATCTTGACCCCCCTCAGCTTCCAGGTTGTGAATGTAGCATGCGTATAGCGCGTAACCCTTCCGCACTAAGCTGCATATCTTGAGGGCGTTGACTATTTTGTTAGACTTCTTAGGGGGTTGGGAGTAGAAGATAACCTTCCTTCCCCTATTCTTTGATAGCGTGATCTTTTGCTTTTGGCATTCAATCACGGCCTTATAACGGGTTAGCCAATCCATCCCTAGTATGACGTCGAAGTCTCTGACGTCGAATTCTACCAAGTTTGCGAAAAATTCTATGTTTTTTATTACCACAGGTATTCCGTTATAACGCTTAGAGTAGGCTATTCCTTCTCCCGAAGGCAGTTGGATTCCTAAGCTAATCATTTCGCACTTAGGTAGATCTAGTTCAGCTACAACCCTCGAAGATAATATGGAGCAACTGGCTCCGGAATCAAATAAAACTCTAAGCGGAGTACTTAGGACGTGAAAGGTACCTGCCATCAGTCACCCTGCGCGGGTATGTCAGCCTGGTTGATCACGTTCAACCTCCCCATCGGCCTCCCCTGATTGGCCGGCTGGTTCTGATTCGGATTTGCATTCTGTTGCTGGTTCGGAGGGCGCTGGTTCGGGTTCGGAGGGGGCCGATACCCTTGATTGTTGCCGTTCCTGACTCCTTGATTGAACGGCTCATTGGGTCCAATGACCAAATCTTCTCTCTTTGTGATATTCTCGAGCCGAGTTCGACATTCCTCCCTCCTGTGACCCATGCGGCCGCACCGGAAACATTCGCCCACCTGAGGACACCTCCTCACCAGGTGCGGCCTGCCGCACCTCGGACAGGGTGGCACTCGCCCTCCTTGGTTGAAATTCCGACCATTGTTGTTCTGAACATTCCCGTTCGGCCCTCGCCGAAAGTTGTCTCCACCAGCAGTATTGCCCGTCCTATTGTCCCGGTTTCTCTTGTCTAGTCCCTGTATCCCTCGGCTAGATTCTCCTGCAGTCTTTCTCTTTAGCTGCTGTACTCGTGCGGCCGCCACCGCACGGTCGTAGACAGCTTGTAAGTCTGGGTAGTTAACTCCGGTGATCACCTCCCGAATCAACAAATTCAACCCCATTTCGAATTTCTGCGCCTTCTCCCCGTCTGTGGGTACCATCCGAGGCGCAAATCTTACCAGTTCCTTAAATCGAGCATAGTATTCTTGAACGGTTTTCTCCCCTTGTTTCAGGGATGAAAACTCTTCGTACAGTGCTGCCTTAGTACTCATTAGGTAGAAGCGCTCCTGGAGTAACTCCATGAACTCGTTCCACGAGTACGGTTCGTCGTCTTCGCCAAGTTTCCCCTGAGTAGCTTGCCACCATTCGTGGGGCTCGCCACCCAGATAGTATGAGGCCACGTGAACCTTCTCCCCTTCCGGGCATCTCACCGCATTCAGTAATTTGTCAAAAGTCCTCAACCATTCCTCAAGCTTAGATGGATCCTCCTCCCCTACGTAGTAGGGAGGTCGGTAGGGGTTTACCGAAGCCAGGTAATTGATCCTTGCTTCCGGCGGGGGTGCCGCGGCAGCTCCGCCCTGGTTAACGTAAGCATTGCCCAGTGCGATCAGTAGTTCCTCTATGTTCCTCAGTCGCCCTTCCGCAGGGTTGGGCATCGGGCCCGCTGGGTTTGGCGCCTCAACGTTAGGTGCTTGCTCATTGGGTTGTCCTGGTGTGTCGTGGGTGTTGGGGGTGGCAGGGAAGGTCCTTCCTCGTCCTCTAGGTGCCATCCTGTTATCACCATACGAGCACAAGTAGGTTTAGAGTTCTGGGGAGTTGATGGAGTGTTGGGAGAAAATGCTTTGCTAGATTGGACGATGCCTACTAATAGTTGGTTAAGATTTGCATCTATTCGCTCATTCATTTATGTTAAGGGTGTAAAGTTTGTAGCGTCGAGACCCTGAGTTTTAGAATTTAGGGTTTTAGGTACTTTGCCGATTTGTCGTGCGTATGTTGCTTGTTTGTTGTTGTCTCGTTCCATTGGTTTGTTGAGATTCAATGAAATAAAACGTGAAGACTGCGCATAGAATAGATGCTTGTGAACTTTATTGTTTAGTAGGGAACTTTATCCGGTACAAACGATAGGAATCAAAATGCTAAGGATAGTTCGGGGAAATAGAAAAGGAGAACAATAGGAATAATGTATCAAAAATCTCTAATCCTGAGGAGGATAGGTGGTCGGGTCCTCCATGGGGTCATCCTCATCACTCGATTCCTCGATGGTGCCCGTGCCAAGGGGCCCATGGAACACTGGGATGGCGGGCCAACTGGGCCCAGCAGCAGGAGCATGATCAATGATAGCAGCTGGAGTTTGGACGGCTGCAGGGACAGTGACAGGATCAATAACGGGGCTAGCTACAGGAGGAGTTCCCGGGTTGAAAGGGGCAGGTGGAAGCAGATCATCCTTCAGGTGATGCAGTTGATGTCCCAAGACCCCTGCTTGGGTCTCTACGTCGTCAATCTGGGTCCGAAGCTCAGTCTCGCGGGTCTGGAGTTCGTTGATTTGGATTTGGAGTTGGGTTACATATTGATATCCTGCTTGGCCCAGATTATTTAGGTGGCCCAAGTTAGCTTCCATTTGTTCTACCCTTAGTCTGAAGTTGTTCACGTTTTGAGGAGATTCGAGGTATGCTTCAATCAACCTCATTAGTAGGTTGATCATGTTCACGTTTGGGGCGGTCATCTATTGTTAACAAGGTAGGTTAAGGTTAGAATATGTTTTAGGCAAGATTAGTTATGCACGAATTTAAATCTATATGCAACATGCAAGTGCAAGTCCCCCTTTTCCCCATTTAAAAATGCAATCTATCCATTTATTTAAAATAAATCTACTTCATGGGTAAGGATAAAAGTTGGGCCTCTATAGTGGGCCAAAAATTTAATATTTCTTTTCTTGGCTAAAACGTCGGGCTATGAATAAATTTTTGGACTAAATAAAATTAGTGGTCTTTAAAAGTAATATACTAAAAAAAATATTACTAGGGTTTAAAATATTAGTATGAAAATAATTATAATAATAATATTACTAATAATAATAATAACTTCAAAATAAAATTCCGGGCTCTGATACCAACTTGTAACACCCCGGATTTGGTAACCCAGGCCGAGGTGTCACCGCCGCATCTCCCTAGCAAGACACGGATTCCCGAGCTCGCTAAGGAGGTGCAAGGCTTATGGGTAAACAAAGTTTTAAAAACATTCAACAATGAATCCGGAATTTATTAATATTTCAATCAAAGTACGATAGTAAAAATCATCATGCATGGATAAGGTAAATGCAGCGGAAAAGTAATCACGGCCAACACGGCCAAAACCTCGGGTTAAAGAGACCCGGTAAAAACAGTAATACGGTGCAGAAAGCGAAAATGTTCATAAATAATTCCCCTCAAGTGTATGCGTATGCGTCACTCGACATACTCTGTAAAAGAAAAATGACAACGGTTGTCAGTATAAAAATATACTGAGTAAGTTAATTCCTAACTAACAAATAAAAGGGGTTACATGTGTTTAAACTAAAGATTTCGCTTCCCATACATAAATTTAAAACACATAATTCATTTGCAGCGGAAAACATGATTGAAGGGCATAATTTTAAAAGCGTAATTAAAAGCATAACTTAAGATGCATAATTTTAAATACATAATTTAAAAACATGATAAGTACGATTTAAGCATAATGGAACACTCACGCAAATCTTTTACATTTTATCCCGTAGACTAAGAAGAGGACACCATACCGGGAGATCACTAACGAGGCAATCTCAACATAGGACCACTAACGAGGCAGTCCAAACAATGGGAGACCACTAACGAGGCAGTCTCAAAAAGATAGTAGGACCACTAACGAGGCGATCCAAAAATACAGCGCGCGAGATCACTAACGAGGCAATCTCAGATAGTAAGGAGACCACTAACGAGGCAGTCTCAAAGATAATGATAGCATGAAGATCGGCTCAGCCTAGTGAACGGGATTTTTCGAAAGCTCATATTTCAATGTTATCAAATGATCGATATCGCGTTTTCATAGTTCGAGTTTTCTCAAGTTCGAAAAATCCTATTCGAGGCAGTTTACGCCTTTCTTAATTAAAAATTCGTCTTTACACCAAAAATTCTGAAATTTTTACAGTAGTTCAAAACACACACACACGAACAACTTTCATGTTTTAAGTTTTTGGAAATAAGGTTCCGAAGTGAGTCGAAATTCGAGTTCATTGCAAAGAATGATTTCTGTCTTAAAAACTGGTTCCGTCACAGGTTCGTGCAACGCCGATTAAAAATTCATTTCAAAACCAATTGATGCGAAATTTTTACAGTAACTACAAAACACGTTAAGGAACAACTTTCATGTTTTAAGAATTTGGAAATAATGAATTATTGGTACTCAAAAATCGACCACAACTCACTGCATACTCGCGGGCTCCGAATAGGTTTAAAAACAGTTCTGAAAATTCGACCGTTTGACATATCAAATGAACACCAAAATCCGTGAAATTTTATATGTATATTCTAGACACAATTATCTACAACTTTTGTTTAGGTATGCAAAGTTGAATCATTCGAAAAATGGGTGAAAAACATGCATCAAGTCGAGTAAGGGAAACTGTCACAGTTTAAAAATGTTCGGGTTGTCACAGAAAGTTTACGGCGTGATTTGGGATAGCAAATCTTAATGTCAACGGCTGAAATTTGGACACAAGATATATAAAGGTGTTAGGAACAACTTTTATGTTGAAAAGTTTTCGGTTTGAATTTTCGAAGGTCGAGTTTTAGGCGAGTCTTTGAAATTGGACGAAAATAGGGTTTTTGAAAACCGATTTTTGTTACAAGCCTATATCTCGAGTTTTAAACAACAAACAACCACGAAAATTTGTGAGTAAGGTTTTAACTTACCGATTTGAAGATTAGGGTTACTGGGATGGGTATCCGGATGCTCTAGGGTCGCGACGAACGGCCAATCCTTCCGATCGCTTTTCGTTCGTTTTCCGGCGTGAAATCGTAGTAAAGGAAACGGGTTAGCTTTTGAGTTTCTAAGTGTTATGGACGAATTAAAATGTTAAACCATGGCTTACCAAGAGTCTAGAGGGCAGGGCTTGGTTCCTCTCGCCTCGTCGTCGCCGGAATGTTCGTCGGTAAGTGGATTCGGAGAGCTTTTGGCTTGGAGAGGAAGAATAAAGGGTGGCTAGGGTTTGTTTTCTGGAAAATATGGGGAAGGGGCGGCCACACAGTCCCCATAACCTTCCCCCACTGCCTTGATCCGTTTCCCCTTGATAGGGGACGGATTTTTGGCAAGAAAATCACCATGGAAGGAAAGTTTACACCTCCTGCACCTCTGGCGCGCTGGTGACGCGCACCTTTTGCTATGGCCGCGCGGAGCACGCGTGGACTGCCCTGGAGTCGCGACACCTCCGTCCGCGCGGTGGCCGTGCGGCAGCGCGCGAAGGGCGCGGGCCGGCCGGACCGGCCGGTTCGGCGGTCCGCGTGTTCTGTCGGGTCTTTCCTTGCTTTCCCCTATCGGTTTTCTACGTGTTAGCTCGATTCCTTGGGTCGTCTCCGGTTCGGAATCTTTACCTTAAACTTGTTACGAGTTCGGCTTATCGCTCGTAACATTTCCGTATCCTAATTAGCCTAGTCTAAATTGGTTCCAACTCCTCCTATCGTCCTTGTGATCTATTTCGTGATTTATTTCGCGACTGAACTTAGAAATTAGTTCCAAGCTGCCTACGTACCCTGTGAAGGGATCAAGTCATGACGTAGTTCAAAAGAATTTGAATTTGTTTTCCCTCGGGTGTTACAACGGTGCTTGCATGGAATATACGTGGCGCCATGCATAAAACCACCCAACGCCACGCTGTGGATCTTCTTCGGCTTTATAAGCCATCGGTTCTTATTTTGATGGAACCTCGGGGACTATTTGCTCGTCTTCGGGTATTTTTTTATCGCCTCAATTACAATGTTATACACATTGAGGAGTGTGTTGGTCGCGCTGGGGGCATTTGGATTCTATATCGTGTCGGCTCACCATATTCATTCTCAGTCCGTGATGTCAGGCCGAGATTGGTTACGCTAATGGTTTCATGTGGTGCTGCCTCCTGGAATATGTCCTGCATTTATGGGGATCCCTGTGTGAGAGGGCGCCTGGTTAACTGGAACCACATGCGCCAGGTTAGTGCGGTGGTTCAGGGACCTTGGCTCTCGATTGGCGATTGGAATGATATAGCTTATGTATCGGAGTCAGTGGGCATGCGAGAGAACCCCAGGCAATGTGAGATCTTTCGAGACATGCTTAATGATTGTGGACTCTACCCGCTTCATACGATCGGTGATTCCTTCACATGGCAAAGGAACACGACGGGAGGGCCTATAGCTCGTAAAAGGTTGGATCGGGCAGTCGCTAACTTGCATTGGGGGACGGTATTCCCTCAAGGTTATGTGGAAGTGCTGACACGGCGAGCATCCGATCACAACGCTCTATTCCTTCGATGTTCTCAGCCGGTGGTCATGGTTGGTGATAATGGCCAAAATTGACCATATTTTCAATCTATTTCCGTGTCTAAACATGGGCATTTGATCGCATTCCGGTCTTATTTAAATAAGAAAGCAGTTGAATTTGACAGATATGTGCAAGTTATATAAATAATAAGCTGGTATTGAAAAATACAAAAATATTGCTATTTTATTAAATTTGTGTTAAAAAAACAAAAACATGATAAAAATATTAAAAATCCCACATTTGATAATTATGGTTTGTAGTGTCTGTTCGGTGGAACATGGGTCCATTAAACGGAACACAAGCAAAATAATCAAATGGAGTAAATATCCTTATTTGTATTATTTTATATTTTGATGTATATATTTATATTTTTACTTTTATTTTTATTTTTATTTTTATATCTATTTTTATTTCCTTCTTAATTTAAAAATTAATTGGTCCACTAATCACTAATAAATTTTAACTAAATGCAGGTGATCTGGCCCAAGAAAATTAATAGTCCAGCTCCCATTCAAATTGATCCAATTCCTCAAGCCCATTACACACATCTCCACTCAGGCCCATACCACTCCAAGCCCAATCCATTCACCCCATCCCAAACCCTAACCCTAACCCTAACCCTGCCTTCCGGCGCCGCCACCACCGCCGGGGACCTTTTCCGGCCATCCCTCCGGCGACGCCTTACAGCCACCTCCATCCCATTTCAACCTCCACCACCAACACCGCCCCATCTCAGCTCTCCCGTCGCCACCGCACCTCCACCACTGTCCGTCGCCCCCGCAACCACCATCTCCGGCCGGCCATCCGAACACCCACAGCCCCACCACCAGCTTCTGCCGCCACCACCTCAAACCAGCGCTGCCACCACCATTCCCGTCTCCAACCATCCGCCTTTCCAAATCCGGCCACCACCCCCTCCGATGGCTCACCTCCGTCCATGCACCCAGCGCCGACAACCCCCCAACTCCACCACCATCGTCCTCCGGCGAAATCCGCCACCATCTCGTCCATCATCAACACAAGCAGGCGGAATCCTCAACTCCAACAGCCCGCCGCCGGCCACCACCTTCAAGCCACGGCCGTCGCCATCCCAGATCTGTCCGCGCCACCAGCCTCCATCTCCGGCATCCATTCCGGCATCGTCATCACCACCACACCCATCCACTTCCTGCAATTCCGATTCCGGCGAGCTCCAGCCCGCTGCCCTCATCGTCGTCGCACTCCGGCAGCACCACCATCGACTCCGGGGGCCTCATCTCGCCGACCACCACCTCCTCCTCCTTTTTATTCCATCCAGCCCTCAACAGCCCAACAAGAAAAATGGGGGAAGGAAGAAAGAACAAAGAAGAACTTGTCGAGAGAGAGAGAAAAGAAAATAAGAGAGGAAAGAGAAGAGGGAGGAAAGAGGAAAGAGAGATAAAATTTATCCGAACCTCGGGACCCCAGTCGCTAGACTGTGCCTCGCGACTGGAAAAAAATGGCTAGCGACTGTGAGAGAGGTCTCGCGACACATGGCTAGGGACAGACCAAAAATGAGTCTCGCAACAGATGTCTCGCGCCACAGAGCTCTCACGCCACAGAGTTTCTGGACATGGGACAAGTCACGTGAGGTGCCCCATCCCACTCAAATTTTGAATTCCCCATGTGCTTAATGAATGAGCGAGTCCTGGACCTCAGCTCCCCCAGTGCAATAATTTTCGTCTTTTCTTCCGGACCTCCAGCTCCCGGCCCTTTGCATCGCAGAACTCAAAACTAAAAATGCAATTATGTGTTGTGTCGCTAGCCAGATTTGTTTCACGACACAATATTTTGCTTAGCGACACATGGGCCTTAAATAGGCCTAGGGCTTAATTCCACTCATCTATAAATATATCCTCCCACCCCTTGAACAGTAGCTACATACCCATTTTTTTTAGTTTTCTTACTGTGTTGTTCTTGGAGGCATCCAAGGTGCTCTCCAAAATTTATTAATCTAGTGTAGATGGCGTAATGCCCATGTAATTTTTATTTTCAGTTTTAGTTCCTTAGCTTAGGCAATAAATGGGTTTATAGTATTGTAGCCATTATTTTATATTATTTCCAGCTTATTAGTGTAATTTTAGGTTTAAATCACCTAATCAATGGGTGTGTTTGAATCTTATTTTGGTTTTGTTGAAATCAAAGATATTGTTCCACAAAAATTTGTTATGGATCACTTCCATAATATTTATTGCTTTATTTTTGCATTTTTGGTCACTTGACCATTTTTATTATTTTTAGTTAGGTTTAATGCTTTATTTAGATTTAATAAATGTATAAACTATAAACACTTTACATTAATCCCTTGATAGATTTAGTGTAAGTTTTATTTTAATTTAGTTTGTTAGCTTAGTAGACTTTTATTCTTGTTGCTAGTACTAGTCTTTGTTTTCTTTATTTTATTTTATTTATCCTGTTCTTTTTTTTTTTCCTTTAGTTTTTAGGTAGTGTTTCTTTTTTAGTTTTATTTTTATTTTTGATACATTAGATCTAGAGAGGGATGATATTTGAGTGTTTGTGCATATATAAAAATTTCATTTCCTATATTGTATTGCATCACGTTGTAACCCCACGGGTTGCAACGTAATATTCCCGTTGTGATCCCACGGATCACACCGTATTTTTATGCAATGCAATATAAGGCGTTATGCTGCCAAAATTTTAAAAAAAAAATTTCAGAACCCAGTCGCCAGACCCACCTGTCGCGAGACCACGTCTCGCGACACACTTTCGAGACTCGCGACTGGGGATCAAACACTTAAAAAAAATTTCAAAACCCAGTCGCCAGACCCACCTGTCGCGAGACCAAGTCTCGCGACACACTTTCGAGACTCGCGACTGGGGATCAAATACTTTGAAAAATTTTCAGAAAAGCCTCGTGTCGCCAGACCCCTGTCGCGAGATCACGTCTCGCGACACAATTCTTGTTTAGCGACACGAAGCCCAAGCCTTGAAAAATTCTAAAACTCCACCTGTCACGAGCCTAGGTTCGCGACACAATTTATGGTCTCACGACTGGGTCCTCATCTCTTTTAATTTCCAAAAATTCTGACTTCCAACCCCCATGTCGCCAGACCCGTGTCGCGAGACCACATCTCGCGACACAATTTTTGTCTAGCGACACGGAAACCCTAAATTTCTAAAAATCCAATTTCTTTTATTTCCCACCTCTCATGTCGTGATCCTCCCGTCGTGCACGGTTCACGACGCAATTTCTGTCTCATGACATGTATGGCACTCTCTTGCCAAATTTTTATTCTCCATCTCTTCACATTAATTAATTGAACCTTTATATTAATATTTTGAGATGGAAATCCAGTGATCTCAACCCATGATAAATTTGATGTAAAGAATTTTGTTCAATTCCCATTAAAAGATTTTTCTACAAAATTAAACTCTAATGATCTAAGTATATATTCCGGACTGTAATTAATTAATTATGGAATGAGTGATTATTTAGACCATAAAGAGTAATTATGGATTAATTTCCATACCCTTGCATGAGAAATCAATGTCTCTCATACAAGATGACACAAAAATATTTTCTTTTATTTATTTTGTCTTTACCTGTGTTGTGTGAAATGAATAGTGAAAAATATCATAGAATAATGTTGGTGAACGGTCCCTTTACCGGGAAATGAAGTAGCCCGTAGTCTGTGTATTAGTTACTATTTATTATTTTGCATGGTTTGGATAGTGACCGACGAGGTCAGGCGAACGGTCCCTTTACCGGGAAATGAAGTAGCCACTCAGTCAGTCCCTGTCTGAATACAGTTTTATTTTCTTATTTTATTTTCAAACCCAAATCTCAAGTTGTGCTAACACTAGTTGACAGAGGTCAATGTCATCTGGTAATTAAGACAGTAAGAGAGCATGTAGGTTTTCATCCCAATTCACAGACAGTGAGTGGTCTGAATGACAGCGACCACTGTCATTTTGATCAGTTTACTGTCTAAAATCATCCCACCTGGAATAATCAGGACCTGGATAGCAGATGTTTGCAGTCCGGATTATCCTGATTATTTTTTACATCTTTTTAGCCAAATAAATTCTTCTCATCTCCAGCTATTTCCATCTCTGTGTTTCACATTCTGTCTAAACCCACTTTATATTTTGGGTTAATTTAATTTTACACTTCTCAAATAAAATTATGCATGATACTATTATGTAAATATTGTGGTCATAAATATTTTGGGATCCTTCCCTTGGACATAGAAGTCTTGATTTTTAATCAGATGTCTCATGATAAATTTCCAACAAAAATTCATTTATAAAATCCGGATCTAAATAAGGGATAAATTCCTCAGTTATGACTAATTCATGTTCTACCGGGGGTTAATTTTGGGAAATTAGAAGCAGAGTCAGCGATTATGTCTCATCTAGACTGAAAGGGTCTGTGTTCTTATTGAGAGTCTAGTACTTGTTTAGGGAATGATTTTCAAAATAAATTATTTTCCAAAATTGTTGTATATTGGAAATTTTATATTAAATATTGCACTGAATCAGAGTCCACTTGGAATCAGATAAGGTGTGATAGATAATACTAGAAGAACAACATGTGGGCCTTGGTTATTTTCTAAGATAGGGTTGAGTATTCTTTCAACTACTATCCTCTTCTGCCAAAGCCTATTTTTGAGTCCTGAGTGAGTGCATCCGGAACGAACTAATTTATTAGTTCGTTTCATTAGTTTGTATCTCATAACCACCCGGAAGGAAGTGAACACTGCGAGCGGTTCACCGAGATCTGGGAATTCTTGATCCACATCCAGTCATTCAGACTAGGGGCTTTCATTTACTACCAGTACGAAGCTTTTGAAATTTCCGAGTGATAGGATTTTAAAATGCTTTCTTTACTACTTTCTTTTAATCAATTTCGTAGAGGTCACTCGGATGTGTCACTAGATCTTCTAACTGCTACTAGGACTGAGAGTTAAGGGATAGTTCAGGGTTTGATTAGAATCTTTGGGTGTGACCGGGGGAATGATGGGAGTACTTGGCATCTCAATAAATGATTTGTCAAGTGTTGCTTGTCCACCACGGATGAATAATATGTCTTAGCAGGGCCATGCGAGGACAGTTATGAGTCTGTGGTATCTTAGATTTTGATTTCTTAAGAATATGTAAATTCTAACTGTAAGTACCTGTCTTAAAGGGAACATAGTACAGAAAGCATGAGAGTTAGCTAACTGAAGGATTATCCCAAACAAAGATCTGTGTATTAAAATGGAAGTTTAACTGTGTTTCATCTGAATCTTGTCCAATTTTTATTATTTTCTTCCTGTCCCTTCTGTCTCATTTTAAATCTGCTTTCTTAGAATAATTTTAATCGCTTTCTTAGAATAATTTTATTGCTTTCTTATATTAAATTTAATTCGCTTTCTAGAGCAATTTTATCTGCTTTATTTCATTGCTTTCATAGCTTAGAATTAAATTATGTCAAGTAGATGGTAGTTTAAACACAAACTTGAATCGAGTAACCGAGTGGAAAATCTTATAAAATGACGTGGGCCCTGCTTCTATCGCACATCCTCCAGTGAATGATCCGGTACTTACTATAAATACAACAATTTTTGACTCCGTGCGCTTTCGGGGGCACAGTTTCTTAACACGAGTAAATAAAAACGTGACAACCTATAAATATATCCCTAATCCCAACTCCGCCTTCATAAAGTGATTTCATTAAATAAAATCTAAACCGGGATAAACTCTTATTTTATTTTCTCAAAAATACTCGTGTGGCAAAATTGTCAAAAGTTTCATGGCGTCGTTGCCGGGGGAGGATGCAGCGTCGTTTATTAAGAGAATTACACTCCTGATTACTCATAGTTAGTTTGGTGTATTTATTTCAGAACGGAGAAGTACCCTCAAATTAATTAAACATTTAGAGTACTAAGACTCTAAATGTGAGGATGTTGATTTGAGGGGAAAACCTAACCAATTGGGTATTCTTTCTTGCAGGAATCATGGAGCCACCAAAAAGAAAATAACAGCTTCAAACGGGACAAGCCACGGCCACCATCTCCACTTGCCGTCACCCCTGTCCCCGTTTCCATCATCTTCACCACCACCGGACAAGCCACTGCCACCATCTCACTCACCGTCGCCCCTGTCCAACTAAGCATCAAAACAGGTTCCCGGTTGGATTAGTTCTGTAATTGACCGAAGATTATATCCGGAATTTAAAGAAACTTAAGATCCGGAATAATTTTCACAAGCACGGAATTAATTCAACCTAAATTCTTGCATGTCAGAATAATTTTATCATTATTTATATTACTATATATATATATAAAACCTTCTTGTGCATATTATATTAAATAATTCGGGTATGTATCAATTAACTCACATTTAGAGTACTAAGACTCTAAATGTGAGGATGTTGATATTTTTTGAGAAAATTCGATAACTTATTCGGTGTTTGCTTTGCAGGAATTTGTGGAACTACCAAATAGAAAATTAAAGCTTCAAAAAGGTTCCCGATTGGATTGATTCTGTGATTAATTGAAAGTATTCTTGGAATTTAAAGCAATTTAAAATCCGGAATAACTTTTATAAGCAGAATTAATCCAACCTAATTTATGCAAGTAGATTAAATTTTATTTGTGTTTAGAAAATCCAAGAAAATGTGGTCGAACAATTTTGATGAAAATGAGAATTTTTCTAAGTATTGGGTATCGAACAATCGCTTTGTTCGATGAACCAAACGATCACACATAGCCAAAATCGTCGAACACATAAGTGGTTTGACGAAAAGGCTATCGGAATTATGTTCCTAGCTTTTGTGTAAATATTGTTCCCCTCCCTCCCTCCTCTTTTATCTTATTTTGATTTCAATAATTTGTTTAAGTAGGAATTGACTAACTCACATTTCGAGCAAGGCTCAAAATGTGAGGATGTTGATTCTTCACTTAAATATTTCTAAAAAAATGTTTTATTTTTATTTTGTTTATTTTTATTATTTTATACCCAGCACAAAGCATGTATAAATTTGTCAAAGGAATTCGCATATAAGATTTTGGTTGATGATTAAATTTTCAAACTTTTAAATTGGGATAATATAATTGAAGACATGCATGATATGAATTTTTTAGGTTTTAAGCTATAAAAATTTAATGATATCATCATCTTGTTCGGTCATGAGTCCTCATGTTGAGAATTTAATTGAATAGATTGTAAGGATTTTTCAAAGATTAAATTTAAGAATATTGTATGACATGAACCAACCATTACATGTGAGATTTGAACCATGAGTCACTTTTACTCATTTCTTTTATTTGATGTGTGAAAATTATTTTAATTAAAGGAAACTAGAACTTGCGATTGGGACCGATTCAAGACCATGCCATATTCCAAAAATCGAGCATATGATCGAGGCACATAGAAAACCAAATTTTTGGCATTCTTTTGAAATCCAAACCCAAAAATATTTTCCCTTTAGGATTAACCACTTTGAGCCTTAAGCCTAATTTTTCTTTGAAGCCCTCTATATTTTTCCAAGCCTTCTAAAAAGACCAAATATATCAAATCCAAGTGTGCAAAAATGAATTTGATCAAGGCATTATAATATACGATCATCAATTCATCAATCGGTATTCAAAAATCCGATCAAAAAAAAAACAGAGAGAGAAAAGAAAGAAAGATGTTGATCTCATTTCAACAAAAATAAATTGCAAATGACGAAGCAATTAGACATAGTCTAATGTCATGCAAGAAGAAAAGAAAAGCTAAAGAAAGAAAAAAAAAAATAAATAATAAAAAAAATAAGAAAAAAATAATGATGATCATAAATTTTAAATAAAAATATGCCAAGTTAAGATAAAATAAATTCTTGCCACTTTTTAGCCCAATAATTCTCATTCTTACCAAATGTTACAACCGTATGCCCCGTTATAACCCTTGAATAAGACCTCATGATCTCGATTTAAAGAATGAGCCGGTGGCGAGTTTATCCAATTGCAAGCTTATGGGATAATTTAATTAAATTTGATTATGAGCGTTCATGATGAAACCCAAATTTTGAGAGTGAGTGGAATTTCCGATTATACTATATGTGAGGCCTCATTTCTAATTTATATTCATGTCATGCTTTAATTCTATAATTAAATCAATGATTATTTTTAAACATGATATTCATGAAGAATTATCAATAATGACTGATTTGTAGGCCTGATTAAGTGAGAAATATCATTTCATTAAACACTGCAATCAAGAGAATTTAATACTTGTAGTTTTTGATTGTCTTATCCCAATCTAAAAAGAATGAAATTTTTGAAGCCACGAAAATAGATTGAATATGCAGCGTCTATGCTCTTAGGAGCACTGACTCTGACTGCTCGGGGACGATCAGTATTAAATGTGAGGATGTTGATAATGGCCAAAATTGACCATTATTTTCAATCTATTTTCGTGTCTAAACATGCGCATTTGATCGCATTCCGGTCTTATTTAAATAAGAAAGCAGTAGAATTTGACAGATATGTGCAAGTTATATAAATAATAAGCAGGTATTGAAAAATACAAAAATATTGCTATTTTATTAAATTTGTGTTAAAAATCCAAAAACATGATAAAAATATTAAAAATCACACATTTGATAATTATGGTTTGTAGTGTCTGTTCGGTGGAACATGAGTCCATTAAACGGAACACAAGCAAAATAATCAAATGGAGTAAATATCCTTATTTATATTATTTTATATTTTGATGTACATATTTATATTTTTACTTTTATTTTTATTTTTATTTTTATATCTATTTTTATTTCCTTCTTAATTTAATAATTAATTGGTCCACTAATCACTAATCAATTTTAACTAAATGCAGGTGATCTGGCCCAAGAAAATTAATAGTCCTGCTCCCATTTAAATTGATCCAATTCCTCAAGCCCATTACACACATCTCCACTCAGGCCCATACCACTTCAAGCCCAATCCATTCACCCCATCCCAAACCCTAACCCTAACCCTAACCCTGCCTTCCGGCGCCGCCACCACCGCCGGGGACCTTTTCCGGCCATCCCTCCGGCGATGCCTCACAGCCACCTCCATCCCATTTCAACCTCCACCACCAACACCGCCCCATCTCAGCTCTCCCGTCGCCACCGCACCTCCACCACTGTCCGTCGCCCCCGCAACCACCATCTCCGGCCGGCCATCCGAACACCCACAGCCCCACCACCAGCTTCTGCGGCCACCACCTCAAACCAGCGCTGCCACCTCCATTCCCGTCTCCAACCATCCGCCTTTCCAAATCCGGCCACAACCCCCTCCGATGGCTCACCTCCGTCCACGCACCCAACGCCGACAGCCCCCCAACTCCACCACCATCATCCTCCGGCGAAATCCGCCACCATCTCGTCCATCATCAACACAAGCAGGCAGAATCCTCAACTCCAACAGCCCGCCGCCGGCCACCACCTTCAAGCCACGGCCATCGCCATCCCAGATCTGTCCGCGCCACCAGCCTCCATCTCCGACATCCATTCTGGCATCGCCATCACCACCACACCCATCCACTTCCTGCAATTCCGATTTCCAGCGAGCTCCAGCCCTCTGCCCTCATCGTCGTCGCACTCCGGCGGCACCACCATCGACTCCGGGGGCCTCATCTCGCCGGCCACCACCTCCTCCTCCTTCTTATTCCATCCAGCCCTCAACAGCCCAACAAGAAAAATGGGGGAAGGAAGAAAGAACAAAGAAGAACTTGTCGAGAGAGAGAAAAGAAAATAAGAGAGGAAAGAGAAGAGGGAGGAAAGAGGAAAGAGAGATAAAATTTATCCGGACCTCGGGACCCCAGTCGCTAGACTGTGCCTCGCGACTGGAAAAAAATGGCTAGCGACTGTGAGAGAGGTCTCGCGACACATGGCTAGGGACAGACCAAAAATGAGTCTCGCAACAGATGTCTCGCGCCACAGAGCTCTCACGCCACAGACTTTCAGGACATGGGACAAGTCACGTGAGGTGCCCCATCCCACTCAAATTTTGAATTCCCCATGTGCTTAATGAATGAGGGAGTCCTGGACCTCAGCTCCCCCAGTGCAATAATTTTCGTCTTTTCTTCCGGACCTCCAGCTCCCGGCCCTTTAGATCGCAGACCTCAAAATTAAAAATGCAATTATGTGTTGTGTCGCTAGCTAGATTTGTTTCACGACACAACATTTTGCTTAGCGACACATGGGCCTTAAATAGGCCTAGGGCTTAATTCCACTCATCTTAAATATATCCTCCCACCCCTTGAACAGTAGCTTCAGACCCATTTTTTTTAGTTTTCTTACTGTGTTGTTCTTGGAGGCACCCAAGGTGCTCTCCAAAATTTATTAATCTATTGTAGCTGGCATAATGCCCATGTAATTTTTATTTTCAGTTTTAGTTCCTTAGCTTAGGCAATAAATGGGTTTATAGTATTATAGCCATTATTTTATATTATTTCCAGTTTTTAGTGTAATTTTAGGTTTAAATCACCCTGGTCGAATTTCCTTTTTCCTGAAATCATTTCTTTAAGAAATTTAGCATAGACGGGCATTTCTGAAATCATTGTGACCAAGGGAATAGTGATCTCAACAGCTTTCAATCTTTCCAGAAATTTCTTGAATTTAAGATCCTGTTCCTTATTTTTAAGACGTGCAGGGTATGGCACCCGTGGCATATACTTATTATCATCTAAATGTTTTGGCGGTGAAGGGTCAGAAATTGTACCTTCACCTTTACCATTTCTAGCCTTGTCTCCTGCAGCTTCAGTCTGCAAATTGGCTGTTTCTATTTCTGCATCATCTGCTTCTTCATCAGCAGCATTGTCCTTCCCAGATTCATTTCCTTTTTCCATATAATCATTTCCTTTGGGCCCAGCCAATGTTTTTTCAGATTTCAAAGTGATTGCCTTGCACTGTGGGTTTTTCTCTGCTGCGCTCGGCAATGCTCCTTTGTCCCGTTTTTGCATTTCACTAGCCATTTGAGTTACTTGGGTCTCCACATTTCTGATGGAGGCCTGCAACTGTGTATTAATCTCCTTCTGACTTGTGATGAAATCAGTCATCAGATTTTCCAGCCTTGATGGAGGCTTTTGGTTCTGATTCTGATTCTGGTTCCACTGGCCCTGATTAGGTATGAACTGTGGCTGGGGTTGGAAGTTCTGGAAGTTTTGGCTAGGCTGCTGGAAATTTGTGTGGGGTCTTTGTTGGATTTGAGGCTGAAAGTTCTGGTTTTGGAAATTTTGTCCTCTGTTCTGATTAAATCCTTGATTCTGCTGAGGGTTGAACTGTTGTGGCTTTTCAGAAGGTGGGAGTTGAGGGCATTGTTGTTGGAATATGACAAATTCGGGTGTCTGTTTGGCAAAGCTCCTGCAAAATTACAGCTTTCGGATACGACTTGTTCACATGTGTCAGTTGCATGAGCACCCTGGCATAGTCCACAAATCATATCTGTTTGTTGTCCTTGAGCAGAGCTGCCGGCTCCTTGATTTACAGACAATGCCGCCACTTGCTCTTGCAGCTTCTCAATATCTGTCTTCTCCGCTGTACCTACAGCACAAAGTCCACGGGGAGGGGCATCATTAGTGCTCTCATCATTCAATCCGGACCTATTCACACTCATTGTTTCAATTTTGGCCCATGCTTGATCCATGGGCATGTGCAACAGGTGTTGTTCTCCTGCAGCATCTAACATATGCTTCCATGCGTGTGTCAGTCCATTGTAAAACTTTCTTAACTGTTCCCATCCCTGAAAACCGTGCTGAGGACATTTCCTCAACAGATTCATAAACATCTCCTTTGCATCATACAACGATTCTTCAGGCCTCATCTTGAACTCAGAGATCTTCGACCTTCCTTCATCCACCTTCCATTCTGGGAAGTATTTCACCAAGAAATTCCTTACAATATCCTCCCATGTGCTCCTTTGGTTTACTGGCAATGACTTATACCAGGTTTTTGCTCCACTACACAATGAGAACGGGAACAACATCATCCTAATGGTGTTCTGAGAAACGCCCTGATTCTTGATCGTGTTGCAGAGTTCCAAGAATGTCGCCAAGTGATCATGCGGATCTTCATGATTGGCCCCTGCAAAATGGCTATTCTGCACCAGGTTGATCAAAGCAGGCTTGAGTTCGAAGTTCCTAGCCATAATTGGTGCTCTGCCTGGCACGTTCAAGTATGGTTCTATGATAGGTTGCATGTAATCAACAGTAGCAGGCTGCTGATTGTTTCCTGGGCCTCCTTGATATTGTCCCTGATACGGTCCTTGGTATTGGTCATGTGGGTTGAAGTTCTGGTTGGGATAGAAATTTCTCGGATCATTGTGATCTTGCGGGTTTGGATTATACTGGTTTGGATTGAACTGGTTGGGATTCTGATACTGGTGATTCTGAAAGTTAGGGTCATTTTGGAAATTTTGGTTATTGGGGTTGTTTTGGGGATTTGGTGGAGGCACTTTGAAGGGTTGTTGCTCGAGATTTGGTGGGTTTCCTCCTCCCTGGATGATCTGAGGAGAGGGATCCTCCAAGTTCTCGTCATCAACGTCTTTTGGGTCCTCTTGGATATTTTGGAGTGGTGGGTTAGGTGGTATGTTTGGGGGAATGCCTTGGAGAGAGTAGTGCTTGCCTTTCCCGTTCTTTCCTTAGCTTCTGTCCTCAGACGACGAGCTGTTTTCTCGATTTCTGCATTGAACGGGATTTCGGCTGGGGTCTCCTTTCTCTTTTGCATAGAACAACGGTCTCAGCTATGACAGTACCTGCATATTCCCCAGGTTAGAATTGGTTCGATCGTGTATACATAGTTATAGATATAAGCTAACTATGAGCAATCAGGAATGTAATTCTCTAATAAAACGGCTCTGCATCCTCCCCGGCAACGGCGCCATGAAACTTTTTGACAAGTTTCATTAACACGAGTATTTTTATAAAATATATCAAGTTTGAATTTATTAAATGAAAAGAGTTATGATTCTTGGGAAGGGGTTTAAGGATATATTCCACTTTTTATTACTCATGTGGGAGACTTTGATCTCAAATGGCGTTGTGGAACTCCCCGGCATGAAACTTTTGACAATTCCATGCCATGGAGATCCTTGCCATGAAACTTTTGACTAGTTCCCACTATATGAGTATTTTCTGAAACACAATAATCCCGGTTTTCAATTTTATTTAAAGAAACCAATTTATGAAGATGGAGTTGGGATTAGGGATATATTTAAAGGTTGTCACGTTTTTATTACTCGTGTTAAGAAACTGTGCCCCCGAAATCGCACGGTGTCAAAAATTGCAGTAATTTATAGTAAGACCGGATCGTTCACTGGAGGATGTGCGATAGAAGCAGGTCCCATGTCGTTTTACTAGATTTTCCACTCGTATTGCTCGAATCGGTTTTGAAGTTGGACTAACAACTACATAACTGAATTTAATCTACATTATGAAAGCAGTTAAATAAGCTAAAGGACATGCTGATATATAAAAAAACAATAAAAAACTGTAAATCTATGCTATAGCATCCATGAAGCTGATTCAAAATGATGACAGAATGGACAGGGAGAAAAGAATAAAAATTGGACAAGGTTTAGATAAAACATGATTAAACTTCCATTTTTATACACAGATCTTTGTTTGGGATAATCCTGTCAGAAAGCTAATTCTCATGCTCTCAGCACCATGTTCCCTTTAACAGACAGGTACTTATAGTGTGAGTTTACATGTTCTTAAGACCACAAGTTCTAAGATACCACAGATTCATAACTGCCCCGGCCAGGGTATGATATTTCATCTGTGGTGGTCAAGCAACACCTGTCAAGTCATTAGTTGAATTGCCTGCTATCATTCCCCCGCGTCACACCCAAAGTTTCTAATCGAACCCTGAACTATCCCTTAACTCTCAGTCCTAGTAGCAGTTAGAAGATCTAGAGACACATCCGAGTGACCTCTACGAAAGCAATTAAAAGAAAGCAGTAAATAAAGCATTTAAAATCCTATCACTCAAAAGTTTCAAAAGCTTCGTACTGGTAGTAAAAGAAAGCCCCCAGTCAGGATGACTGGATGTGAATCAAGAATTCCCAGATCTTGGTGAACCGCTCGCAGTGTTCACTTCCTTCCGGGTGTTTATGAGATACAAACTAATGAAACGAACTAATAGGTTAGTTCGTTCCGGATGCACTCATTCAGGACTCAAAAATAGGCTTTGGCAGAAGAGGATATTAGTTGAAAGAATACTCAACCCTACCTTAGAAAATAACCAAGGCCTATGTATTGTTCATCTAGAATTATCTAACACACTGTATTTGAATCCAAGTGGATCCCATCTCGGTGTGATAGTTAAGACTAAATTCCCAATACACAGCAATTTCGGAAAATAATAAATGTGAAAACCATTCCCTAAACAGGTACTAGACTCTCAATAAGAACACAGACCCTTTCGGTCTAGAAGAGACCTAATCGCTGACTCTGCTTCTAATTTCCCAAAAATTAACCCTTGACAGAATATGAACTAGACATAACTGAGGAATTTATCCTTTACTCAGATCCGGATTTTATAAATGAATTTTTGTTAGAAGTTTAATATGCAGTATCTATTTTAAATCTAGACTTCTAATGTCCAAGGGAAGGATCCCAAAATATTACGGACCACAGTAACTACGTAATAATATCATGCATAAAGATATATGGAAGTGTAAAATTAATCAACCCAAAATATAATGGTGGGTTTAGACAGAATGCGTGACACAGAATGAGGTGGCCGTGAGGCCAAAAGGGTGGCAGAGTAATCAGGTGGAATGCAAACATCTGCTTTCCAACTTCCCAACTACTCGGATGGAGCGAATTTAGACAGCAGAAACCCTAAAATGGCAGTGTCGCTACCAGTTGGGCCCTTACTGTCTGCGAATTCTGATAAAAACCTACATGCTTCCTTTCAGCAATATTCATTAGCTAATATTGACAGATATTAACCAACTTATATTACAGATTGGAATTTTGGGTTTAGAAATTAAGGCAAAGAGAATAAAACTGTATTTGGACAGTAATTAACCGAGTGGCTACTTCATTTCCCGGTGAAAGGACCGTTCGCCTGACCTCGTTAGTTATTATCCAAACCATGCAAAATAACAAACGGTAATTAATATACAAATTACGGGCTACTTTATTTCCCGGTGAGGGGACCGTTCGCCGACATTATTCTGTAATATCTCTCACTGTTTGTTCATACATCACGAAAAAGGATAAACTAAAATAAAAATAAAAATAAAATAAAGACAATACCTTGTATGAGAGACATTGGTTTCTCATGCAAGGTTATGGAATCAATCCATAATTAATGTCTTAAATAATCCTTCACACCATAATTAATTACAGTCCGGATTATCTGCTTAAGGCATTAAGGTTTTGTTTATAGAAAAATATTTTAGGGAGAATTGAACAAAGATCATTTAATCAAAGTAATTATCGATCTTAATCATTGCTAATTATGATCTTTAATTATTGACTTAAGGGTTCAATTAATTAATGACGAAAATGGAGAAATGGAAAATCTGGCAGTGCTGCCAATTACGACGCTATACAGATATTACGACGCTATCCTAGGACAGCGTTGTGGGGATAGCGTCGTCATGGACTGGTGATAGAGGTAAAAATCTTGGTGTTTAAGGAGTTTATGTACGACGCGAAACATGATTACGACGCTATCCTAAGGTAGCGTCGTAGTGTTAGTATCGTGCATGGGAATGTAGAATAGAGGTGCTATGACGCTATGCATGCCCTACGACGTTAAACGTGGTTTACGTCGTAAGGTCTAGCGTCGTAGTGAGGAGAGATGGTTTTGAAAGAGGAAGAAGTTGCTACGACGCTATACACTAAATTACGACGCTATCCTAGGATAGTGTCGTAGGTGTAGCGTCGTAGGTGGGTTTTCTGAAGAGTTAGAAAAAGGGGAGGGTTACGACGTTATGCACTAAATTACGACGCTATCCTAGGATAGTGTCGTGGTCATAGCGTCGTAGGTGGTTTTTATGAAAATGATAAGTTTTGGGGTCCTACGTCCTTAGACAAAAGTTACGACGCTATCAATGGATAGCGACGTAGGTCTAGTGCCGTAGGGCAAATTTTGTTCACGTTCTGAAGTAACTACGACGTCAAACTCCGCCCTACGTCGCTATCAGTGGATATCGTCGTAGGGCGGTTAGCGTTGTAGCTAACTCAGTTTGTGTTGTTGGTCAGGTAATGCAATCTATGCGATTGCAAACCCTATTTTCAAGTTCGTGGTTCATCGATGCAAGAACAGTGATAAAATAAAGGGAAAACAGTAAGCCAAAATGTAGAAAAACATGGCATAATAAGCTAAAAACACACACCCATGAACCACAAACCCAAATAAGGGTTTTCAACCATAAAAGATATGCATAAGAACCAAAAATAAAGAAAGAAAACAAAAAACCCATTTGCAAAAGAAAATAAAATGACCGAATGGTCATTAAACAAAAAATAAAGCAAGTAAATCCATGGAATCATTTCCATTTCATGTTTTTGGGACTCTTTGAAGCTTAACTTCCCATTTTTCATAAAATGGTTTGATAATACCCATCATTTGGGTATTTCAAACTTAAATAAGACTTTAACAAAACTGAAATAAGAGAAAACAGTATGAAACTGGCTACACTAACTTGGAAACATAAAGAAAACCACTAATCTAAACAAAATACAAACTAAACTAAGCTAAACTACATGCATAATTTAAATAATATAAGAAAAATAAATTCTAACTAACTAACCTAACTACACACTGCTCAAGAACACCAGTTGCCTCCAAGTGTAGGGAATGTATGAAGTGACAAGACTTGGGAGTCAACACCTCTATATATAGGCGAGAAACCCTAGGCCCATGGGCCCCCAGGCCCTTGAATTTGAATTCTGCAGCTTGGTACGACGCTATACTTGGCTTCGTCGCTATCTTCATTACGATGCTATGGGTACTGCGTCGTAGTCTTCCATCTCAAAACACTCTGTCTCCAAATGGACAGCTTACGACGCTATACTCCATTACGTCGCTACACTTGAGTACGACGCTATGCTGGCTCAGCGTCGTAGTTCTTCCTTCAGAGTCTTGTCTCCATTTCTGCCTACGGCGCTATGCTCGACTACGACGCTATACATGCTCAGCGTCGTAGTTGTGGCTAGCGTCGTATTTTCCTGGAAAATTTGACTTTTTGTGGGTTGTCAATTCTTTTCCCATCTTTTTGTTTCCTTTTTCTTTTCTTTTCTTTTTCTCATGTTTTTGGATTTTTCTAACATAAATGTGTAATAAAATTACATATTTATGCATTTCTCATACCAGCTCAATATTTTCACAGATATGCATAAATCAGTCCAATTCTACTGCTTTCTTATTTAATATAAGACCGGAATGCGATCAAATGCCCGTTTCAGACACGGAAATGGATTGAAAATAATGGACATTTCTGGCCATTATGACCATCCTCACATTTAATACTGATCGTCCCCGAGTAGTCATAGTCAATGTTCCTAAGAACACGGACTCTACATATTCAATTCATTTTCGTGGCTTCATAAATTTCATTCTTTTTGGATTGGGATAAGACAATCAAAAACTACAAGTATTAAATTCCCTTGATTGCAGTGTTTAATGAAATGATACTTGCTCACTACATCGGGCCTACAAATCAAGCATTATTGTCAATCCTTCATGAACATCATGTTTGAGAAATGCAAAGATTAAGAATGAGAATTAAGGTATGACACAAATATAATTAATGGAACAGAGCCTCACATATAAGAGAATCGGAAAATTCACTCACTCTCAATTGGGTTTTAATCATTGAATGCTCAAAATCAAATTCAATTTAAATTGTTCCATAGGCTTGCAATCAGACCAACTCGCCACCGGCTCATTTCCTCAAATCGAGATCTCGAGGTCTTATTTAAGGGTTGTAATGGGGCATAGGGTTGTAACATTAGGTGAGGAAGGGAATTATTGGGCTAAGAAGTGGCAAGAATTAATACTATCATAACTTGGCATTTTTATTTAAAACTTATGATCATCAATATTTCTTCTTTCTTTTGCTTTTCTTTACTATTGCATGACATTAGACTATGTCTAATTGCTTTGTCATTTGCAATTTATTTTTGTTGAATTGAATTCAACAATTTTTTTTTGAATCGGCTTATAGCATTACCGATTAATACATTTTTGATGATCACAAATTTAATGCCTTGATAAAATTCATTCTTGCACACTTGGGTTTGAATTTTTTGGTATTTTTATAGGGCTTGGAAAAATATAGAGGGTTTCAAAGAAAAATTAGGCTTAAAGGCTCAAAGTGGTTAATCCTAAGGGGAAAATATTTTTGGGTTTGGATTTCAAACGAAGGCCAAAATTTTGGGTTTCTAAGTGCCTCGATCATATGCTCGATTTCGGGAGTATGGCATTGTCTTGAATCGGTCCCAATCGCAAGTTCTAGTTTCCTTTAATCAAATTGATTCACACATCAAAGAAGATAAATGAGTGAAAATGACTCATGGCTCAATTCTCACAAGGTTGGATTGATTCATGTCATACAACATTCTAAAAGTTAATCAAAGCTTAATTCTAACAATTTATTCAATCGAAATTTTCAACATGAAGATTTATTACCCAATAAGCTGATCGCATCATTAAATTTTTATAGCTCAAAACCTCAGGAATTCATGTCATGCATGTTCTCAATTATATTATCCCAACTTAAAAGTTTGAAAATTTAATCACAAGCCTAAATTCAACATGTGAATTTAGAGCAGGTTTATGCATACTTTTTGCTGGTTATTTAATTTAAAGCAGTAAAAGAGGCACTGCTGACATACGGAGTATGTCAACAGCATATTTTTGGCCTGACAGTCAGTTATTCATCTCGGACTGTCAGACATCTTTTCAAGAAGAGAATAAACAAATAAAATTTGTTTGCGGATCTCAAAGCTTGAGTTCCATTCATGGAAAGCGATAAATTACATCATTTACAAGAGATTCTTATGCAGTTAGTACGAACCTGCATACAAAACAAGAATTCCCTCATATGATGTTTACAATAAAATAAAATAAAGCATTTTAGGATTCATTTTTTCCTCCCAGTCCTCCGCTCCTAGGGAAATAAGAATCTGCTCCAGTGGATGAAGCTTGTTAAGTCGCAAGCAGGCACCAGCCGTTATGTTCTTCCAGGGTTGCTCCCATCATTGGGCAGTAGATCTGGTCTGCCTGGCCATGGAATAGACCAGGGGAGTCCAGGTTATTTGCCATCCATCCGAGGGTGTTGGTGGACGTGTAGACAAAGACCGACTTATCAGTTATCATTTCTTCGAGCATTTTGATCCCTAGACGAATTTGGCTCTCCTCATGCTTACTTAACAACATCAGTCCTCGCACAAAGATTGACGCTTTGTGATTATCCTCTATCCCTAGTTGCAGCATCTCGCAGGCTTGCTCTTCATCCCCTCCTGTAAATGCTTCTATTGCCGGGACGATCTGAAGGTTGAAATTTTCAGCCTCCATGCATTTTTGTAGAAATTCCTCCTTCTGCCTCCGAATACGTTGTTGCCACATTTTCACGGAGGAGAGTTCCAGTTCACACCGCTTGTAGACGAACGTGAGATCGCCTGCGTCCCTCAGCTTTGTGCAAGTTTCCTTAGCTCTAAACACTTCATTCATCTCATCCTTCCCGATTCGGGAGAGGATTTCTCCTAGCAGCTCTAGTGGAAGGTCCAGCAGTTGGGTCCCTCCGGGCACTGGGTCTGGGATGTTGTCCCTGAAAAGATAGAGAGTCATGAATCCAATTTTATAATTTTCTCGGAAATCATTCAAGTTTGGAAACCAACATCCTCACATTTAGAGCTTTGCTCTAGATGTGAGATTATTAAATTTCCAACTTGAATTTTTAATATAAAGCATAGGTAAAACAAAAATGGTCATAGACCAAAAATCTTTTTAATGGGCTATAGGGCCCAAAACTTGATTTTCCAATTTTTAAACAATCCCGAGGTGATTGTTGAGAGTGCAATGGAATGGAATCGATGAATGTGCAATTGGTGACGCGGCGGCTCGGAACTGCTCAACTTGAATTGTTTGGAAATGAGAAATGGGCAGTTCAAGTGATAAAAATAAGTAAAATCATATTTTAATTTAAAGGGTTGACCAAATTTATTTTATAAAAGATGGGATTTTTGTGGTCCCAATTTTTGGAATTTTCTAAGTGATAACAGTCCACATGATGAGAAGAGACTGCTATTTTATTACACTAGTTTATATTCTATTGGGAACAAAACAAGTTGGTTAATCTTAAATAGACAGAACTACCTACTATTTTGTCTTTTTCAAAAAGGTCACTTTCCTTTGAAAAAGTGGTAAGCTCCCATTGGGTGCTTGTACCATGTTTCCAAAAACAAGCAAACATTTATTCCCAAAAGATTTTGTCATGCTGCTAACAGGTATGCCAAAAGGAACACCCAAATGAATGCTCCCTTTGTCCACAACAGCAAGCGAAAATCATTATTAACACAAAATTAAACCCCAACAGGGTTTGAACAAAAATACACACTCAAGTTTGTCAAGATCTTAGAAAAACTAACAACATCATGGTGCTCAAAGTAACACCCTAATGCTCATCGGTTCACTTTTTCAGTTTTTGGGTTTCAAAATTTCAAACCCTAACTGCTCTTAACCAAAGTTTTGTGGGTTTCAAAAATCAAAAATTCCACAAGTTTTTAAACATTGATAATCTCAAACAGTAACAAAAACTCAAATAATCCCTGCCTATTCATGCTCGGTTAACACAGGTAGTGCCAAAAGAAAACTGAAAATACTCTTCCTACTCACAACCGAGAGCAACGAGACCAAAAACAAGAAAATAAGAAAACAAACAAGGCACATTATACTATATAAAAGCTATTTATAAGTATGAGGCTCAAAATGCCAAGTAAAATCGCAAAAACAGGGGGGGCTCGAGAATGGGGGGGGGGGGGGGGGGGGGGGGTAATGAGACATCTTACTCCGATCTTCCCCTTGGGGGAGAAGGAGGCATCGGTCCCAAGTTTGGAAAAAGTCGGAAAAATCTGGCCATAGTATCCCCTGGTTTTGGTTCGAAAGAGTTGAGAAGAACTGTGCGTTCTCTCACAGGGAAGTGGGTTTGAAAGAAAATGAGAGAGAAGAATGAAAATGGGGAAGAAGAAGGGTTGGGGTATTTATAGGCGGGAGAAATGCTGTTACGATGCTATACTTGTCCTACGACGCTATACTAGCGTCGTAGGGTGGGTTCAGCGTTGTAACTGGAATAAAGGGAAAAAGTCAACTACGACGTTATACTGTTGGTACGACGCTGGTGTAGCGTCGTAGTTGGGTGTAGCGTCGTAGGTCGGGAGTGAGATGAAGGGGTACTACGGCGCTATCCATTTACTACGACGTTATACTAGGATAGCGTCATAGTTAAGGACTGCGTCGTAACTGAGTTGACTCCCGTCGACACTCAGATTTCAAAATTTTCAAAATTATGCGGACTGGGCCCGGGTATATGAAATTGGGCCTCAGTTGGTTTTATTTATTTTGGACTTAGAAAATTTTTAGTCCAAAACATTTTTATGTTATGATGGGCTGATTAAAAATCCTACTTGCATAAGATAGGTTGGATCAACTCCATTTGTTTGCAAAAATTATTCCGGATTTTAAATTGCTTTAATTTCCGGAATTATTCTCTTAGACTCATGGAATCAATCCAACCAGGAACCTGGTTTTTCTGTTGTGCTTTTCTGCTCCTTCTTTTTGGTGGTTCCATGGTTTCTGCAAGACAAATAAATTACCCATGTTAGATATTCTCCACTTGTCAACATCCTCACATTTAGAGTCTTAGTACTCTAAATGTTTAATTGACTTTGGATACTTTTTGTTTTTGAATTAAGGCAATGCATCAATACATGAGATGAAATTTTTATAATTTTAATGTTGTTTTTATTGAACATAAGCCGGGTCTGCCACTGCTTGGCTCTCCTTCTCCGGATCGTAGTGTCCTATATATTCCTTCAAACGTTGTCCATTTACCACCTGATTTCCCTTTTCAGTTCGGATCTTGACTGCACCGTTCTCAAACACCTCCAACACTTCATATGGCCCTTCCCATCTGGATCTTAGCTTTCCGGGGAACAGCTTCAACCTAGTATTAAACAACAAGACATTTTGGCCAACATAGAAGTATTTAGGCTTAATCCGGCAATCGTGCAACTTCTGGGTCCGCTCTTTGTAAATCCTTGAGCTTTCATAAGCTTGCACACGTATTTCCTCAATTTCATTGAGGTCCAACTTGCGTTTGCCCTGAGCAACTCTTGGATCAAAATTAAGCGTTTTTACGGCCCAGTAAGCTTTACGCTCTAGTTCTACGGGCAGGTGACAGGATTTTCCGAAGACAAGCCTATAAGGGGACATCCCGATGGGAGTCTTGAATGCAGTGCGGTATGCCCATAGAGCGTCATCGAGCTTACGTGCCGAATCCTTGCGGGTTATCCCAACCGTGGCTTCGAGTATATGTTTGATCTCGCGATTTGACACCTCGACTTGTCCACTGGTTTGAGGATGATAAGGCGTGCCTATCTTATGGAGGATGCCAGTTTTTATCATAAGGTTCTCAAAGGATTTATTAACAAAATGTGTTCCTCCATCAGATATTATCACCCTAGGTATGCCAAATCGGTTAAAAATGTTGTTCTTGAGGAACTTGATGACTTGGCTACCATCATTGGTTGGTAATGCGACAGCTTCTATCCATTTGGACACGTAATCGACAGCCACCAAGATATAGTAGTACCCACAAGAGGGTGGAAACGGTCCCATGAAGTCAATGCCCCATACATCAAAGATCTCAAGTGCGAGAATCCCCTTTTGAGGCATCTCATCCCTCTTGGAGATGTTTCCTAATCTTTGGCATCTGTCACAGGCTTTCACATACACCTTGTAGTCCTCATAAATAGTAGGCCAGAAGAAGCCACACTCGAGTACCTTGTGGGCAGTTCGAGTGGGACCGTGATAACCTCCATATTCAGATTCATGGCATTTCTTGGTGATCTGGTAAGCCTCAGACTCAGTCACACACCGTCTGATTATTGAATCAGCGCAGTGTTTGAACAAGAAGGGATCTTCCCAGAAGTAGTTTACTACGTCTTTGAAGAATTTTGCCCTTTTGTATTTCTACTGGAATGGTGGAACTATCCCACATGCTAAAAAATTAGCAATGTCGGAGAACCATGGACATGCTTGATCATGCAAATGCAGAGCGAACAACTGTTCATCCGGAAACTCTTCATTAACGGCTTTGTCATTTTTATCATTTTCTAATCGAGATAAGTGATCAGCAGCACCATTATCTCGACCTCGCCTATGTTTTATTACAATGTCAAACTCTTGCAACAACAGCACCCACCTGATTAAACTGGGCTTTGCATCTTGCTTGCTAAACAAGTATCTGAGTGCACTATGGTCAGTGTACACTACAGTCTTTGTCCCGATCAGGTATTGCCTGAACTTATCAAATGCAAAGACTACAGCATACATCTCTTTTTCTGTAGTGGTATAGTTTACTTGGGCTTCATTCAAGGCATGACTTGCATAATGAATTACGCAATGTCTCCCATCCTTATGTTGCCCTAAAACTGCACCTACTGCAAGACCACTTGCATCACACATCACCTCGAATGGCAGTGACCAATCGGGTGGTTGCACAATTGGAGCAGAAGCTAACATTGTTTTGAGCGTGTCAAAGGCTTAGACACACGCTTCACTTATTACAAAGGGATTTTCTTTACAAAGAAGGTTAGTGAGCGGCTTGGCAATTTTAGAGAAATCCTTAATGAATCTCCGGTAAAAACCGGCATGCCCTAAGAAGCTTCTAACCGACTTGATAGAATTGGGGAGAGGGAGATTGGAAATGATGGAGACCTTGGCTGGATCGACCTCAATGCCTGCATGTGAAATGCGATGACCTAACACTATGCCCTCAGTGACCATAAAATGGCACTTTTCCCAGTTTAAAACCAAGTTAGTATCCTCACATCTCTTTAAGATTTTAGCAAGATTGGTCAGACATTCTTCAAACGTATCTCCATATACAGAGAAGTCATCCATGAAAACTTCAATGCACTTTTCGATAAATTCGGAAAATATAGACATCATGCAACGTTGAAAAGTGGCAGGTGCATTACACAAACCAAAAGGCATGCGCCTATAGGCAAAAGTGCCATAGGGGCATGTAAAACTTGTTTTTTCATGATCCTCACTGGCGATCACTATTTGATTATAACCTGAATAACCATCTAAAAAGCAATAAAACTCCCTTCCCGCCAACCGTTCCAACATTTGATCGATGAAAGGCAAAAGGAAATGGTCCTTGCGAGTGGCTTCGTTCAACTTCCGGTAGTCTATGCAGACTCTCCATCCGGTGCCGGCCGTGTGGCAATTTCCTCCCCTTGTTCATTCTTGGTTATGCACATCCCACCCCGCTTGGGAACAACCTGCACAGGACTGACCCATTTGCTGTCAGAAATTGGGTATATAATACCGGCATCCAACAGCTTGATCACTTCCTTTCTTACCACTTCTTGCATGGGTGGGTTCAATCTTCGTTGGGGCTGGCGCGAAGGCTTGAAATTTTCTTCCATTAAAATCATGTGCATACAAACAGAAGGGCTTATTCCTTTGATATCAGAAATGGTCCAACCGATTG
This sequence comes from Hygrophila difformis, assembly GCA_030278955.1. NCBI lineage: Eukaryota > Viridiplantae > Streptophyta > Magnoliopsida > Lamiales > Acanthaceae > Hygrophila > Hygrophila difformis. The sequence continues at coordinate 51,848,135 of JAOANR010000003.1, forward strand.
CACGCACATGATTTTTAAGCTCCCCCACCAGAGCATTTTCTTGATCTTGTGTTAGCTTAGCTGACACAATTACCGGTAATTTTTTATGTTTTGCGAGAAACGCATACTTAAGATGTTCCGGTAAAATTTTTAGTTCAAGCTCTGGTGGGCATTCCACTGAAGGAAGTAATTTGCGAGAATTAGATGGGGGAAATTCAGATTTACCTGTCGGATCCTGTATCAGCACAGGATTCGCCTCCTCTTGGTCGGCGTCGTCATGGAACTCGGCACCATTAAATTCCTCCAAATCCCCAGTTTCGGGATCGGCGAAATGGACGGCGTTGCAGTCTTCGTGCTCCTCGCCAGCAGGCTTCAGTACCTGCTTTGAATAGTCATCATCCATCATCATTATAATCCCATTGTCAGAGTCTAGCTCTCTCGCTCTCCTACAGTCTATTACATCAAGTGTGGAACAAGTTTCCTCATGCGGAAACCTCTGCAGCTTGCCCATGTTGAAATTCAGCTCTTCTTCTCCAACATGGAGCTTGATTTGATTTGAACGTGCATCTATCAGTGCACCGCCCGTTGAAAGGAAGGGGCGGCCTAGGATCAGTGGCATCTCATAGTCTTCCTCTATGTCAAGAATGATGAAATCGACAGGAAAGAGTATTCCTCCCGTCTTGACGATCACATCCTTCAGTATCCCAACGGGATGAGTGATTGACCGGTCTGCCAGTTGTAGTTTCATTGTAACCGGCTCAATTACTCCCAAGTGAAGATGTTTTGCCATGGCGAGTGGCATAACGTTGATGCTCGACCCCAAGTCGCATAGTCACTTTCCGACACTTGTCTTTCCGATGTGGACTGGCAGTGTGATACAGCCTGGGTCCTCCTTCTTCTAAGGTAGCACTCTTTGGATTATGACACTGCAGCTGCTGTTTACAAGCACCACTTCATCCTGGTTGAATTTCCTTTTTCCTGAAATCATTTCTTTAAGAAATTTAGCATAGACGGGCATTTCTGAAATCATTTCGACCAAGGGAATAGTGATCTCAACAGCTTTCAATCTTTCCAGAAATTTCTTGAATTTAAGATCCTGTTCCTTATTTTTAAGACGTGCAGGGTATGGCACCCTTGGCATATACTTATTATCATCTAAATGTTTTGGCAGTGAAGGGTCAGAAATTGTACCTTCACCTTTACCATTTCTAGCCTTGTCTCCTGCAGCTTCAGTCTGCAAATTGGCTGTTTCTATTTCTGCATCATCTGCTTCTTCATCAGCAGCATTGTCCTTCCCAGATTCATTTCCTTTTTCCATATCATCCTTTCCTTTGGGTCCAGCCAATGTTTTTCCAGATTTCAAAGTGATTGCCTTGCACTGTGGGTTTTTCTCTGCTGCGCTCGGCAATGCTCCTTTGTCCCGTTTTTGCATTTCACTAGCCATTTGAGTTACTTGGGTCTCCACATTTCTGATGGACGCCTGCAACTGTGTATTAATCTCCTTCTGACTTGTGATGAAATCAGTCATCAGATTTTCCAGCCTTGATGGAGGCTTTTGGTTCTGATTTTCATTCTGGTTCCACTGGCCCTGATTAGGTATGAAATGTGGCTGGGGTTGGAAGTTCTGGAAGTTTTGGCTAGGCTGCTGGAAATTTTGGTGGGGTCTTTGTTGGATTTGAGGCTGAAAGTTCTGGTTTTGGAAATTTTGTCCTCTGTTCTGATTAAATCCTTGATTCTGCTGAGGGTTGAACTGTTGTGGCTTGTTCAGAATGTGGGAGTTGAGGGCATTGTTGTTGGAATATGACAAATTTGGGTGTCTGTTTGGGAAAGCTCCTGCAAAATTACAGCTTTCAGATACGACTTGTTCACATGTGTCAGTTGCATGAGCACCCTGGCATAGTCCACAAATCATATCTGTTTGCTGTCCTTGAGCAGAGCTGCCGGCTCCTTGATTTACAGACAATGCCGCCACTTGCTCTTGCAGCTTCTCAATATCTGTCTTCTCCGCTGTACCTACAGCACAAAGTCCACGGGGAGGGGCATCATTAGTGCTCTCATCATTCAATCCGGACCTATTCACACTCATTGTTTCAATTTTGGCCCATGCTTGATCCATGGGCATGTGCAACAGGTGTTGCCCTCCTGCAGCATCTAACATATGCTTCCATGCGTGTCTCAGTCCATTGTAAAACTTTTTTAACTGTTCCCATCCCTGAAAACCCTGCTGAGGACATTTCCTCAACATATTCATAAACCTCTCCTCTGCATCATACAACGATGCTTCAGGCCTCATCTTGAACTCAGAGATCTTCGACCTTCCTTCATCCACCTTCCATTCTGGGAAGTATTTCACTAAGAAATTCCTTACAATATCCTCCCATGTGCTCCTTTGGTTTACTGGCAATGACTTATACCAGGTTTTTGCTCCACTACACAATGAGAACGGGAACAACATCATCCTAATGGTGTTCTGAGAAACGCCCTGATTCTTGATCGTGTTGCAGAGTTCCAAGAATGTCGCCAAGTGATCATGCGGATCTTCATGATTGGCCCCTGCAAATTGGCTATTCTGCACCAGGTTGATCAAAGCAGGCTTGAGTTCGAAGCTCCTGGCCATAATTGGTGCTCTGCCTGGCACGTTCAAGTATGGTTCTATGATTGGTTGCATGTAATCAGCAGCAGCAGGCTGCTGATTGTTTCCTGGGCCTCCTTGATATTGTCCCTGATACTGTCCTTGGTATTGGTCATGTGGATTGAAGTTCTGGTTGGGATAGAAATTTCTCGGATCATTGTGATCTTGCGGGTTTGGATTACACTGGTTTGGATTGAACTGGTTGGGATTCTGATACTGCTGATTCTGAAAGTTAGGGTCATTTTGGAAATTTTGGTTATTGGGGTTGTTTTGGGGATTTGGTGGAGGCACTTCGAAGGGTTGTTGCTCGAGATTTGGTGGGTTTCCTCCTCCCTGGATGATCTGAGGAGGGGGATCCTCCAAGTTCTCGTCATCAACGTCTTCTGGGTCCTCTTGGATATTTTGGAGTGGTGGGTTAGGTGGTATGTTTGGGGGAATGCCTTGGTTCTCCGCCATGTCTGAGATGTCACTACTTGTGCTTGGAGAGAGTAGTACTTGCCTTTCCCGTTCTTTCCTTTGCTTAGCTTCTGCCCTCAGACGACGAGCTGTTTTCTCAATTTCTACGTTGAACGGGATTTCGGCTGGGGTCTCCTTTCTCTTTTGCATAGAACAACGGTCTCAGCTATGACAGTACCTGCATATTCCCCAGGTTAGAATTGGTTCGATCGTGTATACATAGTTATAGATATAAGCTAACTATGAGCAATCAGGAATGTAATTCTCTAATAAAATGACGATGCATCCTCCCCGGCAACGGCGCCATGAAACTTTTGACAAGTTTCATTAACACGAGTATTTTTATAAAATATATCAAGTTTGAATTTATTAAACGAAAAGAGTTATGATTCTTGGGAAAGGGGTTTAAGGATATATTCCACTTTTTATTACTCATGTGGGAGACTTTGATCTCAAATGGTGTTGTGGAACTCCCCGGCATGAAACTTTTGACAATTCCATGCCATGGAGATCCTTGCCATGAAACTTTTGACAAGTTCCCACTATATGAGTATTTTCTGAAACACAATAATCCCGGTTTTCAATTTTATTTAAAGAAACCAATTTATGAAGATGGAGTTGGGATTAGGGATATATTTATAGGTTGTCATGTTTTTATTACTCGTGTTAAGAAACTGTGCCCCCGAAAGCGCACGGTGTCAAAAATTGCAGTAATTTATAGTAAGACCGGATCATTCACTGGAGGATGTGCGATAGAAGCAGGTCCCACGTCGTTTTACTAGATTTTCCACTCGTATTGCTCGAATCGGTTTTGAAGTTGGACTAACAACTACATAACTGAATTTAATCTACATTATGAAAGCAGTTAAATAAGCTAAAGGACATGCTGATATATAAGAAAAAACAATAAAAAAAACTGTAAATCTATGCTATAGCATCCATGAAGCTGATTCAAAATGATGACAGAATGGACAGGGAGAAAAGAATAAAAATTGGACAAGGTTTAGATAAAACATGATTAAACTTCCATTTTTATACACAGATCTTTGTTCGGGATAATCCTGTCAGAAAGCTAATTCTCATGCTCTCAGCACCATGTTCCCTTTAACAGACAGGTACTTATAGTGTGAGTTTACATGTTCTTCAGACCACAAGTTCTAAGATACCACAGATTCATAACTGCCCCGGCCAGGGTATGATATTTCATCTGTGGTGGTCAAGCAACAACTGTCAAGTCATTAGTTGAATTGCCAAGTACTGCTATCATTCCCCCGCGTCACACCCAAAGTTTCTAATCGAACCCTGAACTATCCCTTAACTCTCAGTCCCAGTAGCAGTTAGAAGATCTAGAGACACATCCGAGTGACCTCTACGAAAGCAATTAAAAGAAAGCAGTAAAGAAAGCATTTAAAATCCTATCACTCGGAAGTTTCAAAATCTTCGTACTGGTAGTAAAAGAAAGACCCCAGTCAGGATGACTGGATGTGGATCAAGAATTCCCAGATCTTGGTGAACCGCTCGCAGTGTTCACTTCCTTCCGGGTGGTTATGAGATACAAACTAATGAAATGAACTAATAGGTTAGTTCGTTCCGGATGCACTCATTCAGGACTCAAAAATAGGCTTTGGCAGAAGAGGATAGTAGTTGAAAGAATACTCAACCCTATCTTAGAAAATAACCAAGGCCTATGTATTGTTCCTCTAGAATTATCTAACACACTGTATTTGAATCCAAGAGGATCCCATCTCGGTGTGATAGTTAAGACTAAATTCCCAATACACAGCAATTTCGGAAAATAATAAATGTGAAAACCATTCCTTAAACAGGTACTAGACTCTCAATAAGAACACAGACCCTTTCGATCTAGAAGAGACCTAATCGCTGACTCTGCTTCTAATTTCCCAAAAATTAACCCTTGACAGAATATGAACTAGACATAACTGAGGAATTTATCCTTTACTCAGATCCGGATTTTATAAATGAATTTTTGTTAGAAGTTTAATATGCAGTATCTATTTTAAATCTAGACTTCTAATGTCCAAGGGAAGGATCCCAAAATATTACGGACCACAGTAACTACATAATATTATCATGCATAAAGATATATGGAAGTGTAAAATTAATCAAACCAAAATATAATGGTGGGTTTAGACAGAATGCGTGACACAGAATGAGGTGGCCGTGAGGCCAAAAGGGTGGCAGAGTAATCAGGTGGAATGCAAACATCTGCTTTCCAACTTCCCAACTACTCGGATGTAGCGAATTTAGACAGCAGAAACCCTAAAATGGCAGTGTCGCTACCAGTTGGGCCCTTACTGTCTACGAATTCTGATAAAAACCTACATGCTTCCTTTCAGCAATATTCATTAGCCAATATTGACAGATATTAACCAACTTATATTACAGATTGGAATTTTGGGTTTAGAAATTAAGGCAAAGAGAATAAAACTGTATTTGGACAGTAATTAACCGAGTGGCTACTTCATTTCCCGGTGAAAGGACCGTTCGCCTGACCTCGTTAGTTATTATCCAAACCATGCAAAATAACAAACAGTAATTAATATACAAATTACAGGCTACTTCATTTCCCGGTGAGGGGACCGTTCGCCGACATTATTCTGTAATATCTCTCACTGTTTGTTCATACATCACGAAAAATGATAAACTAAAATAAAAATAAAAATAAAATAAAGACAATACCTTGTATGAGAGACATTGGTTTCTCATGCAAGGTTATGGAATCAATCCATAATTAATGTCTTAAATAATCCTTCACACCATAATTAATTACAGTTCGGATTATCTGCTTAAGGCATTAAGGTTTTGTTTATAGAAAAATATTTTAGGGAGAATTGAACAAAGATCCTTTAATCGAAGTACTTATCCATCTTAATCATTGCTAATTATGATCTTTAATTATTGACTTAAGGGTTCAATAAATTAATGACGAAAATGGAGAAATGAAAAATCTGGCAGAGCTGCCAATTACGATGCTATACAGATATTACGACGCTATCCTAGGACAGCGTTGTGGGGATAGCGTCATCATGGACTGGTGATAGAGGTAAAAATCTTGGTGTTTAAGGAGTTTATGTACGACGCGAAACATGATTACGACGCTATCCTAAGGTAGCGTCGTAGTGTTAGTATCGTGCATGGGAATGTAGAATAGAGGTGCTACGACGCTATGCATGCCCTACGACGTTAAACGTGGTTTACGTCGTAAGGTCTAGCGTCGTAGTGAGGAGAGATGGTTTTGAAAGAGGAAGAAGTTGCTACGACGCTATACACTAAATTACGACGCTATCCTAGGATAGTGTCGTAGGTGTAGCGTCGTAGGTGGGTTTTCTGAAGAGTTAGAAAAAGGGGAGGGTTACGACGTTATGCACTAAATTACGATGCTATCCTAGGATAGTGTCGTGGTCATAGCGTCGTAGGTGGTTTTTATGAAAATGATAAGTTTTGGGGTCCTATGACCTTAGACAAAAGTTATGACGCTATCCGTGGATAGCGACGTAGGTCTAGTGCCGTAGGGCAAATTTTGTTCACGTTCTGAAGTAACTACGACGTCAAACTCCGCCCTACGTCGCTATCAGTGGATAGCGTCGTAGGGCGGTTAGCGTCGTAGCTAACTCAGTTTGTGTTGTTGGTCGGGTAATGCAATCTATGCGATTGCAAACCCTGTTTTCAAGTTCATGGTTCATCGATGCAAGAACAGTGATAAAATAAAGGGAAAACAGTAAGCCAAAATGTAGAAAAACATGGCATAATAAGCTAAAAACACACACCCATGAACCACAAACCCAAATAAGGGTTTTCAACCATAAAAGATATGCATAAGAACCAAAAATAAAGAAAGAAAACAGAAAACCCATTTGCAAAAGAAAATAAAATGACCGAATGGTCATTAGACCAAAAATAAAGCAAGTAAATCTATGGAATCATTTCCATTTCATGTTTTTGGGACTCTTTGAAGCTTAACTTCTCATTTTTCATAAAATGGTTTGATAATACCCATCATTTGGGTATTTCAAACTTAAATAAGAGTTTAACAAAACTGAAATAAGAGAAAACAGTAAGAAACTGGCTACACTAACTTGGAAACATAAAGAAAACCACTAATCTAAACAAAATACAAACTAAACTAAGTTAAACTACATGCATAATTTAAATAATATAAGAAAAATAAATTCTAACTAACTAACCTAACTACACACTGCTCAAGAACACCAGTTGCCTCCAAGTGTAGGGAATGTATGAAGTGACAAGACTAGGGAGTCAACACCTCTATATATAGGCGAGAAACCCTAGGCCCATGGGCCTCCAGGCCCTTGAATTTGAATTCTGTAGCTTGGTACGACGCTATACTTGGCTTCGTCGCTATCTTCATTACGACGCTATGGGTACTGCGTCGTAGTCTTCCATCTCAAAACACTCTTTGTCTCCAAATGGACAGCTTATGACGCTATACTCTATTACGTCGCTACACTTGAGTACGACGCTATGCTGGCTCAGCGTTGTAGTTCTTCCTTCAGAGTCCTGTCTCCATTTCTGCCTACGGCGCTATGCTCGACTACGACGATATACATGCTCAGTGTCGTAGTTGTGGCTAGCGTCGTATTTTCCTGGAAAATTCGACTTTTTGTGGGTTTTCATTTCTTTTCCCATATTTTTGTTTCCTTTTTCTTTTCTTTTCTTTTTCTCATGTTTTTGGATTTTTCTAATATAAATGTGTAATAAAATTACATATTTATGCATTTCTCATGCCAGCTCAATATTTTCACAGATATGCATAAATCAGTCCAATTCTACTGCTTTCTTATTTAATATAAGACCGGAATGCGATCAAATGCCCGTTTCAGACACGGAAATTGATTGAAAATAATGGACATTTCTGGCCATTATCAGCTGCCTCCATTGCCGGCCTTGGAGGATTGTGGCAGCCTAGAAGATGAGGTGTCGTATGTGGAGGTTTCCGTGGCGGTGAAAGGGATGAAGGCATTTTCGGCGCCCAGACCTGATGGTTTTCCCACGGTGTTTTTTAAGTTATATTGGGATCTTATTGGCTCGGAGGTTTGCATTTCATTCGACAGGCTATGAGGGATGGTAAGTTCAATAAAGCTCTTGCAACTACATTTATTTGCCTTATTCCCAAGGTGGAGGTCCCACGTGAGATTCGACATTACAGACCGATTAGCTTATGTAATGTCGTGTATAATATTTTAACTAAGGTGTTAGTTAATCTCTTGAGGCCCTTTCGTCAATCTTACATCGGACCGTATCAGTCTGCCTTCCTTCCGGGTCGTGGCACGTCGGGAAACGCTATTATTCTCCAGGAGGTGATTACCACCTTTAGGAACAAGAATAGGCGATCGGGTGATTTTTTACTGAAGGTGGACCTTGAAAAGGCGTATGATAATGTGGACTGGGAATTCTTGGAAGGTTGTCTAGGTGAGATGGGCCTTCCTAGTTCCCTTGTGCGTATCATTATGTTCTGTGTTCGGTCTCCCTCTTATTTGATACTATGGAATGGGGTTGCCGTACCCCCCTTTTGATTCGGCTAAGGGTGTCAGATAGGGTGATCCCCTTTCTCCCTATTTGTTCTTGATTGTTATGGAAAAACTGTCGAGAGCCATTTCGGCAAAGGTGGAGGAGGGCACATGGCGTCCAATCTAGTTGGGAAGGCAATCCACTCCTCTGTCCCATTTAGTTTTTGCAGATGATTTATTCCTATTCTCTCAGGCATCCGTGGATAGTGCGAGGTGCATGGACGAAGTTCTCTCCTCCTTTGCGCGCCAAGCCGGTCTTCGGGTTAATAATAATAAGTCGAGAGCTTTTGCTTCAGTGGCCGTAGGCCACCCTCTCAAGCAAGCGGTGGCGTCGATATTAAATATTAATTTTTGTGATGATCTGGGGAAGTACTTGGGATTTCCGATAATTCATGGAGCCGTGAGCAGTAATCAATTTGAGTTCTTATCAGACAAAATAATTGCCAAACTTGGTGCATGGAAACATAGCCTGTTAAACAAGGCGGGTAGGATCACTCTTGCAAGATCCGTCCTCTCGTCCATTCCTACTTATGTCATGCAGCCGGCCTGGTTGTCGACCTCTACTTGTGCCAAGATTGATCGGAGTATCCGGAACTTTATTTGGAAGGACTCTTCTGGTCATGGACTTAATCTAGTGGCGTGGGATAAAGCGGCCTTACCCAAGACCATGGGGGGATTTGGTATTCGACACACTCGGGATATGAATATTGCTATATTAGGGAAGATTGTGGTTGAGTGTCTTCAGGGTTCATCTAAGCCATGGAGTCAGTTGCTGGTTCAGAAGTATGGTGGTGGGGTGGATAAATTTCGTCATCGGCCTGGTGCTTCCCCAGTTTATCGAGCAATCTGTAAAGCAGCGCCCTTTATTCTTGGCGGGTGCCGTGTGCGAGTGGGGTATGGGAGTAGTAGTGTTTGGTACTCCTCTTGGTTGAAGGGGGTCCGATTGCTCCTCGTGTTCCGTATGTGCACTACAATGATGTTGATCTTCGTATTAAGGACATATATGTGGACAACAGGTGGGCTTTGGATCGACTATATACGATCATTCCAGAAGAGATCAAGCGAGAAGTCCGAGAGCTGGGGCCGATTCCTCTTCACATTGAGTCTGCGGATATATGGTGTTGGATGGGCTCTGCTTCAGGCTCCTATACAGTTGCATCGGGGTATGACTGGATCCTTCAACAGAGAGGGCACAGGAGAGATCCGCTGAGGTCGTGGATGTGGTGAGTTCAAGGTCCGGAGAAGGTTAAAGTTCTTTTATGGCTTATGGTTCATAACTCATTGCCAACGAATGCTTTGAGACAACGTCGGGGGCTGACTGCTTGTGATACTTGTTCAATCTGTGGGCGCGATGTGAAGGATGTGTTCTATCTCTTTTTCAAGTGTAGTTGGTCGGGTTCTGTTTGGAGAAGGCTCGGATTATTGTATGGTGAGTTGGGAGATTTGCGACTGCATGGGGTGGCGGCGTGTCTTCGTCATGCTTGCAAGAAGTGGGGAGGGCGTCCCTATGGAGTATTTGGAGGGGAATGAATGATTGGTGTATGAAGGGTATTCCTATTAAAACTCATGAGATTGTTCGTCGGGCGAGTCACCTTGGCCGTACCTTTGATAGGGTTTTCTCATCCAAAGGGGCCGCTGGTGATGCGCGCCTGGTGCGATGGAACCCGGATGGTTGCATGGGTGTTGTGTTGCACGTGGATGGGAGTTCATTGGAAAATCCGGGCTCGGCAGGGTTTGGATGTGTGGTTCGCACGGGTGATGGTCAATGGGTGGAGGGATGCTCAGGGTTTGTGGGTTTTGCTTCCAATACTGTCGCGGAGCTGCATGGTATCTAGAATGGCATAAAACGACTGCATTCTCTAGGTATTTCCCGAGCTCATTGCTTCTCGGATTGTATGGAATGGCTTCGATTATTGCATCATGGAGTAGCAAAGGAGCATTTGTTGTTTCCCTTGCTGCAACATATTGGAGATCTGAACGATGAGCATCCTGGTTTTGTCTGGCATCACATCCTTAGGGAGGGCAACTCTGTGGCTGATTCCTTGGCTAAACGAGGAGCTCGCTCAGAGGAGTTTTTCACTACTTGGGTTTTCCCCCCGGATGACGTCAAGCCGCTCCTTACGGCTGATTATGATGGAGTTTGGTTCCCGCGCTTCTAGATGGCTTCATTAGTTTCTTTTGCTGCTTTTCTTTCCTTGTCCCTTTTCTGTAGATTTTCTTAGCTTTCTTCTTTGCCGACGCTTGTGCGTCACTGATCACCAAAAAAAAAAGTGAGTCGGAACTATTTTATATATGAATTTGTTAAACAATTTAGCATATACTTATAAAAAAGTTTAACAAATACTATATTCATTAAAATATACTTACGTATATGTAATGGAATTATTAAAAAGGTTTATCGAGTTTAATGAGTCGAACCTGGCGATCGGCCGCCTGGCGGGGGATCGGCGGCTTCGTTCCGTGACGCTCTTCGTGGGGATACAGCAGCGAAGGAGACTCCAACGTTTGATCGTGATTTGATTGCGGAGAATTTGGTGACGACTACTATGGAGGAGGGACAACCGGGGGTGTTGAGAGTGGTGATTGATGATACAGTTTTTGCTGAAGCTTGCCAGCCATGGGAGGGTGCCTTGGTCATCAAGGTGCTTGGTACGACGGTTGGATATAGGGTTTTGAAGGACCGACTTGGTCGGCTATGGAATCTCACGGATTCTTTTGCTCTTATTGGCGTCGGGCATGGCTGTTTTGTTGTCCGCTTTGATAGAGAAGAAGATAGGGATCGCGTGGTGTCCGGAGGGCCGTGGTTGCTCTTCGATCACTATGTGGCGATCATGACCTGGTCGAGAGACTTTGATCCGGCAAAGACACAGGTTAACAAAACTCTTGTTTGGATTAGACTCTATGGACTCTTCTTACCCCTCTTTCGTAAGGACATACTCACGGCCATGACATCGGGTATTGGACGGGTAATCAAGTTCGATGAGGCTACCTTAAAGGCCGACAGGGCGGAGTTTACTAGGGTCTGCATTGAGTTGGATTTGGATAAGCCGGTCGTGGGGAAACTTCTTGTGCGTGGCGAGTGCATCAGGGTGGCCTATGAGGGTCTCCATCTTATCTGTATGGGGTGTGGAAGATATGGCCACTTTGCTCGGGACTGCAATCATAACTGGCAAGAGGTGGATAAAGGGAAAAGGGACAAGGAGACAGACTCGGGGACAGGGGGTACAACAAAGGGACAGGTGGAAAGGGATGGCCGAGATAAGGGGAAGGAGAAGGTTGAGGAGAGGGTTGAGGATGGCCAGAGGCAGCTGGAAGGGGAAGGTGCGTATGTGAATGGATTACTGTGCAAAGAAGGCTGCCTAGGCAGTGGAACAGTGGGCGAACCTGACAGGACCCGCCTCATACAAAGTCAAGCATGGAGTCGGGTGTGCCGGGGACACCTCGGGAGGGTCGAACGGACAACGAAAGCGGTGCTCAGTCTCGCGGTCCGGTGGCACAGACTGATAAACAGGTGCAAGGACAGAGGCACCAGGAGACTTGCAAGGAGCCGGCCATGCAAGGCCAGGCCGCGGGGCAGGAGGTTAAGGATGGGGATGCGATGGCCCTGGTCCTGCATGAACTGAGTGCAGCTAAAGGGATGAGGAAAAGGGTGCGCACAGAATCCCCCCAAGAAGTGTATCCAAAGGGAGGAATTTTCCGCTGTTGCTCACGGCAGCAGCTGATGACGTGGGGGCGGAGATGAGCGACCAAGAGAGCTGGGCGGATGCAGAAGGAGGAGGTATGTGATGGTCCACGGTTCGATCTCATCTCCTTCGTTTTTATGGATTTTGTAGACTTTAGTTTGATAGCATGGAATGTGAGAGGAATGATGAGTAAGAGCGCTAAGAGGTGGATGGGCACGCTCTTGCAAGAGCACAAACCAGACCTTCTTTGTCTGATGGAGCCGCAAGGTTCGTTTGAGCATGTCCAGTATTTTTTTGCACGGAAAGGTTATCAGAAAGTACACATTCAGGAGGCTTTGGAGCGCGCAGGTGGGTTATGGGTGCTGCAGGCTCACGGAACACCATACACCTGCCGTCTGGTTGATCATAGGAATCGAATCATTAATATGGAGTTAACTAGGGGTACCTGCTCATGGCACCTCACTACTCTTTATGCTGACCCAAACTACCAAAGGCGGCTTGATAACTGGGAGGACATGAGACAGGTGGCGGCCACTCACTCGGGGCCGTGGTTTGTCATTGGGGATTGGAATGAAGTGGCGTCTCAGGAGGAAGTGGAGGGGGCGGTTTACTTAGATGCGCGGGCGATGGACTCCAGACAGATGTTAGGGGATTGCGAACTGATGGATGTGCCTACCATTGGTCCTATGGTGACATGGTCGAGGACAGTGGAGGGTAGGCGCTTGGCTAAACGCTTGGATAGGGGTTTAGCTAATTTGGAGTGGAGTCTTCTCTTCCCGGAGGGTAGGGTTTCGTTATTGCCTAGAATAGGTTCGGACCATGCACCGCTGAAAATGAACTGCGGCCGACTTATGGTTGCGAGAGGGGAGCGGCCATTTAGATGGGAGGCGGTCTGGGCAACCCATGCAGACAATGAGCAGATTGTTCAAAAATTAGTGGAGGAAGGAACGGGCGACATTGTTAAAGTGTTGGGGTGTGTTAAAGGGTTGTCAGCTGAGTTTAATGCCCATACATTTGGCAATATCGGGCATCGTATTTGGATCCTGAAACGGAGAATTATGGGGGTGGAGCGAGTTTTAGACAGGGTGGACTCAGCATGCATCCGTCGACTGGAAGGAGAACTTAAGGCGGAACTTGAACTCGCATTATTTCAGGAGGAAATATTGTGGTTTCAAAAGTCCAGAGATAAATGGGTTAAGTGGGGTGATAGGAATACGAAATACTTTCACGCCCAAACCAAGGTTCGACGCAAGCGGAGCCGTATTTATGGGTTGGAGGTGGAAGATGGCCGCTGGTCCACGGATCAGGGAGAATTGCAGACTTATGCAGGTACCTTTTTCACGGGCATGTTCGAACAGGTGGAGGTGAATCCGGTGGGTAGTGATATTTTGCCACTGACGCCGCTGCCGGCGGCGGACATTGCCGAGCTTACCGTGCCATTCCAGCGGAAGGAGGTAGACGTTGATGTGCACCAGATGAAGGACTATGCGGCTCCTGGTCCAGACGGATATCCGGTAATTTTCTATAAACGTTACTGGCATTTACTTGGGAATTCTGTATTCTAAATGGTGGAGCAGGTGGCTCGGACAGCGGAGATCCCGGAGGAAGTTTCCCATGCCCTCATGTGTCTGATTCCTAAAGTAGATGTACCGAAGAGTTTGTCCCAATTCCGGCCATTGATGTTGTGCAATGTGACTTATAAGATACTCACGAAAGTGATGGTGAATAGGTTGCGGCCTGTGCTCTCCAAATATATTGGTCCGGCTCAGTCTGCATTTCTTCCTGGGAGAGGGACGTGTGATAATGGGTTGCTTTTACAGGAAATCATTTCTACAATGGAAAATAGGAGATCGGGATGTGAGGGTGTGGTACTAAAGATTGACTTGGCCAAAGCTTACGACTCGGTGTGTTGGTCCTTTCTGCATCAGTGCTTGATAGACATGAGGTTGCCGGATGCGTGCATAGGCCTCATCATGGCGTGTGTACAATCCACCTCATTTTCAATCATTTGGAATGGGAATATGCTGGGGAAAATTAAGGCCGGGCGAGGGGTTCGTCAGGGTGATCCGCTTTCGCCTTATCTATTTGTCATTATTATGGAGAAGTGGTCGCGGCTAGTTGAGGAAGCGGTTGCGAGGGGGGAGTGGAGGCTGATTAGATTACGTGCTGGTGGAGTGGGCATCTCGCATATGATATTTGCCGATGACCTCATCCTATGTTCGCATGCAAGTGAGGCGAGTATTCGATGCATGGCGGATGTTCTTACTCGGTTCACTTCTCGATCGAGCATGAAAGTTAATGCTAGTAAATCCAGGGCTTTTCTTTCGCCTTGGTTACCTGCGCAGGTGACCGAGTGGATTGATCTACACCTTCACATTGGAGTCACGGAGGACCTAGGGAAGTATCTTGGCTTCCCGATCATTCATGGGAGAATGAGATGTAGCCATTTTGACTATATTGTGCAGAAGCTGGAGAGACATACTGCGGTGTGGGAATCTAAGTATCTGAACAAGGCTGGACGGGTGACGAAGGCGCGTGCTGCGCTGGCAGCGGTGCCTTGTTACGTCATGCAAGTCCACTGGCTACCGCAAGGGGTTTTCCAGGCGATAGATGCGTGCATTTCTAGGTGGATATGGAAAGGGGGGTTGGCCGTGGTCTGCATTTGGTGGCTTGGTCTAAGATGGCTCGGCTACGGGTGATGGGAGGGCTGGGACTGCGTAAGGCTCGAAGTATGAACACCGCTTTATTGGGGAAACAAGTATGGCATTTGGTTACGAAGTCGGACAAATTGTGGGTGAGGGTGTTGTGTGATAAGT
This sequence comes from Hygrophila difformis, assembly GCA_030278955.1. NCBI lineage: Eukaryota > Viridiplantae > Streptophyta > Magnoliopsida > Lamiales > Acanthaceae > Hygrophila > Hygrophila difformis. The sequence goes on from JAOANR010000003.1 coordinate 51,863,250, forward strand.
ATGGATTGCAGCATTCGTCCTTCCCTGTTACACATTGGTTGGGCACTAAACTTTGGAAGTCGCTTGTTCGCGCCTTGGAGTTGCTGCGGGAAGGGTTTGGTCTTCGGATAGGTGATGGCATGTCATCCCTTTGGCACACACCATGGTGGAAGGCTAAGCAACTTGGGCCGGAGATGCCGTTTGTAGACTATCATGATGTGTCTATGCGGATTAAGGATGTAGTGGAAGGACAAAGCTGGAACCTTGATAGGCTTTACACTTGGATGCCGACTGACATACGGGAGCAAATCCAGGCATCTCCAGCGCCCACATTGAATCCCGACATTCCAGACAGGTTGCATTGGCGGCTTCACACCTCGGGCATCTATACTGTCTCGTCGTCGTATCAGTGGCTGGAGAATGTGGGTGAGCAGGAGGGGGCTTGGGCGTGGATGTGGAAGGCGATGATACCGGAGAAATTTGGATTGTTATTATGGCTTTTGGGATATGAATCGGTGGTAACTAATCTGTTGAGATATCGTAGAGGTGTTGCGGCTTCTCCCTTATGTGTTATCTATGGAGTCGAAATTGAGACATAGAAACATGCAATCTTTTTGTGTACATGGGCTCGAGACCTTTGGCGGGAGTGCGGGATGGATGCTACTCAAGGGGTGGCGGAACTGGAGCGTGGTGCCATTACTCATTGGCTAGAGTACTGGTACCGTATGCGGCGTGAGGGGTTCTTGGCGGTGATGTGGACTTGTTGGTGTGAAAGGAATCGTCGAGTGTTTGAGGGGAAACAGCGTACCCGACAGCAGCTTTGGTGGATGGCGAGGCGGCTGGCGAGCAGCCTGGCGGGGGCGGGCGCGATGGAGGCTGTGGCCGGGAGTGGTGAGGGGCGATCAGTGGGCTGGAATGATGGAGGAGAGGAGGAGTTGGTGGTCCATTCGGATGGGTGTTTGATGCCGGAGACTGGGAGCTCGGGGTATGGGGTTATCTGCAGAAAAGGTGATGGGAGCTGGGTGCGTGGTGAGGGGGACATCAAGGGCACAAACCGATTCTAGATATAGAACTTTATGGCATATGGAAGGGGCTATGTTTGGCGGCAGCTTGCGGAGCTCGTAGGGTGACACTTTATTCGGACTCACTGGGGCGGTAGGATTGGTGGGGAAAGAGATGAGTTCGTTCCACCATCTTTGGCCACTGGTGGATTTGATTCGGAAGGCCACGACTCAGTATGAGACTTGTCGGATTCTTCATGTTCTCAGGGAGGGCAACCAGGCGGCGGATTTCTTGGCGCGTAGGGCGGCATTGGCAGAGCAGTTCTTTACAACTTGGGCTTTCCGACCGGATGGTCTTCAAGTAATTCTCCAGAGGGACGCAGTGGGCACGCGGTATCCCAGGCTGTAAGCTTTGGGAAGCGGTTTTTGTTTATTTATTTTTTTCTCTTTTTTCTTTTCCTTTAACTTGCCTTTGTGGCTGTAACCGAAAAAAAGGTTAATGAGTCGAACCGAATTGATTTATTTATTTTTACAGCTCCGATCAAGATCAATCCTAAAATATTGATTAATTATAACGAGTCTAACTACAAGTTATCCATTCTAAATCCAATCCTAACTCATTTATAAATAGGTAAACATACTTTGAGTCCAACCCATATGTCTAACCCAAACCATAAACAAATTCGTATTGAATTAAGAGCTTGTGTATACACATTGCCGCCTAGTTAAATCCATCCACCATTTGAAAAGTTCAATTGAGTCATCATTTTTTTTTTTTGTTTTAATAAGAACAATTAAACATAAAATTAAAAAAGATAGTAGTAGCATGTGCATGTGAGATAAAAAGATATGCTTTATACCTCATGTATATATGCATCAACTTCACAGAATCACAAAACCAAGAAAACCGTACGGAATTGAAATTGATATACAGTACCATCAAATACACAAAACACAAAACTATACAAATTTTCTAGAGTACAAAAAAGCCCTCCTCGTTGCCGGTTACCGGTCGCCGGTCTCCATTCGGCTCATCGAACCTCACACCATTGTCCAACAGTGTAAAGTCTTGGGGTTAAAAACGGCCGGCAACAGGTACTTCCTCCCCTTCACCCCAACCGCATTATAGCTCCCGCCGCCGCCCCTCCCGTCCACCAGCAGCTCCCCGGCGTACCCCGGATACGCCCCCTTCCCGTACAACCCGGGGCACGCCGATACAGCCTCGAGCGGCGCCTCCGCCGACCCCTGAAAATACCCGTTCCCGAACGGGTTCGTCACCGCTCCCGCCACCAGGCTCGCCAGATTCACGATCATGCCGTCCACCCCGACGTCGCCGTTCGGCGCCACCAGCGGCGGCGTCTGGGGCCCGTACAGCGGCTGGTGGAACGGCCACGCGCATTGTCCCGGGCATTGCCTCGCCGAGTTCCCGACCCACGCGAAGACCGTGTTCCCAACACGGCCGTGATACCCGCAGTTGCTCATACAAAAGCCCTCCACCGCCACGTCCTCCGCCGTGAGCACGAGAACCAGGCCGGCAGGTCCCGCGGAGCCACGGCGGGCCAATTCGGACACGTGCGATTTCTTCAGAATCTTCCCAAGAGAGCAGTTCTCGTCGACGGTTTGTTTGGTTAACACCAATTGGGCCTCCTTCTTCCCCGCTTTGTGGAAGTAAATTTCTAGAGTTTGCCACCATTGCGCCACCGTCGGCCCGCCGGGGAACTTCGAATTCGCATATCCATTCAACGATTGAAGGAAATCAACGACGATTGCCTTCTGTGCAGGCTTAAATTGGCCATACCAGAAAATCGAAACAGGGATCCTCCCATCCAAAAGGGGGCCATTGTGGTAAGTTAAACCAATCGACGGTTGGTAGAGACGCAAAAGACTCCTTCGTGCAGAGCATTCATTGAAAATCGAAAGAAGAAGAACAAGAGCAAGAGAAGGCATCTTACAGAAGCTCATCATTTATGGTTATTGAATTGAATTGGAATGTGTGAATTGAAGAGGAAGAGGGTATATATAGGGGAAAGGGTGCATGAACTGAGCAATTGATTAGCTCGAATCTAGATGGATGAGTACAGCAAGTTCACATGAGGCGAGGTGATTACTGGTTCACGAGACACTGGAAATGCAGTGGACTTGCAAAGGTGGAGTCTTGAATTTGGAGCTGCTTTAATGGCGGCTTTAACGTGCGTAATAACGGAAGAGATCGCGGGAGTTTCAGTCCAGATGTGTTGGGGAGTTTGGGATCCAGGATGGACGGGTTGGATGGATCTGGAGTTGGGATCCAGGGGTTGTGAGAATTGAGGGATGTAGGAAAGGTCGGCATAACTGGGAGCAATAAAAGGCTGTTACTATAAAGCAGAATATTTTACTGTAATTATTTGTGGCCATGCAATGGGCAATGCCAATGGCTCCTTCTTGGCTGCTTCGTACCCTAATTTTTCAGTATTGAATTTTTGCAAGAATGTACACGGACCTCCTTTATCCATTCACCCTATGGGAATAAAAAAAAAGGTGAGATACAAAGATAAAGGAAAAAAGTTAAATATGTTACCAACAACACTTGGTTTGAGTGGACGGAGGCTCTAGTCATTAAGTAAGGTCTCGGTTTAAGCCTTGTGTATATAAAAAACTGCTTTAGGAGAGGAGCCATTAATTGCCCTTGCAGATCCCTCTTCATTTTTTTCCAAAAATCTTAATCAGTTCTTTTTTTAATTATTTTATTACCAAAATAGTCCGCTACAAATGCTAACTATGTCCAAATCAGTCTATTTTTCACTAATTATGCCCTAATTACTGACATGGCAAGAGTTTAAATTTAAACTTGACACATGAGCATAATATTAGTCATTTTTTTTATCTTTTGCCAATTCAGTCCTAAACTTTAATTTTGTTCCATTTAGTCCTCTATCTAAATCAGTCATTTTTATATTAATTGGCCTCCAAACTTTCAAATTATTTCATTTCAGACCCAGAACCTGCAATTTTTATTATTATTAGTCCATTTATCAAATAAATGACCAACATACTTCTGTAAATAAAATTAAATACCAAACCTCATACACTGGGTTTGACTGTCTTGTTACTGGTCTTCTAAACTCCGGGATTTTACGTACTCCTTCCAACCACCCAACCGAAACTGATGGTTCATTGGTTTTGGTTTCCTTCAGCAACAATCAACACAATCCTACTCTGTTTCCTATCTTAGGACGTAGCAAGGTTTGAATAAATAATTTAATTTTAATTTTTGGAAGGTTATGGATACAGGAAGCCTTGATTTTATTGAAAAAATATTAAAAATATGAAAAATAGCCTGAATTTTATTGTCCAGGTTTCCTGCATCCATAATCTTTCAAAAAGTAAAATTAAATCATTTCCCAAAAATTAAAATTAAATTATTTACTCAAACCTAGGGATGAAAACGGTACGGATACGGTCGGATAGTATCGGATACGGATATTATTTATATTTTTTGTCGAATTCAGAATCGAATACGGATGGGCCGGATACGAATACGGTTTCGGATATTCCGGATTACGGATATGGTACATATACAGGACAGATATACGACGGATACGGATTCAATCAGATACAGATTATCGGGTAATTTTTTATAATCGTTTTTGAAAATTTGATAATTTTTTAAGATTTTTTATAATTATTGATTATTTTTAATTAATAAATAATAATATATAAATATATTCGGATATTCATATTTAAAATCCGGATAATATCCTATCAATTTTCGGATACGGTCGGATATTTTCGGATACGGTAAGATATTTTCGGATACGAATACGAATGTGGATATTAAAATATGGATTCGGATTAGGATACGAATATTGAAATATCCGGCTGGATAGTTGAAAACGAATTCGGATTCGAATATAATCGGATACGGTATCGGATCGGTCGGATATTTACCGTACCGCTTTCACCCCTACTCAAACCTTACTACATCTGTAGGAAACAAAGTAGGATTGTGCAGATTGTTGCTGAAGAAAACTAGAACCAATGAACCATCGGTTGCGGTCGGGTGGTTGGAGGGAGTCCGTGAAATCCCCGAGCTTGGAAGACCCGGTAACAAGGCAGTCAAACCCAATGTATGTATGAGGTTTGGTATTTAATTTTATTTACTGAAGTATGTTGGGCATTTATTTGATAAATGGACTAATAATAATAATAATAATAATTTATGGTTCTGGGCCTGAAATAAAATAATTTAAAAGGTTGGAGGCCAATTAATATAAAAATAACTGATAAGGGTAAGGCCTTCTCCAACCCACCCTGCATTTTGGCATTTGTGCAGGGTGGGAATGGAGGGTGGGGCTCCAACCCACCCTGCAAAATTGCAGCAAGCACCCTCCCAATGGGAGGGTGCTTCAGTGTTCCGCCCATTTGGGCGGAACACTGTTCATCCCTGCAATTTTTTTTTTTTTTGGTATGTTGTTGCTTTGAAAATAAAAATAAATATATCACGCATATTTTGTATAGAAAATTGTTTGTATTTTTTATAAATTTATAAAGGAAATATAAAATAGATTATATAGGGAATATTCCTTCACCCTTCAAAAATAGAGAGTTGGGTTGGAGATGAAATTACTGTAGCTATCCTGCAAAAATAGAGATTTGTACTGTAGCTCCTGTAAAAATAGAGGGTATGGTTGGAGATGGTCTAAAGGACTAAATGGAACGAAACAAAAGTTTGTGACTGAATTGACAAAAGATAAAAGAAAATGACTAATATTATATCCATGTGTCAGGTTTAAATTTAAACCCTTGTCACGTCAGCAATTAGTGCATAATTAGCGTTTGTAGCGGACTGATTTAGACATAATTAGCGTTTGTAGCGGACTGTTTTGATAATAAAATAAAAAAAATGACTGATTTGGATTTTTGAAAAAGAAAATTGACGTATTTAACTTTTTTTTTCCAAAGATAAAATAATTAACAAAAATATATATATTTATTAATCTAGTGTGAAGAGAAAAATGATAATCTATCATTGTACAATTATAAAATTCATTAGTGCTATAATGCTCTTGTTTCCTGTAATGTTGTTACTCAACTAGCCTATGTGTTCAGAATGTTGTTCCATGACCCAAATTGATCTTGCAAGGTAATTGTTTAAACCACATTACTAAATAAAAACAACCATCAATAATGCATGCTGAATTGAAAAAGTTCAGCAGGTGTTGCATGGTGTTAACCAGAATTCGTACTGAATGTTGATGAGGTGTGTGTTGGATATTTATGGTCTATATAAAAATACCCAGTACATACAACGTACTTCTTTAATACATACAAAACACTACTTCAGTAGGATACCGCTCCCAAACCAAATCATAGGTATAGCAATTAACTATTCAATCGGTGATTACATCATTAGGTATACTAACCAATGTTGTGGATGAATCCAACTTAAAGCTGGACTGAGTTTTATTATTGTTCAACTTGCATTGTAAAATAAAAATTTATACATTGCCAGTTTACTTAAGATCCCTCCTTCCACAACTATAATGTTTCTTTAATTTGATCACTAGATATTATACTAATTGTTTTTTTTTTCAAAAAATAAAATAAAATATTTTACTTGAACAGTATGTAATTCTCTGAGTGTCTAATGTTCCATGGACATGTACAACTAATTAAATCCCTCGCCAACAATAATTGTGATGCATTATTACTGTGACGAAGTAAACGCCTGTCTTTATACAGATATATTAATTCATTAACATATCTAATGACCTCAAAATTTTATAAAATGAAAGACTAATAATTAATAATATACTGGGATGGGGACTTATCCGGGTGGTAAAGTCCCCCGACTCTCAACCTATAGGTTGGATGTTCGATTCTCACCCGCCTTATCCCTCTCCTTTATTTCCTTTGTAATTTGTGTGACATGAGCTCCCACCACCCTTTCATAGCCTATATAGGCTGTTCAGCAAAAAAAAAAAAAATAATACTATACGATTCCTTTTGAATTATCACAATAACTTCATAAAGGAGGTGGCCATTCGTGCATATATTTTAATTTTTCTATTTAACTTTAATAGCAAGTTAATTTTGAAATAAGTAAAAACTAATGCAAGCTAAGCTAATTTATGAATGATCACAATGCCCTCTAGATTTCAGAAGGAAAAAATGAAAATAAAACAGCTAGTAATGCTAATTAATAAAAGTATACTTCATATAATTAATTTGTTTTATAATTCTCCAGATTTTCTTAGGTATGTGGTAGTTATATTCGATTAATATCATTTTGTCTTTGGGAAAATATTCGAAATCGTAATCTTCAATATGGAAATCAAAATAGCAAAAAAAAAGAGTTAGCGTGCTAGCTTTTTTTTTGTTTGTTTTTTTTAAGCGAAGCCAAAAACTCGTGCTAGGTTTTAGCAATGCCTTAGGATGAGAAATGTGGTTTTTTTTTTTAAAAAAAAAAAATCTAAAATTTTTATGGTTATCGAGGGCTTTAGTAATATTACTTGTTGGGTCAGCCCATTTCTAGTGGGCTACACCATAATAAGCCCATTTAGGCATGATGAAATAATTTTTTTTAAAAAAAAAGATAGGTAAAATGGAAAAAAAAAATACATACCTGGAGAGCATAGGGCAAGTGTGCTGGAAAAGAAACACAAATATTGTGAGAGAAAATATTTGCGAATCCATGATAAATAATGATGATTGATGTTAGCCACAATTAGCGAATATCTTCGTCGTAATTATTAGTGAACTTTAGGTGATTGATTGCTAGAGAGAAAATAATGGTTTATCAATTAATTGATAATATATAATTGAGATTTGATACGGTGGCGACTGACCCATGATTTTTACCTTCTTTTGGAATGGTTTTCCATGTAAAAAAAAATTTGATGAAGCAGTTGGCTGGAAATGAAGTTAAATCTTGAGAATGAGTTACAAACATTATTACTTTGGGGGTCTTTACAGGATAATAGGAAAATACTAGTGGTCATATAAATATTGAGTACTTCAACACCAGGTGGAACACTAACTATAGAGATGGTTAAAAGCAATATGCGCAATGAAGAGGTAAGAAAAAAAAAAAAAAAGACAAATCTTCTTAAAATATTCTAGTTTCTCATAAGCTAGTGAGACGAGGAAGAAGTAACACAGAAATCCACAAGGACATAATAAACACATCAAGAGAAAAGTCTTAGAACAAAAAAAGAGATTAAATATTATCACTGCAACAAGCTGGCTCACATGTAGAAAAAGTACAGGATCTTGAAAAAGGAACTTGCAGAAAGTAATTAAAATAGAAGAAAAAGAGACTAATACAGTTAATCACGGAAATGATGCAGTTATTGTTTGAGATGACATTTTTCTTACTCAGTGGGTCAGGACAATGTTTGGTGATTGATTGTAGCGCATCATTCCATGTACATTTCAGGGTGATCATATTGTTTGATTTGTACTCTTCCCGGTAGTTACATCATTATATATATATATATATACCGCTTTTTATTAGGTCTGCCTCATAATATAATAAGTGATACTTGGTACTCAGACTTCCCAAAGTGAGGGTTTTACCTCTGGATCCTCGGGATTCAAGGATAATCACTCGTGACTGAGACTGGTATTACAACGCTATTCCGGTGACTTGTACAGGATTTCCGATCACTCAACTATGCTAGAAATTATGCACATATAGGAACTCACAACCAACTATGACACAACTATGCTATCACTCTAACAGGAACACTCAGACAAGAATGACAAACACTCAATCAGAAATGACAACTCTTGATGATCGGAGGCAGTCGGCTCCGGCGGGATTCTTCCGGTGTGATTTCACTCTTTCTCTCACTAGGGTCGTGCTCGAAAACTTGGCCTCCTTCTTCCAGCAATGGCTCTATATATAGGGGATGGCGGAGGGCCTTTCAGCAAATGATGAAGTTTAATACCCGAAACTTGGAGGACCGAATTGCAAATTCGGGGTGAGTGGTGACAAATGTGGCGGACAAGGTGTGAAAGTAGTGGTGACATGTCTCCGCATTTTGCGGGGAATAAACTAATTATCATCATTTTTTTTTTTAAAGTCTGGGGCAGGCTCCGGCGGGATTTTTTCGGAGCATGATCAAACTTAAATATAGACTGTAACAAAGCAGATAAAATACATGGATTTTGTCTTTTTTTTTTTTGTCTGGGACAGGCTCCGGCGGGATTTTTTCGGAGCATGATCAAACTTAAATATAGACTGTAACAAAGCAGATAAAATTACATGGATTTTTTTTTTCAGGCTCCTGCAGGATTTTTTCCGGAGCATTTGTGTTCAACATAAAAATTGCAAGAGGAACGAAGTGCTGCTGCGAGTGGATTTTTTTTTTAAAAAAAACCCACTATTTCCAAAACAAGATGATGTACCTTCGGAAGTCGATGCACTATCAGGGGGTGTTTGTAGTTCTTGCATGATTTTCATTGCTTCTTCCGGGGTTTTTGCAGCGGCAATTCTTGCTGCGATATGATTCTTACGTTCTTCAAACATGATTTGTGCAGGTGTTCGTTTTTCAGTGATGCTTCTTCGTTTCTTGTCTTGTTGGATCCACTGTTCAACTTGTTCTGGAAAGATGATTCTAACAATGTTACACTTGTTCCACCATTTGACTTTAAATCTTCTCCTCAAGACTCGTTGCGGAGAACCATGAATTTCTAGATTCCAGGTAAAGATCCATGGACAATAGAACTTTGTGCAGAAATTGGTGAGGAGGTCAAAGGAATCTTTTTCATGGGGGGTAGAATGATATTGGGAGGAGAAAATCTCAAAGGACTGTTGAACGAGGGACGGTAGTATCTGCGGAACTGAACCAAAATGGTTCCACCAACTGGACCACCAGATCGGGTAGGAATTCAGGTCCGTGGATCTATCAAAATAGAATAACCAGGTATGGTATTTGGTCGGGTTTGTTACCCAAAAGGCATTGAACCAGGCCTGCTGGTATTCAAAGTAGTTGAAGTGTTTTTTGGCGAATGGGTGGGATTTATATTTTGTGCCAAAAGCAATTGGTTCGGTAAGGGATCCATACCATTTTGAGGGCGGAATGACTCTGAAGATTTTGCACTGGGAGTATATAATTTCAGAGGGATTGGATCTAGATTTTTCATGCTTAATCTGGGCTGACTCTATAAATTCGAGGATGGACTCATAATAGAGTTGGGATTTGTCATCATCGAATTTTTTGAACCAGATGTTTTTCCCAAAAATGGCTTCTGCTGTAACATAATGATCTTCTCTGTCAAAACCAGGTTCTATGGTTATCATATTCTGGAATTGTAATTTGAGGAACCATTCTGTTGGGGAGGGTTGTGTAGATTGGATAGTGGAGTCAGAGGTCTTTTTGGTAAATGAGGATGATGAGTATGTATCAGAGATGGTTTTTTGCTTATCAATGGCTGGGGATTCATTAGCCTGGGGGATTTGCTGGAGAGGTATGGGTGCTGGGATTTCTGAGATCTTTTTGGGATTATTAGGAGATTCGGGTGGATTGTCAGGGGATTCGGGATTTTGATCATCAGGGTCAGACCCGTGTTGGCTGTGTGTGGGGCTCCAAGTAACAAAGTATTGAAAGTTACCGTTTGAGGAGTCGATAGCACCAACATGAGGATCTCCTTTTTCAAACCTTTCTTTGAGGGATTTGTGAGTATTTTTATTCTGCTGGCTCGGGTCCTCAGTTCTTTATCAGTGTATATTCTGATCGGTTTGGGAGGCATTTTCCCTGTTTTGCAAAAATTCACGCGTTAGAAAAATTAGGAATGTAATTATTTTCACCTTTAATATATTCAATATCAAAATCAAAAGCACTTAAAAGTCCCTGCCATCTAGCAAAAATTTGTTTAGAAACTAAGTTTTGGACATCCTTTTGAAGGATTTCCTTAGCACTTTTGCAATCAACTCTGAGAATGAATTTTTGGTTGATCAGATCTCCTTGGAATTTAAGGATACAAAGGACTATGCTTAAGATCTCTTTTTTGATTGTAGAATAATTTCTTTGAGTGGCGTTCCAGTGTGTTAAGGTGAACTGGATGATGCACTCTTTTCCGTCCTTGACTTGTTTCAGAATCCCTCCGTAGCCTATGTCGGAAACATCTGTTTCAACAATTTTAGGAAGAGTTGGATCTGCAAGATAGAGACATGGGATTTCTTTTACCTACTTTTTTACCTCTTGGACTAGGCTAGTATGAGCATCTGTCCATGGTGCGGGATTTTTCTGCAACCTATCATGGAGAGGTTTTAGTTTAGATTTTATGTTCGGATAGTAGTCAAGAACATAGTTCAGGCTTCCAAGGAATCGTTGAAGCTGTGTTTTGTCAAGGATTTTGTCAGGGAATTTTTCTGCAAAGATTAGGGATCTTTCGATAGGAGTAATTGTATCCTGGGTGATATAGTGACCTAAGAATCTTACTTTCGTCTGAAACAGACTAATCTTTGGTTCAGAGATGACTAATCCGTTCTTCTTTGCAACCGAAAGGAAAATTCGGAGGTGTTTGAAGTGTTCTTCTATGGATTTGGAAAAGATTAGAACATCATCAATATAAACAATACAGAATTTGTAATAGTCATTGAAGATGTCATTCATAATCTTTTGGAATTCTGAGGGGGCATTTTTTAAACCAAAAGGCATAACATTCCACTCGTACTGTCCAAAGGGGACAGTAAAAGCAGTTTTATACCTATCTTGCGGAGCTATTTGGACCTGCCAGAATCCTGATTTCATATCAAATTTTGAAAATAGATATGCATCATAGAGTCTTTGGAGGAGATCTTTTTTGTTTGGAATGGGGTACCTGATCCATTGGAGGACTCTGTTAAGAGGAGCATAGTTAATGACTAACCGAGGTGTTCCTCTTTCGACTTTGGAAGCTTTGTTGACATAGAAAGCAGCACAACTCCAAGGGGATTTGGAAGGGGAGATGAGCTTTTTCTACTGTAAATCCTGGATTTCTTTTCTGCAGAATTCCATGAGGTCACTATTCATTTGAATAGCGTGTGCTTTAGTGGGGATTTTCTCTTCAGAAAAAGAGGGCATATATGGGAGTGTGACAACATGTTTTTTTCTTTCCCAAAACGCAGTTGAAAGATCGGAGCAGGCCTGCTCTGTTATCTGTTTATGGAAATCGGCAATCCGTTGTTGGATTATTTTTTGTTGTAACTGGTTGTCAAGCCTGGAAACGTAGATATCTTTTTTTGAGTTCATTGAGGGTGAAGGTTTTGGCTTGGACGATGCTGTTGATAGAATCTTCATAGATAGAGCAGGCTTTCAGAAGATTGACTTTCTTGGTATGGGGTTTCTCAAGAAAGGTAAAGCATAGTCTTTTGTTTCTGACTTGGGAGGTAATGGAATCATTTCTCACAGTGTAAGGGGTAATAAGATTTAGGAAGGGGGTTCCAAGAATGACTGCATGGTGGATGTTACTGACAACAAGAAATGTTGTTTTGAGAGCTATACCGTTATTGATAATGGAGGCTTCTATCCTGGACTGGACCTCGAGGTTGGAATCGTTTGCAGCTTTTAACTTGGCATCAGTGCTCCGCTGGCATTGGGTCGGGGCATATATGTCACGAATAACATTGTGATCAGCACCAGTGTCAAAAAGGGCTATAACCTGGATAGTTAACCCTTTAGTGAATCGGAGCTTGACCTTGACTATGTACTTTCGTGACGTGATTTCTTTAAGAACAAAGAGAAAGTCCTGCGGAACGTTCCTGATTTGTTGGATCTGTTCTTGGATATCTTCACTATCAACTTCATTTCTGGGATTCATGGAGTTGATGATTTGTTGGAGGATTTCAGAGTCGTTAGCAAGACTTTGTTTGAGGTTTTTGATCTCATTTTTGAGATCTTTGACATCTTTTTGAAGACTTTGAAGTGTGGGGGATTTTGGTGTTGTATGACCTTTTTTGAGGATTCGGGTCAAGTCGTAGGTGTTGGAAGATGAGGGATTTTGAAAAGAGTGTTTTTGAGGTTTCTGGAGTTCTTCAACAAGTCTATCAAAACATGTCTTCTGGATTTGGGGATCCTCGACCTGTTTGATGATATCAATAAGTGTCTGTTGTTCAGAGGTGATAGTGTTAATAGATGGGATAGTATCAGAGGAGCCATAAGATATGTCGTCAACATTTATGTTGAAAACATTTTCTTCTTCGGGGTTGGAGGAGTCTGACTGACGTAGCTCTTCATCAGATTGTTCCGTGGAGGAGGAAATCAGGAGTTCAGAGATTTAGTTGAGGATGGCTTCATCAATTTGGAGTTCATTGATTCGCCGTTGGAGTTTACAATACTTGGCAATATGTCCGGTTTTGTTGCAATGATAACATCTAATCGGGTCTTTGTTGGGACCGCGATGTCTGACAGGAGTTGGGACTTTTGTAGGCTTCTTGTAGTAATCAGGTGTTGGAGTGAATCTGGTTTGTTTGTAGTTGTGGAATTTCTTATAAGGTTTGGGGAACTTTTTGTAAGGTTTTGAGGGGGATTTTTGGCAATCACAAGGATCATGTTTCAAGTTACGACGGCAGGTGTCAAACTATTTACAGAAGGTTCCAAGCTCTGTTTTGGTCTGCTTCAGCTCCTTTTTGAGATGTTTCTGGATTTTGACATCTTGGCAAATGTGGAGGCCTTCATTTTGAATAATGCTTATCAATTGACCATAAGTATAGATGTCATACTCAATGATTTGAGATCCAGAGAGAGATCGGATTTTGTTTCTAACTTTCTCTCCAAGGAGAGTGGGAAGGCCGGCAAGAAATTTTTCTTTCCAAAAAGGTTGGTTTGAGTCATCTCGGCTCATGAGGCGGGACATGAATTCCTCCTTGTAGGTTTTAAAGTCGCTGAGCCTTCGGCATCTGAGATTAGATAGGAGTTCTGTATTGCGGTTGGTTAGGAGAGTAGGATCTCCTATAAAGTGGATTGTGATGGTTTGGATGAGAGTGGCGACTGCATCTTGTTGGGGTTCACCAACGTCACTAAGAAGGGGGGTTTCTTCCTCATCTAGTTTGACAGCATTCAATATATCTTCGTGTTGGGATTCGGTAAGATGGAAGTCCCACCATCCTTTTAGTTGCCCAGAAAATCCTGCGATAAGGATTTCGGCTATGGCTTTGTCTTCTATGTGTCCTTGCGCTCTATAGGCATTGGCTGCCATTGTCATTTGTTGGAGCATTAGAAGGATCTGATGTTCTCCAAGGCCATCTAGATTCCAGTTGTAGACAGATGATGAGTTAAAGCGGGTTTGAGGAATGGGTTGAGGTTGTATAGAAGAGACGGTTTGCGGAAAGGGTTGTATGTCAGTAATCATGTTGACTCGGGCTGGGGTTGGGGTTTCTGGAACGTAACTGTCTCCGGAGGAGGTTTCTGGTCCTTTTGAAAGCTGGGATTGGAGCTCTTTCAATAGGCTAGTTCTGGCTTGGGAAATATTCAGGGAGGTGGCTTTAGAGATTTCAAAAGGTTTAAACAGGGGTTTTTTGAGGGGTGAAGCTTTGGAGGGGGATTCTTTAGATTTGGTTTGGTTGAACTGGGTGTCAGTGAGATGGGATTCGATTCGGTCAAGTTGTTTACCAATGGTATTGAGATGTATGTTTGTGTAGTTGGCTTGGGCAATTAGGTTTTTGAGATTAACTTCAACCTTCTCATTGGCATTCTTAAGAGGGGCAGTCTCAATCGGTTGGTCTTTGACAGAGAATTTGAAAGCCTGGAGAGGTGGGTGGGTTTGGTTAAAAGTTTTGTCACTGGAAACTGTTTCCCAGTAGGGTTTTCTGGTAGTAATAGGGTTGATGGTTTTGCTGACAGGGTAAGTACTTTGGTAGAGTTCAAACCATGTGAAAAAGGGGATGAGGGTTTTGGCTTCTGAGATGAATGAATAGAAGGATGTTTGGATTTCAGATCGGATATGGGAGAAGTTTTTGAAGAACCAGGCTCTTTTTTGCGTGTTTTCTTCCGAGTAGAAGTCTTCATGGAGAACAAGCTTGTTGATAACAAAATTGCCTTCAATGACATTTAGCTCATTTATGTTCTCAGTAACGGAGGAAAATGTGGGGCTGGATGGTTCATCAATAAGATCCTCGTCACGTCTGTGATAAATGGACTTAGGGATAGGTGAGGAGAAATTTACGTCTTTCAGAGGAGACGTGGGGATGTCAGCGGTGGAATATCGGGGCGGTTTCGTTGGGCTACCAAACTGAGAAATTCTTCCAAGGCTTATGGTACTTCCCTCAGAATCATCAGAATGTTGGTCAAAGTTCCTCTGATAGGAGGTATTTCTGTAGAATGAGAGTTTGACATGTCCGGTGCTGTCCTGAGAGATGGATTTCAAATGAGGGTTTGGCGGGGGCATAGATGGCCGTTCTGGTTCAACGGCTTCGTCAAGAATCCATTCTTCTGGAAGGGTTATGTCCTTCCATTGGAGGGATCTGGCAACAACAGCATTGGATCTCTGTAGGTCAGTTTGTAAGAGAAGGGTTTCACCTTTCTTACTGTGGAATTTTACTTTAGTAGCAAAAGCTGAAAGAATGGCTTTATAGTATATTCTGAAGACAATAGCAACAGGGATGGATCCTTCCAAGGGGAAATATTTATCTGTGAAATGGCTTTATAGTTCTGGCTTATGGCTTATCAGTCACTCTTTGTAAGTGGTGCTCGGAAACCTTTACATTTGTGTTCCAATGTGATGCTTGGAACATCTTTACACTCTTTGATTCTGCGATATCGACTATGCTCTAATAAAGCAGAAAGAATGGCTTTATAGTATATTCTGACGAAACCACCCCGATATTCCACCTCTGACATCCCCACGTCTCATCTGAAAGACGTAAATTTCTCCTCACCTATCCCTAAGTCCATTTATCACAGACGTGACGAGGATCTTATTGATGAACCATCCAGCCCCACATTTTCCTCCGTTACTGAGAACATAAATGAGCTAAATGTCATTGAAGGCAATTTTGTTATCAACAAGCTTGTTCTCCATGAAGACTTCTACTCGGAAGAAAACACGCAAAAAAGGGCCTGGTTCTTCAAAAACTTCTCCCATATCCGATATGAAATCCAAACATCCTTCTATTCATTCATCTCAGAAGCCAAAACCCTCATCCCCTTTTTCACATGGTTTGAACTCTACCAAAGTACTTACCCTGTCAGCAAAACCATCAACCCTATTACTACCAGAAAACCCTACTGGGAAACAGTTTCCAGTGACAAAACTTTTAACCAAACCCACCCACCTCTCCAGGCTTTCAAATTCTCTGTCAAAGACCAACCGCAATACAGAACTCCTATCTAATCTCAGATGCCGAAGGCTCAGCGACTTTAAAACCTACAAGGAGGAATTCATGTCCCGCCTCATGAGCCGAGATGACTCAAACCAACCTTTTTGGAAGGAAAAATTTCTTGCCGGCCTTCCCACTCTCCTTGGAGAGAAAGTTAGAAACAAAATCCGATCTCTTTCTGGATCTCAAATCATTGACTATGACATCTATACTTATGGTCAATTGATAAGCATTATTCAAAATGAAGGCCTCCACATTTGCCAAGATCTCAAAATCCAGAAACATCTCAAAAAGGAGCTGAAGCAGACTAAAACAGAGCTTGGAACCTTTTGTAAACGGTTTGACACCTGCCGTCGTAACTTGAAACATGATCCTTGTGATTGCCAAAAATCCCCCTCAAAACCTTACAAAAAGTTCCCCAAACCTTATAAGAAATTCCACAACTACAAACAAACCAGATTCACTCCAACACCTGATTACTACAAGAAGCCTACAAAAGTCCCAACTCCTGCCAGACATCGCGGTCCCAACAAAGACCCGATTAGATGTTATCGTTGCAACAAAACCGGACATATTGCCAAGTATTGTAAACTCCAGCGGCGAATCAATGAACTCCAAATTGATGAAGCCATCCTCAACCAAATCTCTGAACTCCTGATTTCCTCCTCCACGGAACAATCTGATGAAGAGCTACGTCAGTCAGACTCCTCCAACCCCGAAGAAGAAAATGTTTTCAACATAAATGTTGACGACATATCTTCTGGCTCCTCTGATACTATCCCATCTATTAACACTATCACCTCTGAACAACAGACACTTATTGATATCATCAAACAGGTCGAGGATCCCCAAATCCAGAAGACATGTTTTGATAGACTTGTTGAAGAACTCCAGAAACCTCAAAAACCCTCTTTTCAAAATCCCTCATCTTCCAACACCTACAACTTGACCCGAATCCTCAAAAAAGGTCATACAACACCAAAATCCCCCACACTTCAAAGTCTTCAAAAAGATGTCAAAGATATCAAAAATGAGATCAAAAACCTCAAACAAAGTCTTGCTAACGACTCTGAAATCCTCCAACAAATCATCAACTCCATGAATCCCAGAAATGAAGTTGATAGTGAAGACATCCAAGAACAGATCCAACAAATCAGGAACGTTCCGCAGGACTTTCTCTTTGTTCTTAAAGAAATCACGTCACGAAAGTACATAGTCAAGGTCGAGCTCCGATTCACTAAAGGGTTAACTATCCAGGTTATAGCCCTTTTTGACACTGGTGCTGATCACAATGTTATTCGTGACATATATGCCCCAACCCAATGCCAGCGGAGCATTGATGCCAAGTTAAAAGCTGCAAACGATTCCAACCTCGAGGTCCAGTCCAGGATAGAAGCCTCCATTATCAATAACGGTATAGCTCTCAAAACAACATTTCTTGTTGTCAGTAACATCCACCATGCAGTCATTCTTGGACCCCCTTCCTAAATCTTATTACCCCTTACAATGTGAGAAATGATTCCATTACCTCCCAAGTCAGAAACAAAAGACTATGCTTTACCTTTCTTGAGAAACCCCATACCAAGAAAGTCAATCTTCTGAAAGCCTGCTCTATCTATGAAGATTCTATCAACAGCATCGTCCAAGCCAAAACCTTCACCCTCAATGAACTCAAAAAAGATATCTACGTTGCCAGGCTTGACAACCAGTTACAACAAAAAATAATCCAACAACGGATTGCCGATTTCCATAAACAGATAACAGAGCAGGCCTACTCCGATCTTCCAACTGCGTTTTGGGAAAGAAAAAAACATGTTGTCACACTCCCATATATGCCCTCTTTTTCTGAAGAGAAAATCCCCACTAAAGCACACGCTATTCAAATGAATAGTGACCTCATGGAATTCTGCAGAAAAGAAATCTAGGATTTACAGCAGAAAAAGCTCATCTCCCCTTCCAAATCCCCTTGGAGTTGTGCTGCTTTCTATGTCAACAAAGCTTCCGAAGTCAAAAGAGGAACACCTCGGTTAGTCATTAACTATGCTCCTCTTAACAGAGTCCTCCAATGGATCAGGTACCCCATTCCAAACAAAAAAGATCTCCTCCAAAGACTCTACGATGCATATCTATTTTCAAAATTTGATATGAAATCAGGATTCGGGCAGGTCCAAATAGCTCCGCAAGATAGGTATAAAACTGCTTTTACTGTCCCCTTTGGACAGTACGAGTGGAATGTTATGCCTTTTGGTTTAAAAAATGCCCCCTCAGAATTCCAAAAGATTATGAATAACATCTTCAATGACTATTACAAATTCTGTATTGTTTATATTGATGATGTTCTAATCTTTTCCAAATCCATAGAAGAACACTTCAAACACCTCCGAATTTTCCTTTCGGTTGCAAAGAAGAACGGATTAGTCATCTCTGAACCAAAGATTAGTCTGTTTCAGACGAAAGTAAGATTCTTAGGTCACTATATCACCCAGGGTACAATTACTCCTATCGAAAGATCCCTAATCTTTGCAGAAAAATTCCCTGACAAAATCCTTGACAAAACACAGCTTCAACGATTCCTTGGAAGCCTGAACTATGTTCTTGACTACTATCCGAACATAAAATCTAAACTAAAACCTCTCCATGATAGGCTGCAGAAAAATCCCGCACCATGGACAGATGCTCATATTAGCCTAGTCCAAGAGGTAAAAAAGCAGGTAAAAGAAATCCCATGTCTCTATCTTGCAGATCCAACTCTTCCTAAAACTGTTGAAACAGATGCTTCCGACATAGGCTACGGAGGGATTCTGAAACAAGTCAAGGACGGAAAAGAGTGCATCATCCAGTTCACCTCAGCACACTGGAACGCCATTCAAAGAAATTATTCTATAATCAAAAAAGAGATCTTAAGCATAGTCCTTTGTATCCTTAAATTCCAAGGAGATCTGATCAACCAAAAATTCATTCTCAGAGTTGATTGCAAAAGTGCTAAGGAAATCCTTCAAAAGGATGTCCAAAACTTAGTTTCTAAACAAATTTTTGCTAGATGGCAGGGACTTTTAAGTGCTTTTGATTTTGATATTGAATATATTAAAGGTGAAAATAATTACATTCTTGATTTTCCAACGCGTGAATTTTTGCAAAACAGGGAAAATGCTTCCCAAACCGGTTAGAATATACACTGATAAAGAACTGAGGACCCGAGCCAGCAAGAAGGTCACTGCGAATACTGCGCAGAATAAAAATACTCACAAATCCCTCAAAGAAAGGTTTGAGAAAGAAGATCCTCATGTTGGTGCTATCGACTCTTCAAACGGTAACTTTCAATACTTTGTTACTTGGAGCCCCACACACAGCCAACACGGGTCTGACCCTGATGATCAAAATCCCGAATCCCCTGACAATCCACCCGAATCTCCTAATAATCCCAAAAAGATCTCAGAAATCCCAGCACCCATACCTCTCCAGCAAATCCCCCAGGCTAATGAATCCCCAGCCATTGATAAGCAAAAAACCATCTCTGATACATACTCATCTTCCTCATTCACCAACAAGACCTCTGACTCCACTATCCAATCTACACAACCCTCCCCAACAGAATGGTTCCTCAAATTACAATTCCAGAATATGATAACCATAGAACCTGGTTTTGACAGAGAAGATCCTTATGTTACAGCAGAAGCCATTTTTGGGAAAAACATCTGGTTCAAAAAATTCGATGATGACAAACCCAACTCTATTATGAGTCCATCCTCGAATTTACAGAGTCAGCCCAGATTAAGCATGAAAAATCCAGATCCAATCCCTCTGGAATTATATACTCCCAGTGCAAAATCTTCAGAGTCATTCCGCCCTCAAAATGGTATGGATCCCTTACCGAACCAATTGCTTTTGGCACAAAATATAAATCCCACCCATTCACCAAAAAATACTTCAACTACTTTGAATACCAGCAGGCCTGGTTCAATGCCTTTTGGGTAACAAACCCGACCAAATACCATACCTGGTTATTCTATTTTGATAGATCCACGGACCTGAATTCCTACCCGATCTGGTGGTCCAGTTGGTGGAACCATTTTGGTTCAGTTCCGCTGATACTACCGTCCCTCGTTCAACAGTCCTTTGAGATTTTCTCCTCCCAATATCATCCTACCCCCCATTAAAAAGATTCCTTTGACCTCCTCACCAATTTCTGCACAAAGTTCGATTGTCCATGGATCTTTACCTGGAATCTAGAAATTCATGGTTCTCCGCAACGAGTCTTGAGGAGAAGATTTAAAGTCAAATGGTGGAACAAGTGTAACATTGTTAGAAGCATCTTTCCAGAACAAGTTGAACAGTGGATCCAACAAGACAAGAAACGAAGAAGCATCACTGAAAAATGAACACCTGCACAAATCATTTTTGAAGAACGTAAGAATCATATCGCAGCAAGAATTGCCGCTGCTAAAACCCCGGAAGAAGCAATGAAAATCATGCAAGAACTCCAAACACCCCCTGATAGTGCATCGACTTCCGAAGGTACATCATCTTGTTTTGGAAATAGTGGGTTTTTTAAAAAAAAATCCACTCGCAGCAGCACTTCGTTCCTCTTGCAATTTTTATGTTGAACACAAATGCTCCGGAAAAAATCCTGCAGGAGCCTGAAAAAAAAATCCATGTAATTTTATCTGCTTTGTTACAGTCTATATTTAAGTTTGATCATGCTCCGAAAAAATCCCGCCGGAGCCTGTCCCAGACAAAAAAAAAAGACATAATCCATGTATTTTATCTGCTTTGTTACAGTCTATATTTAAGTTTGATCATGCTCCGAAAAAATCCCGCCGGAGCCTGTCCCAGACTTAAAAAAAAAATTGATGATAATTAGTTTATTCCCCGCAAAATGCGGAGACATGTCACCACTACTTTCACACCTTGTCCGCCACATTTGTCACCACTCACCCCGAATTTGCAATTCGGTCCTCCAAGTTTCGGGTATTAAACTTCATCATTTGCTGAAAGGCCCTCCGCCATCCCCTATATATAGAGCCATTGCTGGAAGAAGGAGGCCAAGTTTTCGAGCACGATCCTAGTGAGAGAAAGAGTGAAATCCCACCGGAAGAATCCTGCCGGAGCCGACTGCCTCCGATCATCAAGAGTTGTCATTTCTGTTTGAGTGTTTGTCATTCTTGTCTGAGTGTTCCTGTTAGAGTGATAGCATAGTTGTGTCATAGTTGGTTGTGAGTTCCTATATGTGCGTAATTTCTAGCATAGTTGAGTGACCGGAAATCCTGTACAAGTCACCGGAATAGCGTTGTAATACCAGTCTCAGTCACGAGTGATTATCCTTGAATCCCGAGGATCCAGAGGTAAAACCCTCACTTTGGGAAGTCTGAGTACCAAGTATCACTTATTATATTATGAGGCAGACCTAATAAAAAGCGGTTAAATATTCCAAACATCTGTTGTTTCCCGACTACTCTATATCATGGACGGCTTTGCCTCCTCTCTAACATCATAACTCATCCCTCCCCCTTTTTACATTATGTTACACTGCACCATGGACGGCTTTGCCGCCTTGCTAACTATCTAACTTCCCCTTTCCCCGTTTAATTTTCTGCTATTAACTTACGACTGGCCTGGCCAGACTACTAACTTCATCCCACCCCTTCACACCTCTCGGGTTCATTCTTAAGTTAAATGGTTTTGACACCATCATATGTAGTTTCAAACATCTTTACACTCTTTGATTATGCGGCCTCCTTGGTATCAGAGCCAAGGGGAGTGTAAAGAGGTTATTTATCTGTGTTGTTTTGTTTAACAGGTGAATACTGAGAACCCTTTGCCTTGGAGTTTCTTAAGTCGAGACCAGAAGAGTCCTTTATCCAGATACTCCCAGGATTGTAAGTAAACACTTGTTTTATTGCCGACACTCATGGATCGCCTTTTGCCACGCTCCTTCTCTTGTTCGTCAGAACAAAGCACATCCAGTACTTCTAGTCCTAAAAAACTAGTCCGGTCGGAAGAAACCATCATTGAAGATTTTAACAAATCTATTGATGATTGGACTATTCCAAAAGTCTCAAAAAATGAAATATACCAAACCTCCAAATTCCTCTCCTTCTCTACTGACCTAGCTATAAAAACTGAAGAAAGAGATATCCAGCTCTCCAAACCTTTTGAAACAATAAATCTGCTTTCACCTGATTCCCTCTCTAAACATTTCTCAAAAGGTTATAAATACATTCATATAGGATTAGTCCAGGTGGGTATTAAACCCCTTACTAAAGAAGGCCTTAATACTTCTATCTTAGCTATACTCCGGGACGCCAGGTTCACCAACTTTGATGAATCCCTTTTAAGTTCAGTTGAATCAAGTCTTTGTATTGGACCCATATACTTTGATTGCTATCCCAATCTTACTATATCCCTCCGTGACAAAAACATCCTAAAATCCCTTGTCCTCCAAATCAAAACTCATAATTACAAAATGTTGGAAGGATCCATCCCTGTTGTTATTGTCTTCAGAATATACTATAAAGCCATTCTTTCAGCTTTTGCTACTAAAGTAAAATTCCACAGTAAGAAAGGTGAAACCCTTCTCTTACAAACTGACCTACAGAGATCCAATGCTGTTGTTGCCAGATCCCTCCAATGGAAGGACATAACCCTTCCAGAAGAATGGATTCTTGACGAAGCCGTTGAACCAGAACGACCATCTATGCCCCCGCCAAACCCTCATTTGAAATCCATCTCTCAGGACAGCACCGGTCAGGTCAAACTCTCATTCCACAGAAATACCTCCTATCAGAGGAACTTTGACCAACATTCTGATGATTCTGAGGGAAGTACCATAAGCCTTGGAAGAATTTCTCAGTTTGGTAGCCCAACGAAACCACCCCGATATTCCACCTCTGACATCCCCACGTCTCCTCTGAAAGACGTAAATTTCTCCTCACCTATCCCTAAGTCCATTTATCACAGACGTGACGAGGATCTTATTGATGAACCATCCAGCCCCACATTTCCTCCGTTACTGAGAACATAAATGAGCTAAATGTCATTGAAGGCAATTTTGTTATCAACAAGCTTGTTCTCCATGAAGACTTCTACTCGGAAGAAAACACGCAAAAAAGAGCCCGGTTCTTCAAAAACTTCTCCCATATCCGATCTGAAATCCAAACATCCTTCTATTCATTCATCTCAGAAGCCAAAACCCTCATCCCCTTTTTCACATGGTTTGAACTCTACCAAAGTACTTACCCTGTCAGCAAAACCATCAACCCTATTACTACCAGAAAACCCTACTGGGAAACAGTTTCCAGTGACAAAACTTTTAACCAAACCCACCCACCTCTCCAGACTTTCAAATTCTCTGTCAAAGACCAATCGATTGAGACTGCCCCTCTTAAGAATGCCAATGAGAAGGTTGAAGTTAATCTCAAAAACCTAATTGCCCAAGCCAATTACACAAACATACATCTCAATACCATTGGTAAACAACTTGACCGAATCGAATCCCATCTCACTGACACCCAGTTCAACCAAACCAAATCTAAAGAATCCCCCTCCAAAGCTTCACCCCTCAAAAAACCCCTGTTTAAACCTTTTGAAATCTCTAAAGCCACCTCCCTGAATATTTCCCAAGCCAGAACTAGCCTATTGAAAGAGCTCCAATCCCAGCTTTCAAAAGGACCAGAAACCTCCTCCGGAGACAGTTACGTTCCAGAAACCCCAACCCCAGCCCGAGTCAACATGATTACTGACATACAACCCTTTCCGCAAACCGTCTCTTCTATACAACCTCAACCCATTCCTCAAACCCGCTTTAACTCATCATCTGTCTACAACTGGAATCTAGATGGCCTTGGAGAACATTAGATCCTTCTAATGCTCCAACAAATGACAATGGCAGCCAATGCCTATAGAGCGCAAGGACACATAGAAGACAAAGCCATAGCCGAAATCCTTATCGCATGATTTTATGGGCAACTAAAAGGATGGTGGGACTTCCATCTTACCGAATCCCAACACGAAGATATATTGAATGCTGTCAAACTAGATGAGGAAGAAACCCCCCCTTCTTAGTGACGATGGTGAACCCCAACAAGATGCAGTCGCCACTCTCATCCAAACCATCACAATCCACTTTATAGGAGATCCTACTCTCCTAACCAACCACAATACAGAACTCCTATCTAATCTCAGATGCCGAAGGCTCAGCGACTTTAAAACCTACAAGGAGGAATTCATGTCCCGCCTCATGAGCCGAGATGACTCAAACCAACCTTTTTGGAAGGAAAAATTTCTTGCCGGCCTTCCCACTCTCCTTGGAGAGAAAGTTAGAAACAACATCCGATCTCTTTCTGGATCTCAAATCATTGACTATGACATCTATACTTATGGTCAATTGATAAGCATTATTCAAAATGAAGGCCTCCACATTTGCCAAGATCTCAAAATCCAGAAACATCTCAAAAAGGAGCTGAAGCAGACCAAAACAGAGCTTGGAACCTTTTGTAAACAGTTTGACACCTGCCGTCGTAACTTGAAACATGATCCTTGTGATTGCCAAAAATCCCCCTCAAAACCTTACAAAAAGTTCCCCAAACCTTATAAGAAATTCCACAACTACAAACAAACCAGATTCACTCCAACACCTGATTACTACAAGAAGCCTACAAAAGTCCCAACTCCTGCCAGACATCGCGGTCTCAACAAAGACCCGATTAGATGTTATCGTTGCAACAAAACCAGACATATTGCCAAGTATTGTAAACTCCAACGGCGAATCAATGAACTCCAAATTGTTGAAGCCATCCTCAACCAAATCTCTGAACTCCTGATTTCCTCCTCCATGGAACAATCTGATGAAGAGCTACGTCAGTCAGACTCCTCCAACACCGAAGAAGAAAATGTTTTCAACATAAATGTTGACGACATATCTTCTGGCTCCTCTGATACTATCCCATCTATTAACACTATCACCTCTGAACAACAGACACTTATTGATATCATCAAACAGGTCGAGGATCCCCAAATCCAGAAGACATGTTTTGACAGACTTGTTGAAGAACTCCAGAAACCTCAAAAACCCTCTTTTCAAAATCCCTCATCTTCCAACACCTACGACTTGACCCGAATCCTCAAAAAAGGTCATACAACACCAAAATCCCCCACACTTCAAAGTCTTCAAAAAGATGTCAAAGATATCAAAAATGAGATAAAAAACCTCAAACAAAGTCTTGCTAACGACTCTGAAATCCTCCAACAAATCATCAACTCCATGAATCCCAGAAATGAAGTTGATAATGAAGATATCCAAGAACAGATCCAACAAATCAGGAACGTTCCGCAGGACTTTCTCTTTGTTCTTAAAGAAATCACGTCATGAAAGTACATAGTCAAGGTCAAGCTCCGATTCACTATAGGGTTAACTATCCAGGTTATAGCCCTTTTTGACACTGGTGCTGATCACAATGTTATTCGTGACATATATGCCCCAACCCAATGCCAGCGGAGCACTGATGCCAAGTTAAAAGCTGCAAACGATTCCAACCTCGAGGTCCAGTCCAGGATAGAAGCCTCCATTATCAATAACGGTATAGCTCTCAAAACAACATTTCTTGTTGTCAGTAACATCCACCATGCAGTCATTCTTGGAACCCCCTTCCTAAATCTTATTACCCCTTACACTGTGAGAAATGATTCCATTACCTCCCAAGTCAGAAACAAAAGACTATGCTTTACCTTTATTGAGAAACCCCATACCAAGAAAGTCAATCTTCTGAAAGCCTGCTCTATCTATGAAGATTCTATCAACAGCATCGTCCAAGCCAAAACCTTCACCCTCAATGAACTCAAAAAACATATCTACGTTGTCAGGCTTGACAACCAGTTACAACAAAAAAGAATCCAACAACGGATTGCCGATTTCCATAAACAGATAACAGAGCAGGCCTGCTCCGATCTTCCAACTGCGTTTTGGGAAAGAAAAAAACATGTTTTCACACTCCCATATATGCCCTCTTCTTCTGAAGAGAAAATCCCCACTAAAGCACACGCTATTCAAATGAATAGTGACCTCATGGAATTCTGCAGAAAAGAAATCCAGGATTTATAGCAGAAAAAGCTCATCTCCCCTTCCAAATCCCCTTGGAGTTGTGCTGCTTTCTATGTCAACAAAGCTTCCGAAGTCGAAAGAGGAACACCTCGGTTAGTCATTAACTATGCTCATCTTAACAGAGTCCTCCAATGGATCAGGTACCCCATTCCAAACAAAAAAGATCTCCTCCAAAGACTCTATGATGCATATCTATTTTCAAAATTTGATATGAAATCAGGATTCTGGCAGGTTCAAATAGCTCCGCAAGATAGGTATAAAACTGCTTTTACTGTCCCCTTTGGACAGTACAAGTGGAATGTTATGCCTTTTGGTTTAAAAAATGCCCCCTCAGAATTCCAAAAGATTATGAATGACATCTTCAATGACTATTACAAATTCTGTATTGTTTATATTGATGATGTTCTAATCTTTTCCAAATCCATAGAAGAACACTTCAAACACCTCCGAATTTTCCTTTCGGTTGCAAAGAAGAACGGATTAGTCATCTCTGAACCAAAGATTAGTCAGTTTCAGACGAAAGTAAGATTCTTAGGTCACTATATCACCCAGGGTACAATTACTCCTATCGAAAGATCCCTAATCTTTGCAGAAAAATTCCCTAACAAAATCCTTGACAAAACACAGCTTCAACGATTCGTTGGAAGCCTGAACTATGTTCTTGACTACTATCCGAACATAAAATCTAAACTAAAACCTCTCCATGATAGGCTACAGAAAAATCCCGCACCATGGACAGATGCTCATACTAGCCTAGTCCAAGAGGTAAAAAAGCACGTAAAAGAAATCCCATGTCTCTATCTTGCAGATCCAACTCTTCCTAAAATTGTTGAAACAGATGCTTCCGACATAGGCTACGGAGGGATTCTGAAACAAGTCAAGGACGGAAAAGAGTGCATCATCCAGTTCACCTCAGCACACTGGAACGCCACTCAAAGAAATTATTCTACAATCAAAAAAGAGATCTTGAGCATAGTCCTTTGTATCCTTAAATTCCAAGGAGATCTGATCAACTAAAAATTCATTCTCAGAGTTGATTGCAAAAGTGCTAAGGAAATCCTTCAAAAGGATGTCCAAAACTTAGTTTCTAAACAAATTTTTGCTAGATGGCAGGGACTTTTAAGTGCTTTTGATTCTGATATTGAATATATTAAAGGTGAAAATAATTACATTCCTGATTTTCTAACGCGTGAATTTTTGCAAAACAGGGAAAATGCCTCCCAAACCGGTCAGAATATACACTGATAAAGAACTGAGGACCCGAGCCAGCAAGAAGGTCACTGCAAATACTGCGCAGAATAAAAATACTCACAAATCCCTCAAAGAAAGGTTTGAGAAAGGAGATCCTCATGTTGGTGCTATCGACTCCTCAAATGATAACTTTCAATACTTTGTTACTTGGAGCCCCACACACAGCCAACACGGGTCTGACCCTGATGATCAAAATCCTGAATCCCCTGACAATCCACCCGAATCTCCTAATAATCCCAAAAAGATCTCAGAAATCCCAGCACCCATACCTCTCCAGCAAATCCCCCAGGCTAATGAATCCCCAGCCATTGATAAGCAAAAAACTATCTCTGATACATACTCATCTTCCTCATTTACCAAAAAGACCTCTGATTCCACTATCCAATCTACACAACCCTCCCCAACAGAATGGTTCCTCAAATTACAATTCCAGAATATGATAACCATAGAACCTGGTTTTGACAGAGAAGATCATTATGTTACAGCAGAAGCCATTTTTGGGAAAAACATCTGGTTCAAAAAATTCGATGATGACAAATCCCAACTCTATTATGAGTCCATCCTCGAATTTACAGAGTCAGCCCAGATTAAGCATGAAAAATCCAGATCCAATCCCTCTGAAATTATATACTCCCAGTGCAAAATCTTCAGAGTCATTCCGCCCTCAAAATGGTATGGATCCCTTACCGAACCAATTGCTTTTGGCACAAAATATAAATCCCACCCATTCGCCAAAAAACACTTCAACTACTTTGAATACCAGCAGGCATGGTTCAATGCCTTTTGGGTAACAAACCCGACCAAATACCATACCTGGTTATTCTATTTTGATAGATCCACGGACTGAATTCCTACCCGATCTGGTGGTCCAGTTGGTGGAACCATTTTGGTTCAGTTCCGCAGATACTACCGTCCCTCGTTCAACAGTCCTTTGAGATTTTCTCCTCCCAATATCATCCTACCCCCCATGAAAAAGATTCCTTTGACCTCCTCACCAATTTCTGCACAAAGTTCTATTGTCCATGAATCTTTACCTGGAATCTAGAAATTCATGGTTCTCCGCAACGAGTCTTGAGGAGAAGATTTAAAGTCAAATGGTGGAACAAGTGTAACATTGTTAGAAGCATCTTTCCAGAACAAGTTGAACAGTGGATCCAACAAGACAAGAAACGAAAAAGCATCACTGAAAAACGAACACCTGCACAAATCATGTTTGAAGAACGTAAGAATCATATCGCAGCTAGAATTGCCGCTGCAAAAACCCCGGAAGAAGCAATGAAAATCATGCAAGAACTCCAAACACCCCCTGATAGTGCATCGACTTCCGAAGGTACATCATCTTGTTTTGGAAATAGTGGGTTTTAAAAAAAAATAAAAAATCCACTCGCAGCAGCACTTCGTTCCTCTTGCAATTTTTATGTTGAACACAAATGCTCCGGAAAAAATCCTGCAGGAGCCTAAAAAAATAATCCATGTAATTTTATCTGCTTTGTTACAGTCTATATTTAAGTTTGATCATGCTCCGAAAAAATCCCGCCGGAGCCTGTCCCAGACTTTAAAAAAAAAAAAAAAAGACAAAATCCATGTATTTTATCTGCTTTGTTACAGTCTATATTTAAGTTTGATCAAGCTCCGAAAAAATCCCGCCGGAGCCTGTCCCAGACTTTAAAAAAAAAATGATGATAATTAGTTTATTCCCCGCAAAATGCGGAGACATGTCACCACTACTTTCACACCTTGTCCGCCACATTTGTCACCACTCACCCCGAATTTGCAATTCGGTCCTTCAAGTTTCGGGTATTAAACTTCATCATTTGCTGAAAGACTCTCCGCCATCCCCTATATATAGAGCCATTGCTGGAAGAAGGAGGCCAAGTTTTCGAGCACGACCCTAGTGAGAGAAAGAGTGAAATCCCACCGGAAGAATCCCGCCGGAGCCGACTGCCTCCGATCATCAAGAGTTGTCATTTCTGTTTGAGTGTTTGTCATTCTTGTCTGAGTGTTCCTGTTAGAGTGATAGCATAGTTGTGTCATAGTTGGTTGTGAGTTCCTATATGTGCATAATTTCTAGCATAGTTGAGTGACCGGAAATCCTGTACAAGTCACCGGAATAGCGTTGTAATACCAGTCTCAGTCACGAGTGATTATCCTTGAATCCCGAGGATCCAGAGGTAAAACCCTCACTTTGGGAAGTCTGAGTACCAAGTATCACTTATTATATTATGAGGCAGACCTAATAAAAAGCGGTTAAATATTCCAAACAACTGTTGTTTCCCGACTACTCTATATCATGGACGGCTTTGCCTCCTCTCTAACATCATAACTCATCCCTCCCCCTTTTTACATTATGTTACACTGCACCATGGACGGCTTTGCCGCCTTGCTAACTATCTAACTTCCCCTTTCCCCGTTTAATTTTCTGCTATTAACTTACGACTGGCCTGGCCAGACTACTAACTTCATCCCACCCCTTCACACCTCTCGGGTTCATTCTCGAGTTAAATGGTTTTGACACCATCATATGTAGTTTCAAACATCTTTACACTCTTTGATTCTGCGGCCTCCTTGGTGTGAAGCAAGGTGACAAATGTGGATGCAAATTCGGGGTGAGTGGTGACAAATGTGGCGGCCAAGGTGTGAAAGTAGTGGTGACATGTCTCCGCATTTTGCGGGGAATAAACTAATTATCATCATTATATATGGTGGGCATATTGTAATAGCCGATGTTGTGGATGAATCCAAATTAAAGCTGGACTGAATTTTTTTTTTCGCGTTTACCGAAATCCTCAGCCCATATTGGCCCCAAAACTAATCTCTCGAGGATTTGGTGGGCATTGAAGGGTTGTCACTCCCAAAGCAGAATTTTGTATACATAAAGGCTCGAACCCGAGACCTTTGCTTAAGTTGCTAGAGCTCCATACCACTCATGCCAACTGCGTTTGGTAGCTGGACTGAATTGGATTATTGTTCAACTTGTAAAATAAACATGCATGGCAGTTTAGTTATAACCCCTCCTTCCACAACTATAAATATTGTTTAATTTTTTTTTTCATTTTTTTCCGAAACAATATTGTTTCTTTAATTTGATCACTAGATAATAGTACCATATAAATAAACCTGTACTAATTTTTTTTTCAAAAGAAAAATAAATTATTACTATAATATGGAATTGTCTGAGTGTCTAATGTTCCATGGACATGAACAACTAATTAAATCCTTCGCCAACAATAATTGTGGCTACCGCATGCATTACTGTGACGAAGTAAACGCCTTATACAGATATATTAATTCATTAACATATCTAATGACCTCTAAATTTTCTAAAATAAAAGACTAATAATTAATACTATAAGATTGCTTTTGTATTACAATAACTTCATATATGAGGTGGCCATTCGTGCATATATTTTAATTTCTTTATTTAACTTTAGTTGCAAGTTATTTCGGAATTAAGTAAAAAAATAGCGCAAGTTAAGCTAATGGATGAACATAACGCCCTTTTAATTTCAGAAAGAAATACAAAATGAAAATAAAATACAGCACTAATACTAAATAACCAAAACAAATTAATTTTATTTTTTTATTTTTATAATTCTCCAGATTTTCTTAGGTACGTGGTAATTGTATTCGATTCCGATCATTTTATCCTTGGGAAAACATTTTAACCAATAAGTGAGGATATAATATAAGAAATTAAAAAGTACAAGTGAAGCGAGATGAGGCAGACCTCGGAACAACAAGGAAATGAGAAAGAGGCCAGTGATCACGGCCTAAAGGATAGCCGGGCAAGCGCCCAAAAGTCTCCCCGCCGGCCTCGTTAAAACCCTTTCATGGAAAAACCCAGTGGGAAAAACCCATGGAAGGGAAAAAGAGTACCAAGCAGAAAAAGGAGATAAAAACTATCGTACAGATCACATAAAAGGACTTAATGAAATCTATAATAATCTGAGTACATATCATGGAAAATGTGCTTGAACAAGAATTGTGGGATGGCCGTATACCATGTGAGCTCGCCACCAATAGAGGAAAGCGCATCCGCGGCTGCGTTACCTTCCCGAAATATGTGGGATATGCGAAAATTGATCTGCGCCAGTGTGTCTTTAGCAGCCTGCCATCTTCCTAAACAACGCCATGGGATGTCCGGGTTAGATGCGGTGAATGCATGAACTACGAAAGTAGAGTCCGTCTCTAACCATAGGTCGTGCCAGCCCTTTGCGTGAGCGAATTCAATTCCCAAGCAGGCAGTGAGCAGCTCTGCTTCGTACGCATAACCAATGCCATAGCCACTCGAGAAGCAGCCCTTGACAAACCCTCTTGAGTTGCGAAATAGGCCCCCACCAGAGATGTCACCAGGAGATCCGGAAGCATGGCCATCAACATTACATTTTGTCCAGGCAGGAAGCGGAGGATGCCAACGTACCGGGGTGACCTTAGGCGATTTGCCCATCGCGACGCGGAGCCCGAACGCCTTGAGAATGCTAAGATCTGCCAAGGAGTTGTTCATGCATCCCAAGTCAAGGTGATCAGCCTCTTTCATAAAAGCCATGAGGGACGCGGTAAGCTTGGAGACCCGGATAGGCTTGTGGGAACCCGTAGTAGAATCCGCATGCATAACGTCATTACGAATGGACCAAATGAACCAGACATAAGTGGTAAAGAATAGTCTCCAAAGTGAGTGAATCTGTTTGCTAGCTTTAACCGAGATGCTCTGTAATAGTACTGCCATGAAGCTGGAGTCCACATGGATCTTGTGATGAAGACCAAAAACCTGGATGAAGAACTTAAAAACCTTGGAAGACACCCCACAATGGAGGAACAAATGATCAAGGGTTTCTTCGGCAGCGCGGCAGAGTAAGCACATTGACGGACCTTGAATTCCTTTGGACTGAAGGACCTCCCAAGAGAGCAAGATACCCTTGATGGCTTTCCACACAACTATCGACCTTCGCCTGGGTATAAAATTGGCCCATATCCACGCTCCCCATGAGGTCGCCGGATAGGAGGACCGCAAGTGCGTGTACGCCAATTGAGAGGTGACTTTGCCATGTGCCGCTCGGGTCCAGACACGACGATCCTTCGAGCTAGCCGAGATCCGAACGTCCAGTATAGCGTCGATGAGATCCGGATAATTATCAACAAAGTTGGAGGTAAAATGCCAAGCACCATCGATATAATACTCACTTATTGTCTGATGGAAAAAATCCATGCGATCCATAGGTATGTCCAACACATCCGCTATTATGCAGCCGGCCCAGTTGTCAAGCCAAAAGCGAACAGTAGAATCAACACCCGCGATCCAAGCTTCCTCGTCGATTAACCTCCGAACATGGCTCAGGCAGGGGGAGCGGATGGAAGATAATATATAATTCTGGCGAGGAGCGCCCTGTGTGAACCATCTATTTTTAAGAAAGCCGAGAGCAGAGTAATCCTGAAGAATGTCCCATGCAAGCTTCATAATATAGGCTTCATTCGCAGACCGGATCGATCGAATGCCAAGCCCGCCTTCATCAACAGGACTACATTCCAACCAATGGTAAAATGATGCATCTTGGAAATGTCCCCAGTCCAAATAAAATTCCGACAAGCAGATTCAATACGCTTGGTCTGGGAGCGCGGCCATCTATAAATCATCATTGAATGCACCGTTGATGCTATGATCACGTGATTAACCAGGCAAATTCTACCGGCCATGGAAAGAGCAGCGCCCTTCCATCTACCGAATTTAGTGATAATCAGATCTGTAATCTCCCTGAAGTACTGACTTTTTGGCGAACCAATGAAAATCGGACAACCAAGATATTTAAATGGGAAACGGCCTGTGGGGATCCGATAATTTGTTAGAACACGTCGCCTGAGAGAATTTGCGACGAACTTGCCAAAGTATATTCTAGACTTTGCTGGGTTATGACGCTGACCAGAGACTTCCGCATATTTGGCAAGGATGGAATGAATATTGTCAATAGATCTCGCATCACCTTGGCAAAAGAAAACAATGTCATCCGCGTAGAAAAGGAACGGGGGCAGGCGACAGAACCGGCTGGCACGGGCGAGCTGAATATCCCCACATCCGATGCTGCTATTTATCCAAAGGCCAAGCACCTCCTCGGCCATGCAAAAGAGAAGCGGAGACAGCGGATCCCCTTGGCGAACACCTCTGCCGCAAGAGAAGAATCCTCTAGGCACACCATTAATAAGCACTGAGACTTTGGCCGAAGACAGGATGGAGCTGATAAGAGAACAAAATTTGCAATTGAAGCCTAGGCGCTCAGCAACATATAGGATGAAGTCCCAACGAACAGTGTCAAATGCTTTGGTTATATCAATTTTAAGAGCAATGCCTCCCTTTTTAGAACTGCTTAAACTGTTGAAACATTCCGATGCTATGGCTATGCAATGGTGAATATTTCGTCCCGGGATAAAACCAAATTGAAACGGGCTGAGGTGCCTGCCAAGTAGAGGGCCGAGCCGAGCTGCTATAATCCGAGTGATGATCTTGAACAGAAAATTACAAAGGTTGATGGGCCTGTAGTCTTCAATCCGAACAGCGCCATCCTTTTTTGGAATTAGAACAATGAAATTGTTGTTGATTCCCATAGGCATGTGCGCCGTAGTGAAGAAAGATTGGACAGCCTTACAGAGATCATATTGAATGAAATTCCAACACTTGTGGTAGAAAATACCTCCAAACCCGTCAGGCCCCGGGGAGCTCTCGGCCGAAAGATCCTTCACCGCCTTGAAAATTTCCTCCATACCGGGCAGCTGGGTGAGATGGAGATTTTCCTCCTCCGTAATCACAGGGGCGATGAAGTCAAGAACTGAAAAGTCCGGGATATCCGCTGGCGTTTGGAACAAAGATTTGTAGTAATCAATAATATGATTCCCAATGTCTGTCGCATTGTCTGAAAGAGTTTCACCAATTACCATAGAAGATATCATGTTTCTGGATCGCTTCAACCTTTGGTATTTGTGGAAGAAAGTGGTATTGCGATCCCCGTCTTTCAACCAAGATGCTCTGCTCTTCTGTGAGAGGAAATCATACTTCGCCCGCAATTTGTTATTGAGATGAATATGGGCATCCACCTCCTCGCAAAAAAGGAGCTCGCTGTCGCCCTCCTGGTCCAAGCGGAGCTGGATATCCTGAAGAGATGAGTAGGCAGCATCCACCTCCTCAAAAATATTTCCAAAGGATGCCGAGTTCCAATCTTTGATATGAAGCTTGAGGCGTTTGAGTTTGGCCGCGAACATAGCGATGGGATTGGATCCCGAGACCGGAGTATGCCACGAGGTTTCCGCCATGACAAAGAAGCTCGTGTTAGAAAGCCACATCGATTGAAATCTAAACGGCCGAGGTGAAAGGGTGTTGGAGCCGCACTGCAAGAAAATAGGAGTATGATCTGATCTATGCCGTGCGAAGGACATCAGGGAAATATTGTCCCACTTTTCCATCAACCCATCCGATACAATTGCCCTGTCAATCCGAGAAGCCTGGATGTTTTGAGAAAAGGACCTTTTGTACCAAGTGAACTTGTGACCAGTAAGATTCACATCATTGAGGTTGGTGACGTTTAAGAAATCCAGCAAATCCGTAGAGCGCCTACTGTCAGGACCCGTTTGATTTAGCCATTCGTGTGCGCCCAAAGTAGTATTAAAATCCCCCATAAGCAGCATGTTATCA
Organism: Hygrophila difformis; assembly: GCA_030278955.1. Lineage (NCBI taxonomy): Eukaryota > Viridiplantae > Streptophyta > Magnoliopsida > Lamiales > Acanthaceae > Hygrophila > Hygrophila difformis. The sequence goes on from JAOANR010000003.1 coordinate 51,898,535, forward strand.
TGGATGTGGGAAGCGGTGTCTGTCCAGAGGGCAGCGCGGGTGGATCGATCATTATGTGCATGGACAAATCCAAATCTATATTCCACATTGTCGTACTCAAAATCAAAAATGATAAGCTGATCCGAGTGAAAGACCTGTCTGACCTTGGAGATGAAGGCCGCATTGTAGAAAACCCATAAATTAGGACGCTTGTTCAAACGAAAGTTAATGCCAGCAAGTTGCAAAGAAATATTATGCCAATAAAAATCCTTAATATCCGAGAGTAGAATTTTGGGTTCCGCTAAGGCCACCCAGTAAGGCCGATGCTTGTAACACAACTCTTTAAGCGCAATCTGAGATGGTTGATTGCCCATCCCACGGATATTCCAAAATAGGACTTTCATTTTTTGTGCCGCCCCTTGCCATGCTTTGGCGGCAGTTCATCCCATTGCTTAGACACGGCGATGTGCATCATCTTTGTAGCTGCGGTAGAGGGGTTGGAAATTCGAAGCTGATTCCCACGAGATCTCGTCACTGGTCCTTCAATCCGGGGAGGCTGGCATTCATGCTCGACAGCCATGGTGTCAGGTGGAGGCTGGAAGGGAATGATTTGGTTGATGGATGGGGCCTCGCCCTGCTGGGGAGGATGGCCAGGAGAAGATGCATCACCGTCGCCCTCCGAATGTACATGAGCATAAAGGGCCAATTGCAAAGCGCCCTCAGGAGCCGATGCATGCCCTGCATCATCGCCATTCCTGTGATCATCAATAGAGTCACCAATATCCTTTTCCTGGAGCACCTCAAAGGGATTCGAAGAGGACGGCCCTGGCGCAGCATGCGATCGCTGCTCCACCTGCCGCGGCTTCCACGTCCTTTTGGGAATATTGAAAGTAGTATCCGGATCCACCGTGTCCCCCATAGGCTTAGGAGCCGTCGTCGTAGATTTCCTCTTTCTGCAGTCCTCAGGAAGATGGCCCATTGTGCGGCATAAGGTGCAATAAGCTGGAACATTTTCATAGGACAGTGAGACATGGATGTGTGAATCTGGGAGGGCCAGCTTCACCTTCTCAGGAAGCGTCTCCAGAACATCCACTTCGACCAAAACGCGAATAAAGTGTCCAAGAGAGCCGTCTAGCGCTCTTTCATCAATTCGAACCACTTCACCCACCACCTCCGCAATATTTTTAATAATCAACCTATGCCAAAGCTCATATGGGAGTTCATAAATTCTAATCCACACAGGTGCTAGGGAAGATTTCACCTTGTACGGGTTGAAGTTCAGGATCCATGGTTGCACTCGGATTCTGCCATGATCGAAAGAATAGAACTTCGTCTGCAATAATTCTTCACGCAATGAGGCATCCTCGATAAGCACGTTATAATAGCCACGGCCAAGAGGTACGATGAACAAAGAGGTTCCCCACAATTTGCTGAGATACCCTTCAAGTTGAAGGTGCGACAAAGGATGTTGTCCTCGTTCTAGAAGTACCCTGATAATGACAAAATTTGAGAAAAGCTTGAGTCTTTCTTCTATGAATTGTTTTTCGAGAGTAATCGAAACAATATCACCTGAGCGATCAGGCGGCCGCGCCACCGGAGGGCATGCACCTCCTTCACGTATGGCCGCACGAAAGTTTCTGAGGAAGTCTGTCTCATGCTGAGCGTGATCTCTCTTGAGAGTATCGGCATAAGTCCGGACCTGGGGGGATGGCAAGCCCTGCGACGCCTCTCCAGGTGCCGGAGATAGTGCGCGAGGGGCGACATTGTGCTTCATGCCAGATGTAGCGTCTGGAGCGGCGGCGTCATGCAAGGCCTGAGGGCGGCGAATAAACCCTTCCACCCATGGGAAGGCCTCACATAGTCGAGATAAATCACCGGGGGAGTAGGTACGGGTGCGGGAGATCAGGGGGAGTAGGTACGGGTGCGGGAGATCAAGACGAGGGGGTCTGGGGAAGATGGCGCCGTCGGAGAAGCCATCGAGCGGAGGAGATATGATCGGCGGCTAGGGTTTCGAGAGGGTTTTCATCGCTTCTCCCTTTTTTTGAGAAAAGGAAATTTTGTTTGAAAGTACACCCTTGGGAAAACATTTTAAACGTTCAGATCATTTTCTATAATTCTCCATATGCAAATTATTGAGGCGCCGCTGATTGCAGTTCTTTTAGTTAATTTTGCACCAAAAATTATATTGAATGATTACAGCAATGCATATGGTCAGGTCGCGCACAGAGGTTTCATGGACAACTAAAATTCCTTAATTATTATTGTTGTCAACGATAGAATCAAGTGAAACAATGGATAATACGATCGAGTTGCTGTTATTATAATCTTTAATTATCTGTAATATGTATAAATCCTAGATAGATTATAAATGCTTGGGGGGGGGGGGGGGGGGGGATCGAATTAATTGCTGTACGACTTAGATGCAAGTTATGATTTTAAAATTCATAGAAAAAAGTAGGCCCTCGTGCAACCTATAATATAAATTAAAAGATATACTAGTATATATTATCCATCCATGTATGTATATATTCTTTAATGAAATTGGAGACGACTTGAGCTGCAGCAGGAGGTGCATGGTAATGAGGAAACAAGCCTGCTGCTAAGGACAGGAGGAGACACCTTCAGACACGCAGTCGAATTCCAACTGCTTCTTATTATTGCATTCCAATTAATTAATTATTCCATCTTGTTTGCGTATTTTGTATGCGTCCAAAATGAGATATAATAAATTTATACTTCTTCTGGAATGCACCCATAATTATTAACCCATCATATGGAGTAATCAATAATTTCATCATGGCGATGGGTCTTTGCAACCCAAAGGCGTATTATTGGTTTGAAATGGGAGGGGTACAAAATGGAGGAAAATATGGAAGAGGGCGCAAAAGCCCTAATTTACAGACTCAATTCTGAGGTCTAGTCTTCGAAATTTTACTCAATACGTAGGGAAAAATGGTTAAAAACTTTCAAGGAGACCACCTCGCCAATGTCCTCACTTAGTTGTCTGAGGAGAACACCTGACTAATTTCCTCAATTAATTTTCAGAGGACAAGTCCCTCAAATATATAACCTTGGACATATCCTCGGAAGCAAACCACGTCTACATAACTGATCCATATACCGGCACATTATAGGGTGCTGTGACTGCATTTGCTGGCGGTTTTGGGAGAATTACATTTCGTGATGTATAAAAAATTTGTGATGGGTACGACCCTTTTTGTGATGTGTGAAATATTTATGGGTAGAATCAACAACACAATACAAACATCACAAAACTTGTACAACACATATATAAACAAACATCACAAAAATTGATTTAACACAACAAAACTACACCTGTAGTTTTATTATATATAAAACTGCACAGTAAACGAACTGCCATCTAACGAGGACTTCTCCTCACAAATTTCCTCGTTAATCTTTCTAAGGATTTGTCGTCGATTTTGTCCTCAAAATTATCCAAGTATTATCTCGGTACTTGGTTTGTTCCTTAAAATTAGTATTTTTTTAAATTGGTATGGGCCCCTGTAGAGGGAATTAAATACTCCCTCCGTTTCTTTAAAATTGAAATACTTGAATAGTTTTTACTATTTATTGAGTAATTTTGATTTATTTTTTTACGGTTATATATAAAACATAGTCAAGTGATATCTTGTTGGATTCGTCTAATCGTGTAGTTTTAAAATATCAAATTTTATAATTTTTACTTTACACAATTTGAGATATTAAGCGTTAAAAATGTGCATAGAAATACGTGAAATGCATAAATGTTACAAGTTTTTTAAAAATGGATGGAGTATATTGTATGTATGTGTCGCAATATATTGCATCAATACAAGAAAAATCTCGTGCACCGATCAAAAATTCCGGTCGGTAGCCCAAGGAGACGGGTCGTCTCCGAGCTCACCGACCGCCCGCCCGACCGAATGGGTCGGTCGGTAAATCTCTGGTAGGCGGCCGAGAGACAACCAAATGTGGTCGGTGGAATGCACCGACCGCTGTACCGACCACATTTGGGGTCGGTACAGCCTGGTCCCAAAAGGTCCGGGAAGCCCCCCACCGACCGCACTACCGACCGCTGGTGCGGTCGGTAATTCTCTTCTGTGAAAAAATTTGTTCTCGGGAGGGCTCGAACCGAGCACCTCAACAACACCCAACCACAACCCTAACCAGCTTGACTAGATCTCTAATCATCAATTATTTTCCGCCACGTGTCCTATATAGTATACCTTCTCAAATATATTTGAAAGGTTTTGTTAAAGAGAGGAGTCGAACCCGTCTCCTCCCATGTTCCCTTCGCGCGCGTACCATCTGTGCAACCAATGTTTCATGTTATTCAATGAAATGCTTTTATATAACCTATTTAAATACATATATACATATATATGTGTATTTAAAATATAAAATAAAAACTAAATTTATATTAATTAAATAAAAACAATTAAATTAATTAAATAAAATATAAAATTAAATTAATTAAATAATTAATTAAAATAAATGAATTAAATAAAATAATAAAATCATTTCAAAAGTAAGATAAATTTGAATTAAATTATAAAATAAATAAATAATTAATATAAAATAATTTAATAATTAAATTATAAAAAATAAATAATTTGATAGCTCAAATAAAGAATAATTGTATTCTAAAAATAATCTAATAAAATATTTTATAAAAGTATAAAATAAATGAAAAAACTTTTAGAGACCGCAAATTCGGTCGGTAATGCGGTCGGTAGACTATTTTTTTAAAAAAAATATAATTCAAATAAAAAAATTTGAAAAAAAACTTACCGACCGCTTGGCGCGGTCGGTGGTGCGGTCGGGTACACCAACCAAAATAAAATTGGTCGGTGCGTTGGTTGCCACGAGACCGGGGGGGCCCAACGGCTCTTTGGCACCGACTGCAGCATGCGGTCGGTAAATCCGACCCTTGTTTGGTCGGTCGGTGTGTGCGGTCGGTGGAAGCGATTTTTCTTGTAGTGCATGTTTAAATGAGATTTTGATAATTAAAAAAAAGAAAAGAAAAGAAAAGGCAAAAGTAATTTATAAAGTTATGCTTTCGATAGAAACAATCTTACGAATGCTTTTGTTTTTGGTGTCTATGTTTTTTTACTTTTTTTCCTTATATTTTTAATAAAATAATATTTTTGTTGTGGCCAAGAAAAATTAATGGACCGAGTATGGGCCAGGAAAGAAAAAATGGGAGTAATGGGTTAAGAAAATGAAAAGAAAAGAAAAGAATTAGGAAAAAGCCTGAACCCCAGGGCCGAAAAGATCGACCGAAATTAGCAAAAGAAAAAATAAGTGAAAGGGAGAGGAGCGCCAATCGGCTCGAGGGACAGTTAGGAAACGGTTATCAAGCTCCAACTATAAATAGGGGATGTCTAGCACAGAATTAAGGGAGACCAATCCACCCCAAATTTTCTTTATGTCAATTTACTTCATTGTATCTTTTATTGCTTTCCTTTACCAGCTTTCCTAGATTCTTAGCATAGTTGTAGCAGTTACTTTTTCCCAAACAGCTGTTGTTCCTTAATAACCGGTAGTTGTGGTAGCTAGTTGAGGGTAATCCGCCGTTGTTTCTTAGCAACTGGTAGATTCTCCATTGTCTTTTCAGATTTGCCACTGAAATTTATTGAATTCAGTCAAGTTTGGGCGCGTTCTTAATTTCCGGACCCGTAATCGGTTTGATCCTTTTCCGATAGCCTCCCTTGAGGAGAAAAAGGTCCTTGGCTCGCACCAGTAGCCAAACAGTGGCACGCCCAGTGGGACACATACTGACAATGGCAGTTGATCCACATGCAACTCCGACGATTAATAGGACGGCGAGAACTGATTTTCCGCCGATTCATGAAGAGCGCACGGCTAATCCAGGGGATTTTCCCCCAGGATTCACAGGTCCTGCAGATTTTAGCGCTCAGGAGTTTCCACATGATGATTTAACTCCGCGGTTTCGCGATCACGTTCAATTCATGGTTAAAGCCGTGGTTACTAATTCAGTTCGGCAAATTGAGGGAATATATTGGCAGCTATGCCAGCTATGTTCAGAGCTGAACTCGCTCGTAATATGTATCCGTTTGGAGTTCAGAATGCACAGGTAGCTCAGAATCCACCTCCGATTATTCCAAATCCACCGCCTGTGGCTCAGAATCCTCATATCTAGCCAAATTACCACCAGCAGGCCTATCGGCCACCAGGAGGGCAGGGACCACGACCATATGTCCCGCCGCAAGCTAGGTATGAGCAACAACTATATCATCCACAACATCGACCAGTCGTGCAACGGCCTACTCCAGTGGTACAACAACAATATCCACCACTTAAGCAGAATCAGCCGCAACTGGTAGATAGGGAGCTGATAGCCGAAATCATACGAACGCAGTTTGGAAATCTAATCGGTCAGCAAAATCGACCAATGTATAGGAAACCTTATCCTGATTATATAGAAGAGCAATATATGTTTCCCAGAGGTGTCAAGGTTCCAAATTTTAACACATTTTCAGGCGAAGTCAGTCGATCAACGATCGAACATATTGGCCGATTTACAGCTCAGTGCACCAGAATAGCACAGAATGAGTTTCATAAGTTGATTTTGTTCAGTCTATCTCTTACTGATCCAGCTTTTGAATGGTATATTAATTTATCACTAGGATCAGTTAACACCTGGACAAAAATGGAGAGGTTATTCCAGGACCGATTCTATAATACTAGTCCCTAGATGTCGGTAGTAGACCTAACATCTACTAAGCATAAAGCAGGAGAAACTGTTAATGAGTTTTTAGAGAAGTTTTATGCAGTTAAAGCTCAGATGAAGACAATGTTGCCAAGACATGAGTATATTCAGATTTTGAAACAGAATCTGAAATTTGCAATCATGGATAGACTAATGGTGACAAGGCCAAAGAGTGTGTCCGAATTAATGGCCGAAGCAATAAGAATGGAAACGTATTTGGCAGAACAAGCGGCTTTCAAGTCAAGCCGTAGTCAAAGCGGAAGGTCTCAACCCATCCAATCTGCGGCATCTTTTGCAGATCTTTGGATAAGTGTGAGATCGGAGAGAAATTCAACATGGATGATGTACCCGCCTTAGCAGAGGTAGCAAGGGCTGAGTTAGTGATAAAAAAGCCTATGACTTGTCCAGCCCTCAGGCCAGTAAGAGGAAAGGAGAAGGAGGGCGAAGCAAAGGACGACTCTCAAAGATTTTATACCTTTGATTTATCTTAGATGGACGAAATTTTTTACTATTGTTTAAAGAATGGACTTTTTGAGTTTATGGGAAATCATCCGCAGCCAACTAAGGAACAAATGGATGCTGGATGGTGTAGGTTTCATGCATCTGCAACCCACACCCTGCAGTTTGCGGACATTTTAGAAAGATGGTCCAGAAGCATATTGATGATGGGATGCTAAAATTCCTAGACAGATTAATGGCCATTGATAAGAACCCATTCCCGGTTGCTAATATAGTAATGGTACATCCTGATCAGAAGAAGTCTGCTCACGATCGGCTGGGAGATCAACCATCCAGTAGCAAGAGATCTGTACACGATCGGCTTGGAGAACAACCACCGGGACAAACGAAGACAGGTGTATGGAGACGTTCGGCTTCACCCCAGAAGGGGAAAGAAAAGGGGTCAGACGTTTTCGACAAACTGGGTCACTACGAGGTTAAGAAGTGGATCAAACAGTCTGAAAATGAGGAAAAGTCAAAGTTTGACTCTGAAGATAATTACCAATGGTTGGGATTCGAAGATGAAGTTAACAGCCGACAAGAAGAATGGAAAAATTGTTATACAAATTACAGTCCCCGATGAAGCTGTATCTCCGGCGATAAAGAGGCTTAGGAGACCACCTGCCAACACTCAGGTTGGTCAATGGGTACAGAATTCTTCGAAACGAGCCCACTTCGGCAAAAGCCGATTTGAGACTACGACCTGGAGAGAAAATGATTCGTTTACCCCAAAAGGGAAGGGGTCTATCGTACATTTTAAAGAAGGATGCAGCATCGAAAAGTTGCTGCAGCCGAAGAGGAATATGAAATGATGCACATGGAGGAAGACTTCCCAAATGATGGTCTTTTTCAGAGGGAAGAATATTAAATAAAATATTTTCGGCTCATGTCAAGTCAGCCAAAGGCAGGAAGGAGAAAGCAGATAAGAGGAAGAACAATGAAGATCGGTTGAAACATAAAACTAAGTTTCGGCCGAAATAGAAGAGGTCCGGACCGACGATGATCTAGGAGAAGTAGAAGAAGAGTGGAAGCCTAGACCAATCCGAACAAGGGAATGGAAACCAAAAACATCCATTGTTCCAAATACAGAAACTCTTTCAATTGGTCAATTCAGATTCGATTTTGGATCCAGTGTTGGTATGGTAGGCATCATGACAGCTAATGAAGGGGAGTACTGGTCCGACACAGAACCATCAGTAATATTCTGCCAAAAGGAAGGAGAATATTTCGGCGAAGAAGAGCCTGTGGTTGACTTCTGCTTTGCCAAGTTGGAAGCAATTCGGCGGGACGCCGAAGTTGAGAAGACTTTGGAAGAGGGGTACAAGGCGTTCGTCCCAGATGCTCAGCCAAGCACCATTTTACCTCCCACTACAAAAATGTCTCAACATGTGAGGTCTTTGTATGTAAAGGGATGGGTAAATGGGAGGCCATTAAGAAGAATGTTTGTCGATGGAGGGGCGATGATAAATATCATGTTGTTGTCTACTTTGGCGAAAATCGGACGAATTAGGGAGGACTTATTGCCCACTCGAATGAAAAAAGGCGAAGAATCTGGATAGCTTCATAGGAGGTATTAAGCGGAACGTCTGAAGGATCGACCGCAGAAATCACTCATGAGGATTGCCCACGACACATTATGAAAGGGAAGGAGGGATCGTTCGCCAAAGGAATCGACATCCCGAGAGCAGAAGGAAGTGCGAAAAGTCTAGGTTTCTCAGAAGAGAAAGAGAAAGATGATGCGGGGATATGAAAGGGCGTTGTAGAAACGGTTTCAAAATTAAACTTTTATGAAAACTTGTTTGGTGCCTATGATATAAGAAACCTTTAAACTCAGTAGAAAACTACTTTTTTCAACACAATAGGGCTTTAAACCGGCCCACGTTGGTTGAAAAACGGGGGGCAATTTGTTAACACATAAAAAATAGGTTAATAAAGCCCACATACATATCTGGGCCCAATTGGTATAAGGGCCCAATTATCATGCTTGAGCGGAGAAAGACAACCCAAGACCAGCCTATGGACCCTGAGGGAGTGTCATCCCGAGCAAGCCGTCTATCCGAATAAAGGCGCATTCCGGAGAAAAGTGAGATCCGAGCACATTAAACTGCCTGAGTATCACGAGTCTCAGGAGACGATTTCGAAGCGTTACAAGGTGACGTCACCCCGAAGTAGAAGAAACGTTCCTTATCCTCGCGGAAGCTTTATCCGTGCCAGACCAAGAATAATGGCGGGGAGGACTTAGTTAAAACTTCGAAATCTTATCCCTCCCCAACTGGTTCCTCTTCACAAACAGGTACCAAGCATTGTATAAATATTAGAAATCACGATGTAATCTAGGTTCCTCAACCACTTCAAATTTTATACAATGTCTTTACATTTCTAATACTTTACTTTTTTTATCGCTTTATTTATTGCTTTCTTTACTGCTTTCTTGCATTTACTTTCCTTTATTTTTCGCGATGCTCTAGTTCCTATTATTCATTGGGACGATTCTTGTCTAGCCTTCCATCTTAAAGGCTCCGTCTAGAGCATTAAGCCTTACTCCGAAACAGAAATAATAATACTATTTTTCATCTGGTAACTCCCGAACATGTCCAGAGTGAAAACAATAAAGCATATTGTGGCATTATATCACAATGGTTACGAGCAAAACGGATAAAGCCTCGGCTATTGGTGATCAATAAAGTAACAAAATACATTACAAAACAAAAGTCTTCTAACCTCAAGGGCGTCCGTATTTGTGTCATAGCTATTTATTCGATCGAATAATGAAAGTAAAATCGATATTTGGAAAGAAAAAAGCCGAGAAAGAGGTTTTTAACAAACAACAACAACAACAACAACAACAACAACAACAACAACAATAATAATAATAATAATAATAATAATAACATGTTCGGGCACCAGTAGATTTAAAGTCTAGGCCCATAAACAATCCAGTTTAAAATAGCCGATGGTCCAAATAATACATAAAACTATATTTATATACAATAACACCAACAATAATAAAATATTATAATTTATATGATATGAACTCTCACCACCTATATGTATAGGCTGTCTAGGGAAAAAAAATCAGGAATTGTGGTAATAGTGAATAGTGATAATCATAATAAAACTAGTAATTTGCAAAATGGAGATAATGATGAGAGTGACCGAAACAATTATCATAATGACCATCATGTATGATGGTGGTTGTGGTTGTGCACTATAAGAAAATTCTAATGTTTAGCTATCGAAAAATTTGGTTGCTAAGTCCCAAAAATCTTCCGTTAATAGGGTTGGCGATTGAAATTTTTTTGTCACAAATCAACTGATAAGGATACTTCCAATGACTGAAAAAACTTCTGTCGCATTTTTCGCTACCGAAACTTTCAGTTTTCCAATAAAATTAATTTTTTAATATTATTTCATTTTTTTAAATTAAATTTTCCATTGCTAACATCCATGACCGAATTAATGACTTATGAAAATTCAGTTGCTAAAAAATTTACAAGTTTTCAAAATTTTGATTACACGAGGGCTCTACACCACTAGCCTGAGTTTCCAATCACTTTGATCCATCATCCCATTTAATTGATTGGTGTGGACTGTGGATGATTCTCAAATCTGAGTGAGGAAGTGGAAAATTCATTTGTGTGCCATCCTGGTAAGATACATTACGTTGTTGTTGTTGTTGTTGTTGTTGTTGTTGTTGTTGTAATGCTTTATATTATATAATTAATATAAATAATGAAATAAATACTAAATATAATAAATTATAAAATTAAAAATAAGATAAGTATTTATTAAATTAAATAATAAAATAAAAAGTGAAACAAAATAAATAATTAAATTAAGAAATTAGATATATAATGAAAGTTGTTGGTACATTAACATTTCATGCAGGATCATATTGTTGTCAGACCATCATAACAACAACAAGGCAGTTATGCTTAACTAAGATCAAGCTACACCAGCTCTATGGACTAAAGGATCAAGACGGATCTCACCGTATATATATATATATATTCATTTAAGTCTTGAGTCCTTTAGTAGTTTTTAGTAATTATCTGTAATACTTTTATACAATTTTCTTATAGCGATCTTGCATTCTATTTAGAAATTTTTCTAGAGTCAAAATAGTGTTCTTCAAGATTAGATTGTAGAATGTTTTGAGCTTAGAAGAGTTGAATTGCACTTTCACTGTATACTTCTTTGTGATTGAGTTGTAATCCAAGAATGGTGTTTTCTTGGAATAGATTGGATTAAGTCTAGGGTTGTCAACAGGTTGGAGGAACTTCAAGAATCTGTCTGTAATCCATTTCAGTGAGATTAGGAGTTGAGGGGGAGATTCAGCTACTAGATCGAGTTGATAGGATTAAGTCTGTCTTGTATGTTCTTGAATCGTGTTGAGTGAACTATCGCCTGGATTGGAATCTCCGGATGTAAGACAGGAGGTCCGAACCGGGTCAACAACAAATTGTGTTTTTATATTCTGCAATTGTAAGATTGTGTGTGTGATCGATACAACGCGCTAACAACCAACTAATTGGGACTGTCAATTGGTATCAGAGCCAATCTTCAAACGATTACCTAAGATCAAGATTCATCATGAGTAGGGAGATCTCACACATGCGTCCACCAATCATTGATGGAACAAACTATAGTTATTGGAAATCCAGGATGGAATACTATCTCAGGGCTCTAGGAGAAGAAGTTTGGGATGTTGTCGAAGAGGCATGGGAACCACGTACAAGAACTGAAACCCCTGCAACTGGAAGTACTACTACATCCACTGAAACTACTTTGGCCACAACTACCACAACTCCTGCGGCACCTACTGTTCGACACGCTAGAAAATCAGAACACACATCAGCTGAACGAGCGGCAAAGCAAGGGAACTACTCAGCCATGAATGCAATTAGTGGAGCTATGGAGGGAGCACAACATCGGATGATCAAGAATTGCAAAGCAGCCTATGATATGTGGAGATTTCTTGAAATCAGTTTTGAAGGGTCTGCTGATGGCAAGCTTACACGTTTACACCGATTTGAGTCCCGGGTTGGAGATGACAGATGATGAAAACATCGCAACATACCTTGAAAGATTTCAGAGTGTTGTGAATCAGTGTATAGAACTTGGCATGCACTTTGATGAACAAAAGTTAGCGCGGAAAATGCTTCGAACTGTCGCACCCAAATACTCTGGAGAGATTTCAGTGCTAGAAGGGAGTGAAAAGGCAAATACCATGACCTTGGAAGAATTAGTAGGAAATCTGCAGAATTATGAAATGAATCATCTAGAGCCAAGAAACAAGAACAAGTCTAAGAGCATTGTTCTAAAGGCTGAAAAGATTGAAGTTTTAGATGATGATCTAGATGAAGAGATGTCTTTGATCACTATAAGAATGGCTAAAATTCTTCAAGAAAAGAGAGCAAGGCAATTCCAGGAAGGAAAGTCTCAGAAAAGTGGTTCAAACATTGGTTCAACGACGGACAAACAACAGTACAAGGGTTTAAAAAGGAATGGTGGTAAAGGAAGCAATATCAGGAATCCCAATGAACCAGAGAAGTTTGATAAATTCACTTCAATCGTATGCTATGAATGTGGAGGAAAAGGATATGTCAAGAAGGAATGTCCCACTGCTAAAACAAAAGAAGGAAAAGCATATCAAGCTACCTTGAGTGATGGAGACTCAGATGTTGAAGTAACAGAAGAACCACAGAGTGATTCAGAAGATGTTGTGGCCTTATTGATTCGTGATTGCAGCCCTCTAACATGTATAACAAATTGAATAGATTATTCTACTGATGAAGATGATTCTGTTAGTACAGGTGATGTCAATGAAATCTATACAAAGCTGGATGATGCTTATGATGAGTTGAAGAATGAGTATGATGTTGCCTTCAGTGAAAATAAGAAGTTGTTAGCACAACTAGCTGACCTTGGAATATCTTATGATAAACTGACAACTGAGAAAATAAAAATAGCGAAGGAGTTAAAGCTTCTTAAGAACAAAGTTGAAGAGCTTGAAATGAATTGCACCAAGCTGAAGGAAGAAAAATACTCCTTAGCAACAGAAAATCGGAAACTTCAGGACAAGTGCAATGATTTGTCTCAAACGGCAAAAGGTAAAGGTAAATTAGATTTCGTTCTTTCTATGTGCAAAAGACCTGGTGATGTTACAGGTGTTGGATACAAGAAGAAAGGGAAACAAAACAAATTTAAACCAATTAAAAGAAGCTTTGTCAGTGGAAGCTATCCAGGTAAATAATCAAGCAATGTAGCAGCCTGTAAGAATGTACTAGTTCAAGTCAACCTTGCACCACAAGACTCTAGAGATTGTATTTATTATGGGCTACCTGGTCATCAAGCTGATACGTGTCTGATGATAGTTCGAGACCTTTTAAATGGAAGACCAGTTGTCTGGCCGTCATTAGAACTGAAAAAGAAGATCCAGATTCGTAAGGCCTGGATACCTAAAGTATACTAACAAACAATCTGTTGGTCTTGTTGTTCTCTCATTGCAGGCACACCACAAGAACACCAAGTGGTATTTTGATTCAGTTTGTTCCAGACACATGACTGGAACCAAAAGTATTCTTCAAAACTTCACAGAACAAGATTGTGGAGAGGTTATGTATGGTGATGGAGCTAAAACTAAAATCACTGGTTATGGCAAAATTGACAATGGAGTTCTCTCTAATCTCTCTAAAGTCTATTTTGTTGAAGGTTTAACTACAAATTTAACTACAAATTTAATTTTCATAAGTCAATTATGTGATGAAAAATCCTTAGTGCGATTTGACATGAATACTTGTTATGTTTTCAAAGATAATAAGTGTATTATATTTGGTAAAAGATCTTCTAATAATTGTTATACCTTGAAGGAAACAGTAGACAGGGCATTGATCTCAAGGGAAGATCTTACTAGCCTTTGGCACAAAAGGATGGCACACCTGAACTACCAGACTCTCTTAAAGTTAAGCATATCTGGTGCTGTCAGAGGACTTCCTAAACTGCAGAACAATACCAATCTTACCTGTGAAGGGTGTTCCAGAGGAAAGCAGACAAAAGCTCGACAAAAAAAAAGTTGAAGACATTATCACTGATCACTGTCTTGGAGCTTATCCATATGGACTTGATGGGTCCATTAGAAGTTGAAGCATCAATGGCAAGAGGTATGTTCTAGTTATAGTTGATGACTATTCCAGATTTACCTTCGTTTTCTTCCTCAGGACAAAAGATGAAGCCTTTGAATACTTTGAGTCAATGATCCTGAAGATGATGAATCAGAAGCAAGCAAAGATCACTAGAATCATAAACGATCATGGAAGAGGGTTTGCAACCAACAATTCTCTGAGTTTTGCAAGCTACATGGAATCTCACAAGAATTTTCATCACCAAAAACTCCAAAACATAATGGTATAGTAGAAAAAAAGAATAGGACCTCACGAGAAATGACAAGGTCTATGCTCCATTATAGTACCCTATCAAAGACCTTTTGGGCAGAAGCTATCAACACAGCATGCCATGTGGCTAATAGAGTTCTTCTGAAACCCAAGACAAACTTAACCCCCTATCAGATGTGGTATGGTAAACTTCCTAATGTTAAATATTTTCACTCATTTGATTGTTCATGTCATGTTTACAGAGATAGGGAACAACTTAAAAAATTTGATGCCAGATCAGAAAAAGGGTTGTTTCTAGGCTATGCTAATAACTCCAGAGCTTATAGAATCTATTTGACTGATAGTAAGAAGGTCATTGAATCCGTGATTGTAGTTTTCAAAGATTCATTATCTAATGGATTAACCGAAGATGAAGATGGTCTACTTTATTTTCCTAAGTTTGATCTACCAGCTGAGGAATCTCAATCACTATCTTCTGAGGCCGACACAGAAGCTTGTACTGAATCTGAGGCAACTGTTGATGTTGAGGAAGAACAACAACCACTTGATAACACTGAAGCTAATAAGAGAAAGGGTCCTAGAATATTAAACATCATTCCAACACTGATATTATATGAGGAGTGGATGCTCCCAGACAGACAAGAAATAAGAAACTTGATTACAAGCAACTGGTTGGGATGAATTGTTTTATATAATGCAATCGAAGCACTTAAGGACGAATACGGGATAGCAGCCATGCAAGATGAATTACTACAGTTTGAAAGGAATTCTGTATGGGAGTTAGTACCACTGCCTGAAAACATCAATGTTATTGGAACCAAATGGATATTTAGAAATAAGAAAGATGAGCATGGCAACATTTTTAGAAACAAATCCATACTTGTAGCACAAGGCTACACACAAATCGAAGGGTTGGACTATGAGGAAACCTATGCACCTGTTGAAGAATAAAAGCAGTGAGGATTCTGTTGTCAGTCGCCCGTTATTTGAACTTCAAATTATATCAAATGGACATCAAGATGGCTTTTCTCAATGGAAGGATAAAAGAAGAAATTTATGTAGCTCAGCCTGTAGGATTTGAAGATCATAGATATCCTGATCATGTCTACAGAGTAAAAGATGCTTTATATGGACTCAAACAAGCACCCCGTGCTTGGTATGAAAGATTGTCATAGTTTCTTGTTAACAAAGGGTACACCAGAGGAAATGTGGACAAAAATCTGTTCATAAAGCATTCAGACAACCATATTATAGTTGTTCAAGTCTATGTGGATAATATCATTTTTGGACCTACCTCAGATGAGCTCAGGAAAGATTTTGTACATGCTATGACGACTGAGTTCGAGATGAGCATGTTAGGGGAGTTACATTACTTCCTTGGACTACAGATTAAGCAAGAAAAGGATGGTATCTTTCTATCTCAGGAGAAATATGCAGCTAATATGCTTAGGAAATTTAATCTGGAGGACAGTAAAGTTTTTAGGAAACCTTTGGGATTATATGAGAAGCTTTCAAAGAATGACACACGTAAAGATGTTGATCAGAAGCTCTATAGGAGCATGATAGGTAGTCTGCTCTACTTAACAACAAGCAGACCTGACATCTCTTATAGCGCAGGTGTTTGTGCTAGATTTCAGTCACAACCCAAAGAAACACATCTCAAAGCAGCTAAGAGGATTATGAGATACATTAAAGGAACAATTGGCCTTGGAATTTGGTACTCAAAAAGGTCATCATTGGATCTTATTGGTTACACAGATTCTGACTGGGCTGGATGTTGTGATGATAGAAGGTCGACTACAGGAGGATGTTTCTATTTGGGAGATAATTTGGTTAGCTGGTATCCAAGGAAACAGAACATAGTTACTCTCTCTACAACTGAAGTAGAGTATATTGCTACTACCTGTTGCTGCTCCCAACTTATGTGGATGAAGCAAACCTTAGCAGACTATGGAGTGAATCAAGAGAAGTTTGTAGTACTCTGTGACAACACAAGTGCTATTAATATCTCAAAGAATTCAGTTCTTCATAACAGAAATAAACACATTGATATCAGGTATCATTTCATAAGAGATTTGGTTGAAGATAATACTTGTGCTATTCAACATGTAGGGTCGTCAGAGCAATGTGCAGACATCCTAACCAAAGCAATGGAGGGAGACAAGTTTGATAGGCTTAGAACAATTCTGGGCCTAAGTTTCTACTTTCATTACTGTCCATATATGTTTGGGCCTTTGTTTTTCTTGCTACTAACATTTTCAGGCCCAACCTAAGCTAAAAGGGGAAAAACGGATAAAGCCAATAGAAGAGATTTGATACGACGTCTGAGCACTGCCATCATTACACTGCAATCACTGTAACCATCCCTTCAACCTACGGAACACAACCCCCGACACCGCCATCATCACCTCGCCGTTTCATTTCTCTCTATCGTGGAACGTTTCTAAACTCCTCTACATAAACTGCATTTTGCTTTTACTATCTTTTGTGCTCTCTCTTGTTTTTTCTATCACAGCATAGTTCCAACCATGTCGTCCACTTTATTCCCAAAATCCCCTTCCGAGTCTACTGAAGCTTCTGCAAATCCCAATCGCACTACTCAATACTCTGTTAATCCTACTGAAAATGTGCCTACTATCTCTCAATCCCTTGAAATGACCATAGAAAACCCCTCTATTGGTAGTGTTGGCGAGCCATCAGAGAAAATAGGAGGTTCTTCCTCTTGACTATTTGCCACCAGCCAGAGCACTTCCTACACCTACTCGGCCTGCCCTGCCTGCACCGCAGAAGGAGACCTACACTGTTGACTGGGACGGCGGCACCACTAACACCTATTCTCAAGCTGATGATGATCGTGGTCCAAACGAGTATGATGATGATGTTGCTGAAGATCAGGAACAGCCAGAGGACAACGAGCCTGATGTTGAAGCCACACCAGAACATCGTCCTGCAGCTCGCACACCTGTGACTCGATCTCGCAAAAGGAAGGATAAACAACCTGCTGTCGAGACATCTCAGAAACGACCAAAGAAAATCGGACCCATGACTATTCGCGATGCTCTAAATTTTAACTAAATTTTAAGTACTATGACAAGGAAATGCAGATGTTTGGGAAGGAACTCTACAACCGAGACTTTATTCCTGAAGAGCAGTTCAATCACCCTATCTACAGGGAACTCGGCTTCATTAAATATCTAGAGGACTACAATCTTCACTACTAGCCAACAAAACTGGAGGATATTCTCCTGCTTTGGTTAGAGAGTTCTATGCCAATCTCCATCCAGATGTTCTAGATCCTGAGTCATCATTTGCAGGGGAGATGTACATTCGAGGCAAATACTGGAGATATTCCCTCAGGTCATCAATTAGTTGTTAAAGGTGCAGCCTAACAACACTTTGGATGACATGACCAAGTACATGCCGGACTCGAATGCTGAGGTTGCTTATGTCATTTCTAACACCAAGAGTGTTGGATTTGGGCATGGACCACTTCGCACTGCTCAGCTTACTCTGAAGTTCAGCTGCCTCTTTCGGCTTTGCAGTTCCAACATCCTTCCCACAACCAATGCTAGTCAAGTTTCCTCTCATATGGGTAAAATGATGTTCTATATTGATAAATATCTTAAAATGACAAATTTTGGTCTTTCTGTGCTTTCAAAGATGGTAGGTTTCATCCATGGATCTCTTGGCAAAAATAATCTGCTACCCTATCTTGCTTTGATCACTCGTTTCTTGAAAAAGAACGGGAACAAAGTACCCAAAGAAGAGTGTATTCCCCTCAAGCATAACACTCCTAGCCATGATCTCTGGAATATGCACAATGACATTCTCCTTTGACCCGCTTTTTCTGGTACTACGTTGGTGAATCACCTCAAAATAATTATTCTCAAACAAAACGAGGAAGTCACCAATCAAATCAATGCTGATATCCGGATAAGGAAGCAGAATAACAACATTCTAAAGCTACTTCCAGGATCGAGAAGAGGATGATGAGGAGGAATGACTCATCAAGGGGGAGAAGTGTCTCAAACTGGGTGTTAACGGGTGGTAAGGTCAACTACTGGGAAGGGGTACATTCTGAACTGGAACTCTTAAGATTTTTGAACTATGGTCTGTAACTAATTTCTGATGGATATTTTGGATTCTGTCTGATTTCTTATGGATGCTCTTTTGGATGTTTGAATGACTGGTGATTGTTTTTGCTTAGACAATGCATGAATTTGATGATTGACTTTCTATTATTCGTGTTGAGTTTATTTGATGGTCTATTCGCTGGTGTTCACTTAATTATTTGACTATATGATATTTTTGTTGCTTGATCTATTTTCCTGTTGTGTCTTGTTTTCTAAATTGATTATATCATATTGATTTGAGACTACTTGTGATGATTCATCATCTTCATGAAATGAGGAGGAGTTTGTTGGCACATTAACATTTCATGCAGGATCATATTGTTGTTAGACCATCACAGCAACAACAGGGCAGTTATGCTTAACTAAGATCAAGCTACACCAGCTCCATGGACTAAAGGATCAAGACGGATCTCACCGTGTATATATTCATATTTAAGTCTTGAGTCCTTTAGTAGTTTTTAGTAATTTTTTGTAACACTTCTATACAATTTTCTTAGAGCGATCTTGCATTCGGTTTAGAAGTTTTTCTAGAGTCAAAACAATGTTCTTCAAGATTAGATTGTAGAATGTTTTGAGCTTAGAAGATTTGAATTGCACTTTCACTGTATACTTCTTTGTGATCGAGTTGTAATCCAAGAATGGTGTTTTCTTGGAATAGATTGATTAAGTCCAGGGTTGTCAACAGGTTGGAGGAACTTCAAGAATCCGTCTGTAATCCATTTCAGTAAGATTAGGAGTTGAGGGGGAGATTCAGCTACTAGATCGAGTTGATGGGATTAAGTCTGTGTCTTATATGTTCTTGAATCGTGTTGAGTGAACTATCGCCTGGATTGGAATCCCGGAAGTAGGATAGGAGGTCCGAACCGGGTCAACAACAATTGTGTTTTTACATTCTGCAATTATGTGATTGTGTGTGTGATCTATACAACGCGCTAACAACCAACTCATTGGGACTGTCAAAAGTCAATAATAAAAATAAAAAATAAAATAAACGTAAAATAAATACTAATTAAATAAAATAAAAAGTAATTAAAAAGTGAAATGAAATCAACTAAAATAAAATAATGAAATTTTCAAGACTCAAAAATTCTTTTATCAAATGATTAAAAAGTTACCGCGTTGTTTAGGTCATGAAATGAAATTTTCTTTAGGCAATTATCTTTGGCTATTACTACAGTGTAATTACCACATAAAGATTAGCCTTTGGGCAATAATCCTTTTTTTTCAGCCCTTTAATTAATATTGGCCTTTGGCATCCCTTTTTAAATTCAAAATGACAAAAACTGATAGATTAATTAGCCAGTAATGCAATGTTGTCAGGTAATGAAACCAGGAAACACCCTTCAGACACGCTCACCACCACACCACTTGCCGCCCAATACCACTCCAAATATAATTACACTTTTCTGCCCATTGCTTTTAAAACCAATCCCACAAAAAAAAAATTAGAAAAATAATTAAATGAAATACTATTCAATATTCTTCCCAATTCTTGAAGCAATAACTACTGTAGTATGAATTCTTCAACATTTCTTGTTGGGGCCATCTCTAATTATCCACTTCCTAGCTGCTACCACGACAAAACCAATACTAAAAGTACCAATTCATTAAATTATGAAAGGTCGTATGTATGTAATGCATCCCCCCACCCCCCAAATAGATCCAATCCTCACCGTCCAATCCTGGACCACAACCCCATCCAACGCCCACCATCCCTCCTCCTCCATACCCTTTATTTCAAACCAAATCTAGGAGGACACAGACAACACACTACAGTTGTTAGGGCCAAGCTTGATCCAGCTGGAGCCCTACAAAATCGAAAATCCCCAAAAGTCACGAGTACTTTGTGTACATGCTTTAAATTTAAATTCATTTTCCCCCAATTTTTCCCTATTATTAACAATTTTTTTTTATTATTTAATTTATCGGATACCTTGCACGCCTTTCACTGTGTTTCTCAAGTCCCAAAGATCGATCTTCCCCCCTGTCCCACCGTCCAGCCTGTCCCCAACGTCTCTCCTCCCTCAATTTCCCAAATTACCCTTACGCAGTGACCCGAGGGTTGGGGGCAGTTTGGGAAATTCACTCAGTCTTTACCCTTTATGGTCCAAATAGCAAGCTGTAATAAGGGATGCAGCAAGCTGTAACGTTTATAAGCCTTTTTTTGTTCTTTTGCTTTGTATTCTAGGCATGGAAATTCGAAAGGCAACGGCTACCAACTCACTGTAATACTAACAAAATCTTCCCCGGCTCCCGGGACTCGAACTCCCAGATGATCCAAACCGCTCCTGTGTAGATCAACGCCTCAGATCTTTTTCTAGCACTATTAATTAAACCGCGTATGGATTTGACCTAATGAAAGCCTAGTTCCCAGCAGCTTCCCATCTCTCAATTTTAATTTCAGACACACTCACCCCCTGTATAAATACCAGCTCCCCTCGTCCACATTTTCATCACTCATCTCACACTCAAAGTTCTCAATTTGCATACCCAGTTCCAAAAAAATGGCATCTTTAACCAATATTGTGAAATTCATAGCCCTAATTTCAGTCTTCCATGGCTGCATTGCTTCCAGAACCACCCCAAATTCATTGGTCCAGGACCCGTCAAGCGATCAGCTCCTCAGGTACCACAAGGGCGCCCTTCTCCAGGGCAAGGTCGCCGTGAACCTCATTTGGTACGGCAAATTCAAGCCCTCCCAGCGGGCCATCGTCGCCGATTTCATCACCTCGCTGTCACCTAATTCTCCGTCACAGGCGCAGCCCTCCGTCGCTGCGTGGTGGAAAACCACCGAGAAGTATTACCATCTCGCCAATTCGAAAAACCCTTCCTCGCTTTCCCTCCACCTCGGCCGCCAAATAATCGACGAGAGCTATTCCCTCGGAAAATCCCTCTCCGACCGCCACATCCAGCAATTGGCCGCCCGCGGCGACCATTCCTACGCCATCAACGTCGTCCTCACCTCCGCCGACGTCACCGTCCCCGGATTCTGCGTCAACCGCTGCGGGAACCACGGGTACCAGGGTAAGAGGAATAACAAATTCGCTTACATTTGGGTCGGGAATTCGGAGACACAGTGCCCCGGATACTGCGCCTGGCCATTCCACCAGCCCCAGTACGGCCCCCAGAACCCGCCGCTGGTCGCACCTAACGGCGACGTGGGCATGGACGGAGTTGTGATCAGTTTGTCCGGACTTCTGGCCGGGACGGCGACGAACCCGTTCGGGAATGGGTTCTACCAGGGGCCGTCCGGGGCGCAGCTGGAGGCTGCTTCGGCTTGCCCTGGAGTATACGCGAAAGGGGCGTACCCTGGATACGCCGGCGACTTGCTGATGGACAAGACGAGCGGCGCCAGCTACAATGCGAACGGTGCAAATGGGCGGAGGTACTTGGTGCCGGCGCTGTACGATCCTTCCACTTCGAAATGTTCGACATTGGTGTGATTTTTTTATTTTTCTTTTTTCTCGCAGAGAATGTAATACAGAGGCGTGAAGAAGATACTACTATATGTGTATGATTTGTAGGGAGGAAAGTTGGATTGATTTTATTCATTTATTTTTGGTATAAATGTAAGGCAAATACTTAGGTTTGCTTTCTTAAAGCAATAATAAAAATCTCTTTTTTGGAATTTTGGTGCCTACTCTGTCTCGGTTTTGTTTTCCTAATTTCTGAATATACTTGATGGTGTATGTACATATTTGCATTTTATTACATTATTAACTAGATAATTGTATGTTTTCGGGTTGAAATTTCGATGGGTTTAGATGTTAGTAATGGTTTGTAATGGTGTAGATTTTGTACTAAGACCATCTCCAACGGGACGGCATTATTGTGTGAGACGGGAAAGTAGAGGGAGCTCTTGCTCCAACCGGGACGGCAAAATTCCGCACGGCAACGCCAAAAATGGCGTCTCCCTTTCCTTTTTTTTTTCTTTTTTTTTTCATTTTTTATTTACTTTTTATTTGTTTTTCCTTTTTCTTTTTGATTCTTTTTTCAGTCCACAGTATATTTTTTCATTTTTTCTTTTAATTATATTTTTTATTATTTTTGCTTTTATTTAGTTTCAGATTTTAATGTTAAATTAAATAAATTAAAATATAAAAATTAAATATTATATATATTAAGAATATGTATTAAAATAAATGATAAAAAAATATAATATAATAGTAATGGAATCAAAATGGAATATTCTATTGTAGAGGAAAATATAGAGTTGTGGGTTGGAGAGAAATAGTAGAAACTGTAAATTTAACTGAAAAATAGAGATTGTGTAACTGTAAAATAGAGTTTAGGGTTGGAGATGGCCTAAGGATGACAATTGGTAAGTGTTTGGAAAGGGTGAAATTTTGGTATTGTATTTGGGAATTTTTTTTTTTTTTTTTTTTGCTGAACAGCAAGGTTAGAAAATTGGTGGTGGGAGCCCATGCCACACTTGTATGGAAACGTTGAGAAAGTATGGAAACGTTGAGAAAGTTTGAGGGTATTTCCAAAATGTAGAGTCCATTATAAAGGAACGTACTTTGATCGCAAGTCCATTATAAAGTGCTTATGAATTTAATGCTTGTGAAAAATTCATTGCCTTCATTATTGAAATGGACAATTGCACGAAAACATCGTTGTATGGGCATACTAGGAGGCCGTTTGGATTGGCTTTTGGGGAGTGCTTTTGGCTTTTACTTCTGCCAAAAGCACTTCTGATAAAAAAGAGGTGTTTGTTTTGGCTTCTGGAAAAAAGCAAAAGCACCATGAGAAGCCAAAAAAGTACTTCTGGGAGAAGCAGCCCATGGGTGCTTCTCCCAAAAGCAGAAGCCAAAAGCACTTCGTAAAATGTGCAAAGACTTAAATACCCCCACTACTTAATATAAATTACACTATAAATATATCTTATTATCATATTAAATAGCATGTCCTTTTTAGTAATTACCACATTCCAAAAGCACTTTTCATTTTTATTCATCCAAACATATTTTTAAAAAAAGCCGTTTTTCAAGCATTCCATCCAAACACAAAAATTACATGCTTTTGCTTTTGACTTCTGCTTCTGCTTCTACTTTTGACTTCTGCTTTTTTCAAAAGTCAATCCAAACGGGCCCTAGCATTTCCCAAGTTCAATTAGGCAGAACTAAGAAAATTAATTAATCGAAAAAAAAAATGTATTAATCAATTTATACATGATTTGCATTGAAAATGATTAGAAAAAATTAATTTAAAAAAATACAAGAAAATGTATGAAATACCTAAACATGAACTATAGGAAAAAAAAATGCCAAATACATCTGTTTTCTTTTCAAAAAAGTTAAATTGGTCTTTTTTAATTTTATTGTCGATTTAGTCCGCTACCTATACTAATTATATCCATTTTAGTCCAAAAATGACTAATCCTTCATAGGTCGCTGACATGACATTGATTTATTTTGGTCCTTTTCATTCTTAAAGGCGATTCAAGATTAAACACAAGGAGGCAAAAGGCATGTAACTGTCCTTTTCATTCTTCGGCCCTCAATTTTGAGCCAAACGTCCCCATTATCGTTTCTTTGTTGCCGGAATTTGAATATGCGCCGCGGGATCAGGGTTCGAATTGGGGGTGCTGCGATATAGGAGGTGATTGAAATGAAGGGCTTCGAATTGGGGTGATTGAAAAGATGGGCTTCGAATTGGGGGTGCTGCGATATGGGAGGTGATTGAATTAGAGTCGAGTCGGGTTGCACACTTATTTGGCAAACACGTTGGAGTGGCAGCAATTCAAATCAGATCCAGTGTGTATGGTTTAGAATAAATCATTGCCACGTCAGCGTCCTAGGAAGGATTAGTGATTTGTGGACTAAAGTGGATATAAATTAGCATAGGTAGCGGACTAAATCGGCAATAAAATTAAAAAAGGACCGATTTGGGTTTTTTGAAAAGAAAACGGATATATTTGGCATTTTTTCCATGAACTATATACTAGAAGTATAAGATAAAATGCATGATTCTTACTGGGGGTTTAATTGTATTTAATTATAGATACTCCATTTGTCCCATTTAACTTGTCTTGTTTGACTTCTGCACACAATCCAATGCATCATTTCAATCGTTAATATCTCAAAATGTGTTCAATAAAAATTTATGTAAAATATATATTAAAAAATACATGATCAAACGATTCTAACAAGACCTAACTCGGTTATTTTTTTCCAAATTATACTTAAAATAACATTGAGTCAAAGCCGAACAATTAACAGTGTCAAAAAGTCAAACAAGACATGTAACCTGGGACGGAGGGAGTATTAGATAACTTTTTACATATTTGAGTAGTACATATTTGGAGTAAATTTGACCAGTAAATATTATTGGACAGATTTAATAAAATATGTTTGGTACGGGAAAAAATATTTTTTAGTCATTTTTCTATCCAAAAAATCCAAATCGGTCCGTCATGTTGTCAAAGAGTTGAACAATGAAAATAGATGGCGAGTAGGGGAGAGCTCCACATTCACTGAGAAGAGTGAATTTAGTAATTATTTGCCACATTTCCTCTACGTTTGCTACCTTTTTTTTTTTCAATTTGATCGTAATTACGTAGTTAGCATGAGGTTGCTGACGTGGCTAAAGTAAATCACATTTTACATCCACCGTGGCTAATCTGGAGTCTCCACACATAACACATCAGTTTAATAAGTGTTTGAAGGCTGCCATAACATATCGCTACTCTAAAAAGTGCCTCTAGCGGGTCAATTGAACCCTTCTCACTAGGATGACGGATATAGTCTCTACTTGGTTCGTATTGAGCCCTCATGGGGTTTACCCAACTCATAAGAAACAGCAACAATTCACACCAATAACAGAGCTTACATTCATTTTTCATTTCGGATAGACTCAACAACCATTATCTCAGCCATTTCACCACAATAAGAAATTGGTGTTCTTGGTAAATGTAGATCAAGCGACTCCCTCCTCTGTGCTAAGCCCATTCTCGCATCAAATTGAGTAGTGCCTTCGTTGGATGCCATCGAAGTTCTGGTCAACAACTACCATAGTGGATCTTCTTTTAAGTCACTACGAAAAAAAAAAATTTTAATGAGGAAAACAATTGATACTGACCTGTCACTAAAAATGTTGCCAGTAGATTTAGTGATGAAATTTTGTCACTAAATCTAGTGGTTTTGTCACTAGATTAGTCACTAAATCTAGTGGTTTTGTCACTAAATCTAGTGACAACATTTTTAATGACAGGTCAGTGACAATTGTTTTCCTCACTAAAAATCTTTTTTTTCGTAGTGAGTCTCGGTGGTTTTTGGTGTTTTTCAAAAAAATGAAGTATTGTGATATATAATGTGTGCAAATGAATGGTTGGTGTTTCTCTGTTGGTTGGGTAACCCCAGTAAGGGCTCAATATGAACCAAGTGAAAGACTATGTCCCTAAACCCAGTGAAGAATAACTCAATTGACCTGCTGGAGGTATTTTTTAGAGTAGTAATGTCTTATGGCAGTGTTCAAAGATTTATTTCAAATATTTATTGAGCTGATGTGTTATGTGTAGACACTCTAGATTGGTCAAGGTGGATGTAAAATGTGATTTACTTCGGGCACATCAACAACCTCAGACTAATTACATAATTAGGACCGAATTGAAAAAATTAGCAAAAGTAGTGGACTATACGGGGCAAAAAATTAATAAAGGATCGATTTGGATTTTTTAGAAAAGAAAAAAACGGACTAATTATAAAAATCTTTTTTCCCCGTGTTTGGTACGGTAGACAGCAAATATCAATTAACAGATAACGTATTTAATATGTAAAATTTTACAATCTGCTAGATGTTCCTTAATATGATATTTACTAAATAAACATTATGTGGATTAAACATGTTATATGCTATTGTCTATATATATATATATGCTCCCAATATTATTATAACCAAACAACCCCATTGAATGTTGTACTCATCATATAGTATAAAAATACTTAAGCTTGATAATTTGCTTAAATACTTATACGTGCATTCAAATACATATAATGAGTGTGCATGCACTACTAAAGTCCTTTATTATAAAAATATTTGAATGTTTTTATTATAAAAAATTCAGCATCTAAAACCAAGTCCCGATTGTTATATGTGGTTAGGAATTAATTAGTATACTAAATCCATGATCCAGCAGTGGAACCGCTGCACTATTTGAAATGGCCATAAAACTGAAAACAGCAGCAGCCGCCGATTCGCAGGCTGTCCTAATTATTACCAAAAAAAAAAAGGGAGATTAGGGTTGCATTGTATGGATAGAGATGGAGTCATGAATGGCTGTTTTATTTGGAAACAAATTACAATCTGTATGTATATTATCCTATGGTCGTGTCCTATGGACAATCATTTATTCATAGCTAGCTAGTTTCAATTGGGGAAGGTTAGAACGTACTTATTTATAGTATATTAAAGGCTCTCATGAATAAAACCAAATACACTGGTGGAAACCGCTCAGCCTAGGCCACCAGCCACCAATTCAATTGCCCATTAAATTTGATTAATACTAACCGCTACACGCCAAAATTTGATTAATACTTATTCAAGTTTTGATATCAAAAGTGTTGGGTTTCATAGTATTTTAATTATACATGTGAACCTTAGGAAGCTTTGGTTCTGTAAAATCTTATCCAATCACACGAATACAGGAGGGGTTGGGGTATTTAATATTTACTACTTCCTCTGTTCTTTTTTAAATGCACCTATTATGCATTTCACGCAGTTCAATACACATTTTTAAATGTTAATAACTCAAATTATACAAAAGTAAAAATTATTAAAAAATAATATTATAAAACTACGTAATTAGATGAATCTAACAAGATCTCACTTGACTATGTTTTATCTTATATAACTATGCTAAAAGAATTGATCAAAGTTACTTAATAAATAGTAACTACTATGCAAATGGATCAATTATATGCGAACGGAGGAAGTATATGTTAGCTGTGCTGGTGAAAAATAAATACAGTAGTAGTAGTAGCAATTAAGAAATGCGTGTATATGGGGAACTCTAACTCTGACTTGTTCTTGGTCTGCAGCTTTAATTTCATCCATAACTCATACTACATCTCATCTAAGTGGAGTAGTAGTAGTTATAAGTAGTATCGATTAATTGGCATTGATTAGGATTCAATTGCATACTACTACTAGTCTACTACTGTAATAATAGGTTAGTAGTTAACACAGACACAGTTGGTGGATTGGAATTGGATACCATACATACCACTCATTCAATTTCCAACTTCACCATTTTATTACCACCGCACCCACTAATACTACTAGTATAACAGTATACTACACGCACTTGGCTTTTCCTTGTGGAGTATTAACGCAACCAGTTTAATTAGTGCCATAATAATATGCGAAACGAAACCACTTTGTTTTCGTTTAGACATTAAACAAATCAGGGCCGTCCCGGACATTTTGGAGGCCCCGAGCAAAAAAAAAAGGGCCCTATAAAGAGAATTATATATTTTTTTATAATATCCGAATATTCCATGCCACATTAGCTTTAAGACTAATTTATTGAGGATTTGCATGGGCAACGAAGATCATATCTCCTAAAACAGTTTTATACATTTATTTACAAAGCTCAAACTCTAGATCTTACTTAAGCGGATAGAACCTCAATCCATTCAAGTCAACTGCTGTTGGTAGAATTATATTTTATTATTACATAAATTAATTTAGTATTTATTTTATTAAACAATTGTAGTACTATTTAATTCTGTCAAAACATATATTATCTTATTTATGATTTTTATTTAACCAGAAAGTTGAATGAATTATTAAACTATAGGGAATGAAGACTTAGCCTAAAAATGGTTAAGTCCCTCGACTTCCAATGGAAGATTGGAGGTTCGATTCCCCACCGGCCCCCTATCCCTCTCTTTTATTCTCCTTTGTAATTTGTGTGACATGGACTCCCACCACCTCTTTCCAAGCCTATATAGGTTGTTCAGTAAAAAAACAAAAAGAAAAAAAGCAAACTATAAAAACTAGCATTAAAATGATGAAATAATATTTTGTGGTAAATGTTGACATTCATGTGTTAGCAAATGTACGTGGTGCTCTAGCCACAAATATTATAAAGGGAATAAAAGTGTAGGGGGCAGCCTAAGAATAGAATCCCCAACTACAAATTTAAAAATAATAAAAATAAAAATATAATAATAAATAACAAAAATAAAATGGCCCAAAAAATGGGGGCCCTGTGCAAGAGCTCCATTTGCTCATGCCTGGAGCCGGCTCTCAAACAAATTAAAGCCCTTGCAAAGATTAGGGTTAGATGAATTGTTCACGCTGAGTCTGTTCGATTCATCATATCATCATACTATGATAATGATAATGGGATGTTTGGGAGTAAGCAGATCCGCTAGCAGATAACAGATTCGGAGAGAGAACTGTATGCTACCAAATATGCTTGCTCCCAAACATATTATGAATTCTTTGAACACAACTTCAATTCAATTTAAACAAAAAGACAAACGAAAACATTTCTTTATTTTTCTGTGTTGTTGAAAAGTTGATGAGGAAAAGTATATATCGCCATTGGATTTCTACTTAGCTTGTGAAACAAGCTGAGTGGACCACCACCGCCCACGGTGACCCCCACAGGCCTCTCCCCTCCTCACGTCGGCCTCCACCAGTATACACGCAATGCACTTTAATTATTCCCATTCCCATTCCCATGATGACTCCCAACAAACTATACGTACATGAACATCGTATGTAATGGTTTGAACCCAGGTTCCAGAGTCAACCCGGCCCCACTTTCTTTCCATTACTTATTATTCTACACATACACCAAACCAGAACGCGCTATCCAAGCTGTAACCCCGTTGTCTGTTTTCTCCTTCTGTTAGAGCAACTCCAGCGGTCCCTTCAATTTAGTGTCAAACGCCACTACACCGGGGAAAGTAACTCCAGCAACAATCAGCAGACGGGAGACGGGACGGCAAAATCATGTAAGGTGAATAGTGCCCCGCCATTTGTAGCGGGCACTGTAGACAGCGGTATTCCGCTTTTTTTTTTTTTTTTTTTTTTTTTTGTTTTCTGATAATTTTATTTTCCATTTTTTCTTTTCTATTTATATTCATTATTTTGGGTAAAGTATTTATATTCTTTATTAAATAACTAAAAATAATTAAAAAATCCCATAAAAAAAATAAAAATATACTTCCTCCGTTTTTAAATGTTTATTACAAACCAACTTTTCACGCAGTCCAATTCACATTTTAAACCATTATAACTCAAGTTCGGTATAAGTAAAAATTCTAGAAGTTCGATATTTAAAAACTACACGACGAGACGAATCTACCAAGATCTCACTTGACTATATTTTAACTTGCATAACTATGATAGAACTTTATATAAAAGTTTGTGTGTGAATAGTAACATATTTTCAAATGTCAATAACATTGGAGCACGGAGGAAGTATATATTTTTAATTATAAAATTTAAATAGAATATATTTATTTAAAAATATATATTATATTATAATTTGATAGATAAAAATTAAATGAAGAGTAAAAGGAATCAAAATGGAATATTCTTAAATAGAGGAAAAATTTAGAGTGGATTGTTGGAGATGAAAAGTAAAAAACTGTAAACTGGACTGGGAAATAGAATAGAGTTAACTGGAAAATAGAGTTTATTGCTGGAGATGGCCTTACAATCTTACATTACATTCTGTTCCCCCTTTCTACTTTCTTTACTTGTTTACTCTCTCACTCATGACTCACCCTTCCTCCCAAGAACCTTCTTCCCTTTATTACCAATCTTCAACACATCCCACCCCCTAACCCACTACTATATATACATTTCCCACTGCCCCCAATTACATTCATCATTCATCATCTTACTACACAACAACAAATTAAAATATTACCCTTCCTTCATATTACTTGAGTTCAATTCACTCCCTTCGAAATACTACTATCAGTCAACAATCGATCAATATGGCCCCTGCTAGCTTCTTCATCTTTCTTACATTGCTCCTCCTGCTTAATTTGGGCGGTTCGTCTTCTGCTAGGGTTCTTTCCGACAACAACCAGATGCTCTTCCAGTACCACAACGGCCCCCTTCTCACCGGAAAACTCCCCATCAATCTCATCTGGTACGGCCAATTCACCCCCTCCCAGAAGGCCATCCTCGTCGATTTCATCTCCTCCTTCCAATCCAATCGCCTCCAGCAGCCTCCTCAGCCCTCCGTCGCCACCTGGTGGAAAACCACCCAAAACTATTACAAATCCCTTAATAAAAAAAATCAAGTCTTTCCCCCCACCCTTTCTCTAGGCAACCAGATTTCCGACCCCAATTACTCCCTCGGGAAAACACTCACGATGCAGCAGGTACAACTCCTCGCAGCCAAAGGCGGAAACACTCCCAATTCCATCAACGTCGTCCTCACGTCCGCCGACGTCGCCGTCGAGGGCTTCTGCTCCAGCCGATGCGGGACCCACGGGTCGTTCCCCGGGAAGACGACGAAGGCCCAAGTTCCTTACATCTGGGTCGGAAACTCCGAGACTCAGTGCCCGGGGCAATGCGCCTGGCCCTTCCACCAGCCCATTTACGGCCCCCAGACGCCGCCGCTGGTTGCTCCGAACAACAACGTCGGCGTGGACGGCATGGTGATTACTTTGTCCGGTCTCCTGGCGGGGACAGCGACGAATCCGTTCGGAAAGGGGTTTTATCAGGGGCCGGCGGGTGCGGGGTTGGAGGCGGCGTCGGCTTGCCCCGGGGTGTATGGTAAAGGGGCGTACCCTGGATACCCCGGGGAGCTGCTCAAGGACTCGACCACCGGTGGGAGTTACAATGCGCACGGGGTTAACGGGAGGAAGTATCTTCTCCCGGCGTTATATGATCCTTCCACAAAATCGTGTTTCACTTTGACTTAAAAATCGTGCCTATGCTGTAATAAAATTTATTGTAGTTAGTCATATT
Source organism: Hygrophila difformis (assembly GCA_030278955.1). Lineage (NCBI taxonomy): Eukaryota > Viridiplantae > Streptophyta > Magnoliopsida > Lamiales > Acanthaceae > Hygrophila > Hygrophila difformis. The sequence goes on from JAOANR010000003.1 coordinate 51,930,220, forward strand.
TGTGCAGTAAATTTTGAACAATGTAAAGATTTACACATGCTTGTTTTGTAGTAATTCTTTATGTACTGTAAGTCTGTAAGGATAAGCTTATTGTGGATTCAGAATAAAACATGCTCATTCTCCCGAAAATGAAATACTTTTTTCTTTTTTTCTTTGCGAAGCCCAAGCCTAAGAAAGAAAAATAGAATACTTTCACTCGCTCTAGAATTATAAGTCCATTATACTAATTTCACAACTATTTAGGTGCCAAGTGCGTGGTAAACCTTTTTTGGGTTTCTTTTGTTATTCTGATTAAATGCTCTGAATGAATACTAACAGCAGTTAGCCTCAGTGATAAGATTTTAGCTGCTTAAGCCATGTTCGGGTTTGGGTCTTATGAATTATGATTATATAAAAGTGTTTTGAAACAGGCAAACCTACTAAGTGCACCTGAATCACAAAACTTGAACTTTGATGCATGAGAAATTCCTTGGTTCATAAAAAATTGATATGAAAGAATGGATTGGAGGAGTTTGTTACCCAAATAGCTTGATTATTAGTACATGATGAAAATCACAACAATAGCGTACCGTAGTTTATATTATACTATTAGTGATTGTTAAATTCAAGAACATGAGTATATACATTATATTGGATAATATGGGGACATTGAGATTTGAGAGAATGATGAATGGTTGATATTGAGTCGGGCATTTTGTTGGAGGCCTTTGGTTATACTTGGACTGCTGAACTCCAATGAACACTATTTTTATTGTGGAAGACTATATTTAATATGGTATAAAATTTAGTGTAATTTGTAAATTTGATTGTAATGTACAGTATATAATATTTATTTAAACATAAATTTTTGAATAAAAATTATATATTTTTAAAATAAAATAAAATTTTATTACATGTGATGTATGCAGTGGTGGCATGCCGGGCGCCGGCACCACTATGGTGCAGGGGTCAGCTGACACATTGAAAAGAAAATATTTATTTTATTATTTTTTATTTTTATTATTAAAATAATATTAAATAAATAAATTCATATTTTAATAAATAAGCCATTTTTTCTCATTCTTTTTAAGTTCTTCTCCGGTTCCAAACAATTTTATTTTTCATTAAAGTTGGCTAACTACATTTTACTCAATTGAATGTAATGATGTTGAGAGTATATGAAAATCGATTTGAAAACTATAATAGAGATATTATCAATGATCCTGATTTCTTTGATATGGTTGATGCTTTGTAGATTTGCTAAGAGATTGATTTAAAACAACAAGAACAGAACTTATCCATTGGTGTAATTTTTGTTCAAACTATTCTTAATTTTACTTGTGGCAACTTCAAAAGGCCATTTTTCGGGATGATGGTCAGATTCCAGTTTCGTAATTGTATGAAACGTTCAATGAAGTTATAAATTAGAGGAGATAGATATAAATAAATTTATTAATTACTTTGAAGAAATATTGGTATGTTGTAAAGTATTGTATTATTTTTATTTATAAAAGAATGTAGTTTGATTATTTTTGCACAATATTTTGAAACTCCGTCCATCCTAAGTGTTATTCTTACTATTTTTGGATGTTTCATCATAAATATTCTGTTTCTAAAAGTAAAAATATTTTTTCCTCTTAATTAACTCGAGCTTAATTATTGTACCAACAGTAACAAAACATATTAAATGGGATGGATGAAGAATTAGTTAAACATTTGACCATTTTGGATCGAATTTCTAGTTCCGCCACTGGATATTATATATATATGTATATATAAATTGTGCATAAAAATTATTATGGATAAAAGTGAAATAAAATATTGAACATTGGAAGTGATTTGTAAATCTGAAAAAATATATAAGAAACTAAAATACTTCCTCCGTTTTTTGAGATATTGCAACATTTCCCTGTTTGCTACTATTAATTGTTTAACTTTGACTTAAATTTTTATCATAGTTATACAATAAAAAATATAGTCAAGTAAGATCTTGTTAGACTCGTCTTATCATGTAGTTTTAGAATATCAACTTTTTATAATTTTTACTTGTACACAATTTGAATTATTAGTAGTTAAAAACATGCATTGAACTGCGTGCAATGTGTGAATGTTGCACTTTCATAAAAACGGAGGAAGTAATATTTATGGAATATCTATTTTTTTGGTGTAAAAAACATTGTTATGAATTGGAGCTGAATTTACTATACGACATCATTCTTTTATCATTGGTAAAATTTTATTTATTTTTTTTTTTGGTTTTTTTCTGTTGAAGATGCTCTTATAAACCTTGGTTATATGCGATGTGGGAGGTGATAAAAAAAATATTGCATTGCATAAGCTGGGCCTAAGAGTATCTCCAACCAAACACAAAACCCAAACAATGGGTAGATTTTGATCCAATGGTACTCCAAACGCAAACGCAAAATGCGTTTTGCAGTAACTCAAACTCAAATTTGAGTTTGTACCGTTCATGACACCAACATTATTTTTTTTTTTGATTTTGGAAAACTTATAACGAGAAGAGAATATTCTATAGGGTGAAACATTCTATAGGGTGAAATATTGATTGTGGAAAACTTATAGAATATTCTCTTAGGTTTGAGTTTAGTATTTTTGGTTGAAGATGAAATACTGTTTGATGTGATATTTACTTCATTTTGAATTTGAGTTTGGTGTTCTCGGTTTGAGATGGTCTAAAGGGTGTTTTCAAATGGCAAAAGTCTCCAAGATCAAATAGCCCAAGATTGAATTAAATTAAATTAAATTTTCACATGGGTTGGGAATACATATAAACGTTTTTAAATTGTTCTACTATTGGTTTGAAAAGGCAAACTTTGCTCGGCGTTTTCAAATGGCGATGACCGATGAGGCCATAGAGTTGAAGTTGGAAGGGAAGAAAGGAGGATCATTAATGCTGCTTAATAGTGGTGGCCAAGTCTGACTTCTTCATAGTACTCCTATCTAATTTCATTTTTCATTCATAAGAAGTGTGTAAGTCCTTGGAATCAAAAAATCAATCCCCCTATTAATTGAAGGTGTAGCACAGCTGGTGCATATATGGTAATTGGGATACCCCATAAGCCACCTTCCCATCATCTACTAGTAGTAATTGTGTGTTGTGACTTTGTGAGCAAGCAAGAAGACAAAACGAAACAAAACACACTTAGCTTCCCTCCCTCACATAAGTCCTCCCTCAGCAGTAATTACATATGTTTGTACCATCCTTCCAACTCCATGGACTCCACACTCCACCAATTCCTCATTTTCTTATATTTGGTGTTCAAAATCCATATGATGTCCCCAACAATTTCAACCCCTTTACCTATCTGTCTGTCTGTACACATACACTCACCAAAATGCGTTTGTATTCTAGTATATACAGTAGATACTAATAGATATATAAATGCTAACAAGTCAACCCCCACGACTGCGTAATACTACTGTAATTAATTCAAACGAGCTGTCAAGCTGTACCTTCACTGACCTGCTGGCCTGTCGCTCATACTCTTAACCAGCCACCAGACTGTCCTCAACAAGTCAAAACCCCTACCCAAGTACTACTTGCCACCCTTCATTTCTTCCTGGAAACTCCCCTCATTTCTCACACTTATTAAGTCCCTTCTAGTGTAGCCTGTGTACACATATATATATACCCCATTCCCACACTCTCCATATCATCATTCCAATTGGCCAATTCCCATACATCATCACTAAATAAACCCTTTTAATAAGTTCAGCCCTTCAATTTTTAATTTCCAATTCCATCTACCATTATGGCCTCCAACAACTTGTTTATGAGTATACTTCTTGCAATGCTCCTAATTAGTTGTACTAATTTGGGTTTCTCTTCAGCCAGGATTCTTCTGGCAGCAGCTTCAGACAACAACCAAATGCTCTTCCAGTACCACAATGGCCCCCTTCTCACCGGCAAACTCCCCATCAATCTCATCTGGTACGGCCAATTCACCCCCTCCCAGAAGGCCATCCTCGTCGATTTCATCTCCTCCTTCCAATCCAATCGCCTCCAGCAGCCTCCTCTGCCCTCCGTCGCCACGTGGTGGAAAACCATCCAAAACTATTACAAATCCCTTAATAAAAAGAATCAAGTCTTTCCCCCCACCCTTTCTCTAGGCAACCAGATTTCCGACCCCAATTACTCCCTCGGGAAAACACTCGCGATGAAGCAGGTACAACTCCTCGCAGCCAAAGGCGGAAACAATCCCAATTCAATCAACGTCGTCCTCACGTCCGCCGACGTCGCCGTCGAGGGCTTCTGCTCCAGCCGCTGCGGTACCCACGGCGCGCTCCCCGGGAAGGCCCAAGTTCCTTACATCTGGGTCGGCAACTCTGAGACTCAGTGCCCGGGGCAATGCGCCTGGCCATTCCACCAGCCCATTTACGGCCCCCAAACCCCGCCGTTGGTTGCTCCAAACAACAACGTCGGCGTGGACGGCATGGTCATCACCTTGTCCGGGCTGCTGGCTGGAACGGCGACCAATCCGTTTGGAAAGGGATTTTATCAGGGGCCGGGAGAGGCGGCGTTGGAGGCGGCGGCGTCTTGCCCCGGGGTGTATGGGAAAGGGGCGTACCCGGGATACGCTGGGGAGCTCCTGAAGGAGTCAACGACGGGCGGTAGTTATAATGCGCACGGTGTTAACGGCCGGAAATATCTTCTGCCGGCGTTGTATGATCCCTCCACAAAGTCGTGTTTCACCTTGTCTTGAAGTATTATTCCCTTTCCCTCAAAAAATATAGTTTGCTGTAGAATTATGAGTATGTACGAGTGTGGGGCTCTAGTAAATTTTGAAAGAGTTAGTTTGGCCAATTCCTTAGTTTTGTAGCTAATGGTTTTGCAAGAATCCTATACTCCATAAATTAATGTTATTAATAAGAAAGTAATAAGGTCCAATAATAGAAGTCAAAATGGTTGTCAACCCAAATCTCTCTCTCTCTCTATATATATATATATATATTAAAGCATTAGTGAACAACTCATACTATCGGGATGTTTGAGAGTCAGCAGATTCGGCAGCAGATAACATATTCGGAGAGAGAATTGTGAGAGTATATGCCGATTCAATATGATATATGCTGCTAAATCCACTAACAACCAAATACACTCTATATTTAATGTCGTGTCTCCATTTGAAATTTCTAATTTTTATAGGTTTTTGTATTTTTTTATTTATTAGTTTTAGGTATTCGCATTGTTTATCTATTTATTATTTATTCATTATAGATTATCAATTTTTGAAATATATAAAATTTTCAATTTATATGAAATTCCCACAATATTCATTTTTAAAAAGATTTTAAAGATTTGAAATTTTGTATAATTTATTATATTTATATTATGTTGCATTTTTAAATTTACTAATTTTAGATTTTCGAATATATTTATTTATTCATTATAAACGTTGGCCTATTGTGTATAAAATCTATCATTTACTTATAAATTCTCACTATATCTATCATCTATCGTGTCACTATATATTCACTTTTAAAAAAATTTGAAGATAAAATTAGAAATTTTGCATTTTTTAATTTATTTTGAATTTTATTACTTTTGCATTTTTATTTTATCTTTTTTATATTTTATTATTTTACATTTTTTATTTTATTTATTTTAGATTGTATTGCTGCATTTATTATTTATTTATAAATTTTCAGTTTTTACACTATATAATTATTATGACATGAATAGACATTTTCAGTTTTTGCACCATAGGTTTATTACGACGAGGTTCTGCACTGGACATTAAAAATTATGTTGCGTTTATGTTTCAATATGGCCATCATATTGTAACTTCGGTAATTTTGTGTAGGTTTGGTCTCAATTTTGGTTATAAGTTTTTTGGTGGTGTAAATGATGTAATCAAAACGTACATTGCACATCATATTTATTTATTCATGATATATTAATGTGTATATGTCAATTCCAATTTTTTGTTTTTAAAAGATATTTAATTTCTAATTTATATGGAGTTCCCACAATTTTCTATTTTTAAAAAATTTGGAATTTCAAATTTATATGGAATTCACAATATATATGTGGATTTTATATTATTAAAATATATATTAATGAATATATGAAAAATATTTGTATATATATAGACCATGTTTTCACAAAAATATATCACTTCTCCTAATAAATATACAATTATATTGTTGTTAATCATTAAAAACTATGTTTTATAATTATATTATTATTATAATTGTATATAAATATATATCAAATAATATAAATATTATATATATATTTTATTATATTGAAAATAATACAAAAAAATTATACTATTGTTAAGGGAATTGTGAAAACTTATATTTTATGGATAATTAGTTTAGAGTAATTAATTATTTTGGTAAAATATAGTATTGTAAATAAAAAATCGAGTGTATAAAGAGTTATTATATTGGGGGTGCGAATAGATCCATATATAAATAAAGAAGGAAAATTGACTTTTTTTTTTATCTATCTTTTAAGAAATGTTCCCTCTATTTTATAATAAGTGTAATATTAGGAAATGATAGGAATTTAAGGTAAGTTAATAAAATTGATTTAGTTGAAGAATTACAACAATTAAATAAAATAAGATGAGTCACATTTGACTTTATTCCTTTTTTTTGATAACATGACTTTATTCCTTTTGAGTTTTATTTTAATGAATATCAAAAAATTAATAATTTAAGAATAATTAGTAATAATTATTAACCTTCAAAACATTCTGAATACAGTAACGTAACATTTATTTCCAAACACCAAAAAAGGAAAGTGTAACACTTAAAAAAATGGATGAAGTAATTTGTTAATCTATATTTTAACAATGTTTTAACTGAGGAAAACAAATATAAATGTTTCAAATTCTATAAGTTAAAAATTTTTCTCTGGAATGCCTGTAATGAATGGAGTTTTAACATCTGAAACAAATAATTTATTGATACTAGACGAGACATATTATATTAAAGAAATGAAGACGGATCATGCTAATGTATTACCTTGGTTGATTGATGAGCAAAAGAATGTTTATAATAAAATAATGTCTGTAATCGATACTGATGAAGGTTGATTATTTTTTCTTTACGTGGTGGAACTGACAAGACATTTATCGATAATTTATCTAGAAAATATTATGTTTAATCCTTTATGGGAGATGTGATATTGTTCTGCCTGTAGCATTCGGTGGAATAACACCCCTACTCCTTGCAAGAGGTAGGACTACACATTCTAGATTTGATTTTCCACTAGATTGTGACCATAATACTACATGAAAAAACTTACCTAGTTATTTAACCTCTGTTCTCAATTAAATAAAGCTCAATATTTGGGATGAAAATTCTTGATAGTTAGAATGATTATGGGCCCGTCTGAATTAACCAAATTACTCATTTGATTTCAGAGGAAAAATTTTTTACTCGCAGTTTGTTCTACTATGACTATAAAAAAAGTCAATGTCAATCTTTAAATAAGGATGGACCTATCTTCAATAATCAGTTTTTATCTATGTCAATGATATATTGCAATATCTCTTATCACTGGAGAGAGGGGACTCGAAGTATTAATATGTATTTAAGATGGATTAATTCAAAACAATGAAGATTATATTGATAGAAATTTACACAATGAATACTTCATGTAGCTGATGGTAATGGGTAAAACTGTATAGATCTTGGAGATGTACAATTAAATGTGATATTTCGAGATAATACTTTTATAAACTCTATGGGAGATCCAATAGCGGCAATGGTTGAGAGTACATATACCAATATAAACTGCACCACTTCAAATCCAGACATTTTTACTATATATTAACCCATACCAATGAAATTGTTGATACAATCAATCATTACATCATAGTATTATGTATGCAAATGAAAATGTATATATCAGTTTTAACAATATTTGTCAAGATGATGAAAGCATAGATAATGCCAGTAAATTATTTTTATTGTAATATAAACACGATTAATTGTTTTGGATTACCGAATCATGAAATATAGTTGAATGACGGTTGTATAGTTATGCTTATTAGGAATATAGATCCATCGAATAAATTATGCAATGAAAGTAGGTTGATAGTAACCAAGATGCGGAACCATATAATTGGGGTTAAACTAATTTTTGGGAAACCATGAAAGTAGAAAATTTTTGATTGGTAGAAAGCCCATTTTATTTAACCAAATTTCCCATTCGATTTCAGATGAGAAAATTCCCACTCGCAGTTTGTTTTGCAATGATTACTAACAAAAGTCAATGTCAATCTTTAAAATATGTTGGACTTTATCTTCCAAAAACCTGTTTTTAGCCATGAACAGTTATGCTACAATATTTCATGTCACTAGCAAGATATGGCTCAAAGTACTAATATGCAATTAAGAATGATTAACTCAAGATAGCACAAGAAATATTATTTACAATGAAATTTATATATGACAGAAAATCTGCAAAATGGATAGTTGATTTAGATGATGGTAAAACTGGTATTGATTTTGGAGATGTACAATCAGATTTGACATTTCCGGATGACATTATTATAAACTCTACGGGTGATCCTATAGAGACAATTTTTTAGAGTACGTATATAAATATAAATTGCACCACTTCAAATTCGGACATTTTTAAATAAAAGATAGTCCTATATTAGCCTCTACCAATGGAATTTTCAGCAATAAAATTTTGAACAAATTATGAGGGAATTTTTCATATTATGCTTAATACTTATATTTAAATTTTGTTTTATCTTAATTTAATTTTCAAATTAAATAAAAATATTTTTTAATAATTATTTTTATTGATCTATTAGGTTAATATCGGACAAACCATATAAGCTAAAGAATACAGTATATTATGATTTATTTGTTAGTTTTAATAATAATTAAATTATATCGTCATATGTATCATCTTTTGAGTATACATAAAATCATTACACATTTTTCATTACTTAAAATATAATTTATTACTTCCTCTGCTTTCATTTGTTTTTGACGGGCCCACTCGCCACGCTGTTCAATACACGTTTTAAATCATCAATAACTCAAGTTCGGTATATATAAAAATTCTAAAAGTTCCATATTTAAAAACTACACGACGAGACGAATCTAACAAGATCCCATTTACCTATATTTTAACTTGTATAACTATGATAAAACTTTAAGTAAAAGTCTGTGTGTGAATAGTGACACCTTATTGAATATAAGAAACATTCAAGAACGGAGGTAGTATATTATATAATTATGCCCGTCGAGTCTCGACGGGTTACTTACTAGTTACAATGAATTAGGTGACATTAACACTGATGATCCATGTGAAGGGTTTGATTAATTTCAGATTTCACGCCACACATATCAGGTATTATAGTATCCAGTATCCACCAATAAATGGAGTACCAGTATACAAGTACAAGTATAAACCAAATCTATTTGAAAGATAGCACAAGGATATATAGTTATACTAAATTATAGCCTAGGCAGGATTTTTGCATAGATAAAACATAGTCAAGTGAGATATTGTTAGATTCGTCTAACCACGTAGCTTTATAATATAGAATTTTTATAATTTTTTATTTTATAAAATTTGAGATATTACTCTTTAAAAATGTGTATTGGATTACGTGGAAACAAGGATGTTAAAATCTTTTGAATACGGAGGGAGCAGATTTTTAATGCAACAAAATGATAAAAAATAATAATTTATATATTGTATTATTCTTCTTGTGGTATTTTATACTCTTTTATGAACAAAATTATATATAATTATTTTGTATACTTAATGTTAATTTTTTTTTGAAAAAAAAACAAGAGACATTTCGGCCCTACTACCAGTCAAAAATTCCTGTGTCCGCCACTGGTATCCACCAATAAATGGAGTACCAGTATACAAGTATAAACCAAACCTATATAGTTATACTAAATTATAGCATAGGCATGATTTTTGCAAACAAACACCACCGCCCCCCCCCCCAGCCGAAACGTAGGTGGACCACTGTGAAGCTTGGACCGAAGAAGTTGAAAGAGGTGACGAGGCAGGCTCTTCGTGAAGACATTCACCAACTGCAAAGAGGAAGGAACAAAGGAAGTAATCAGTTTCTTGTGATCAACCAATTCACGAACAAAATGGTAGTCAATATCGAGATCTTTAGCACGGTGGTGAGCGACAGGATTTTGGCTAAGGAAGACTGCGCTTTTGTTGTCACAAAGCAATGTGGGTGAAGCTCGGCAGACAACATGCAAAGCATGAAGCAGGTTGGAGAGTCAATGCAATTCAGTTGCTGTAGAGGCCATAGCACGATACTACGATTCACAACCGGTGGGTTGCTTTTTCGCACTCCACGACGCAAGTTGCCATAGAGAAAGATGGCGAAATCGAAGGTAGAGTGATGAGTATCAGGACACCGTTTGTAATACCCGGGATTTTTATCGGTGTCCAAAGGAATAAAATTTATTTCTTAATCCAATCAAGGTCGAAATATCTCCGAGAAGAAGAAAATAATTTATCACAATAAATTATTGCTCGGAAATGAAACGCCGATAGATTCAAAAATTCAAAATGGAATAAAAGAGGGAAAGGAAGCCCGAAGACATTCCATGAATCGAGTCAAAAGAATTGGAATTAAATTCAAGAAAGAAAAGAATTTTAATTCCAGGAACCCGTGAAGTCGGAAATAATTTAATTAGATAAATTGTTGCACGGGAGTCAAAAGACGACGAATTAGAAGCCGACGAATCCAAACGCGACGGACTCAAGATTTTGAGTACGGGATTAATTCGAGACGAGATTAATTTAAGATAAGAATTTATAATCCGAGAATGACCCGAAAAATCGAGCCCGGAAACGTAGGAGCACAGAAGTCCGAAAGAGAGGAGAAAAGGCCCGATCGGATCGCACGGACCCACCCGGACCGAGGTCCAGGCGGAGGCCGCGCGCTGGCCGCGCGGTGTTTAGCCTATGAGCGCGCCACGACTGCGTGACCCCCCCAGAAAACGGCAACAACGCGTTCCGACGATCTTCTTGCCATATTTTCAACCCCCGACGATGGAAACTCAATCCCGGGCTATGGAAGGATATTGGGGACGACATTAGGCTGCTCCCTAACCCTAAATTCGAAAAAACACAACCCTAGAGCAGCCCTCTTCTCCTCACATTCTCTCAAACTCCTCCCAAAGTCGAAAACCCCGAAATTCCTTGTGTTCTTGAAGTTCCGACGACGAAATCCGAACAAGAAGGACTTGAGAAGGAGAAGATAGACCCCTAGGATGTTGGTAAGTAGTTTTTGAGTTTGTCTATACCTTTTTGAATCCAAAAATCGAATCTAACTAAGGATTTTTACTTGCGGATTCGGTTCGTGGACGTTGGAAGAGGAAACCGACTTGAGGAGATTCGTTCGTGACATCCCGTCGATTCCGGACGACCCCGTGACCTCCTAGACATCATCCCCACTGTAAGTTAATGCTTACTTGGTTTTGGGTGACGTAAAATGCAACCAAACATAGAGATCTAGTAACTCTAAAATCTGTCAACACGAAAAACCCCCGGCGCAGCGATTTGGTGTGAATTTTTCAAACCCTTAAAACTACTCAAACGGAAAAACTCAAAACATGAAAAATGTTCCTAAGACATAGATCTAGTTCATGTAAAAGTTTCATAATTTTTCATTGTGTTTTGATATTCGAAGACGGCCTCCAACGAACCTGCCCTAAAAGTCGAATTTTGAAACTGTGACAGATTTGAAATCGGACCAAAACCCCCATTTCGAGAGTTCAAAACGAAAAACTCAAAACTAGACTTTTGATTCTAACACATTAAACTATGTTGTGTAAAAATTTCAACGATTTTCATCAACGTTTGCTACCCCAAATCGATCCGAACATAAACTGTGATTTAAAACCTTTTGCGAAATCTAACAGTGCAATGGTCTGAACTTGATGACCATGGTTCTATATTTTCTAGTCCGATTTGATCTTTATAATCTAAATGAAAGTTGTAGGAAATCATATCTAGTATGTGCATGTAAAATTTCAGAATTTTTGGAGTCCATTTGTTATGTTTAAAAGTCGAATTTTTGAACTGTGTCAAATCTGAAACCTGACAGCATACTACTTATGTGAAAGACTTAATTTTTGACTCGTTTCCTTAACCCGGATCGAGAAACTTAAAACACGAAACTTGGTCGTCCTTGTGTTTTTGAGTTACCGGTGAAATTTCAGAATTTTCAGGCTTAAGATGAATTTTTAAATAATTACGGAGTAAGACAACGACTTGTGTAAGGTTATATTTTGAGAAACTTGTGAAATTTGCGAAATGTGTTATTACCTTGCGGGTTTGATTCCCCAAGGGCGATTGTTTGTTTTCCTGCGGGTTCGATTCCCCAGGATGTGTGTTGATTCCTATGGGTTCAATTCCCTAGGATGTATTTGAGTTCTAGCGGGTTCGATTCCCCAAGGGCGATTGTTTGTTTTCCTGCGGGTTCGATTCCCCAGGATGTGTGTTGATTCCTATGGGTTCAATTCCCTAGGATGTATTTGAGTTCTTGCGGGTTCGATTCCCCAAGGGCGATTGTTTGTTTTCCTGCGGGTTCGATTCCCTAGAACGTGTGTTGATTCCTACGGGTTTGATTCCCTAGGATGCATTTAAATTCTTGCGGGTCCATTCCCCGAGAATAAATTATACTAGATCATATCGAACAAAAGTGAAAGAGTGAAATTCTTAAAATACCAAATCCTGAAATCATGAAAAAATTAAGAGACTTGAATATTTTCTTTGTTTAAATTATGTCATTTATTTATTAGTGGTTGATTAACTTAAATTGCGTATTACCAACAAGCATGTTTTTATTAAATTTAACTAAAGGCTTTGAAACCCCTAAATCATGCTAGGTGTTAACTTACTCAGCACGTTTTGCTGACCCAAACCGTTTTTCCCCTTTTCTTTCAGAGTATGAGGATTATGCATCATCATATGCATACATGGGAACATTTGGGGGAAATCTCTATTTTAAATTCCGCATTTAGTTACGACTTGCATGAACGGGCCTGTTTAACCCGTGTTTTGGCCATGTCGGCCCTATATTTAAATTCCGCTGCAATACATGTATTAAAATATTATTCTCCGCTGCAACTTTGATATTAATAATTTTAAGTTATATTACAATGGGCTGTTTGAATGTTTTAAATTCTGAGAAACCATAGCCTTGAATCTCTTTAGCAAGCTCGGAGAAACCGTGTCTTGCTAGGGAGGTGTGGCGGTGGCATCCCGACCTGGGTTATCAAATCCGGGGTGTTACACAGTGGTATCAAAGCCCGAAATATTTTTAAACTATTATTTTTAAGTATTATTATTTTTAAAATTATTATTTCTAAATTAGTAATATATTTTAAAGAGCCCAGTCATTATTTTGAAGTTAAGGCCCAAATTTTTAACCCTAAAATTTTTTGAAGCCCAAATGTTTTCTTTAAGAAGCCCAAGACATTATTTTTAGCTCAATACTTTATATACTTACTATTGTGGGCTCAATTTTCTTTAAGCCCAATTATTTTGGCCCAATACCCTTGTTTTTACTCAAGCCCAAATACTTTATTTATTTTGGCCCAATATAGTGGCCCAAATGTTTTACCCTTATTCTTTTAAAATCTATCCATGGAATAAATTTATTTTTAAAACCCATGGATAAATAAATGCATGTATAAATTAAATTTTTATTGGGGGGATTGCATATGCATACATACATAATCGCACTAACTCTTTTTATGTGAATCATCGACTCTAAGAAAACGCTCTTAAATTAGTATTCGACATGACTTTGACTTAGGAGCGCTTGCTAAAGACTAACTTTGCCTTAGTTCTAGATCTTGATCACTTAGAAACTCATCTTCGCGTGCTTAATAACAGAAAATGGCACCTAGAGGAAAGCCGAGGAAGGTAAGTCCAAACGGCACTGCCGCTAACCTCCCCAACGTGACCAACAACAATGAGACTCCTCAGAACCTAGGAGAACGAGTGCCTCCTGTACCCAACAACATGGAAGAACGTCTAAGGACTATGTAGGAAGTCCTTGTAGCATTAGGAAATGCTGAGGTGCATAGGGCACAAGCAGCAGTACCCCCGCCAGTAGCCCAAGTCAACTACTTGGCTTTGGTAAACCCCTACAACCCACCCCATTATGACGGCCAAGAGGATCCGGCCAAGTTGGAAGGTTGGATCCGTACCTTTGATAAGCTCTTGAATGCTATCAAATGCCCTAATAAGGATAAGATACACGTAGCGACCTACTACTTAGGGGGCGAAGCCGATGAGTGGTGGCAAAACCTTCGAACGAATTCAGAGGAAGATGAAGAAGCCTACACCTGGGAAGAACTTAAGGAAGCCTTGAGGGAAAGATTCTACCCACTGAGCACCAAGACTGCGAAATACGAGGAATTCATCAACCTCAGACAAGGTGCGCAAACAGTACAAGAGTACTACACCAAATTCAAGGAATTGGTGCGATTTGCTACGAGGATAGTACCAACCGACTGTGACAAGGCTCAAAAATTCGAGATGGGTCTGAACCTTAGTATCCGGGAGATACTTGCAGTAGGACAATTCACAAACCTGCAGACGGTTTACGATCGAGCTGTAGCAATTGATCGAGTCCAGCAACTGAAGCGTAAAGAAAATGGTGAGTTGAGCAAGGACTCGCAAGAGTTTGAGAAAAAGAATCGAAACATTAGCAATGGCAATTTTAAGGAGAATAAGAATAAAGGTTTCAATTATGGGAGAAACGGCATACGTCATACAGTCATACCACGTTGCCTGCAGTGCCACCAAGCCCATCTGGTGCGTGAATGCCCAAGGCGCGGGACTTGTTATAGATGTGGTGGGGAAGACCACATGATTAGAGAATGCAATGTTGTAACACCCCGGTTTTTGGTCACCCAGGTCGGGATGTCACCGCCACATCCCCCTAGTAAGACACGGTTTCTCCGAGCTTACTAAAGAGATGCAAGGCTAGGTATTGCAGTATTTAAAAGTATTTAAATCATTCAAGATAGCCCATACAATATAATTGGAAAATAATAATAGTATAGCGCAGCGGAAATAATTGTTTAGTATGGTATCGCAGCGGAAAATATAAATAGGGCCGACATGGCCAAAACACGGGTTGAACAGGCCCGTTCAGAATATAGTCTAAAATACGAATTTAAAAGCAAAACAAAGTTCCCAAAATCCCATGCATGATTCGTGCTCACACATGCTCATTCCACATATTCTGTAAGAAAAGGAATAAAAACGGTTTTGGTCAGCAAATTTGCTGAGTAAGTTAACACATGCATGATCGTAGGGTTTAAAAGCCATTAATTGAATAACTTACTAAAAGCATGATAATAACATAATATTTAATTTCATCTAATCAACTATCCAATAGCATAATTTATCTCAGGGCTCTATTTAATAACACATATCGCATGGTTTAAGATAATAGCCATAATTTAAATAAAGCATTTAAATAATTTAATTGGACAACAACATAATTTAATCTAATTTAATTTAATTTAGAATCCCCATTACATCCCCGATTTGGTATTTCAAAGTTTCACGATAGCATCGCGATGTCAACAAGTTTAGCCGGTAGCCCGGCGGCCGCAACCGTATCAGCCATACCCAGTACCACTCCGGAGCCTCGGGAAACCCATACGGATATTCACGAGAGTGTAGGCTCTATATTTCGCCGTTTTGGCAATATCACATTTCAAGTTTAGCGCGCGGGGTCACCATCGTCCATTACGACACGAAGTGAATCGTTAGGGGGCACCCTGCAGAGCACTCACCCCTAATTTTAATTTATCAAGTTTGTAAAGGGATTTAATTTTTAAAATATGACTTGAATTGTATTTATTTAAAAATAATATCTCAACTCGTTTCAACCCTAAAGGTTAATTCCATGTTTCAACAAGATTTCAAGATTTTGTTTCCGGTAAACCACAGTTTACTCCAAAATTCGTCAAAAATCCGATTTAATTCCAAAAATTCCAAAATTTCATATCTGACTCAGAAACGTCAAGATCTACAACTTTCGTGTTTTAACTTTTTCAATCCGAGATACCTAAGTAGGTCGAAATCACCAATTTTCGCATAAGAACAATTCTGTCCGAGTTTAATGTGTCACAGTTTAAAGATTTC
This sequence comes from Hygrophila difformis, assembly GCA_030278955.1. Taxonomy (NCBI): domain Eukaryota; kingdom Viridiplantae; phylum Streptophyta; class Magnoliopsida; order Lamiales; family Acanthaceae; genus Hygrophila; species Hygrophila difformis. The sequence goes on from JAOANR010000003.1 coordinate 51,946,352, forward strand.
GAATTCTACCATATCAATTCAATTCCAAATTTAATGAAATTTGACAGAGATCATCTTAAGACAATTATCTACGACTTTCATGTTCGGCCAAAGATCTAAAACAGTCTAGATCCTATGTCAAAAACGTGATCAAGATCATTCCTAAGTTCTGTTCAAGATTTCAAGTTCTAGATTCAAACAGCTCGGTTCCGGTGGGTTTCCACATATCAAATCAACTCCAAAATTCTAAAAAATTTACAGTAGCTAGATCTAAGTCTTAGGAACGTTTTTTATGTTTTAAGTTTTTCCGTTTGAGTTCGTTTTCAGGTTCGGAAAAATTCCTCAAATCTGTTGCATCAGTAGAAAGTATAAATTGACAGATTTTCGATTTTTGATAATCTTTTAGTTCGAATGTTTTAATTCATCCCAAAACCATGTAAGAGTTAACTTACGGAGTTTATGAACGTCCGGGATCGTCTATTCGAAGGCATGGCTTCCCGTCCACCGTTTCTTCTCTCCGTTCGTCGGGTTCTACGATCTAGATCCAATACGGGGTGTAGAAAGAAAAAGGAGATGATTAGGATTCGTTTTCGAATCGTTTATTGAATAAAGATTGGATCGAGACTTACCACGACTATGATACCCAGATCGCAAATCGATCTTCGAGAATACTGAAGCTCCCTTCAGTTGATCAAACAGATCCTCTATCCTCGGTAGGGGGTATTTATTCTTAAGGGTCACTTGGTTTAGTCCTCGGTAATCTATGCAAAGACGTAGTCCTCCGTCTTTCTTCTTGACAAATAAAACCGGTGCTCCACAAGGGGCCGTACTCGATCTTATGTAACCTTTTCCCAATAGCTCCTCGAGTTGTTCCTTTAACTCCTTCATTTCCAGTGGTGCCATCCGGTACGGAGCTTTCGAGACAGGCTCTGTCCCCGGAATGAGATCTATCGTGAATTCAAGATCTCTCTCAGGTGGCATGCCCGGAACGTCTTCAGGGAATACGTCCGGGTATTCTCTTACCACTGGTATGCTATCAACCATGTTTTCTTCCGCCTCAAGGTTGTGCACATAGCACGCATATAGTTCATACCCCTTACGCATCAAGTTACTCAATTTGAGTGCACTAACGATTTTGTTACTTTTCTTAGGGGGCTGAGAGTAAAAGATGACCCTCTTTCCCCTACTTTTTGACAAGGTGATCTTTTGCTTTTGGCATTCGATCACCGCTTTATACTGGGATAGCCAATCCATCCCCAGTATGATGTCAAAGTCTCTTAAGTTAAATTCTACGTTCTTTATCACTATAGGAATTCCGTTATATCGTTTAGAGCAAGACACTACTTCTCCAGAAGGCAATTGAATTCCTAAGCTAATTCTCTCGCACTTAGGTAGATCTAACTCAGGCACTATCCTTGATGCTATAATTGAGCAACTAGCTCCAGAATCAAACCGAATTCTAAGGGGCGTATTCAACACATAAAATGTACCTGCCATCACTTCTCCTTGCGCAGGCACGTCCGCTTGGTTTACCACGTTCAGCCTCCCCATAGGGCGTCCCTGATTGCCCTGCTGATTCGCATTCGGCTGCTGATTTTGTTGCTGGTTTTGATTCTGACACGCTGTATTATATGTGTCAAATTTCTTGTTTTGATGAGTGGGCATATTTCCTTAGTGATGAAGACACATGTTAATGTTTTACTGTCTAGTTTCATTGTATGTTACAGGATAATTGGCTACCCTATTTGAATTATTGTCTACATACTTTTGCTGGATTCAAATATTAATTCTTCTTTTCTTCTTATGTGCTCGTTTTGATGAATAAATTTTACTCACCAAGTGACCAAATTTAGATGATTTTGAACTGGTCTTTCTTTCTCTTTATCTTTATATATATTACACTATCTTTCTTAGGTGGCCAAGATGTCATTCAGTATAATGGAAGAGATGCAGCTGGATTTTGTGCCCCTCCCCACGTATTTGTTTCTGTGCCAAGTAGTTTATTTAGGTGTTCTGTGTAGGCTGCGCATTTTAAGTTAACCGATGGTTGTTGTTTTCCCATCGTCGAGCTTCAATTGACAGCATCGGCCGGCAGGTTAGCTCCAACATACTTGTTGTCCGCTATATCTGTCAAACACACGCCTTGATTCCGCCATTTATTGCTTTTGGATTTTTTGGTAGTTTATTTTATGGAATTAGAAGGTGACTACATAGATCAAATTGTTTATTGCACTGCAAATCTCACTTCTCTCAACCTGTCGCCTGCCCATTTTCCTTCTCATTACCTTCTTTTCCTTTTAGGTTCTGTATTGCTGCGTAATGTTGGCCTTTTTAAATGTTATTTTTCTTTTTTTGGCCTTTTAAAAAAATATCAAAGGTCTGGGGCTCTGTAAATTATTATAGAATCCTTATATAGGCTATCTGGTCAGCTTGATTTAAACCCATTCTGTTTGTCACCTTTATTAGTTTTATTTCCTTTCTTTGATGTGCCTGGTGGGCTTGTTTCTTTGGTTTGTACACAGGTTGTATTGTCACTTAAGTTGTTATTTTAATGGATGGTTCATCACCATCTGTTTTTGAAGATGGTTTGGTGGATTGCTTAGTTCAGTCTTGTCCATCTATCTTTGGTCTAAGCTCCTCCGGTGTTCCTGATTGTGGCCCTCATACCGGCTCCACAGAACCAAGTACTTTCCTCATTACCCTTTTCTTTTGGCTTTAGTTTTAAAAAAAAAAAAATTAAAAGCGCTCCTCATCTAGACCTTTGTTAAACTGGTATTGTCTTTTTACTATTTCCTTGTATTTTTTAAACAGGCCTTCCTCCAAGCATTGATCCAACAATGAATGTTCCTGTTGTTGTTAGCTCCGTTGACACTGGCCTTTTCCTAGGTTTGTTGGCTTATTTCCTTGATGTTTGCTGAGTGCGCTGGAATATTTATGGATGTTTATTATTGTTTGTTAACTATGCTTTATATGACTTTGTCTGCCTTATGTTGGTTGCCGCACTGCTTTAGACAGACGAGAACCACGCAAAAGGAGCGGTCAGCCATTTGCTGTTGCATTACTTTATGAATTTTTTTGTTCTCTTTTGCAATGGTTCTGACGCCCCGACAATGTTATTTATTGTAGCAGACACGGTGTTCCCTGGACAGGCCTTGCATTCCCCAATGAAACTTCCTTATTGTAACACAATAATTAGTATAGGAACTTTTTCTTACATCCTTTCATTGTCTCATTGTAGCAATCTGATCACTTCCCCTTGCACCCATTTTCTGCAGCTAAAGTGCCACGTGTCATACGTGATGCTTCCAGCATGGCCTCCTCTAGAGAAATTCCCACACCACATGGTCAGCTACAGGGTTATTGTATACTTCCACGTTTCTTCCTTCTTTTGAATGTTTTATAGTGTATGCCATTCCACATGTGTGGGTAGCCCTCTTAGGTTGTTTTCCTTGGCCGTTACAGGCATGTTTCTTGATCCTTGTGTTGTGGTTTTCTGCCCCAGCATATGCCTAAAAATTCCTGCTCCACTCATGTGAATTGTTATTACCATTGTAGCTCTTTTATTCAGCTCCTTGTGATAGAATATCTTTACATATTCAACGTTTCATTATATGCATTTTCCCTATTGTTGTCTTTCATGAAGGTCTGCCACGGGCTTCGGATTCCCAGTTGCCTGCAGAGCCATTTGTCTTGCAGAAGGTTCCAAATTGTCTGCACTGCGGTGCATTCAAATTCCCGCGCGAAACACCAAATTGTTGCTGCATGGATGGGGATATCTCTGTTTCTTTTAATCGTGTGCCTGCTTCACTCAAAGAACTTTTACTTTCATCTTCGCCCGAAGCTATTTCCTTTAGGGAATATATCCGTGCAATAAATAATGATTTTGCATTCACTTCTTTGGGTGTTAAGTATGATCATGATTTGGCAAAGAATAATAAAGGAGTTTATACTTTTAGAGTACAGGGGCAACTTTTCCATTTTATTGACCCTGTTGCCAGATCAACGAATTTGCAATTATATTTTTATGATACTGAAAATCAATGTGCTGAACATTCCAAAGGTTTTCCACGCATTCATCCTGCTGTGATAAAAAATATTGTTGAAATCCTTTCAGATAATCCATATGCAAAGTTCTTCCGATCGTTGAATGCTATTTCTAATTTGCCTGACTATAATATTATCCTTCATTGTAATCCCGCTGTTGACCAGAAAACTTTGAACAATCCCTCAGTTTCCTAGGTTGCTGCGTTGTGGCTTGAAGATGAGGGTGATGCTGTGACCACAATGCGTCATTGTAACAACCCGAATATTTTGTATTTCAAATAAACGAATTCCAATTGTTTTGAACTACGTCATGACTTGATCCCTTCACAGGGTACGTAGGCAGCTTGGAACTAATTTCTAAGTTCAGTCACGAAATACATCACGAAATAGATCACAAGGACGATAGGAGGAGTTGGAACCAATTTAGGCTAGACTAATTAGGACACGGAAATGTTACGAGCGATAAGCCGAACTCGTAACAAGTTTAAGGTAAAGATTCCGAACCAGAGACGACCCAAGGAATCGAGCTAACACGTAGAAAACCGATAGGAGAAAGCAAGGAAAGACCCGACAGAACACGCGGACCGCCGAACCGGCCGGCCCGCGCCCTCCGCGCGCCGCCGCGCGGCCACCGCGCGGACGGAGGTGTCGCGACTCCAGGGCAGTCCACGCGTGCTCCGCGCGGCCATAGCAAAAGGTGCGCGTCACCAGCGCGCCAGAGGTGCAGGAGGTGTAAACTTTCCTTCCATGGTGATTTTCTTGCCAAAAATTCGTCCCCTATCAAGGGGAAACGGATCAAGGCAGTGGGGTAAGGTTATAGGGACTCTGTGGCCGCCCCTTCCCCATATTTTCCAGAAAACAAACCCTAGCCACCCTTTATTCTTCCTCTCCATGCCAAAAGCTCTCCGAATCCACTTTCCGACGAACATTCCGGCGACGACGAGGCGAGAGGAACCAAGCCCTGCCCTCTAGACTCTTGGTAAGCCATGGTTTAACATTTTAATTCATCCATAACACTTAGAAACTCAAAATCTAACCCGTTTCCTTTACTACGATTTCACGCCGGAAAACGAACGAAAAGCGATCGGAAGGATTGGCCGTTCGTCGCGACCCTAGAGCATCCGGATACCCATCCCAGTAACCCTAATCTTCAAATCTGTAAGTTAAAACCTTACTCACAAATTTTCGTGGTTGTTTGTTGTTTAAAACTCGAGATATAGGCTTGTAACAAAAATCGGTTTTCAAAAACCCTATTTTCGTCCAATTTCAAAGACTCACCTAAAACTCGACCTTGGGAATTCAAACCGAAAACTTTTCAACATAAAAGTTGTTCCTAACACCTTGATCTATCTTGTGTCCAAATTTCAGCCGTTGACATTAAGTTTTGCTATCCCAAAGCACGCCGTAAACTTTCTGTGACAACCCGAACGTTTTAAAACTGTGACAGTTTTCCATATTCGATTTGATGCATGTTTTTCACCCATTTTTCGAATGATTCAACTTTGCATTCCTTAACAAAAGTTGTAGATAATTGTGTCTAGATTATGCATATAAAATTTCACGGATTTTGGTGTTCATTTGATATGTCAATCGGTCGAATTTTCAGAACTGTTTTAAAACCTATTCGGAACCCGCGAGTATGCAGTGAGTTGTGGTCGATTTTTTAGTACCAAGAATTCATTATTTCCAAATTCTTAAAACATGAAAGTTGTTCCTTAATGTGTTTTGTAGTTACTGTAAAAATTTCACATCGATTGGTTTTGAAATGAATTTTTTATCGGCGTTGCACGAACCTGTGACGGAACCAGTTTTTAAGACAGAAATTATTCTTTGCAATGAACTCGAATTTCGACTCACTTCGGAACCTTATTTCCAAAAACTTAAAACATGAAAGTTGTTCGTGTGTGTGTTTTTGAACTACTGTAAAAATTTCAGAATTTTTGGTGTAAAGACGAATTTTTAATTAAGAAAGGCGTAAACTGCCTCGAATAGGATTTTTCGAACTTAAGAAAACTCGAACTATGAAAATGCGATATCGATCATTTGATAACTTTGAAACACGAACTTTCGAAAAATCCCATTCACTAGGCTGAGCCGATCTTCATGCTATCATTATCTTTGAGACTGCCTCGTTAGTGGTCTCCTTACTATCTGAGATTGCCTCGTTAGTGATCTCGCGCACTGTATTTTTGGATCGCCTCGTTAGTGGTCCTACTATCTTTTCGGATCGCCTCGTTAGTGGTCCTACTATCATTTTGAGACTGCCTCGTTAGTGGTCTCCCATTGTTTGGACTGCCTCGTTAGTGGTCCTATGTTGAGATTGCCTCGTTAGTGATCTCCCGGTATGGTGTCCTCTTCTTAGTCTACGGGATAAAATGTAAAAGACTTGTGTGAGTGTTCCATTATGCTTAAATCGTATTATCATGTTTTTAAATTATGTATTTAAAATTATGCATCTTAAATTATGCTTTTAATTACGCTTTTAAAATTATGTCCTTCAATCATGTTTTCCGCTGCAAATAAACTATGTATTTTAACTTTACGTATGGTAAGCGAAATCTTTAGTTTAAACACATGTAACCCCTTTTATTTGTTAGTTAGGGATTAACTTACTCAGTATATCTTTATACTAACAACCGTTGTCATTTCCTTTTTCTACCGAGTATGTCGAGTGACGCATGCACGCGCATTTGGGGGGATATATTTGTGAACATCTTTATTTACTGCATCATACTACTGTTTTACCGGGTCTGTTAAACCCGAGGTTTTGGCCGTGTTGGCCGTGATTACTTTTCCGCTGCATCTACCTTATCCATGCATGATGATTTTTACTATCGTACTTTGATTTAGGTATTAATAAATTCCGGATTCATTGTTGAATGTTTTTAAGACTTTGTATACCCATAAGCCGTGCACCTCCTTAGCGAGCTCGGGAATCCGTGTCTTGCTAGGGAGATGCGGCGGTGACACCTCGGCCTGGGTTACCAAATCCGGGGTGTTACAGAGTGGTATCAGAGCCCGGAAATATTTTTTAAAATTATTATTATTATTTTTGGCCAATATAGAGGCCCATGGATTTTTAAACAAATATTAATATTATTTTTTAAATTTTTAAGTACCATTATCATTACTTATAATTTTAATTTTTATTTCCATGGAACAAATTTATTTTAAACCCATGGAAAATATTTACATATGTATAGAAATTTTTCCAACAAGTTTCTAAAGTCACGAAAATATTTTTTCAGGGTTGGGGTAGCATTGTATAAAGCATATATGCATTCGCATACATACCCACTTGAATATTGCGCTAACTCTTATATGTGTTAAGTGACATTCCCATTTTAAAACTTGACATAACAGCGGAGGTCGTTGGTTCTGGTTCTGGTTTTGCGGCCTATTTTGAGGGGGTCTGTACCCTTGGTTATTCCCGTTTCGCCCGTTTTGATTTTGAGGCTGTTCTTGCCCCGCGACCAAATCGTCCCTCTTCGTTATGTTCTCGAGCCTAGTTCGGCAATCCCGTCGAACGTGACCCATTCGACCGCATCGGTAACAGGCGCCCTGTTGCGGGCATCCCCTTGCCCGATGGGGTCGTCCACATCGCGGGCAAGGCGGTACCGGTTCTTCTTGGTTGAACCTCCTCCCAGTGTTGTTTTGTTGGGGCCTATTCGACCCTCTGCGCTGCTCGTTCCTTCCAGTGTTGTTCTCGTTTCTTGAGTCTCGGCTTCTCTTGTCTTGAGGACCCCTGCTGGACTCCCCACTCACCCTTCTTTTCAGCTGCTGCACGCGTGCTACCGCCACAGCGCGGTCATACACTGCTTGCAAATCGGGGTAGTGTACCCCCCGCGATCACCTCGCGCACGGACAGGTTCAGTCCCATCTCGAACTTCTGTGCCTTTTTTGCATCAGTAGGCACTAGCCTTGGTGCGAACCTCACCTGCTCCTTGAAGCGTGTGTAGTATTCCTGCACCGTTTGGCTTCCTTGCTTCAGCGAAGGAACTCTTCGTACATGGCAGCTTTAGTACTCAAGGGATAGAATCGATCCCTGAGTAGTTCCATCATCTCCATCCACGAGTAGGGCTCGTCATCTTCAGTCAGTTTAGCTTGAGTGGCCTACCACCAGTCGTCGGCTTCGCCTCCCAAGTAGTACGAAGCGACGTGCACTCTTTCTCCTTCCGGACATTTAACTGCTCCCAGTAGCTTGTCGAAGGTCCGGATCCACTCTTCCAGTTTAGCTAGATCCTCCTCGCCAGCATAGTGGGGCGGCTGGTAAGGATTCACCATCGCCAGGTAGTTAGGGCGAGCTTGGGGCGGAGGTACCGCCGCAGCTTGACCCTGGTTGACTTGCGCGTTTCCGAGCGCAATCAACACTTCCTCTATCGTCCTAGGACGATCGCCCACATTGTTCGGTGCGGGGGCGTCTTGCGCACCTTGGGGTTGTTCCATCTCAGGTTGAATCGGTTCAGTGACGTTTGGTGGTGTTTCAGTGGGTGTTTCAGTGGTGGTTTGGGGCGCGGGTTGAGTTCTTCCTCTTCCTCTTCCTCTGGGTGCCATTCTGGTACAAATGGGATAGATTAGGACTGGTGAATTTAGCATATAGTCTAAGCAATCTCTATAAATGTATATGTGTTTTGTAATTTAGCACGTGGTGCTCAATCGAACTAAGAAGCGTCGTATGCTTCGGGTTTTATTTTATTTTGTTCTTATTTCGAATTTTTTTTCGATTTATTAAAAATAAATCGGGCATTTTATTTCCTCAAAAGAAATTTTAGTACAAAAGACATTTTCCTAGCAAAATAGCATCTAACAGTAGAATCTCTAGTGTCTCATGACGTTCTCCGGTGGGGTAGCAGGATCTTCCTCCGGATCTTCCTCCTCCGAACTCGGCGGCAGTAGCTCGTCAAAGATAGTGTTTAAGTCTTGCCCGTGGGCATCAATGTATTCCTTTAGTATTAAGTTTTGTGTAGTGAGGGTTTGGACTTGGAGCTCGAGTTGGTTTATGCGGTGATGATCCGCCTCTCTCAAGTTGCCCATGTGATGTAAATTGGCCTCCAATTGAGCCATACGGTACTTCATTTGCTCTAGGGTTTGGTGGGAATCGAGATGAACACTCATCATCCTGAACATCAACTGCATCATGTCTTGACTAGCCATCTAGCGCAAGCAAGAGATCTAAGTTAATATTCGCCAAGATTCTAAGTTCAATTCGCCAAGATTCTAAGTTCAAGTTTCGCCAAGATTCTAAGTTCAAGTTTCGCCAAGATTCTAAGTTCATAGCAGAGATGCAATATGCAAATGCAAATGATGTTTCCCCCCAATAATAATTTAATGCACCACATATATATATCTTTCCATGGGTTTTAAAATAAAAATTTCCATGGAAATAATACTTTAAAATTTAAAATAATAGTCAAAATACTAATAGTAGTTTAAAAATAATAATGGTTTAAAAATAATAGTTTAAAAATAGCCGGGCTCTGATACCAACTTGTAACACCCCGGTTTTTGGTCACCCAGGTCGGGATGTCACCGCCACATCCCCCTAGTAAGACACGGTTTCTCCGAGCTTACTAAAGAGATGCAAGGCTAGGTATTGCAGTATTTAAAAGTATTTAAATCATTCAAGATAGCCCATACAATATAATTGGAAAATAATAATAGTATAGCGCAGCAGAAATAATTGTTTAGTATGGTATCGCAGCGGAAAATATAAATAGGGCCGACATGGCCAAAACACGGGTTGAACAGGCCCGTTCAGAATATAGTCTAAAATACGAATTTAAAAGCAAAACAAAGTTCCCAAAATCCCATGCATGATTCGTGCTCACACATGCTCATTCCACATATTCTGTAAGAAAAGGAATAAAAACGGTTTTGGTCAGCAAATTTGCTGAGTAAGTTAACACATGCATGATCGTAGGGTTTAAAAGCCATTAATTGAATAACTTACTAAAAGCATGATAATAACATAATATTTAATTTCATCTAATCAACTATCCAATAGCATAATTTATCTCAGGGCTCTATTTAATAACACATATCGCATGGTTTAAGATAATAGCCATAATTTAAATAAAGCATTTAAATAATTTAATTGGACAACAACATAATTTAATCTAATTTAATTTAATTTAGAATCCCCATTACATCCCCGATTTGGTATTTCAAAGTTTCACGATAGCATCGCGATGTCAACAAGTTTAGCCGGTAGCCCGGCGGCCGCAACCGTATCAGCCATACCCAGTACCACTCCGGAGCCTCGGGAAACCCATACGGATATTCACGAGAGTGTAGGCTCTATATTTCGCCGTTTTGGCAATATCACATTTCAAGTTTAGCGCGCGGGGTCACCATCGTCCATTACGGCACGAAGTGAATCGTTAGGGGGCACCCTGCAGAGCACTCACCCCTAATTTTAATTTATCAAGTTTGTAAGGGGATTTAATTTTTAAAATATGACTTCAATTGTATTTATTTAAAAATAATATCTCAACTCGTTTCAACCCTAAAGGTTAATTCCATGTTTCAACAAGATTTCAAGATTTTGTTTCCGGTAAACCACAGTTTACTCCAAAATTCGTCAAAAATCCGATTTAATTCCAACAATTCCAAAATTTCAGATCTGACTCAGAAACGTCAAGATCTACAACTTTCGTGTTTTAACTTTTTCAATCTGAGATACCTACGTAGGTCGAAATCACCAATTTTCGCATAAGAACAATTCTGTCCGAGTTTAATGTGTCACAGTTTAAAGATTTCGAATTCTACCATATCAATTCAATTCCAAATTTAATGAAATTTGACAGAGATCATCTTATGACAATTATCTACAACTTTTATGTTCGGCCAAAGATCTAAAACAGTCTAGATCCTATGTCAAAAACGTGATCAAGATCATTCCTAAGTTCTGTTCAAGATTTCAAGTTCTAGATTCAAACAGCTCGGTTCCGGTGGGTTTTCACATATCAAATCAACTCCAAAAATTCTCAAAAATTTACAGTAGCTAGATCTAAGTCTTAGAACGTTTTTCGTGTTTTACGTTTTTCCATTTGAGTTCGTTTTCAGGTTCGGAAAAATTCCTCAAATCTGTTGCGTCGGTAGAAAGTATAAATTGACAGATTTTCGATTTCTTGATAATCTTTTAGTTCGAATGTTTTAATTCATCCCAAAACCATGTAAGAGTTAACTTACGGAGTTTATGAACGTCCGGGATCGTCTATTTGAAGGCGTGGCTTCCCGTCCACCGTTTCTTCTCTCCGTTCGTCGGGTTCTACGATCTAGATCCAATACGGGGTGTAGAAAGAAAAAAGAGATGATTAGGATTCGTTTTCGAATCGTTTATTGAATAAAGATTGGATCGAGACTTACCACGACTATGGAGATCTTAGAAAAATTCGTCCAACATCGTTCGTCTTGGTTTCGTGCCTCCGACGACTCCGGATTTAGGGTTTCAAATGTGTAGAAGGTTGTAGGGTTTTGTAAACTTGTTCGGGGCTCCCAAGGGGTATATTTATAGATTTCCCAAGCCCTAGGGCGTCCAACATCTGACCTAAAGGTCTTGGGTCGAGAGATGTTCAACCGAAAGTCGAAAAATCCGCGTTCGGGCGAGAGATTCACGCAACGGGCGAATCTGTCGTGTGGCGCGGTCGTGGCGCGCTCTTCCTCCTTCGACCGCGCGGCCACCGCGCGACACTCGCCTGGACTTCGGTCCGGGCGGGTCGTGCGATCCGTCGTGCTTTTCCGCCTCTCTTTCGGGTTTCTATCCCTCTATGCTCCCGAATTCCGATTTCCGGGGTATATTCGGGTTTCTACTTTCTCTCTAAATTTATTCTCGGGTCTAATTGGATGTTTTGGACTCGAATCCTCGAGTTCATTAGTGTCGGGTTTCGGTGTACAATTTATTTACCTTTTTTCTATTTAATTAAATTCCTTTAATTCATTTTTAAGTTAAAATCTCATTTCTCATTTCCTTATCTTTATTTATTTATTTATTTGCTGGATTCATTTATTTATTGTATTTATTGTTTATTTATTTAATTATTGTTTTATTTTATGATGGAAAATTCACGGGTATTACAAATGTTCGTGAGGAGAGGATTGAGAAAAGGCTAGATGTGGTAAACCCTCAACCAGAACAGCCATAGGATGATTGAACGACATCGATCAAGCTGACTTGCCAGCTCAATGTGGAAGGATCATAGGCAACGATACCCGAACCTATTTGCGAATAATACATAGGCAGTTATGGGGACATAACTGTAATCTTAAGGGAGGGAGGATGTAACGACCCGAATATTCTAATCCAAATATTTTGTATTTCAAATAAACAAATTCAAACTGTTTTAAACTACGTAATGACTTGATCCCTTCACCGGGTACGTAGGCAACTTGGAAATTTCAATTCTGGGTTCAGTCAAACGATATAATAAAATAATACAAACAATATCAACAACAACAACACATAATGATACAATCACGCAATCAAACAATAGCGCAAAATAGAAAGGACCTTAGTTCCAAGCTCGCGAGAAGCTAACACCCAACTTTGGGGACGAAGTTGATTCTTAAGGGGGGTAGACTGTAATACCCGGGATTTTTATCGGCGTCCAAAGGAATAAAATTTATTTCTTAATCCAATCAAGGTCGAAATATCTCCGAGAAGAAGAAAATAATTTATCACAATAAATTATTGCTCGGAAATGAAACGCCGATAGATTCAAAAATTCAAAATGGAATAAAAGAGGGAAAGGAAGCCCGAAGACATTCCATGAATGGAGTCAAAAGAATTGGAATTAAATTCAAGAAAGAAAAGAATTTTAATTCCAGGAACCCGTGAAGTCGGAAATAATTTAATTAGATAAATTGTTGCACGGGAGTCAAAAGACGACGAATTAGAAGCCGACGAATCAAAAGGCGACGGACTCAAGATTTCGAGTACGGGATTAATTCGAGACGAGATTAATTTAAGATAAGAATTTATAATCCGAGAATGACCCGAAAAATCAAGACCGGAAACGTAGGAGCACAGAAGTCCGAAAGAGAGGAGAAAAGGCCCGATCGGATCGCACGGACCCGCCCGGACAGAGGTCCTGGCGGAGGCCGCGCGGCGTTTAGCCTATGAGCGCGCCACGACCGCGTGACCCCCCAGAAAACGGCAACAACGCGTTCCAACGATCTTCTTGCCATATTTTCGACCCCGACGATGGAAACTCAATCCCAGGCTATGGAAGGATATTGGGGACGACATTAGGCTGCTCCCTAACCCTAAATTCGAAAAAACACAATCCTAGAGCAGCCCTCTTCTCCTCACATTCTCTCAAACTCCTCCCAAAGTCGAAAACCCTGAAATCCCTTGTGTTCTTGAAGTTCCGACGACGAAATCCGAACAAGAAAGACTTGAGAAGGAGAAGACAGTCCCCTAGGATGTTGGTAAGTAGGTTTTGAGTTTGTCTACACCTTTTTGAATCCAAAAATCGAATCTAACTAAGGATTTTTACTTGCGGATTCGGTTCGTGGACGTTGGAAGAGGAAACCGACTTGAGGAGATTCGTTCGTGACATCCCGTGGATTCCGGAAGACCCCGTGACCTCCTAGACATCATCCCCATTGTAAGTTAATGCTTACTTGGGTTTGGGTGATGTAAAATGCAACCAAACATAGAGATCTAGTAACTCTAAAATCTGTCAACACAAAAAACCCCCGGCGCAGCGATTTGGTGCGAATTTTTCAAACCCTTAAAACTACTCAAACGGAAAAACTCAAAACATGAAAAATGTTCCTAAGACATAGATTTAGTTCGTGTAAAATTTTCATAATTTTTCATTGTGTTTTGAAATCCGAAGACGGTCTCCAACGAACCTGCCCTAAAAGTCGAATTTGAAACTGTGACAGATTTGAAATCGGACCAAAACCCCCATTTTGAGAGTTCAAACCGAAAAAACTCAAAACTAGACTTTTGATCCTAACACATAAAACTATGTTGTGTAAAAATTTCAACGATTTTCATCATCGTTTGCTACCCCAAATCGATCCGAACATAAACTGTGATTTAAAATCTTTTGCGAAATCTGACAGTGCAATGGTCTGAACTTGATGAGCATGGTTCTATATTTTCTAGTCTGATTTGATCTTTACAATCTAAATGAAAGTTGTAGGAAATCTTGTCTAGTATGTGCATATAAAATTTCAGAATTTTTGGAGTCCATTTGATTTGTTAAAAAATCGAATTTTTGAACTGTGTCAAATCTGAAACCTGACAGCATACTACTTATGTGAAAGACTTGATTTTTGACTCGTTTCCTTAACTCGGATTGAGAAACTTAAAACACAAAACTTGTTTGTCTCTGTGTTTTTGAATTACCGGTGAAATTTCAGAATTTTTGGACTTAAGATAAATTTTTAAATAATTACGGAGTAAGACAGCGACTTGTGTAAGGTTATATTTTGAGAAACTTGTGAAATTTGCGAAATGTGTTATTACCTTGCGGGTTTGATTCCCCAAGGACGATTGTTTGTTTTCCTGCGGGTTCGATTCCCAGGATGTGTGTTGATTCCTATGGGTTCAATTCCCTAGGATGTATTTGAGTTCTTGCGGGTTCGATTCCCCAAGGGCGATTGTTTGTTTTCCTGCGGGTTCGATTCCCCAGGACGTGTGTTGATTCCTACGGGTTTGATTCCCTAGGATGCGTTTAAATTCTTGCGGGTCCATTCCCCGAGAATAAATTATACTAGATCATATCGAACAAAAGTGAAATAGTGAAATTCTTGAAATACCAAATCCTGAAATCATGAGAAAATTAAGAGACTTGAATATTTTCTTTGTTTAAATTATGCCATTTATTTATTAGTGGTTGATTAACTTAAATTGCATATTACCTACAAGCATGTTTTTATTAAATTTAATTAAAGGCTTTGAAACCCCTAAATCATGCTAGGTGTTAACTTACTCAGCACGTTTTGCTGACCCAAACCGTTTTCCCCTTTTCTTTCAGAGTATGAGGATTATGCATCATCATATGCATACATGGGAACATTTGTGGGAAATCTCTATTTTAAATTCTGCATTTAGTTACGACTTGCATGAACGGGCCTGTTTAACCCGTGTTTTGGCCATGTCGGCCCTATATTTAAATTCCGCTGCAATACATGTATTAAAATATTATTCTCCGCTGCAACTTTGATATTAATAATTTTAAATTATATTACAATGGGCTGTTTGAATGTTTTAAATTCTGAGAAACCATAGCCTTGCATCTCTTTAGCGAGCTGGGAGAAACCGTGTCTTGCTAGGGAGGTGTGGCGGTGGCATCCCGGCCTGGGTTATCAAATCCTGGGTGTTACACCGTTACCAGTCAACATCCGAATATCCTAAAACACCCGAGGAATCATGTTGACGAAAAGAAAGACCAAAATGCAATGTGCCCTTAATATAGCGAAGACCAAAATGGTAGTGAAGAAATTGACTGACTGAATTTACAGCATAGGAGAGATAGGGCGAGTGATAGTGAGGTATTGAAGAGCACAAACTAGGGAGCGATAGAGTGTGGGATCAGGAAAAGGAATCCCATCACGAACAAAGGTATGTCCAATGCTGACAGAAGTAGAAACAGGCTTACAATTAATCATGTATGCAATAGATAAGAGGTCATTCGTATACTTTGTTTGACTGAGGAATAAACCATCAGCATAACGGCGGGCCTCAAGACCAAAAAAGTAATGCAGCGGCCTGAGATTAATGATAGAAAATTCAACATGAAGGCGAGAAATCAATGATCGCAACAGTCGATCGTTGCTCCCAGTCAATATAATATCGTCCACATACACAAACAGATAAAAACAGATTAGATTGATGATGATAAATAAAGAGTGAAGGATCAGCGAAGCTACCAACTAACCCAAGAGTGAGCAGAAAGCTACTAACCTATGAAACCAGGCAAGAGGAGCTTGTTTAAGACCATAAAGAGCGTTCTTGAGACGACATACATGAGAAGGAAATTCTGGATCAACGTATCCGGGAGGTGGCTCCATGAGAACCGGGGTAGTAAGGTAACCATTAAGAAAATCATTTTTAACATCTAATTGATGAAGAGATCAGTTATGATGTACAGCAAGTGAGAGCACAACGCGGACCGTGGTTGCCTTAACCCTTAACAACAGGACTAAAAGTGCGATCAAAATCAACACCTGGAATTTGAGCAAAACCTTGAGCAACAAGTTGCGCCTTTAAGCGATGAACAGTACCATGAGGTAAATATTTGTATGAAATACCCATTCAGAGCCAACAACATTATCACCTGGAGGGCGCATAATAAGATCCCAAGTGTTAATTTTATGAAGTGCAGACAGCTCATCATCCATACTCGCGAGCCATCCAGGATCCTTTGCAGCAGATTTAAAACCTTTCGGTTCATTAGTGGAAAGGAGAGCTGTAAGGAAGGGGAAATACCGATGGAAGGTAGGGTCAACAACATGACGAGGATGAAAGACACCAGCTTTGGGACGAGTAACCATAGGATGTTGATTAGGTAGAGGAGGACGTGAGGAAGATGGCAAGGTTGGAATGGCAGGTAGAGAAGATAGGGTAGAAGAAGCAGATGAAGGAGGTGGGACAGGAGAGGGTGAGAAAGGAGTGATGATAGGAGAGGTCAAGCGAGGGAACACCGGAGGAGGACAATTTTTCAGGAGGAAGACAAAGGGAGTGATGTTTGAGGTATATTAGGCACAATATCAGGGTGATTGTGGGCTCGGGATGGCGTGTTATCCAGGAAAGTGGAGAGATCGAGAGAAGCCGATGGGGAGGAAGCAGAAGGTCATTGATAAAGGGATAAAGAAGTTCATCTAATTTGCATGGCGAGTGATATATATGCGAGAGGAGATAGGATCAAGACAACAAAAACCTTTATGCTGACTTCTACAACCAAGAAACACGCAAGGAATGCTGCGAGGTGAGAACTTGGAGGGAGTATAGTCACGGTGGCAAGGAAAAACACGGCAACCAAAGGGGTGGAAAATGGAGTAGTCTGGTGACGCCAAATAATATCTCAAAAGGTGATTTATGACTAAGAACTCACAAGGGAGATGATTTATGGTGAAGACAGTTGTTGCGATAGCATCAAACCAATAAGTAAGAGGGACGTGAGAATGATACATCATAGCAATGCCAGTCTCAGTAACATGGCGGTGCTTGCGCTCCACCAGGCCATTTTGAGCAGGGGTATAAGGAAAAGACATGATATGGCGGATACCATTGGCCGAGAAGAAAGCTTGAAGGTGATTATTTTAAATTCCGTGCCACCATCTATATGTAAGGATTTTAGAGAGCAACCAAATTGGTTTTCAAGGATAAAAACATTATAAAAGTCTGATTTACGGCGCATGGCATAAATCCACGTGAATCGCGAATGATCATACACAAAAAGAGCATAGTATAGATAACCAGAGCAAGACATAATTGGCGCAGGGCCCCAAAGATCACAATGAACCATAGATAAGACATAAGAGGCACATTTAATATCAGTAACAAAGGGAAGGCACCTACTTTTGGCTATCTGACATGCATTACATAAAGAAAGAGTAGGCAGTATGGATGTTAATGACGAAAAACCATTCTTATTCATCAAACGGATAACATCAAAATTTACATGACCTAAATGTGCATGCCACAAACCAAAAGAACCGCAAAACCTTGAGGTATTTAAAAGAGCAAATCCAGCAACATGGCCAGAATCCAGATCATATAATCCATGTTCACGCTTCCCTTGAGCGATGACTTTTCAGTTGTCCCGGTTCTGAATAACAAAAGAATCACGACTGAGAAATATCCACAGGAAAATCAAAGGTCAATTTACTGACTGAGATCAGATTCTTTGTTCAGCCTAAGAAAAACAAGAACATCCAATAAATTAATAGATCAAAGCCGACGAGAACCAATATAAGAAATAGAGATACCAATGTCATTGGCAGTGTAAACAGAATCAACACCAGTGTAAGGAGTCACCGCATCAAGATGAGATGGAGCGAAGGTCATGTGAGTTGAGGCACCAAAATCAGGGTATCAATTAGAGGTAGAAGGCGAAGACACGTTACAGGAGGAGGCAAAAGCCTCAGCCAAGTGGGCGCTTGAAGTGTTAAAAATAATAACAAGGGAAGAATGATTGAATAACTGGTTGGGAGATATAATCGAGCAGGTTAAGTGCATATCAAAGTTGACAAGGAAATATTACATCTTTATTAATGGATAGACCCAAATATATATACAAACCATCATACACAATTTACACTGGATAAACACGATTGTACAACACCAATAGACACAACAATTGACAAATAACTGCTACATAGAAAACTACCGAAGAGACACTAACTTTAGAATATTTGAATTATATCTAACATACTCCCCCTTAATCCAAATATTCTATAACACCCAACTTTTCTCTTAAGTTTGCAAATTTTCCAAATGGAAGTGGCTTTGTAAACAAATCAGCAACTTGATCTTGTGTACTGCAATACTCAATTTTGATTCTCCCATCAGCCACAAATTCTCTTATTTTATGATGTCTTGTATCAATATGTCTTGAACGCTTGTGGTGTACTGGATTTTTCGTCATAGCAATTGTAGATTGATTGTCACAAAATATTGTAGTTGCTTCTCCTTGTTCCTGCTTTATATCCTTCAGAATTCTTCTTAGGAACACACATTGACACCCCGCTTCAGTAACAACCATATATTCGGCTTCTGATGTAGAAAGTGCTACAGATGGCTGCTTCCTTGAACTCCAACAAATAGTACATGATCCAACTTTAAATAGATAACCAGTAGTACTCCTTCGATCATCAAGAGATCCTGCCCAGTCACTGTCTGAAAAACCAAACAATTTAGCTTCCTTCGAATGAGAATAAAATAGACCATAACAGCAAGTTCCTTTTAAATATCGCGAGATCCTCTTGGCTGCTGCATAATGAGCTTTGCTGGGACTCTCCATAAAACGTGATAAGAAAGAAGTAGCTTGCAATATATCAGGTCGAGTATTTGTTAGATATAGCAGACTACCGATCATAAATCGGTAAATTTAAGGATCAATCTTTGCCTCTCCATCATTCAAGCACAATCTGTGATTTGTAATCATTGGAGTGTTCACAGGATTGCATTATGCAAGATTAAACTTCTTCAACAAATCCTTTGCATACTTTTGTTGATTGATAAATATTCCACTATCAGACTGCACCACTTCCAATCCCAAAAAATAATTCAACCTTCCAAGGTCAGTCATCTCAAATTCAGATTCCATGATCTTTTTAAATTCAACAATCAAGAGTGCACTATTTCCAAAATAGATAAGATCATCCACATAAACACATACGACATGTACCTCATTTTCTCCTCTGGTTTTAACAAATAATGTAGGATCACTTGCACTTTTCTGATACCCATTCTCTATAAAGTGTCTCTCAATCCTTTCGTACCAAGCCCGTGGGGCTTGCTTTAAGCCATAAAGCGCCTTCTCCAACTTGTATACTTCCCTTTCTGCTCCATTTATTTCATAACCAGGGGGTTGCTCCACATAAACCTCTTCATCCAGAAAACCATTCAAGAAAGCTGGCTTAACATCAAATTGATAGACAATCCACTTCATTTTAGCAGCAATTGACAATATTGTGCGAATAGTATCAAACCGAGCTACAGGGGAGAAGGTTTCTTCGAAATCAATACCTTCACGTTGCATATACCCCTTGGCCACAAGTCGTGCTTTATACTTTTGAATCGAACCACCAGGTTTATATTTCAACTTATAAACCCATTTAAGGCTAATGACTTCTTTTTCTTGAGGCAAGTCTGCCAACACCCATGTCTTGTTCTTCTCAAGTGATTTCATTTCTTCATCCATTACACCTTTCCATGCTATACTTTTCACAGCTTCTTCAAATGACCGAGGTTCTTCAATCTGTACCATTTGACAATTTTCAGTCTATTCATATAGCTCTGTGAGTGACTTCCACTTCACTGGAGGCCCACTGGAGGAGGATGTAATACCCGAGAATTTTACAACATAAAATAAGTAAATAAATATAATAAATATGATAAATAGATAAAGAATCATAGGAGATGAGAAATGGAATTTAAATTAAAAAGGAATCAAAATTTCGAGAACCCGGGAAGCCGAAGACAATTTAATCAAATAAATGGTTACACGGGAACCGAACACCGATGGACTCAATAAATCGAGTCCGAATGTAAATTTAGATCCGAATAAAATTAAGATAGGAAATCGGAGCCCGAAGATAGCCCGGAAATCGGAGCCCCGAGAACATAGAGGGATAGAAGTCCGAAAGAGAGGAGAAAAGGCCCGATGGATCGCACGACCCGCCCGGACCGAAGTCCAGGCGGAGCCCGCGCGGTGGCCGCGCGCTGTTTGCCTAAACGGCGCGCCAACCCCGCGCCATCGGACAGATACGACCGTTGCAAGATTTACTTGCCCGAATCCGGATTTTCCGAATTTGGTTGTATTCCTTTCGGCTCAAGACTCACTAAGGCCGACCTTGGACGTCCCTAGGTCGTGTCTATCTATAAATAACACCTCTTGTCAGCCCCGAACACTTTTCAAAAACCCAACGAAAAATCTCTACACATCAAACCCTAATTCCGGAGTCATCGGAGGCACGAAGGCAAGAGAGGAGACTGTCTTGGATGAAATTTGGGGTCTTCTATTGTCGTGGTAAGATCCGATCTATTCTTTTTTCCATTCTTGATTTGAAAACGAATCCTAACTCGATTCTTTTCCTATTCTACACCCCGATCCGGATCGAGAGCGAAGAACCCGACGGAATCAAGGAGATAAACGGTGGACTGGAAGCCACGCCTCCGAATCAACGAGTCGGGACAACCATGAATCTGTAAGTTGATGCTTACATGGTTTGGGAGAACTAAAATTCACTTGATCTAAAGATTTGAATCAAGAACGTAAAATCTGTCACAACTAAAATTCTTACGGCGCAGCATTTTTGCACGATTTTTCCGAACCCTTAAAACTGTTCAAACGAGAAAACTTAAAACACGAAAAACGTGCCTAAGACATAGATCTATTATCTGCAAAAATTTCATAATTTTTCATCATATTTTGATATCCGAAAACAACCGCAAACGAACCTGCCTTCGACTTAGATCTTGAAACGGCGATAGATTCTTAGTCCGAACTTGAGGTTGATTTTTACCTTAGATCTAGACCGATTTAGGATTGGTGTTAAACATAAGAGTTGTAGATCTATACGTTAAGAACACCTCCGTAAAGTTTTGGAATTTTCGTGGAGGTTTGATATCGGAAATCGACTCCAAACCGAACTGTTATAAATTTAGATATTGAAATCTTGACAGATTCTTGGTCCGAAATTGTAGGCGTTTTTGACAATAGATATAGGATGAATTAGATCTTTTGTTTAACATGAAACTTGTAGATATATGTCTTAAGCATCTCCCTGTAAAAGTTCATCAAGTTTGGAGTTGGTTTGCTATGGTAGATCTCTAAATTTAGGAACTGCTGTCGTAAAGATTCGGACAGATTTGTAACCTGTTAGAAATCAACGTTTTTGACTTACTTCCGTATCTTGGATCGAAAAACTTAAAACATGAAACTTGTTCATCTCTGTGTTTTCAAGTCACTGATCAAATTTCAAAATTTTTGGACTTGAAACCGATTTTTAGTTAATTTTGGAGTAAACTGTAGTTTTGACCAAGTCAAATCTTGAAAATCTGGTTGAAAAGGATTTTAAATGATATCGGAGCGAATAGCGTCCTGAAATAGTATATTTTGAGAAAATTACTAAATTTGGGAAATTGGTCTTTCTAAACAAAGAAAAGATTAAAACATTGTGGGTTATGTCTAAGCTGGATACTGTCAATGTTCTCTACGGCTAGGGACATAAGAGCCCAAGTGTATGTCTAGTGGACGTAAGAGCCCTAGAGAAATATTGATTGTATGGCTAGCGGACGGGATAACCCTATTAAAAGATCGACCATGATACTTGTGGACATAAGAGCCCAAGCGTAAGGCTGGCGGACATAAGAGCCCTAGCGATGGTGATCTCTGAAAGAAATGAAACGAGAAGTTTATGAGAATTCCGAATTAAATCCGTATTAAGTTGTGCTTTTAAATTTATGTCAATTTATTTAATTACTTTGCAAGCTATATTTATGATCTTATGGAATCCCTGTCTTTTAAATTATGCAATTAAATTACTGTTAGATAAATAAATTAAATTATGGGATGTTATGCACATGTTTTCTTTAAATCTAATTAATGGCTTTGAAACCCCATAATCATGTATGTGTTAACTTACTCAGCAAGGTTTTGCTGACCAAACCATGTTTTCCCTTTTTCTACAGAGTATGAAGAATATGCATCATCATATGCATGCATGGGATATTTGGGGAAAATGTTATTTTCTTTTATTATTCTAGTCTTAGTTATGAATTGCATGAACGGGTCTGTTTAACCCGTATTTTGACCGTGTTGGCCCAATTTTAAATTCCGCTGCATTATACATATGTAATTTGTAATACCCGAGAATTTTGCAACATAAGATAAATAAATAAAAGAAATAAATAAATAAATAAACAATAAATAAAACAATAACAATAAATAAATATACTAAATGAATAAATATAATACATAGACAAGGAAATGAGAAATGGTGTAACACCCCGGTTTTTGGTCACCCAGGTCGGGATGTCACCGCCACATTTCCATAGTAAGACACGGTTTCTCCGAGCTTACTAAAGAGATGCAAGGCTAGGTATTGCAGTATTTAAAAGTATTTAAATCATTCAAGACAGCCCATTCAATAATATTGGAAAATAATAATAGTATAGCGCAGCGGAAATAAATGGTTTAGTACCGTATCGCAGCGGAAAATATAAATAGGGCCGACATGGCCAAAACACGGGTTAAACAGGCCCGTTCATAATATAGTCTAAAGTATGAATTAAAAAGCAAAATAATGTTCCCAAAATCCCATGCATGAATCGTGCTCACACATGCTCATTCCACATATTCTGTAAGAAAAGGAATAAAAACGGTTTTGGTCAGCAAACTTGCTGAGTAAGCTAACGCATGCATGATCGTGGGGTTTAAAAGCCATTAATTTAATAAATAATCCAAAAGCATGATAATAACATAATATTTAATTTAATCTAATCAACTATTCAATAGCATAATTTATTTCAGGGCTCTATTTAATAACACATATCGCATGGTTTAGAATAATAGCCATAATTTAAAGAAAGCATTTAATTAATTTAATTGGACAACAACATAATTTAATCTAATTTAATTTAATTTAGAATTCCCATTACATCCCCGATTTGGTATTTCAAAGTTTCACGATAGCATCGCGATGTCAACAAGTTTAGCCGGTAGCCCGGCGGCCGCAACCGTATCAGCCATACCCAGTACCACTCTGGAGCCTCGGGAAACCCATACGGATATTCACGAGAGTGTAGGCTCTATATTTCGCCGTTTTGGCAATATCACATTTCAAGTATAGCGCGCGGGGTCACCATCGTCCATTACGGCACGAAGTGAATCGTTAGGGGGCACCCTGCAGAGCACTCACCCATAATTTTAATTTATCAAGTTTGTAAGGGGATTTCATTTTTAAAATCTGACTTCAAATTTATTTATGTAAAAATAATATCTCAACTCGTTTCAACCCTAAAGGTTAATTCCATGTTTCAACAAGATTTCAAGATTTTGTTTCCGGTAAACCACAGTTTACTCCAAAATTCGTCAAAATTCAGATTTAATTCCAAAAATTCCAAAATTTCATATCTGACTCAGAAACGTCAAGATTTACAACTTTCATGTTTTAACTTTTTCAATCCGAGATACCTAAGTAGGTCGAAATCACCAATTTTCGCATAAGAACAATTCTGTCCGAGTTTAATGTGTCACAGTTTAAAGATTTCGAATTCTACCATATCAATTCAACTCCAAATTTAATGAAATTTGACAGAGATCATCTTAAGACAATTATCTACGACTTTTATGTTCGGCCAAAGATCTAAAACAGTCTAGATCCTATGTCAAAAACGTGATCAAGATCATTCCTATGTTCTGTTCAAGATTTCAAGATCTAGATTCAAACAGCTCGGTTTCGGTGGGTTTTCACATAACAAATCAACTCTAAAAATTCTCAAAATTTTACAGTAGCTAGATCTAAGTCTTAGGAACGTTTTTTGTGTTTTAAGTGTTTCCGTTTGAGTTCGTTTTAAGGTTCGGAAAAATTAGACAAAACTGTTGCGCCGGTAGAAAACATTCAATGACAGATTTACGCAAGATTCGATTCAAGCTTTTAGGTTTCGTGTTTTAGTTACTCCCAAAACCATGTAAGTATTAACTTACTGAGTTTATGAACGTCCGGGATCGTCTATTCGAAGGCGTGGCTTCCAGTCCACCGTTTCTCCTCTCCGTTCGTCGGGTTCTACGATCTAGATCCAATACGGGGTGTAGAAAGAAAAAGGAGATGATTAGGATTCGTTTTCGAATCGTTTATTGACTAAAGATTGGATTGAGACTTACCACGACTATGGAGACCTGTAGAGAAATTCGTCCAACAGCGTTCGTCTTGGTTTCGTGCCTCCGACGACTCCGGATTTAGGGTTTCGAATGTATAGAATGTTGTAGGGTTTTGTAAACTTGTTTGGGGCTCCCAAGGGGTTTATTTATAGATTTCCCAAGTCCTAGGGCATCCAACATCTGACCTAAAGGTCTTGGGTCGAGAGATGTTCAACCGAAAGTCGAATAATCCGCGTTCGGGCGAGAGATTCACGCAACGGGCAAATCTGTCGTGTGGCGCGGTCGTGGCGCGCTTTTCCCCCTTCACCGCGCGGCTACCGCGCGACACTTGCCTGGACTTCGGTCCGGGTGGGTCGTGCGATCCGTCGTGCTTTTCCGCCTCTCTTTCGGGTTTCTATCCCTCTATGCTCCCGAATTCCGATTCCCGGGGTATCTTCGGGTTTCTACTTTCTCTCTAAATTTTCACTCGGGTCTAATTGGATGTTTTGGACTCGAATCCTCGAGTTCATTAGTGTCGGGTTTTGGTGTACAATTTATTTACCTTTAATAATTCTTTTTATTTAATTAAATTCCTTTTTAAGTTAAAATCCCACTTCTCATTTCCTTATCTTTATTTATTTTATTTATTTGCTAGATTCATTTATTTATTTATGGTGTTTAGTTTATTTATTATTTATTTATGTAATTATTGTTTTATTTTATGATGGAAAATTCTCGGGTATTACAGTCTACCCTCCTTAAGAATCAACTTCGTCCTCGAAGTTGTGTTTCGGCTTTTCTCATGCTAAGGTCTTTTGGTTTCTTTTGTTTTATGATGTTGTGACTGAACTTAGAATTAGAACTTCTAAGCTGCCTACGTACCCGGTAAAGGGATCAAGTCATAACGTAGTTCAACAATTTACAAAAGTGCACGAAAAAAATAGGTGGTATCACATCCTCTCCCCCTTAAGATTGCAGTTATGTCCCCATAACTGTGTCGGTATCGGTTTGGAACAATGTCGGGTATCGTTTTCTCATATCGGATTCTACTTCCCAAGTTGCCGTCTCACTTTCGTGATTTGACCAAATAACCTTGATCATTTTGACGGTTTTGTTCCTCGTTACTCGTTCCTTAGTATCGAGAATACGCACTGGGACTTCTTCGTAAGTCAAATCTTCATTGAGCTCAATTATCTCCGGTTGAAGTACATGTGTCGGGTCCGACACATACTTCTTTAGTTGCGAGACATGGAAGACATTATGAACTCTATCTAAGTGTGGCGGTAAAGCCAATCGGTAGGCTAGAGTTCCGACTCGTTCTAGAATTTCGTAAGGTCCTATGTATCGAGGACTTAACTTCCCTCGTTTGCCAAAGCGCATCACCCCCTTCATGGGTGATATCTTTAGCATGACTCTATCTCCCACTTGAAATTCTAGGTCTCGTCGTCTCACGTCGGCATAACTCTTTTGACGGTCTTGTGCGGCTTTCATCTTCCCTTGAATCACTTGGATTTGTTGAGCCATGTCTTTGATAAGTTGTGGTCCCACTACCACGGACTTATCGTTTTCTTCCCAGCTCAATGGGCTTCGGCACTTTCGTCCATACAACGCCTCGAAAGGTGCCATGCCGATGCTAGCATGGTAGCTATTATTATAGGAAAACTCAATCAAGGGTAAATGAGATTCCCAATTTCCTTTGAATTCCAACACACATGCTCTCAGCATGTCTTCTAGTGTTTGGATTGTTCTCTCGGTTTGACCATCCGTCATCGGGTGGAATGCGGTGCTCATTTTGATTTGAGTACCGAGAGCTTTTTGTAACTCCGTCCAGAAATGAGAGACAAATCTACTGTCTCTATCGGAAATGATATCATGTGGTACTCCATGTCGTCGTACCACATTATCAATGTAGGCTCGGGCCAATTGGTCCATAGTCCACGTGTCTTTCATTGGGATAAATATGGCTGTCTTCGTTAGCCTATCCACAATCACCCAAATCTTGTTCATGCCTTTAGGTGATCGGGGTAATCCCGAGACAAAGTCCATTGAGATGCTATCCCACTTCCAACTTGGAATCTCTAGTGGTTGCATCAATCCTAAGGGTTTATGTCGCACTGCCTTAACCTTTTGGCAGGTGAGACATCTCGCCACGAAGTTCGCCACTTCCTTCTTCATTCCCGGCCACCAATAGATCTTCTTCAGATCTTTGTATAGCTTGTCACCTCCGGGAGGTACGGAATATGGCGTGTTGTGCCCTTCCTCCATCAACCTTTGTTTCAACTCGGCACATTTAAGAGGCACACACCATCTCCCTTTAAAACGGATGCTTCCATCCTCGTGGACAGCAAATCCTATTGCCTTCCCTTCGGCAATATACCCTTTTATCTTCTCGGGTTTCGGGTCACCCGGTTGAGCGAGTCGAATCTCGTCTAATATTGGAGTTTCTACGACCATGGCATTGACCGTTTCTCTCACTGTGCCAGGATGCACAAGTTCTAGCTCCAATCTAGCCAATTCCAAGTACAATGCCGGCGGAATCACCAACGAGTTTGTCATGTGTTGGGTTTTCCGACTTAGGGCATCGGCTACCACATTCGCCTTCCCCTCGTGGTATGCTATCTCTAAATCGTAGTCTTTAATAAGTTCCAACCACCTTCGCTGTCTCAAATTCAACTCCTTCTGAGTGAATATATATTTCAAGCTCTTGTGGTCGGTGAACATTCGACACTTCCGCCCATAAAGATAATGTCTCCATATCTTTAGAGCGAAAACGACCGCTGCCAACTCCAGGTCGTTGGTCGGATAATTTTCCTCGTGAGGTTTTAGTTGGCGTGATGCATAGGCTACGACTCTCGAGTCTTGCATCAAGACACAACCTAAACCTTCCTTCGAAGCATCGCTATATACTTCGAAGTCACCATTCTCTGATGGTAGCGTTAATACGGGTGTGGTTGTGAGTCATTTCTTCAGCTCTTGAAACGCGGTCTCACACGCTTCGGTCCACTCGTATTTTGCTCCTTTCTTCAGTAGCTGGGTCAAAGGACGTGCAATCCTTGAAAAGTCCTTCACAAATCGTCTATAATACCCGGCTAATCCAAGGAAACTCCTTATTTCCGTTGGACTCTTGGGAGTTGCCCATTCAGTTACGGCAGAGACTTTTGCCGGATCCACTGATACTCCATCAGCGGATACTATGTGTCTGAGAAATGCCACTTCCTTCAACCAGAAATCGCATTTGGACAATTTGCCGTATAGCTGATTTCTTCGCAAGATTTCTAACACTTGATGTAAGTGTTTTGCATGCTCTTCCTCACTCTTTGAGTAGATCAGGATGTCGTCGATGAACACTACGATGCACTGATCTAACAGTTCTCGGAACACGTTGTTCATGAGATTCATGAACATGGCCGGAGCATTTGTTAACCCGAAGGATAACACTGTGAACTCGTAATGGCCATATCGCGTTCGAAATGCCGTCTTCGGAATGTCCTTCTCGGCAATCCTCAATTGATGATACCCAGACCGCAAATCGATCTTCGAGAATACTGAAGCTCCCTTCAGTTGATCAAACAGATCCTCTATCCTCGGTAGGGGATATTTATTCTTAATGGTCACTTGGTTTAGTCCTCGGTAATCTATGCAAAGACATAGTCCTCCGTCTTTCTTCTTGACAAATAAAACCGGTGCTCCCCAAGGGGACGTACTCGGTCTTATGTAACCTTTTCCCAATAGTTCCTCGAGTTGTTCCTTTAACCCCTTCATTTCCAGTGGTGCCATCCGGTACGGAGCTTTCGAGACAGGCTCTGTCCCCGGAATGAGATCTATTGTGAATTCAAGATCTCTCTCAGGTGGCATGCCCGGAACGTCTTCAGGGAATACGTCCGGGTATTCTCTTACCACTGGTATGCTATCAACCTTGTTTTCTTCCGCCTCAAGGTTGTGCACGTAGCACGCGTATAGTTCATACCCCTTAGGCATCAAGTTACTTAGTTTAAGTGCACTAACGATTTTGTTACTTTTCTTAGGGGGCTGAGAGGTAAAAGATAACTCTCTTTCCCCTACTTTTTGACAAGGTGATCGTTTGCTTTTGGCATTCGATCACCGCTTTATACTGGGATAGCCAATCCATCCCCAGTATGATGTCAAAGTCTCTTAAGTTAAATTCTACTAAGTTCGCGAAGAATTCTACGTTCTTTATCAATATAGGAATTCCGTTATATCGTTTAGAGCAAGACACTACTTCTCCAGAAGGCAATTGAATTCCTAAGCTAATTCTCTCGCACTTAGGTAGATCTAACTCAGACACTATCCTTGATGCTATAATTGAGCAACTAGCTCCAGAATCAAATAGAATTCTAAGGGGCGTATTCAACACATAAAATGTACCTGCCATCACTTCTCCTTGCGCAGGCACGTCCGCTTGGTTCACCACGTTCAGTCTCCCCATAGGGCGTCCCTGATTGCCCTGCTGATTCGCATTCGGCTGCTGATTTTGTTGCTGGTTTTGGTTCTGAGGGGGCGGAGGTCGTTGGTTCGGGTTCGGGTTTTGCGGCCTATTTTGAGGGGGTCTGTACCCTTGGTTATTCCCGTTTCGCCCGTTTTGGTTTTGAGGCTGTTCTTGCCCCGCGACCAAATCGTCCCTCCTCGTTATGTTCTCGAGCCTCGTTCGGCAATCCCGTCGAACGTGACCCATTCGACCGCATCGGTAACAGGCGCCTTGTTGCGGGCATCCCCTTGCCAGATGGGGTCGTCCACATCTTGGGCAAGGTGGTACTGGATCTTCTTGGTTGAACCTCCTCCCAGTGTTGTTTTGTTGGGGCCTATTCGACCCTCTGCGCTGCTCGTTCCTTCCAGTGTTGTTCTCGTTTCTTGAGTCTCGACTTCTCTTGTCTTGGGGACCCCTGCTGGACTCCCCACTCACCCTTCTTTTCAGCTGCTGCACGCGTGCTACCGCCACAGCGCGGTCATACACTGCTTGCAAATCGGGGTAGTGTACCCCCGCGATCACCTCGCGCACAGACAGGTTCAGTCCCATCTCGAACTTCTGTGCCTTTTCTGCATCAGTAGGCACCAGCCTTGGTGCGAACCTCACCAGCTCCTTGAAGCGTGTGTAGTATTCCTGCACCGTTTGGCTTCCTTGCTTCAGCGACAGGAACTCTTCGTACATGGCAGCTTTAGTACTCAAGGGATAGAATCGATCCCTGAGTAGTTCCATCATCTCCATCCACGAGTAGGGCTCGTCATCTTCAGTCAGTTTAGCTTGAGTGGCCTGCCACCAGTCGTTGGCTTCGCCTCCCAAGTAGTACGAAGCGACGTGCACTCTTTCTCCTTCCGGACATTTAACTGCTCCCAGCAGCTTGTCGAAGGTCCGGATCCACTCCTCCAGTTAAGCTGGATCCTCCTCACCAGCATAGTGGGGCGGTTGGTAAGGATTCACCATCGCCAGGTAGTTAGGGTGAGCTTGGGGCGGAGGTACCGCCGCAGCTTGACCCTGGTTGACTTGCGCGTTCCCGAGCGCAATCAACACTTCCTCAATCGTCCTAAGACGATCGCCCACATTGTTCGGTGCGGGGGCGTCCTGCGCACCTTGGGGTTGTTCCATCTCAGGTTGAGTCGGTTCAGTGACGCTTGGTAGTGTCTCAGTAGGAGTTTCGGTAGTAGTTTGGGGAGCAGTTTGAGTCCTTCCTCTTCCTCTGGGTGCCATTCTGGTACAAACGTGATAGATTAGGACTGGTGAATTTAGCATATAGTCTAAGCAATCTCTATAAATGTATATGTGTTTTGTTATTTAGCACATGGTGCTCAATCGAACTGAGAAGCATACGGCGCCTCGGGGGGTTTTATTTTATTTTGTTCTTATTTCGAAATTCTTTTTTTTTTTGATTTATTAAAAATAAATCGGGAATTTTATTTCCTCAAAAGAAATTTTAGTACAAAAGTAGAAATGTTTTCCTAGCAAAACAATATCTAACAATAGAATCTCTAGTGCCTCATGACGTCCTTCGGTGGGGTAGCAGGATCTTCCTCCGGATCTTCCTCCTCCGAACTCGGCGGCAGTAGCTCGTCAAAGATAGTGTTTAAGTCCTGCCCGTGGGCATCGATGTATTCTTTTAGTATTAAGTTTTGTGTAGTGAGGGTTTGGACTTGGCGCTCGAGTTGGTTTATGCGGTGATGATCCGCCTCTCTCAAGTTGCCCATGTGATGTAAATTGGCCTCCAATTGAGCCATACGGTACTTCATTTGCTCTAGGGTTTGGTGGGAATCAAGATGAACGCTCATCATCCTGACCATCAACTGCATCATGTCCTGACTAGCCATCTAGCGCAAGCAAGAGATCTAAGTTAATATTCGCCAAGATTCTAAGTTCAATTCGCCAAGATTCTAGGTTCAATTCGCCAAGATTCTAGGTTTAAATTTGCCAAGATCCTAAGTTCAATTCGCCAAGATCCTAAGTTCATAGGAGAGATGCAATATGCCAATGCAGATGATATTTCCCCCCAATAATAATTTAATGCACCACATATATATATATATTTTCCATGGGTTTTAAAATAAAAATTTTCCATGGAAATAATACTTTAAAATTTAAAATAATAGTCAAAATATTAATAATAGTTTAAAATAATAATGGTTTAAAAATAATAGTTTAAAAATAGCCGGGCTCTGATACCAACTTGTAACACCCCGGTTTTTGGTCACCCAGGTCGGGATGTCACCGCCATATCTCCATAGTAAGACACGGTTTCTCCGAGCTTACTAAAGAGATGCAAGGCTAGGTATTTCAGTATTTAAAAGTATTTAAATCATTCAAGACAGCCCATTCAATAATATTGGAAAATAATAATAGTATAGCGCAGCGGAAATAAATGGTTTAGTACCGTATCGCAGCGGAAAATATAAATAGGTCCGACATGGCCAAAACACGGGTTAAACAGGCCCGTTCATAATATAGTCTAAAGTATGAATTAAAAAGCAAAATAATGTTCCCAAAATCCCATGCATGAATCGTGCTCACACATGCTCATTCCACATATTCTGTAAGAAAATGAATAAAAACGGTTTTGGTCAGCAAACTTGCTGAGTAAGCTAACACATGCATGATCGTAGGGTTTAAAAGCCTTTAATTTAATAAATAATCCAAAAGCATGATAATAACATAATATTTAATTTAATCTAATCAACTATTCAATAGCATAATTTATTTCAGGGCTCTATTTAATAACACATATCGCATGGTTTAGAATAATAGCCGTAATTTAAAGAAAGCATTTAATTAATTTAATTGGACAACAACATAATTTAATCTAATTTAATTTAATTTATAATCCCCATTACATCCCCGATTTGGTATTTCAAAGTTTCACGATAGCATCGCGATGTCAACAAGTTTAGCCGGTAGCCCGGCGGCCGCAACCGTATCAGCCATACCCAGTACCACTCCGGAGCCTCGGGAAACCCATACGGATATTCACGAGAGTGTAGGCTCTATATTTCGCCGTTTTGGCAATATCACATTTCAAGTATAGCGCGCGGGGTCACCATCGTCCATTACGACACGAAGTGAATCGTTAGGGGGCACCCTGCAGAGCACTCACCCCTAATTTTAATTTATCAAGTTTGCAAGGGGATTTAATTTTTAAAATCTGACTTCAAATGTATTTATGTAAAAATAATATCTCAACTCATTTCAACCCTAAAGGTTAATTCCATGTTTCAACAAGATTTCAAGATTTTGTTTCCGGTAAACCACAGTTTACTCCAAAATTCGTCTAAAATCAGATTTAATTCCAAAAATTCCAAAATTTCATATCCGACTCCGAAACATCAAAATCTACAACTTTCGTGTTTTAACCTTTTCAATCCGAGATACCTAAATAAGTCAAAATCACCAATTTTCGCAGAAGAGCAAATCTGTCCGAGTTTAATGTGTCACAGTTTAAAGATTTCGATTTCTACCATATCAATTCAACTCCAAATTTAATGAAATTTGACAGAGATCATCTTAAGACAATTATCTACAACTTTCATGTTCGGCCAAAGATCTAAAACAGTCTAGATCCTATGTCAAAAACGTGATCAAGATCATTCCTAAGTTCTGTTCAAGATTTCAAGATCTAGATTCAAACAGCTCGGTTTCGGTGGGTTTTCACATATCAAATCAACTCCAAAAATTCTTAAAATTTTACAGTAGCTAGATCTAAGTCTTAGGAACGTTTTTTGTGTTTTAAGTTTTTCCGTTTGAGTTCGTTTTAAGGTTCGGAAAAATTAGACAAAACTGTTGCGCCGGTAGAAAACATTCAATGACAGATTTACGCAAGATTCGATTCAAGCTTTTAGGTTTCGTGTTTTAGTTACTCCCAAAACCATGTAAGTATTAACTTACTGAGTTTATGAACGTCCGGGATCGTCTATTCGAAGGCGTGGCTTCCAGTCCACCGTTTCTCCTCTCCGTTCGTCGGGTTCTACGATCTAGATCCAATACGGGGTGTAGAAAGAAAAAGGAGATGATTAGGATTCGTTTTCGAATCGTTTATTGACTAAAGATTGGATCGAGACTTACCACGACTATGGAGACCTGTAGAGAAATTCGTCCAACAGCGTTCGTCTTGGTTTCGTGCCTCCGACGACTCCGGATTTAGGGTTTCGAATGTATAGAATGTTGTAGGGTTTTGTAAACTTGTTTGGGGCTCCCAAGGGGTTTATTTATAGATTTCCCAAGTCCTAGGGCATCCAACATCTGACCTAAAGGTCTTGGGTCGAGAGATGTTCAACCGAAAGTCGAAAAATCCGCGTTCGGGCGAGAGATTCACGCAACGGGCAAATCTGTCGTGTGGCGCGGTCGTGGCGCGCTTTTCCCCCTTCACCGCGCGGCCACCGCACGACACTCGCCTGGACTTCGGTCCGGGCGGGTCGTGCGATCCGTCGTGCTTTTCCGCATCTCTTTCGGGTTTCTATCCCTCTATGCTCCCGAATTCCGATTCCCGGGGTATCTTCGGGTTTCTACTTTCTCTCTAAATTTTCACTCGGGTCTAATTGGATGTTTTGGACTCGAATCCTCGAGTTCATTAGTGTCGGGTTTTGGTGTACAATTTATTTACCATTAATAATTCTTTTTATTTAATTAAATTCCTTTTTAAGTTAAAATCCCACTTCTCATTTCCTTATCTTTATTTATTTGCTAGATTCATTTATTTATTTATGGTGTTTAGTTTATTTATTATTTATTTATGTAATTATTGTTTTATTTTATGATGGAAAATTCTCGGGTATTACAAATGGAATTTAATTTAAGAAGGAGCTAAGTTTCCAATACTATTAAAGCCAAAGATAAAATTAATCAAATAAATTGTACAAGTATACCCGACACTAATGGACTCGAGAATTCGGGGCCAATATTAAATCTAGACCCGAGTAGGAATTTAGATAGGGAATAGGATGCCCGAAAATATCCCGGAAATCTGAATTCGAGGACATAGAGGGGTAGAAGTCCGAAAGAGAGGAGGAAATGCCCGACGGATCGCATGACCCGCCCGGACCGAAGTCCAGGCGTGGGCCGCGCGGTGAAGGGCCAAACGGCGCGCCGCGACCGCGCCAACGGATAGATTCACCGGTTGCGAGATTCACTCGCCCAAATCTGGATTTTCCGACTTCGGTTGAACACCTTTCGGCTCAAGACTCACCAAGGCCGACCTTGGACGTCCCTAGGTCGTGTCTACCTATAAATAACCCCTCTTGACAGCCCCGAACACTTTTCAAAACATCTATACTCTCTATACGTTCGAAAACCCTAATCCCGGAGTCGTCGGAGGCATGAAACCAAGGCGAGGACTGCTTGGGACTGTTTTGGATGAAAATTGGGAGATCTCTAATGTCGTGGTAAGTTCTAATCCGTTTGTTTCTTTAGAATCTTTAGTCGAAAACGAATCCTAACTTAATCTCTTTCCTTTCTACGCCCGAATCGGATCTAGAACAAAGAACCCGACGAATGGAGAAGATAAACGGTGGACTGGAAGCCACGCCTCCGAATCAATGATCCCGGACTCCCAACAATCCGTAAGTTAATCTTACTATGGTTTGGGAGGATTTAAAATACACTTGATCTAACGATCTAGGCCAATAACGTAAAATCTGTCAAAACGGAATCTTTAACGGCGCAGCATTTTTGCTTTATTTTTCCGACCTTAAACCTGTTCAAACGAGAAAACTTAAAACACAAAAAACGTTCCTAAGACATTAATCTAGCTACTGTAAATATTTCATAATTTTTCGTTTTGATTTGATATCTGAATTTGTTCTCAAACCGAACTTCTTGAAATCGAATCTTGAAATCTGGACAGAACATAGGTTCGAATTTGATAATGCTTTTGACATTAGATCTAGACCGATTTGGAACTTTATCCGAACATGAAAGTTGTAGATATATGTCTTAGGTATCTCTCTGTAAAATTTCATCAAATTTGGAGTTAGTTTGCTATGGTAGATCTTGAAATCTTGAAACTGGTGTTAGAATTTTCGGACAGATTATCATCCTGTTAAAGATTGACGTTTTTCACTTACTTCCGTACCTCGGATCGAAAAACTTAAAACATTAAACTTGTTCATCTTTGTGTTTTCGAGTCACTGGTCAAATTTCAGAATTGTTGGAATTAAACTCGATTTTTAATGAATTTTGAAGTAAACTGTGGTTGACCGAGTTAAATCTTGAAATCTTGTTGAAACGATGAAACTAGCCTTTAAGGTTTAAACGAGTAGAAGACTCTTGGAAGTAAATACATGAAATCTGAAATTTAGGACATCCCCTTTACAAACTTGATCTTTTAAAATTAGGGGGTGAGTGCTATGCAGGGTGCCCTCCTAACGATTCACTTCGTGCCTTTATGGACGATGGTGACCCGGGCGAAATTTTGTGATATGTTGCCAAAACGGCATGAGATATATGGCCTTCACTCGTGAATATCCATATGGGTTTCCCGAGGCTCCGGAGTGGTACTGGGTATGGCAGATACGGCTGCGGCCGCCGGCTTCCGGCTAAACTTGACGAGATTGCGATGCAATCGTGAAATACTTGAAATACTAAATCTTGGGTGTAATGGGGATAGTTAAATATTTATTTATGGTCCTTTTAAATTGTTAAATGCTTTATTTAAATTAATTATGGCTTTTATTTAAATTATGCTAAATGTATTAATGATTAGTGCCATGAATTAATTATGCGAATTGGTTATATTGTTAAATTGAATTATTTATGATTTATTATCATGCTCTTACTTAAATATTAATTAATGGCTTTGAAACCCCACGATCATGTCTGTATTAACTTACTCAGCAAGTTGTGCTGACCAAACCATTTTATTTCCTTTTTCCTTACAGTATATGTGGAATGAGCATGAGCACTATATGCATGGGGGAAATTTTGGGAAACTTTATTATTTTAAATTCTTGCATTAGACTATAGTATAAACGGGCCTGTTTAACCCGTGTTTTGGCCATTTTGGCCCTATTTACATTTTCCGCTGCAATACTTATACTTGGATACTATTATTCCGCTGTATTATAATATTTATTTTTGAACTTATATTGAATGGGCTATTTGAATGGTTTTAAATGTTTTAAATACTGCAATACCTAGCCTTGCATCTCTTTAGTGAGTTCGGAGAAACCGTGTCTTGCTAGAGAGGTGTGGCGGTGACATCCCGAACTGGGTGACCAAAAACCGGGGTGTTACAAGTTGGTATCAGAGCCCGGATATTTTTAAACTATTATTTTTAAACCATTATTATTTTTAAACTATTATTTTTAAATTATTATTATTTTTAAACTACTAGATTATTATTTTTAAACCATTAGTAGTTATATAGAAGTCCAAAATTATTATTTTAAACTTTCCTAGCCCAAAATTATTTTTTAGCCCAAATTATAATTATTTTGACCCAATATAGAGGTCCAAGGATTTTAAATATTATTTTAAATTTTCAAGCATTATTTCCATGGAAATGAATTTTTATTTTTAAAACCCATGGAAAAAAAATATATATATAGTGCATGAATTATTTTTGGGGGGAAATCATCATTTGCATGTGCATACTGCATTGCCTGAACTTAGAGAACCTAGAAGCGTGATACGTTCTAACTTAGATCTTTTGCTTGCGCTAGATGGCTAGTCAAGATATGATGAACTTGATGATCAAAATGATGAACGCTCACTTTGACTCCCAACAAACCATAGAACAAATGAAACATCGTATAGCTCACTTGGAGGCAAATCTGCACCAAATGGGAGACTTAAGGGATGCTGACCTTCAACATTTCCTGAACTTAAGAGCTGCTGATCAAAGTCGCATAAAAGACTTAGAAACTCAAGTGCAAAAACTCACCGAACGGGGCGATGCGATGATAGATAGAATCAAGGATCTAGGGACGGACCTGCTTGACCTCACCGATATAGTAATACTATATAGCCCTGTGGAAGACCATTTGATGGGACTACGAAGCCCAACAACCCCAGTGGAGAGCCCATCAGGCCTTATTCGTGGACGCTACGGAACCCTTGGACTCTGGCCTCACATGGTCCGCCCGTCGCCAAACCCAAGCCCAAACCTAAGCCCCGTGGAGAACGATCTGGAGGAACCACCAGAACCAGCTCCGGAAGCCGTCGATCCACCATCCCCAGTGTTTCATGGACCTTTGGGCACCGGCCAAGTCTCTGATGAGGATGATCCTATGGAAGACCCCACTACTCTGCCAGAGGACGCAGAGATATTCTAGATACTTTGTCTTAGGTAGTACATTTATTTTGCGCATCCCATTACTTGTATTAAATTTCTTTAAAGGAATAAAATGCAAGTTGATTTTTTTTAAATCCTTCAGCCCTAGATAAAAAAAAAAAACGGACCGGAATGGTTCCACCACATTTTCTCTAAACGATAACAGTCAAATCAAACAACTAAGCAAGGATACAACGGAAGCATAAACTACTAAACATAATCAGCAAGATCATCGTTATACAGTCTCATAGAAAACAACCGAATAAAACACTACTACTACGAGCCTAAAGGGGAAATGCAGAGACGAAGGATCACTGGTCGGGAGGCGGGAACTGACGACGCATATACTCGTCCATCTGACGCATGTAGGCATACATGTCGGTAATGGTGGCCTGCTGCTCCAGTTGCCTCGTAGTGATCGTATCCATGCGAGCCTGGTATAGATCCATCCTAGCATCCAAAGCATCATAACGAGCCTGCCCGGCTGCGAACCCAACATCCATACGAGCGAACCCAGCATCTATACTCATTTGCATACCCTGCATCATCTGAGTTATCTGCGGCATCTCCGGACCCTGCTGGGGAACCACGGGAGGTGGAGGTGGCTGCTCAAGAGGAACGACTAGAATCAAACCATCACCGTTGGGCTCCGGGCGAAGGACAACCGGAGCAGCCCCACGTCGCATGGCACTGCGTCGAGCGGCGTAGGTAGGGATACGGTAGTAGTCGCCAGCGGCTAACTCATAAGGATCCGTCTCTGGTGCCGTACGGATCCCCTGAGCCGCACACATACCACAAATAAGGTGAACATGGGTAATCACCCTACTCCCTCGTCCTCGGCGCATACCCCTCAGATTGTCTACGATACAAGCCCCAACATTCACCCTACCGCTTTGGGCGATAAAGCAAATGGTCTTGTAGACATGATCTAAGACGATATGGCTCCGGGTAATCGGCCGGACGTGGCCTAACCATATCTGAGTAAGCCCGCGCCACGGAGAGTCCATCGTCGCCAATCGCAGCTCGTGATCGTGCTCAAGCCGAGGTGCCACCTCAGTGCACAAAACGCCCCACGCAGGCGGGAGTATACGACCCTCAGGCTGTGGCCGAAATACGCCGTTGTCAGGAAGACCGAAGTAGACGTTGATCGCCCGAGCACTGAAATCTAAGTAGCGACCCCGAACCCAGACTCGAGATAAGTCGCTGTTCTCCCCAAGACCGCCAATGTTGGCGATGACCTCCATAGCTAAATAACCGGAAGCAATGCCCTCGGGATGGCGCGCGAGTCCAGTCCACTGAAGATGGTCCAAAACTGCACTAACCCTGTCATCGTCCACATGACGAGGGTACATGCCTCTCTCCAGGACATAAGCCATGTTCCAAAGAAGCTCATCGAAATAGAACTCGTGAGAGGCCATCGACGCAAACCGATACCTATCGTGTCGATGAGGACACACCTCGTCAGGAAGACCCCTGAGTCGCGGGCCCCGCTGCTCCTCGTCCTCCTCGAACTCACTGTCATCAGTATCCGGCATCACCGGAACAGCAGTATTAGGGCCAGCTGCGTCACGCCGAGTGGCTCGTCTCTTGGCCCCCGGAAGAACCATGAGAGACGCCCAGACAACCCACAAGAAAAGCAGCATCCTTCAAATACCCAACCAATACCAAATATAAGGTTAAATCCTACACAGCGATTATACCAAGAATATGACAGAAAAACGCAAGAACATGAGGTGTAGACTCTAACACGAGCAATCCAAGAAGATAACCAAACAAAGAATATGTCCAAACAAATCCCAAAACTCTTTGGGACATTTAGTCAAACACGTTGTGTGTGCAATAAATTAAATTCAAAGTTTACTTGTAAACACATGGGAAACATCCCCAAATCGAAACAATTGCTTAGGCAATAACTCATCATCATAATAGGGCACAAAATAACAACAACGAGCTCATTCTCATGCCCGCAATACCAATACAAATCGGGAATTTCATATTCTTCCTAAAGCATAGAATCTAGTAAAAACTTCCCAAACTAGGTATACATTGTTGCACAAATACTTCCTAAACAACAAAAATAGCGTCAAGTATCACATAAGTTTGCTAATTCGCACGAATCAAGTCTAGAAATCATAAACCCCCAATTCTAACACATAAACCCTAATCTCAAAAATCCATCCAAAAATCAAGTTATTCAAGGCATAAAAACTGAAATTGACAAGTAGAAGTAGTAGATACATACCTTGCCAAGCAAAATCGAAGCCGGAAATGGGACAATTCGGGAACGGGAAAGCGAATTTGAGAGCAAATTGAAATTGGTTTCGGATTTGGGAAGGAGTGAAATGGCTCGCGCGGGGTGCGAGCCCCTTTTTCCCGAATTGCCATTGCCGCGCGGACACCGCGCGGGCCTCGAAAAAAAAGAAGATTTTTTTTATTTATCTCCCAATATTCTACACAATCAGCTATACGACAAGTTGTCCAAATGCGATTTTTGGTTGAAAGAAGTAGCATTTCTTGGACACATAGTATCCGCTGATGAACTTTCAGTGGATCCGGCAAAGGTTTCTGCTGTGACTGAGTGGGCAGCGCCAAAGAGCCCAACTGAGATAAGGAGTTTCCTTGGATTAGCCGGGTACTATAGACGGTTCGTGAAGGATTTTTCGAAAATCGCACGACCTTTAACCCAGCTACTGAAGAAGGGAGTAAAATACGTGTGGACAGAGGCGTGTGAGACCGCATTTCAAGAGCTGAAGAAACGACTCACAACCACACCCGTATTGACACTACCATCAGAGAATGGTGACTTCGAAGTTTACAACGATGCTTCGAAGGAAGGTCTAGGTTGTGTCTTGATGCAAGACTCGAAGGTCGTTGCATATGCATCACGCCAATTGAAACCTCATGAGAAAAATTATCCGACACACGACCTGGAGTTGGCAGCGGTCGTTTTCGCTCTAAAAATATGGAGACATTATCTTTATGGGCAAAAGTGTCGAATGTTCACCGACCACAAGAGCTTGAAATATATATTCACTCAGAAGGAGTTGAATTTGAGACAACGAAGGTGGTTGGAACTCATTAAAGATTATGATTTGGAGATACCCTACCACGAGGGGAAGGCGAATGTGGTAGCCGATGCCTTAAGCCGGAAAACCCAACACGTGACAAAGTCGTTGGTAATTCCGCCGGCATTGTACATGGAGTTGGCAAAATTTGATTTAGAACTTGTACATCCGGGCACAGTGAGTGACACAATCAATGCCATAATCATAGAAACTCCAATATTGGACAAGATTCGACTCGCTCAACCGGGCGACGCGAAGTTGGAGAGAATAAAGGAGTATATTGCCGAAGGGAAGGCAATATGATTTGCTATCCATGAGGATGGAAGCATTCGCTTCAAAGGGAGATGGTGTGTGCCTCAAAAGTGTGTCGAGTTGAAGCAAAGGTTGATGAATGAAGGTCACAATACACCATACTCAGTGCATCCCGAAGGTGACAAGCTTTACAAGGACCTGAAGAAGATCTACTGGTGGTCGGGAATGAAAAAGGAAGTGGCAGACTTCGTGGCGAAGTGCCTCACCTGCCAAAGGGTTAAGGCAGTGAGACATAAACCCTTAGGACTGATGAACCCACTAGAGATTCCAAGTTGGAAGTGGGATAGCATCTCGATGGACTTCGTCTCGGGATTGCCCTGATCACCTAAAGGCATGAACAAGATTTGGGTGATTGTGGATAGGCTAACGAAGACGGCCATATTTATCCCGATGAAGGACACGTGGACTATGGACCAATTGGCCCGAGCCTACATTGATAATGTGGTACGACGACATGGAGTACCACATGACATCATTTCTGATAGAGACAGTTGTAACACCCCGGTTTTTGGTCACCCAGGTCGGGATGTCACCGCCACATCTCCCTAGTAAGACACGGTTTCTCCGAGCTTACTAAAGAGATGCAAGGCTGGGTATTGCAGTATTTAAAAACATTTAAAGCATTCAAAATAGCCCATACAATATAATTCAAAAACAATAATAGCATAGCGCAGCGGAAATATTTAGTTTAGTACAGTATCGCAGCGGAAAATATAAAAAGGGCCGACATGGCCAAAACACGGGTTAAACAGGCCCGTTCATAATATAGTCTAAGTACGAAATTTAAAAGCAAAATAAGAATCCCCAAAATCCCATGCATGATTCGTGCTCACACATGCTCATTCCACATATTCTGTAAGGAAAGGAATAAAAATGGTTTTGGTCAGCAAAATTGCTGAGTAAGTTAACACATGCATGATCGTAGGGTTTAAAAGCCATAATTTAATAATTTAACAAAAGCATGATATAACATAATATTTAGTTTCATCTAATCCATATCCAATAGCATAATTTATCTCAGGCTCTATTTAATAACACACCTCACATGGTTCAAAATAATAGCCATAATTTAAATAATTTAATTGGACAACAACATAATTTAATCTAATTTAATTTAATTTAGAATCCCCATTACATTCCCGATTTGGTATTTCAAAGTTTCACGATAGCATCGCGATGTCAACAAGTTTAGCCGGTAGCCCGGCGGCCGCAACCGTATCAGCCATACCCAGTACCACTCCGGAGCCTCGGGAAACCCATACGGATATTCACGAGAGTGTAGGCTCTAAGTTTCGCCGTTTAGGCAATCCATATCTCAAATTTAGCGCGCGGGGTCACCATCGTCCATTACGGCACGAAGTGAATCGTTAGGGGGCACCCTGCAGAGCACTCACCCCTAATTTTAATTTATCAAGTTTGTAAGGGGATTTAGTTTTTATAATCTGCCTCCCATTGTATTAATTTAGAAATAATATCTCAATTCGTTTCAACCCTCAAGGTTAATTCCATGTTTCAACAAGATTTCAAGATTTCGTTTCGGTAAATCACAGTTTACTCCAAAATTCGTCTAAAATCAGATTTAATTCCAAAAATTCCAAAATTTCATATCTGACTCGGAAACATCAAGATCTACAACTTTCATGTTTTAACCTTTTCAATCCGAGATACCTAAGTAGGTCAAAATTACCAATTTTCGCATAAGAAGAATTCTGTCCGAGTTTAATATGTCACAGTTTAAAGATTTCAAGTTTTACCATACCAATTCAACTCCAAATTTAATGAAATTTGACAGGGATCATCTTAAGACATTTATCTACAACTTTTATGTTCGGCCAAAGATCTAAAACAGCCTAGATCCTATGTCAAAAACGTGATCAAGATCATTCCTAAGTTCTGTCCAAGATTTCAAGATCTAGATTCATACAGTTCGGTTTCAACGGGTTTTCACATATCATATCAACTCCAAAAATTCCCAGAATTTTACAGTAGCTAGGTCTAAGTCTTAGGAACGTTTTTCTTGTTTTAAGTTTTTCCGTTTGAGTTCGTTTTAAGGGTCGGAAAAATTCAACAAATCTGTTGCGCCGGTAGAAAGTAATAATTGACAGATTTTCTATTTCTTGTTAATCTTTTAGTTTGAATGTTTTAATTCATCCCAAAACCATGTAAGAGTTAACTTACTGAGTTTATGAACGTCGGGGATGTCTAATTCGGAGGCGTGGCTTCCAGATCACCGTTTCTCCTCTCCGTTCGTCGGGTTCTACGATCTAGATTCGATACGGGGTGTAGAAAGAAAAGAACCGAAGTTAGAATCCGTTTTCGGATTGAAACGTGAAAAGATTTGTCGGACTAGAGCTTACCACAACGTTTGGAGATCCTTGGATTTTCGTCCAAAGCTGCTGCCTCCGTTTGGTGCTTTCCGTCGACTCCGAATTTAGGGTTTCGAACGTATAGTAGGTTGTAGGGTTTTGTAAACTTGTTTGGGGCTCCCAAGGGGCTTATTTATAGAATTCTCAATCCCTAGGGCGTCCACAACCGACCTAAAGGTCTTGAGTCGAGAGATGTTCAACCGAAAGTCGAAAAATCCGCGTTCGGGCGAGAGATTCACGCAACAAACGAATCTGTGAAGTGGCGCGGTCGTGGCGCGCTAATCTCCCTCCACCGCGCGGCCACCGCGCCGACTTCGCCTGGACTTCGGTCCGGGCGGGTCGTGCAATCCGTCGTGCTTTTCCGCCTCTCTTTCGGGTTTCTATCCCTCTATGCTCCCGAATTCCGATTTCCGGGGTATATTCGGGTTCATACTTTCTCTCTAATTTTATTCTCAGTCTAATTGGATGTTTTGGACTCGAATACTCGAGTTCATTAGTGTCGGGTTTTGGTGTTCCATTTATCCATCCTTTTATTTAATTGAATTCCTTTAATTCCTTTTTAAGTAAAAATCTCATTTCTCATTTCCTTATCTTTATTTATTTCTTTTATTTGCTGGATTTGTTTATTTATTTATAGTATTTATTTTATTTATTATTTATTTATTTAATTATTGTTTTATTTTATGTTGGAAAATTCTCGGGTATTACAGTCTACCCTCCTTAAGAATCAACTTCGTCCTCGAAGTTGTGTTTCGGCTTTTCTCGTCTCGTGCTAAGGTCTTGTGTTTGTTTTATTATGTTGTGACTGAACTTAGAATTAAAACTTCTAAGCTGCCTACATACCCGGTAAAGGGATCAAGCCATAACGTAGTTCAAAAGTTTACAGAAATGCACGGAAAATAGGTGGTATGACATCCTCTCCCCCTTAAGATTGCAGTTATGTCCCCATAACTGTGTCGGTATCGGTTTGGAACAATGTCGGGTATCGTTCCCTCATATCAGATTCTACTTCCCAAGTTGCCGTCTCACTTTCGTGATTTGACCAAAGAACCTTGATCATTTTGACGGTTTTGTTCCTCGTTACTCGTTCCTTAGTATCGAGAATACGCACTGGGACTTCTTCGTAAGTCAAATCTTCATCGAGCTCAATTATCTCCGGTTGAAGTACATGTGTCGGGTCCGGCACATACTTCTTTAGTTGCGAGACATGGAAGACATTATGAACTCTATCTAAGTGTGGCGGTAAAGCCAATCGGTAGGCTAGAGTTCCGACTCGTTCTAGAATTT
Source organism: Hygrophila difformis (assembly GCA_030278955.1). Classification (NCBI taxonomy): domain Eukaryota; kingdom Viridiplantae; phylum Streptophyta; class Magnoliopsida; order Lamiales; family Acanthaceae; genus Hygrophila; species Hygrophila difformis. The sequence continues at coordinate 51,990,715 of JAOANR010000003.1, forward strand.
CGTAAGGTCCTATGTATCGAGGACTTAACTTCCCTCGTTTGCCAAAGCGCATCACCCCCTTCATGGGTGATATCTTTAGCATGACCCTATCTCCCACTTGAAATTCTAGGTCTCGTCGTCTCACGTCGGCATAACTCTTTTGACGGTCTTGAGCGGCTTTCATCTTCCCTTGGATCACTTTGATTTGTTGAGCCATGTCTTCGATAAGTTGTGGCCCCACTACCACGGACTTATCGTTTTCTTCCCAGCTCAAAGGGCTTCGGCACTTTCGTCCATACAATGCCTCGAAAGGTGCCATGCCGATACTAGCATGGTAACTATTATTATAGGAAAACTCAATCAAGGGTAAATGAGATTCCCAATTTCCTTTGAATTCCAACACACATGCTCTCAGCATTTCTTCTAGTGTTTGGATTGTTCTCTCGGTTTGTCCATCCGTCATCGGATGGAATGCGGTGCTCATTTTGATTTGAGTACCGAGAGCTTTTTGTAACTCCGTCCAGAAATTTGAGACAAATCTACTGTCTCTATCGGAAATGATATCATGTGGTACTCCATGTCGTCGTACCACATTATCAATGTAGGCTCGGGCCAATTGGTCCATAGTCCACGTGTCTTTCATTGGGATAAATATGGCTGTCTTCGTTAGCCTATCCACAATCACCCAAATCTTGTTCATGCCTTTAGGTGATCGGGGTAATCCCGAGACAAAGTCCATTGAGATGCTATCCCACTTCCAACTTGGAATCTCTAGTGGTTGCATCAATCCTAAGGGTTTATGTCGCACTGCCTTAACCTTTTGGCAGGTGAGACATCTCGCCACGAAATTTGCCACTTCCTTCTTCATTCCCGGCCACCAATAGATCTTCTTCAGATCTTTGTATAGCTTGTCACCTCCGGGATGTACGGAATATGGCGTGTTGTGCCCTTCCTCCATCAACCTTTGCTTCAACTCGGCACATTTAAGAGGCACACACCATCTACCTTTAAAACGGATGCTTCCATCCTCGTGGACAGCAAATCCTATTGCCTTTCCTTCGGCAATATACCCTTTTATCTTCTCGAGTTTCGGATCGCCCGGTTGAGCGAGTCGAATCTCGTCCAATATTGGAGTTTCTACGACCATGGCATTGACCGTTTCTCTCAATGTGCCAGGATGCACAAGTTCTAACTCCAATCTTGCCAAATCCATGTACAATGCCGGCGAAATTACCAACGAGTTTGTCACGTGTTGGGTTTTCCGACTTAGGGCATCGGCTACCACATTCGCCTTCCCCTCGTGGTATGCTATCTCTAAATCGTAGTCTTTAATAAGTTCCAACCACCTTCGCTGTCTCAAATTCAACTCCTTTTGAGTGAATATATATTTCAAGCTCTTGTGGTCGGTGAACATTCGACACTTCCGCCCATAAAGATAATGTCTCCATATCTTTAGAGCGAAAACGACCGCTGCCAACTCCAGGTCATGTGTCGGATAATTTTCCTCGTGAGGTTTTAGTTGGCGTGATGCATAGGCTACGACTCTCGAGTCTTGCATCAAGACACAACCTAAACCTTCCTTCGAAGCATCGCTATATACTTCGAAGTCACCATTCTCTGATGGTAATGTTAATACGTGTGTGGTTGTGAGTCGTTTCTTCAGCTCTTGAAACGAAGTCTCACATGCTTCGGTCCACTCGTATTTTGCTCCTTTCTTAAGTAGCTGGGTCAAAGGACGTGCAATCCTTGAAAAGTCCTTCACAAATCGTCTATAATATCCGGCTAATCCAAGGAAACTCCTTATTTCCGTTGGACTTTTCGGAGTTGCCCATTCAGTTACGGCAGAGACTTTTGCCAGATCCACTGATACTCCACCAGCGGATACTATGTGTCCGAGGAATGCCACTTCTTTCAGCCAGAAGTCACATTTGGACAATTTGCCGTATAGCTGATTTCTTCGCAAGATTTCTAACACTTGATGTAAGTGTTTTGCATGCTCTTCCTCGCTCTTTGAGTAGATCAGGATGTCGTCGATGAACACTACGACACACTGGTCCAACAATTCTCGGAACACGTTGTTCATGAGATTCATGAACATGGCCGGAGCATTTGTTAACCCAAATGATAACACTGTGAACTCGTAATGGCCATATCGCGTTCGAAATGCCGTCTTCGGAATGTCTTTCTCGGCAATCCTCAATTGATGATACCCAGATCGCAAATCGATCTTCGAGAATACTGAAGCTCCCTTCAGTTGATCAAACAAATCCTCTATTCTCGGTAGGGGGTATTTATTCTTAATGGTCACTTGGTTTAGTCCTCGGTAATCTATGCAAAGACGTAGTCCTCCGTCTTTCTTCTTGACAAACAAAACCGGTGCTCCCCAAGGGGACGTACTCGGTCTTATGTAACCTTTTCCCAATAGCTCCTCGAGTTGTTCCTTTAACTCCTTCATTTCCAGTGGTGCCATCCGGTACGGAGCTTTCGAGACAGGCTCTGTCCCCGGAATGAGATCTATCGTGAATTCAAGATCTCTCTCAGGTGGCATGCCCGGAACGTCTTCAGGGAACACGTCCGGGTATTCTCTTACCACTGGTATGCTATCAACCTTGTTCTCTTCCGCCTCAAGGTTGTGCACATAGCACGCATATAGTTCATACCCCTTACGCATCAAGTTACTTAGTTTAAGTGCACTAACGATTTTGTTACTTTTCTTAGGGGGCTGAGAGTAAAAGATAACTCTCTTTCCCCTACTTTTTGACAAGGTGATCTTTTGCTTTTGGCATTCGATCACCGCTTTATACTGGGATAGCCAATCCATCCCCAGTATGATGTCAAAGTCTCTTAAGTTAAATTCTACCAAGTTCGCGAAGAATTCTACGTTCTTTATCACTATAGGAATTCCGTTATATCGTTTAGAGCAAGACACTACTTCTCCAGAAGGCAATTGAATTCCTAAGCTAATTCTATCGCACTTAGGTAGATCTAACTCAGGCACTATCCTTGATGCTATAATTGAGCAACTAGCTCCAGAATCAAATAGAATTCTAAGGGGCGTATTCAACACATAAAATGTACCTGCCATCACTTCTCCTTGCGCAGGCACGTCCGCTTGGTTTACCACATTGAGCCTCCCCACAGGGCGTCCTTGGTTGCCCTGCTGATTCGCGTTCTGCTGCTGGTTTTGCTGTTGGTTTTGATTCTGCGGGGGCGGAGGTCGTTGGTTCTGGTTCTGGTTCTGCGGTCTATTTTGAGGGGGTCTGTACCCTTGGTTATTCCCGTTTCGCCCGTTTTGGTTTTGAGGCTGTTCTTGCCCCGCGACGAAATCGTCCCTCTTCGTTATGTTCTCGAGCCTAGTTCGGCAATCCCGTCGAACGTGACCCATTCGACCGCATCGGTAACAGGCGCCTTGTTGCGGGCATCCCCTTGCCAGGTGTGGTCGTCCACATCGCGGGCAAGGCGGTACCGGATCTTCTTGATTGAACCTCCTCCCAGTGTTGTTCTCGTTTCTTGAGTCTCGGCTTCTCTTGTCTTAAGGACCCCTGCTGGACTCCCCACTCACCCTCCTTTTTAGCTGCTGCACGCGTGCTACCGCCACAGCACGGTCATACACTGCTTGCAAATCGGGGTAGTGTACCCCCGCGATCACCTCGCGCACAGACAGGTTCAGTCCCATCTCGAACTTCTGTGCCTTTTCCGCATCAGTAGGCACTAGCCTTGGTGCGAACCTCACCAGCTCCTTGAAGCGTGTGTAGTATTCTTGCACCGTTTGGCTTCCTTGCTTCAGCGACAGGAACTCTTCGTACATGGCAGCTTTAGTACTCAAGGGATAGAATCGATCCCTGAGTAGTTCCATCATCTCCATCCACGAGTAAGGCTCGTCATCTTCAGTCAGTTTGGCTTGCGTTGCTTGCCACCAGTCGTCAGCTTCGCCTCCCAAGTAGTATGAAGCGACATGTACCCTCTCTCCTTCCGGACATTTGACCGCTCCCAGCAGCTTGTCAAAAGTCCGGATCCATTCCTCCAGTTTAGCTGGATCCTCCTCACCAGCATAGTGGGGCGGCTGGTAGGGATTCACCATCGCCAGGTAGTTAGGGCGAGCTTGGGGCGGAGGTACCGCCGCAGCTTGACCCTGGTTGACTTGCGCGTTTCCGAGCGCAATCAACACTTCCTCTATCGTCCTAAGACGATCGCCCACATTGTTCGGTGCGGGGGCGTCCTGCGCACCTTGGGGCTGTTCCTCATCAGGTTGGTTTGGTTCAGTGACGTTTGGTGGTGTTTCAGTAGGTGTTTCAGTAGTGGTTTGGGGAGCGGGTTGGGCTCTGCCTCTTCCTCTTCCTCTGGGTGCCATTCTGGTGCAAATAGGATAGATTAGGACCTTGTGAATTTAGTATATGGCCTAAGCGATCTATATAAATGTATATGTGTATTGCAATTTAACACGTGGCGCTTTGTTCGAATTAAGAAGCATCGCATGCTTCGGGGTTTTATTTTATTTTGTTTTGTTTTGTTTTGATTTAAAAAAAACTAAATCGGACATTTTATTTCCTCAAAAGAAATTTTAGTACAAAAGTAGCGATATTTTCCCTAGCAAAATAGTATCTAATAATAGAAGCTCTAGTGTCTCATGACATCCTCCGGTGGGGTAGCAGGATCTTCTTCCGGATCTTCCTCCTCCGAACTCGGCGGCATCAGCTCGTCAAAGATAGTGTTTAAGTCTTGCCCGTGGGCATCATTGTATTCCTTTAGTATTAAGTTTTGTGTAGTGAGGGTTTGGACTTGGCGCTCGAGTTGGTTTATGCGGTGATGATCCGCCTCTCTCAAGTTGCCCATGTGATGTAAATTGGCCTCCAATTGAGCCATACGGTACTTCATCTGCTCTAGGGTTTGGTGGGAATCGAGATGAACACTCATCATCCTGACCATCAACTGCATCATGTCTTGACTAGCCATCTAGCGCAAGCAAGAGATCTAAGTTATTATTCGCCAAGATTCTAAGTTCAATTCGCCAAGATTCTAAGTTCAAGTTTCGCCAAGATTCTAAGTTCAAGCTTCGCCAAGATGCTAAGTTCAAGTTTCCAAGATTCTAAGTTCATAGCAGAGATGCGACATGCAAATGCAAATGATTTTTCCCCCCAATAATAATTTAATGCACCATATATATATAGGTTTCCATGGGTTTTAGAAATAAAAATTCTTCCATGGAAATAATACTTTAAAATTTAAAATAATAGTCAAAATATTAATAATAGTTTAAAAGTAATAATGGTTTAAAAATAATAGTTTAAAAAAATAGCCGGGCTCTGATACCAACTTGTAACACCCCGGTTTTTGGTCACCCAGGTCGGGATGTCACCGCCACATCTCCCTAGTAAGACACGGTTTCTCCGAGCTTACTAAAGATATGCAAGGCTGGGTATTGCAGTATTTAAAAACATTTAAAGCATTCAAAATAGCCCATACAATATAATTCGAAAACAATAATAGCATAGCGCAGCGGAAATATTTAGTTTAGTACAGTATCGCAGCGGAAAATATAAAAAGGGCCGACATGGCCAAAACACGGGTTAAACAGGCCCGTTCATAATATAGTCTAAGTACGAAATTTAAAAGCAAAATAACAATCCCCAAAATCCCATGCATGATTCGTGCTCACACATGCTCATTCCACATATTCTGTAAGGAAAGGAATAAAAATGGTTTTGGTCAGCAAAATTGCTGAGTAAGTTAACACATGCATGATCGTAGGGTTTAAAAGCCATAATTTAATAATTTAACAAAAGCATGATATAACATAATATTTAGTTTCATCTAATCCATATCCAATAGCATAATTTATCTCAGGCTCTATTTAATAACACACCTCACATGGTTCAAAATAATAGCCATAATTTAAATAAAGCATTTAAATAATTTAATTGGACAACAACATAATTTAATCTAATTTAATTTAATTTGGAATCCCCATTACATTCCCGATTTGGTATTTCAAAGTTTCACGATAGCATCGCGATGTCAACAAGTTTAGCCGGTAGCCCGGCGGCCGCAACCGTATCAGCCATACCCAGTACCACTCCGGAGCCTCGGGAAACCCATACGGATATTCACGAGAGTGTAGGCTCTAAGTTTCGCTGTTTAGGCAATCCATATCTCAAATTTAGCGCGCGGGGTCACCATCGTCCATTACGGCACGAAGTGAATCGTTAGGGGGCACCCTGCAGAGCACTCACCCCTAATTTTAATTTATCAAGTTTGTAAGGGGATTTAGTTTTTAAAATCTGCCTCCCATTGTATTAAGTTAGAAATAATATCTCAATTCGTTTCAACCCTCAAGGTTAATTCCATGTTTCAACAAGATTTCAAGATTTCGTTTCGGTAAATCACAGTTTACTCCAAAATTCGTCTAAAATCAGATTTAATTCCAAAAATTCCAAAATTTCATATCTGACTCGGAAACATCAAGATCTACAACTTTCGTGTTTTAACATTTTCAATCCGAGATACCTAAGTAGGTCAAAATTACCAATTTTCGCATAAGAAGAATTCTGTCCGAGTTTAATATGTCACAGTTTAAAGATTTCAAGTTCTACCATATCAATTCAACTCCAAATTTAATGAAATTTGACAGGGATCATTTTAAGACGTTTATCTACAACTTTCATGTTCGGCCAAAGATCTAAAACAGCCTAGATCCTATGTCAAAAACGTGATCAAGATCATTCCTAAGTTCTGTCCAAGATTTCAAGATCTAGATTCAAACAGTTCGGTTTCAACGGGTTTTCACATATCATATCAACTCCAAAAATTCCCAAAATTTTACAGTAGCTAGGTCTAAGTCTTAGAAACGTTTTTCGTATTTTAGGTTTTTCTGTTTGAGTTCGTTTTAAGGGTCGGAAAAATTCAACAAATCTGTTGCGCTGGTAGAAAGTAATAATTGACAGATTTTCTATTTCTTGTTAATCTTTTAGTTTGAATGTTTTAATTCATCCCAAAACCATGTAAGAGTTAACTTACTGAGTTTATGAACGTCGGGGATGTCTAATTCGGAGGCGTGGCTTCCAGATCACCGTTTCTCATCTCCGTTCGTCGGGTTCTACGATCTAGATTCGATACGAGGTGTAGAAAGAAAAGAACCGAAGTTAGAATTCGTTTTCGGATTGAAACGTGAAAAGATTTGTCGGACTAGAGCTTACCACAATGTTTGGAGATCCTTGGATTTTCGTCCAAAGCTGCTGCCTCCGTTTGGTGCTTTCCGTCGACTCCGAATTTAGGGTTTCGAACGTATAGTAGGTTGTAGGGTTTTGTAAACTTGTTTGGGCTCCCAAGGGGCTTATTTATAGAATTCTCAATCCCTAGGGCGTCCACAACCGACCTAAAGGTCTTGAGTCGAGAGATGTTCAACCGAAAGTCGAAAAATCCGCGTTCGGGCGAGAGATCCACGCAACAAACGAATCTGTGAAGTGGCGCGGTCGTGGCGCGCTAATCTCCCTCCACCGCGCGGCCACCGCGCCGACTTCGCCTGGACTTCGGTCCGGGCGGGTCGTGCGATCCGTCGTGCTTTTCCGCCTCTCTTTCGGGTTTCTATCCCTCTATGCTCCCGAATTCCGATTTCCGGGGTATATTCGGGTTCATACTTTCTCTCTAATTTTATTCTCAGTCTAATTGGATGTTTTGGACTCGAATACTCGAGTTCATTAGTGTCGGGTTTTGGTGTTCCATTTATCCATCCTTTTATTTAATTGAATTCCTTTAATTCCTTTTTAAGTAAAAATCTCATTTCTCATTTCCTTATCTTTATTTATTTCTTTTATTTGCTGGATTTGTTTATTTATTTATAGTATTTATTTTATTTATTATTTATTTATTTAATTATTGTTTTATTTTATGTTGGAAAATTCTCGGGTATTACAACAGTAGATTTGTCTCTCATTTTTGGACGGAGTTACAAAAAGCTCTCGGTACTCAAATCAAAATGAGCACCGCATTCCACCCAATGACGGATGGACAAACCGAAAGAACAATCCAAACACTTGAGGACATGCTGAGAGCGTGTGTGTTGGAGTTTAAGGGAAATTGGGAAGCTCACTTACCGTTAATTGAGTTTTCCTATAACAATAGCTACCATGCTAGCATTGGCATGGCACCTTTCGAGGCATTGTATGGACGAAAGTGCCGAAGCCCGTTGAGCTGGGAAGAAAACGATAAGTCTGTGATAGTGGGGCCACAACTTGTTGAAGAAATGGCTCAACAGATAAAGGTGATTCAAGGGAAAATGAAAGCCGCCCAAGACCGTCAAAAGAGTTATGATGACGTGAGACGACGAGACCTAGAATTTCAAGTGGGAGATAAGGTCATGCTAAAGATATCACCCATGAAGGGGGTGACGCGCTTTGGCAAATGAGGAAAGTTGAGTCCTCGATACATAGGACCTTATGAGATTCTAGAACGAGTCGGAAATTTGGCCTACCGACTGGCTTTGCCGCCACAATTAGATCGAGTTCATAATGTCTTCCATGTCTCACAACTAAAGAAATATGTGCCAGACCCGACACATGTACTTCAACCAGAAGTAATCGAACTCGATGAAGATCTGACATATGAGGAAGTCCCTGTGCGAATTCTAGACACTAAGGAGCGAGTAACGAGGAATAAAACTGTCAAGATGGTCAAGGTTCTTTGGTCGAACCATGAAAGCGAGACAGCAACATGGGAGTTAGAATCGGACATGAGGGAACGCTATCCGACACTGTTCCCAACCGACGCCGACACAGTTATGGGGACATAACTGCAATCTTAAGGGGGAGAGGATGTAATACGCGGTGTCACATCCGTATTTTACCATGCATTTCCATATATTTTTGTAACCAAACAAATTCAAATTGTTTTGAACTACGTTATGGCTTGTTCCCTTCATAGGGTACGTAAGAAGCTTAGAAGTTTTAATTCTAAGTTCAGTTACACAATAATAAAACAAACAAAAGCATTCGTTCTTAACATGAGAAAAGTCGAAACACAACTTCGAGGATGAAGTTGATTCTTAAGGAGGGTAGACTGTAATACCCAAGAATTTTGCAACATAAGATAAATAAATAAATAAATAAACAATAAATAAAACAATAACAATAAATAAATATACTAAATGAATAAACATAATACATAGACAATGAAATGAGAAATGAAAATTAATTTAAGAAGGAACTAAGTTTTCAATACTCGTAAAGCCAAAGATAAAATTAATCAAATAAATTGCACAAGTATACCCGACACTAATGGACTCGAGAATTCGGGGCCAATATTAAATCTAGACCCGAGTAGGAATTTAGATAGGGAATAGGATGCCCGAAAATATCCCGGAAATCTGAATTCGAGGACATAGAGGGGTAGAAGTCCGAAAGAGAGGAGGAAATGCCCGACGGATCGCACGACCCGCCCGGACCGAAGTCCAGGCGTGGGCCGCGCAGTGAAGGGCCAAACGGCGCGCCGTGACCGCGCCAACGGACAGATTCGCCAGTTGCGAGATTCACTCGCCCGAATCCGGATTTTCCGACTTCAGTTGAACCCCTTTCGTCTCAAGACTCACCAAGGCCGACCTTGGACGTCCTAGGTCGTGTCTACCTATAAATAACCCCTCTTGACAGCCCCGAACACTTTTCAAAACATCTATACTCTCTATACGTTCGAAAACCCTAATCCCGGAGTCATCGGAGGCACGAAACCAAGGCGAGGACTTCTTGGGACTGTTTTGGACGAAAATTGGGAGATCTCTAACGTCGTGGTAAGTTCTGATCCATTCGTTTCTTTAGAATCTTGAGTCGAAAATGAATCCTAACTTAATCTCTTTCCTTTCTACGCCGGAATCGGATCTAGAACAAAGAACCCGATGAACGGAGAAGATAAACGGTGGACTGGAAGCCACGCCTCCGAATCGACGATCCCGGACGCCCAAAAATCAGTAAGTTAATCTTACTATGGTTTGGGAGGATTTAAAATACACTTGATCTAACGATCTAAGCCAATAACGTAAAATCTGTCAAAACGGATTCTTTAACGGCGCAACGTTTTTGCTTGATTTTTCCGAACCCTTAAACCTGTTCAAACGAGAAAACTTAAAACACAAAAAACGTTCCTAAGACATTAATCTAGCTACTATAAAAATTTCATAATTGTTTCTTATGATTTGGTATCTGAATTTGTTCTCAAACCGAACTGCTTGAAATAGAATCTTGAAATCTGGACAGAACATAGGTTCGAACTTGATGACGTTTTTGACATTAGATCTAGACCGATTTGGAACTTTAGCCGAACATGAAAGTTGTAGATGTATGTCTTAGGTATCTCTCTGTAAAATTTCATCAAATTGGAGTTAGTTTGCTATGGTAGATCTTGAAATCTTGAAACTGGTGTTAGAATTTTCGGACAGATTATCATCCTGTTAAAGACTGACATTTTTCACTTACTTCCGTACCTCGGATCGAAAAATTTAAAACATGAAACCTGTTCATCTCTGTGTTTTCAAGTCACTGGTCAAAGTTCAGAATTTTTGGAATTAAACTCTATTTTTAATGAATTTTGAAGTAAACTGTGGTTGACCGAGTCAAATCTTGAAATCTTGTTGAAACGGTGAAACTAGCCTTTAAGGTTTAAACGAGTAGAAGACTCTTGGAAATAAATACTTGAAATCTGAAATTTAGGAGATCCCCTTTACAAACTTGATCTTTTAAAATTAGGGGGTGAGTGCTCTGTAGGGTGCGCTCTTAACGATTCACTTCGTGCCTTTATGGACGATGGTGACCCGCGCGAAATTTTGTGATATGTTGCCAAAACGGCATGAGATATATGGCCTACACTCTCGTGAATATCCATATGGGTTTCCCGAGGCTCCGGAGTTGTACTGGGTATGGCAGATACGGCTGCGGCCGCCGGCTTCCGGCTAAACTTGACGAGATTGCGATGCAATCGTGAAATACTTGAAATACTAAATCTTTGGTGTAATGGGGATAGTTAAATATTTATTTATTGTCCTTTTAAATTGTTAAATGCTTTATTTAAATTAATTATAGCTTTTATTTAAATTATGCTAAATGTATTAATGATTAGTGCCATGAATTAATTATGCGAATTGGTTATATTATTAAATTGAATTATTTATGATTTATTATCATGCTCTTACTTAAATATTAATTAATGGCTTTGAAACCCCACGATCATGTCTGTATTAACTTACTCAGTAAGTTGTGCTGACCAAACCATTTTATTTCCTTTTTCCTTACAGAATATGTGGAATGAGCATGAGCACTATATGCATGGGGTAAATTTTGGGAAACTTTATTATTTTAAATTCTTGCATTAGACTATAGTATAAACGGGCCTGTTTAACCCGTGTTTTGGCCATGTTGGCCCTATTTACATTTTCCGCTGCAATACTTATACTTGGATACTATTATTCCGCTGCATTATAATATTTATTTTTGGACTTATGTTGAATGGGCTATTTGAATGGTTTTAAATGTTTTAAATACTGCAATACCTAGCCTTGCATCTCTTTAGTGAGTTCGGAGAAACCGTGTCTTGCGAGAGAGGTGTGGCGGTGACATCCCGACCTGGGTGACCAAAAACAGGGGTGTTACATAATTACTACTTTCCGCTGCAACTTTGATATATTATTTTTAAATTATATTACAATGGACTGTTTGAGTGTTTTAAATTCTGAAAAACCATAGCCTTGCATCTCTTTAGCAAGCTCGGAGAAACCGTGTTTTGCTAGGGAGGTGTGGCGGTGACACCCCGACTTGGGTGATAAAAAACCGGGGTGTTACAGAGGAACTTGCAGATTGTTCAGAATTTGAGCCTCCAGATGAAAGGCCTGGTGTTGATGGAATTGAATCCTCATGTTGTAGGTTCGACTGTGTTATCTCCTCAATTGATCCATGATCTTCAAAATAAATGGCTGGTGCTTTGCCATTTTCATTCCACTGCCATACAGCTTTTTCATCAAACACGGCATCCCGAATTATTACTAATTCTTTAGAAGTAGGATTATAAAATCGATAGCCTTTCGTCTCAGCACTATACCCCACAAAAATACACTTCACAGAGTTGTCATCCAGCTTTCATCGTTTCTGGGATGGCACAAGAACATAAGAAATAGAACCAAAGACTTTGAAATGAGTTACCTTTGGTTCTCTTCCATGAAATGCCTCAAATGGTGTTTGATCAAAGAGACCAGATGTTGGACTACGGTTCAGAATATATGCAGCTGTATGTACGGCCTCTGCCCAGAAATTATTTGAAAGACTTTTTGCCTTCAACATGCTCTTAGCCATTTCAACAAGACTTCGATTTTTACTCTCTGCTACGCCATTTTGTTGAGGTGTATAACTAGCTGTCAGGTGCCTTTGAATACCCAACTACTTGCAGAAACTATAATATTCTTTCGATAGAAATTCACCTCCTCGACCTGTCCTCAAGGTTTTAATCACATTGCCACTTTGTTTTTCAATAAAAGACCTGAAGATCTTAAATATTGAAAAACTTCAGACTTGGCCTTGGCAAAGTAAACCCAAACCATCCTGCTGTAATAATCAACAAATACCACAAAATATAAATTATCATTCAGTGAGGGAGTCCGCATCGGTCCACAAACATCTGCATGAATTAATTTAGCAGGTTTCGACGCTCTCAAACTTCTATTTTTGGGAAAGGAATCCCTATGCTGCTTTCCAACCATACAACTTCCACATATGGTATCAACACATTTAATAGAAGGCAGACCTTCAACCTTTTTTTTTTGGATAGTATACTCAAAGCATTAAAATTCAGATGGCCATACCGAAAATGCCATAGCCAATTTTCCCCTTCAGATGCTGCTGCCAGTGCTTTTGTTTCATCATCAAAAGAAAGCGGAAACATGTTGTTTTTGGCCATAGGAACCTGAAACAAAGTTCTTCTCTTTGATGCATCTGTATAAACACGGCATATGTAATCCTGAAAAACAATTGAGTATCCTTCTCGCAAGAATTGTCCAACACTCAACAAATTTGAATCCAAATCTGGAACATACAACACGTCCTTGATACAGCTCCTACCATTTGGACTAAGGGAAATGGTACCTTTCCCTTGTGTTTCACAAATCGTTCCATCACCCATCTTCACTCTTGTCTTGACAGATTTGTCCAAAGAAGTGAAGGCTTTCAAATTTGCAGTCATGTGGTTACTACAACCACTATCCACATACCAAACATCAGAAATGCATCATTCAGCGGTATAACAAGAAATAAACAAATTTTCGGACTCATCTTTATCTGTTTCTTTTACAAAGTTTGCTTGTTTTTCATCCCTCTATTTCAATCTACAATATTTCTCAATATGGCCAGGCTTATGACAATAATAACACTTGACTTTACGATAATTATTGCCAACTTTAGAGGTTGAAGCATCTGATGAGTATTGATTGCGCTCATCAGAATTCCTACCTGCTCTTCCACCTCTTCCTCCTCTTGCTCCTCTTCTTCCTCGGTAGGAGAACTTTCCACGTCCACTGTTGTTTCCCCTGCTCTCAACTTCATTTTGTAGCTGAAGTTTTGTCTGAAATGCTTTCTCAACAGGACTGTCTTCATAGGCCTTATACCTTTCTTCATGAGACTGAAGTGAACCCAATAGTTCAACAACCTTGAGAGTACTCAGATCTTTAGATTCCTCTATGGCAGCAACAACAGATTCATATTTCTGAGGCAGACTCCGTAGAATCTTTTCAACGACCTTCTGATCAGACACATTTTCACCAAATTTCCTCTTTTATTTATGATCTCCATCAGATTATTGGAATAATCATGAATAGATTCGTTCTCCTTCATGAAAGAGCTTTCAAACTTCCTACGAATGTTTGAAGCTTTACGGTGAGCACTTTCGCAGTCCCTTGTGATAATGGCCAGAAATGTCCATTATTTTCAATCCATTTCCGTGTCTGAAACGGGCATTTGATCGCATTCCGGTCTTATATTAAATAAGAAAGCAATTGAATTGGACTGACTTATGCATAAGTGTAAAAATATTGAGCTGGTATGAAAAATGCGTAAATATGTAATTTTATTACACATTTATGTTAGAAAAATCCAAAAACATGAGAAAAGAAAAGAAAAGAAAAAGGAAATAAGAAGATGGGAAAAGAAATGAAAAAACCCACAAAAAGTAGAATTTTTTAGGAAATTACGACGCTACACTCAACTACGACGCCAAGCATGTATAGCGTCGTAGCCGAGTATAGCATCATAGACAAAAATGGAGGCAAGACCCTGAAGGAAGGACTACGACGCTAAGCCAGCATAGCGTCGTACTCAAGTCTAGCGACGTAGCAGAGGATAGCGTCATAGACTGTCCATTTAGAGACAAAGAGTGTTCTCGAAGTGGAAGGCTACGACGCAATACCTAAAGCGTCGTTGTAAGGATAGCGACGAAGTCATGCATAGCGTCGTACCACGTCTCAGAATTCAAATTCAACGGCCTGGGGGCCCATGGGCCTAGGGTTTCTCGCCTATTTAAGGACAGGTTGACTCCAATGACCAGTCACTTCACAACATTCCATTCCTTGGAGGCAACTCAAGTTCTTGAGAGGTGTGTAGATAGGGTAGTTAGTTAGGGTTTATTTTTTTTTTGTATTATTTATGTTTATGCATTGTTCTTCATTTTTGTTCACTGTTAGCTATAAGTTAGTGTTAGTTTATTGTTCTTAGACCTTAGTTAGCCACTATCTTAGTATAGCATCGTAATTGTTGTCTAAGGTCGTAGGACCCCAAAATACTTCAATTTTCGCAGAAACCCACCTACGACGCTATACCCACGACGCTGTCCTAGGATAGCGTCGTAATTTACTGCATAGCGTCGTACCCCCTATTTTATCAACTCTTCTGAAAATTCCACCTACGACGCTACACCAACGACGCTGTTCTAGGATAGCGTCGTAATTTAGTGTATAGCGTCGTAGTCCCTTACTTTTTTACAAACCATCTTTTCTCACTACGACGCTATGACCTACGACGTAAACCATGCTTAACGTCGTAGGACACGCTTAGCGTCGTAGTCCCCCAATTCTAAACTGCCATGCACGACGCCAACACTACGACGTAACACATTGTATAGCGTCGTAATAATGTTAGCGTCGTACATAAACCCTTAACTGCAAGATTCTTCATCTCTTTCACCAACCTATGACGACGCTGTCCTCACGACGCTATCCTAGGATAGCATCGTAATATCTGTCTAGCGTCGTAATTGGCAATTTTTGCCTATTTTCCATTTCTCCACCCTCTTAACTAATTAATTGAACCCTGAAGTTAGTAATTAAAGATCCTGATTAGCAATGATTAAGATCAATGATTACCTTGATCAAAGGATCTTTGTTCAAATTCTCTCTAAAATATTTTTCTATAAACAAAACCTTGGTGCCTTAAGCAGATAATCCGGACTGTAATTAATTATGGTATGAAGGATCATTTAAGTCATTAATCAGGGATTAGTTCCATAACCTTGCATGAGAAACCAATGTCTTTCATGCAAGGCAGCCTCTTGCAATTTTCTTTTTGTCTTTCTCGTGGTGTGTGAATGAACAGTAAAAGATATCACAGAATAATGTCGGTGAACGGTCCCTTCACCGGGAAATGAAATAGCCCGTAGTCTGTATATTGATTGCTGTTTGTTATTTTGCATGGTTTGGACAATAATTGACGAGGTCAAGCGAACGGTCCCTTCACCGGGAAATGAAGTAGCTACTCGGTTAATTACTGTCCAAATACAGTTTTATTTTCCTTGTCTTAATTTCCACACCCAAATTCTAATCTAAAAAGTGAGTTAGTTAAGATCTGTCAATCTTGGCTGACGAGCAGTGTGGAGAAGAAACATGTAGGTTTTTATCTGAATTCGCAGACAGTAGAAACCCAACTGGTAGCGACACTGCCATTATAAGGTTTCTGCTGTCTAAATTCATTCCATCTCAATGACCGGGAAATTGGATAGCAGATGTTTGCAGTCCACCCGATTATTCTGCCACCTTCTTCAGCCTCACGGCTGCTTCATATCTGTGTTCCACATTCTATCTAGACCAACCACTATATTCTGGGTCAGCTTATTTTACACTTCCATATAACTTTATGCATGATATTATTATGTAAATATTGTGGTATATAATATTTTGGGATCCTTCCCTTGGACAATAGAAGCCTAGATTTGAACATATATTGTGTATTAAATTTCCAACAAAAATTCATTTATCAAATCCGGATCTAAGTAAGGGATAAATTCTCCAGTTATGTCTAGTTCATACTCTGTCAAGGGTTAAACTTTGGGAGATTAGAAGCAGCATCAGCGATTAGTTCTTATCTAGACTGAAAGGGTCGGTGTTCTTATTGAGAGTCTAGTACCTGTTTAGGGAATGGTTTTCACATTTATTATTTCCCAAAATTGCTATGTGTTGGGAATTTAGTCTTAACTGTCACACTGAGATGGGATCCACTTGGATTCAAATACAGTGTGATAGATAATTCTAGAGGAACAATACGTAGCGCCTTGGTTATTTTCTAAGATAGGGTTGAGTTCCTCTCAACTGCTATCCTCTTCTGCCAAAGCCTATTTTTGAGTCCTGAGTGAGTGCATCCAGAGCGAACTAATTGGTTCGTTTCATTAGTTTGTATCTCATTATCACCCGGAAGGAAGTGAACACTGCAAGCGGTTCACCGAGATCCGGGAATTCTTGATCCACATCCGGTCATCCTGATTGGAGGCTTTCTTTTACTACCAGTACGAAGCTTTTGAAACTTCCGAGTGATAGGATTTTAAATGCTTTCTTTACCGCTTTCTTTTAAACGCTTTTATAGAGGTCGCTCGGATGTGTCGTTAGATCTTCTAACTGCTACTAGGATTGAGAGTTAAGGGACAGTTCAGGCTTATTCTTAGACTTTGGGTGTGACATGGGGGAATGATAGCAGTACTTGGCACTTCAACTAATGATCTGTCAGGTGTTGCTTGTCCACCATAGATGAAATAACATACCCTGGCCGGGGCAGTTATGAATCTGTGGTATCTTAGAATTTGTGGTCTTAAGAACATGTAAACTCATACTGTAAGTACCTGTCTGTAAAAAGGGAACATAGTACTGAGAGCATGAGAACTAGCTATCTGACAGGATTATCCCAAACAAAGATCTGTGTATAAAAATGGAAGTTTAAATATGCTTTATCTAAATCTTGTCCAATCTTTATTCTTTTCTCCCTGTCCTTTCTGTCATCATTATGATTCAGCTTCATAGCCAGTATAGCGTAGATTTACAGTCTTCTTAGCATATCTTTTATTGCCTTCCTAAGCTAATTTTATCTACCTTCTAGATTTAATTTTTTTGTGCTTTGTAGATTAGATTTACTGCTTTTATAGATTAGATTAAATTCAGTCATGTAGTTGTTAGTTCAACATCAAAACTGATTTGAGCAATACGAGTGGAAAATCTAGTAAAACGACGTGGGACCTGCTTCTATCGCACATCCTCCAGTGAACGATCCGGTCTTATTATAAATTACTGCAATTTTTGACACCGTGCACTTTCGGGCCACAGTTTCCTACGTGAGTATATAAAAACGTGACAACCTATAAATATATCCCTAATCCCAACTCCACCTTCATAATTGGCTTCATTAAATAAAGATCAAACCGGGATTATATTCTTTTCAGAAAATACTCATGTAGTGGGAAATTGTCAAAAGTTTCATGGCGCCGTTGCCGGGGAGGATGCAGCGCCGTTTTATTAAGAGAACTACATTCCTGATTGCTCATAGTTAGCTTTATCTATAAATATGTATACACCACCGAACCAATTCTAACCTGGGGAATGTACAGGTACTGTCATCGCTGAGTCCATTGTTCTATGCAAAAGAGAAAGGAGACACCAGCCGAGATCCCGTTCAATGCAGAAATCGAAAAAACAGCTTGTCGTCTGAGGGCGGAAGCTAGACAAAGAAAAGAACGGGAAAGGCAGGCACTACTCTCTCCAAGCACAAGCAGTGACCTTTCTGACATGGCAAACCCTGAAATCCCACGCGGGAACGCACAAAATCTCGGCCAGCAACCCTTCGAGATTCCTCCCAACAACCAAAATGACCAACACGTTCATACCCAAAACATCCCCAATAACCCAAATTTTTAGAACCCTTAGTATCAAAATCCCCAGTTTAACCAAAACCAGTTTCCTCCCAATCTGAACGATCCCAATGATCCCCGTAATTACTTTCAGAATTACAACCAGCAACCTCAGTATCAAGGAGGAATGGATAACAATCAACAACTTACCGCAGCGGATTATATACAACCTATCATAGAACCCTACCTAAACATTCCAGGGAGGGCACCTATTGTTGCAAGGAATTTTGAACTTAAACCAGCATTGATTAATCTAGTACAGAATAGTCAGTTTGCTGGTGCTAACCATGAAGATCCGCATGACCACTTGGCAACGTTCTTGGAGCTATGCAACACCATAAAGAATCAAGGAGTTTCTCCAAACACGATCTGAATGATGCTGTTTCCGTTCTCACTTGCGAGCGGAGCAAAGACATGGTACAAGTCGTTGCCAGTCAATCAAAGAAGTACGTGGGAGGACATAGTGCAAAATTTCATGGTAAAGTATTTTCCGGAGTGGAAAGTTGATGAAGGAAGATCAAAAATTGCTGAGTTCAAAATGAGACCAGAGGAATCGCTGTACGATGCAAAAGAGAGATTCATGAACCTGCTGAGGAAATGCCCACAACATGGATTCCAACCTTGGGAGCAGCTGAGAAAGTTTTACAGTGGCCTGACGCTAGCCTGGAAACACATGCTCGACGCTGCAGGGGGACAACACTTACTGCATATGCCCATGGATCAAGCATGGGCTAAGATTGAAACAATGTCTGTAAACAGAACATTATTGAATGATGATAATGCAGAAACCCCTCCCCGTGGATTGTGTGCTGTAGGTACCCCAGGGAAGACGGATCTCGAAATGCTGAAGGACCAGGTTGCAGTGCTAGCATTGAATCAGGAAGCAAGCAATTCCACACACGTATAGTCCTGAGACGCAACTTGTGGCCTTTGTCAAGGACCACATCACACTGATACCTGCTAACAAGTCACAACTGAGAACTGCAACTACGCTTAAGGGTTTCCTAACCGTCACCCTAACCTGTCCTACTCAAACAACAACGCTCTGAATGCGCACATGTTAACCCAGCCCACCCAGTTCAATCAGCCACAAAATTTCCAACAAAACCAACAGTTCCAACCCAGGCTTGAAAAGTTTCAGAATCCCAATTTTCAGCCCCAAATATAGCAGAGACCTCATCAGAACCAGAATTTTCAAAATCAACAAAATTTTCAGGGCCAGCAGCAGTTTAATCCCAATCCCAACCAAAACCAGAACCAGAATTGGAATCAAAACCAGCAAAAGCCACCTTCCAGATTGGAGACCCTTATGACTGATTTCATTACCAATCAAAAGGAAATCAATACTCAGTTGCAGGCCTCCATTCGAAACGTGGAGACTCAGGTAACACAGATGGCTAAGGAGATGCAAAAACGGGACCAGGGAGCACTGCCCAGCACTGCTGAGAAAAACCCTCAGTGTAAAGCCATCACACTGAAATCTGGTAAAATTCTGGAGGGACCAAAAAGCAAGGAGAAACTGGGAAGAGAACAGGAACTGGGAGATGATACTGAGAAGAATGAAAGTGATGCTGAGAAAGAGACAGCCGACTTGCAGACTGAAGCTGCAGCAGACAAGGCTGAAAACAGTAAAGGTGAAGGTACAATTTCCGACCCTTCACCACAAAAAGCTTTTGATAATAACAAGTTCATGCCAAGGGTCCCGTACCCAGCAAGGCTGAAAAATAAACAACAAGATCTGAAGTTTGAAAAATTTCTGAAAAGACTGCAAGAAGTTGAGATTACCATACCTTTGATTGAAATGATCTCTGAAATGCCAACCTATGCTAAGTTCTTAAAAGAAATGGTTTCAGGAAAAAGAAAGGTTGAACAGGATGAACTAGGGGTACTCAACAGCACTTGCAGTGCTATCATTCAAAAGAAGCTGCCAGAGAAGAAAGAAGACCCCGGATGCTATACTCTGCCGATCAGGATTGGCCAAGTCAGCGATGGAAAGGGATTATGTGAGCTCGGCTCCAGCATAAACGTCATGCCAGTAACCATGGTTAAACGTCTCAAGCTTGGAGTGGTGGAGCCCATCAAAATGAGGCTCCAACTGGCAGATAGGTCAATTACAAAGCCAATCGGAATCCTGAAGGATGTAATCATCAAAGCAGGCAGCACGCCATTTCCAGTGGATTTCATCATTTTGGACATCGAAGAGGACTCCGACATGCCTCTCATCTTAGGCAGGCCATTCTTGGCCACAGGTGGAGCCTTGGTCGACACCAAATCTGGAAAGGTGACGCTCCGGGTGGACGGAGATGAGGTCGTCTTTGACATGACTCAACTGCAGAAATTCCCAAATGACAGTTCTTGTTTTTCGTTCGATGATGTAATAGTTAGGAGTGAGGAGAGAGAGCTAGACTCTGAAACTGGAAATGAAAAGATGATGGACGATGGACCTTCAAAGCAGTTACTAAAGCCTGCAGGCACGGAGCGCGGAGGTTGTAGCGCCGTTCACTTCGTCGATCCCGAAACTGGGGATTTGGAGGCGTTTGACGATGCCGAATTCCATGAAGACGCCAACCAAGAGGAGGCGGATCCTGTACTGATGCAGGATCCGACAGGTAAATCTGAATTTTCCCCATCTAATTCTCGCAAATTACTTCCTTCAGTGGAATGCCCGCCAGAGCTTGAACTAAAAGTCTTACTGGAACATCTTAAGTATGCATTTCTTGCAGAACATAAAAAATTACCGGTAATTGTGTCAGGTAAGCTAACACAAGATCAAGAAAATGCTCTGGTGGGAGTGCTTAAAAAACATGGGCGTGCAATCGGTTGGAACATTTCTGACATCAAAGGAATAAGCCCTTCTGTTTGTATGCACAGGATTCTAATGGAGGAGAATTTCAAGCCTTCACGCCAGCCCCAACGAAGATTGAACCCACCCATGCAAGAAGTGGTAAGAAAGGAAGTGATCAAGCTGTTAGATGCCGGTATTATATACCCAATTTCTGACAGCAAATGGGTCAGTCCTATGCAGGTTGTCCCCAAGCAGGGTGGGATGTGCATAACCAAGAATGAACAAGGGGAAGAAGTTGTTGAACGAGGCCACTCGCAAGGACCATTTTCCTTTACCTTTTATCGATCAAATGTTGGAACGGTTGGCGGGAAGGGAGTTTTATTGTTTTTTGGATGGTTATTCAGGTTATAATCAAATAGTGATCGCCAGTGAGGATCACGAAAAAACAACTTTTACATGTCCCTATGGCACTTTTGCCTATAGGCGCATGCCTTTGGATTATGAAATGCACTTGCCACTTTTCAACGATGCATGATGTCAATATTTTCTGAATTTATTGAAAAATGCATTGAAGTTTTCATGGATGACTTCTCTGTGTATGGAGATAATTTTGAGGATTGTTTGACCAATCTTGCTAAGATCTTAAAGTGATGTGAGGACACTAACTTGGTTTTGAACTGGGAAAAGTGCCATTTTATGGTCACTGAGGGCATAGGTTAGGTCATCGCATTTCACGTGCAGGTATCGAGGTTGACCCGGCCAAAGTCTCCATCATTTCCAATCTCCCTCTCCCTAACTCTATTAAATCGGTTAGGAGCTTCTTAGGGCATGCCGGTTTTTACCGGAGATTCATTAAGGATTTCTCTAAAATTGCCAAGCCGCTCACTAACCTTCTTTGTAAAGAAAATCCTTTTGTAATAATTGAAGCGTGTGTTCAAGCCTTTGACACGTTCAAAACGATGTTAGATTCTGCTCCAATTGTGCAACCACCCGATTGGTCACTGCCATTCGAGGTGATGTGTGATGCAAGTGGTCTCGCAGTGGGAGCAGTTTTAGCGCAGCATAAGGATGGGAGACATTGCGTAATTCATTACGCAAGTCATACCTTGAATGAAGCTCAAATAAACTACACCACTACAGAAAAGAGATGTATGATGTAGTCTTTGCGTTTGACAAGTTCAGACAGTATCTTATTGGTACAAAGACTATAGTATACACTTACCACAGTGCACTTAGATACTTGTTCAGCAAGCAAGACGCAAAGCCTCGTTTATTCAGGTGGGTGCTGTTGTTGCAAGAGTTTGACATCGTAATAAAAGATAGGCGAGGTCGAGATAATGGTGCTGCTGACGACTTATCTCAATTAGAAAATGATAAAAATGATAAAGCCGTTAATGAAGAGTTTCCGGATGAGCAGTTGTTCGCACTGCATTTGCATGATCAAGCGTGTCCATGGTTCTCCGACATTGCTAACTTTTTAGCATGTGGGATAGTTCCACCATTCCAGCAGAAATACAAAAGGGTAAAATTCTTCAAAGGCGTAGTAAATTACTTCTGGGAAGATCCCTTCTTGTTCAAATATTGTGCTGACTCGATGATCAGACGATGTGTGACGGAGTCTGAGGCTTACCAAATCACCAAGAAATGTCACGAATCTGAATATGGAGGTCATCATGGTCCCACTCGAACTGCCCACAAGGTACTCGAGTGTGGATTTTTCTGGCCTACTATTTATGTGGACTACAAGGTGTTTGCAAAAGCCTGCGACAAATGCCCAAGATTGGGAAATATTTCCAAGAGGGATGAAATGCCTCAGAAAGGAATTCTCACACTTGAGATTTTTGATGTATGGGGCATTGACTTCATGGGACCGTTTCCACCATCAGGTGGAAACTACTATATCTTGGTAGCAGTCGATTACGTGTCCAAATGGGTAGAGGCTGTCGCATTACCTACCAATGATGGTAGCCAAGTCATCAAGTTCCTCAAGAACAACATTTTCAGTAGATTTGGCGTACCTAGGGTGGTAATATCTGATGGAGGAACACACTTTGTTAATAAAGCTTTTGAAACTTTAATGAGTAAAAATGGAATCCTCCATAAGATAGGCACACCTTATCATCCCCAAACTAGTGGACAAGTCGAGGTATCAAATCGCGAGATCAAACATATACTCGAGGCCACAGTTGGGATAACCCGTAAGGATTGGGCACGTAAGCTCAATGATGCGCTATGGGCATACCGCACAACATATAAGACTCCCATTGGGATGTCTCCATACAGACTTATCTTCGGAAAAGCCAATCATTTGCCCGTAGAGTTAGAGCATAAAGCTTACTAGGCCGTCAAAACGCTTAATTTCGATCCGAAAGTTGGTCAGAACAAGCGCAAGTTGGACCTCAATGAAATTGAGGAAATACGAGCGCAGGCTTATGAAAGCTCTCGGATCTATACAGAGCGGACCCAGAAGTTGCACGATCGCCGAATTAAACATAAAAACTTCTATATTGGCCAAAACGTTTTACTGTTCAATTCTAGGTTTGTAATACCGAGAATTTTGCAACATAAAATAAATAAATAAATAAATAAAATAAGTAAATAAATAAAATAAATAAAATAAATAAATAAACAATAAACAAAATAATAAAAATAAATAAATGAATAAACATAATACATAGATAAGGAAATGGGAAATGGAGTTTAATTCCCAATACCCGTAAGGCCAAAGATAGAATTATTCAAATAAATTGTACAAGTATACCCGACACTAACGGACTCGAGAATTTGAGGCTAATATTAAATCTAGACCCGAGTAAGAATTAAGATAGGAACTAGGAGCCCGAAAATATCCCGGAAATCCGAATCCGAGAACATAGAGGGATAGAAGTCCGAAAGAGAGGAGGAAATGGCCGACGGATCGCACGACCCGCCCGGACCGAAGTCTAGGCGTGCGCCGCGCGGTGGCCGCACGGTGATTGGCTATCCGGCGCGCCGAGACCGCGCCACTTGACAGATTCGCCGTTTGCGAGATTCACTCGCCCGAATCCGGATTTTCCGACTTCGGTTGAACTCCTTTCGGCTCAAGACTCACCAAGGCCGACCTTGGACGTCCCTAGGTCGTGCCTATCTATAAATAACAGCTTTTGGCAGCCCGGACACTTTTCAAAACCCTACAACTCTCTATACGTTCAAAACTCCTAATCCCGGAGTCGTCGGAGGCACGAAAGCAAGGCGAGGACTGCTTTGGACTGTTTTGGACGAAAATCGGGAGATCTCTAACATTGTGGTAAGTTCGGATCCATTCATTTCTTTACAATCTTGATTCGAAAATGAATCCTAACTTAATCTTTTTCCTTTCGACACCACGAATCGGATCTAGAACGAAGAACCCGAAGAACGGAGAAGATAAACGGTGGACTGGAAGCCACGCCTCCGAATCGACGATCCCGGACGCCCAAAGATCTGTAAGTTAATCTTACTATGGTTTTGGGAGAATTTAAAATACACTTGATCTAACGATTTAAACCAAGAACGTAAAATCTATCCAAAACGAAATCTTTAACGGCGCAACGTTCTTGCTTGATTTTTCTGAACCTCTAGACCTGTTCAAACGAGAAAACTTAAAGCACGAAAAATGTTCCTGAGACGCAGATCTAACTACTGTAAAACACGAAAAATTATTCGTTATGATTTGATATCCGGAATCGATCTCAAACCTAACTGCTTTGAAATTGGATCTTGAAATCTGGACAGAACATAGGTCCGAAATTGTAGACGTTTTTGACATTAGATCTAGACCGATTCAGAGCTTTAGCCGAACATGAAAGTTGTAGATATATGTCTTAGGTATCTCTCTGTAAAATTTCATCAAATTTGGAGTTAGTTTGCTATGGTAGATCTTGAAATCTTGAAACTGGTGTTAAAATTTTCGGACAGATTATCTTCCTGTTAAAGATTGACGCTTTTCACTTACTTCCGTACCTCGGATCGGAAAACTTAAAACATGAAACTTGTTCATCTATGGGTTTCCGAGTCACTGGTCAATTGGCAGAGTTTTTGGATTTAAACTCGATTTTTAATGAATTTTGAAGTAAACTGTGGTTGACCGAGTCAAATCTTGAAATCTTGATGAAACGGTGAAACTAGCCTTTAAGGTTTGAACGAGTAGAAGACTCTTTGAAATAAATACATGAAATCTGAAATTTAGGAAATCCCCTTTACAACTTGATCTTTTAAAATTAGGGGGTGAGTGCTCTGCAGGGTGCCCTCCTAACGATTCACTTCGTGCATTTATGGACGATGGTGACCCGCGCAAAATTTTGAGATATGTTGCCAAAACGGCATGAGATATATGGCCTACACTCTCGTGAATATCCATATGGGTTTTCCGAGGCTCCAGAGTGGTACTGGGTATGGCAGATACGGCTGCGGCCGCCGGCTTCCGGCTAGACTTGACGAGATTGCGATGCAATCGTGAAATACTTGAAATACTAAATCTAGTTAAATATTTATTTGTTGTCCCTTTTAAATTGTTAAATGCTTTATTTAAATTAATTATGACTTTTATTTAAATTATGCTAAATGTATTATTGATTAGTGCCATGAATTAATTATGCAAATTGATTAGATAATTAAATTGAATTATTTATGATTTATTATCATGCTTTTATTTAAATATTAATTAATGGCTTTGAAACCCCACGATCATGTATGTATTAACTTACTCAGCAAGTTGTGCTGACCAAACCATTTATCTCCTTTTACTTACAGAGTATGTGGAATGAGCATGAGCACGTATATGCATGGGGGAATATTTTGGGAAACTTTATATTTTGATTTTTGCATTAGACTATACTATGAACGGGCCTGTTTAACCCGTGTTTTGGCCATGTTGGCCCTATTTACATTTTCCGCTGCAATACTTATACTGAGATACTATTATTCTACTGCATTATAATATTTATTTTGAATTTATATTGAATGGGCTACTTGAATGGTTTTACATGTTTTAAATACTGCAATACCTAGCCTTGCATCTCTTTAGTGAGCTCGGAGAAACCGTGTCTTGCTATAGAGGTGTGGCGGTGACATCCCGACCTGGGTGACCAAAAATCGGTGTGTTACAAGTTGGTATCAGAGACCGGCTTATTTTTAAATTAGTATTATTATTTTTAAACTATTATTTTTAAATTATTATTATTTTTAAACTACTAGATTATTATTTTTAAACCATTAGTATTTATATTATTATTATAGAAGACCAAATTATTATTTTTAAAATTCCCTAGCCAAAAATTATTTTTGAGCCAAAATTATAATTATTTTTGACCCAATATAAGAGGTCTAAGGATTTTGGATGCTATTTTAATTTTTTAAAGCATTATTTCCATGGAGACGAATTTTTATTTTTAAACCCATGGAAAAAAATATATAGTGCATGAATTATTTTTGGGGGGGAATCATCATTTGCATGTGCATACTGCATTGCCTAAACTTAGGGAACCTAGAAGCGTGATACTTTCTAACATAGATTTTTTGCTTGCGCTAGATGGCTAGTCAAGATATGATGACTTGATGATCAAAATGATGAACGCTCACTTTGACTCCCAACAAACCATAGAACAAATGAAACATCGTATAGCTCAATTGGAGGCAAATCTGCACCACATGGGCAACTTAAGAGAGGTGGACCACCACCGCGTAAACCAACTCGAACGCCAAGTCCAAACCCTCACTACGCAAAACCTAATACTGAAGGAACACGTCGATGCTCACGGACAGGACTTGAACACTATCTTTGACGACCTATTGCCGCCAAGTTCGGAGGAGGAAGACCCGGAGGAGGATCCCGCTACCCCACCGGAGGACGTCTTGAGACGCTAGGAGTTCTATTTATAGTAGATACTATTTTTGCTAAGAAAACGTTGCTATTTTTGTACATCTCCTCACTTGTATTAAAAGCTTCTTTTAAGGGAATAAAATACAAGATTTATTCAGTTAAACAAAATAAACAAAACCTTGCGTTACTTTAAAGTCCAATCAAGCATTACGTGTGAAAATACAAGCACATACATAGAAACTTGCCTAGACAATATATTACGTTCTAATTCACACCGTTTGTAACAGAATGGCACCACGAGGTAGATCAAGGAACCAACCTGCTCCCCAAACTACTACTGACTGAAGTGCCACCAAATGACACCGAACCCGCTCAACCTGTAGGAGAGCAACCCCAAGGTGCGCAGGACGACCCCACACCGAACAATGTGTGCGATCGTCTTCGGACGATAGAGGAGGTCTTGATTGCGCTAGGGAACGCGCAAGTCAATCAGGGCCAAGCTGCGGCGGTACCTCCGCCCCAAGCTCGCCCTAACTACCTGGCAATGGTGAATCCCTACCAGCCACCCCACTATGCTGGTGAGGAGGATCCAATCAAACTGGAAGAATGGATCCGGACCTTTGACAAGCTGCTGGGCGCGGTCAAGTGTCCGGAAGGAGAGAGAGTGCACGTCGCTTCGTACTACTTGGGAGGCGAAGCGGACGACTGGTGGCAGGCGATTCAAGCAAAACTGACTAAGGATGACGAGCCCTACTCTTGGGCGGAAATGATGGAGTTGCTCAGGGATAGATTCTATCCCTTGAGTACTAAAGCAGCGATGTACGAAGAGTTTCTGTCACTGAGACAATGAAGCCAAACCGTGCAAGAAACTGCACTTGTTTCAAGGAGTTGGTGAGATTCGTACCAAGATTAGTACCCACGGATGCGGAGAAAGCTCAAAAATTCGTGATGGGACTGAACCTGGTAGTACGCGAGGTGATCGCAGGGGTGCACTACCCTGATCTGCAAGTCGTGTACGATCGCGCTGTGGCAGTGGCGCGAGTACAGCAACTAAAAAGGAGAGTGAGTGGGGAGTCCAGCCGGGGTCCCCATGACAAGAGGAACCGGGACACGAGAAGCGAGAACAACATGGGAAGGAACGAACAGCGGAGAGGGTCGAATAGGCCACAGCAAACCAACAATGGAAGGAGTTTTAACCAAGAAGAACCGGTACCACCTTGCCCGAGGTGTGGGCGACCCCACCTAGCGAGGGGATGCCCTCAACAAGGGGCATGCTTTCGGTGTGGACGCATGGGCCATATACGTCGGGAGTGCCGAACAAGGCTTGAAAACATAACGAAAATGGAAGACTTGGTCACGGGGCAGGGACAACCTCAAAATCAAAACGGGCGGAATGGCAACAATCAGGGGTATAGACCCCCTCAAAATCAATATAGGTAGCTTAACCAGAATCAGAACCAACATCCTCAACCACCTCAGAATCAAAATCAGCAGCAAGATCAGCAGCCAAATCCAAATCAATAAGGCAATCAAGGACGCCCGATGGGAAGACTTAACATGGTTAACCAAGCGGACATACCTGCACAAGGAGAAGTGATGGCAGGTACATTTCATGTCTTGAATACACCTCTTAGAGTCTTATTTGATTCCGGAGCTAGTTGCTCAATCATAGCATCAAGAACAGTGCCTGAGTTAGATCTACCTAAGTGCGAGATAATTAGCTTAGGAATTCAACTGCCTTCAGGAGAAGTAGTAGCTTGCTCTAAACGATATAACAGAATTCCTATAGTGATCAAGAACGTAGAATTCTTCGCAAACTTAGTAGAATTTAACTTAAGGGACTTTGACATTATACTGGGGATGGACTGGTTGTCCCAGTATAAAGCGGTGATCGAATGCCAGAAACAAAAGATCGCCCTGTCGAAAAGTAGGGGAAAAAGAGTTATCTTTTATTCTTATGAGGAGCAACAAAATCGTTAGTGCCCTCAAACTAAGTAACTTGATGCGTAAGGGGTATGAGCTATATGCGTGCTACGTGCACAACCTTGAGGTGGAAGAGAACAAGGTTGATAGCATACCGGTGGTAAGAGATTACCCGGATGTGTTTCCTGAAGACATTCCTGGTATGCCACCTGAGCGAGATCTGGAATTCATGATAGATCTCATTCCGGGAACTGAGCCTGTCTCAAAAGCTCCGTACCGGATGGCACCACTGGAAATGAAGGAGTTAAAGGAACAACTCGAGGAGTTACTGCAAAAGGGATGCATAAGACCAAGTACTTCCCCATGGGGAGCACCGGTTTTATTCGTTAAGAAGAAAGACGGAGGATTACGTCTTTGTATAGACTATCGAGGGTTGAATCAAGTGACCATCAAGAATAAATACCCTCTGCCGAGAATTGAGGATCTGTTTGATCAACTGAAGGGAGCTTCAGTATTCTTAAAAATCGACTTACGATCTGGGTATCACCAGTTGTGAATCGCCGAGAAAGACATCCCGAAGACGGCGTTTCGAACTCGATATGGCCACTACGAGTTCACAGTGTTATCCTTTGGGTTAACAAATGCTCCAGCAATGTTCATGAACCTCATGAACAATGTATTTCGAGAACTGTTAGATCAGTGTGTAGTGGTGTTCATTGATGACATCCTGATCTACTCGAAAAGCGAGGAAGAGCATGCCCAGCACTTGCACCAAGTGTTAGGGACCTTGCGAAAGAATCAGCTATACGGCAAATTGTCCAAATGCGATTTTTGGTTGAAGGAGGTAGCATTTCTAGGACACATAGTATCCGCTGATGGAGTTTCAGTGGATCCGGCAAAAGTTTCTGCCATAACCGAATGGGCAACCCCAAAGAGCCCAACTGAGATAAGGAGTTTCCTTGGATTAGCCGGGTATTATAGACGGCTCGTGAAGGATTTTTCGAAAATCGCACGACCTTTGACCCAGCTACTGAACAAGGGAGTAAAATACGTGTGGACAGAGGCGTTTGAGATTGCGTTTCAAGAGCTAACGAAACGACTCACAACCACACCCGTATTGACACTACCATCAGAGAATGGTGTCTTCGAAGTTTACAACGATGCTTCGAAGGAAGGTTTAGGTTGTGTCTTGATGCAAGACTCGAAGGTCATTGTATATGCATCACGCCAACTGAAACCTCACGAAGAAAATTATCCGACACACGACCTGGAGTTGGCAGCGGTCGTTTTCGCTCTAAAGATATGGAGACATTATCTTTACGGGCGAAAGTGTCGAATGTTCACCGACCACAAGAGCTTGAAGTATATATTCACTCAGAAGGAGTTGAATTTGAGACCGCGAAGGTGGTTGGAACTTATTAAAGATTATGATTTGGAGATATCCTACCATGAGGGAAAGGTAAATGTGGTACCGATGCCTTAAGCCGGAAAACCCAACACGTGACAAACTCGTTGGTAATTCCGCCGGCATTGTACATGGAGTTGGCAAGATTGGACTTAGAACTTGTGCATCCGGGCACAGTGAGTGACACAATCAAGGCCATGATCGTAGAAACTCCAATATTGGACGAAATTCGACTCGCTCAACCGGGAGACGCGAAGTTGGAGAGAATAAAGGAGTATATTGCCGAAGGTAAGGCAATAGGATTTGCTATCCATGAGGATGGAAGCATTCGCTTCAAAGGGAGATGGTGTGTGCCTCAAAAGTGTGTCGAGTTGAAGCAAAGGTTGATGAATGAAGGTCACAACACACCATATTCAGTGCATCCCGGAGGTGACAAACTTTACAAGGACCTGAAGAAGATCTACTGGTGGCCGGGAATGAAAAAGGAAGTGGCAGACTTCGTGGCAAAATGCCTCACCTGCCAAAGGGTTAAGGCAGTGAGACATAAACCCTTAGGACTGATGCAACCACTAGAGATTCCAAGTTGGAAGTGGGATAGCATCGCGATGGACTTTGTCTCGGGATTGCCCCGATCACCTAAAGGCATGAACAAGATTTGGGTGATTGTGGATAGGCTAACGAAGACGGCCATATTTATCCTGATGAAGGACACGTGGACTATGGACCAATTGGCCCGAGCCTACATTGATAATGTGGTACGACGACATGGAGTACCACATGACATCATTTCTGACAGAGAGTAGATTTGTCTCTCATTTTTGGACAGAGTTACAAAAAGCTCTCGGTACTCAAATCAAAATGAGCACCGCATTCCACCCAATGACGGATGGACAAACCGAGAGAACGATCCAAACACTAGAAGACATGCTGAGAGCATGTGTGTTGGAATTTAAGGGAAATTGGGAAGCTCATTTACCCTTAATTGAGTTTTCCTATAACAATAGCTATCATGCTAGCATTGGCATGGCACCTTTCGAGGCGTTGTATGGACGAAAGTGCCGAAGCCCGTTGAGTTGGGAGGAAAGCGATAAGTCTGTGGTAGTGGGACCACAACTTGTCGAAGAAATGGCTCAACAGATAAAGGTGATTCAAGGGAAAATGAAAGCCGTGCAAGACCGTCAGAAGAGTTATGCTGACGTGAGACGACGAGACCTAGAATTTCAAGTGGGAGATAGGGTCATGCTAAAGATATCACCCATGAAGGGGTGATGCGCTTTGGCAAACGAGGAAAGTTGAGTCCTCGATACATAGGACCATACGAGATTCTAGAACGAGTCTGAAATTTGGCCTACCGACTGGCTTTACCGCCACAATTAGATCGAGTTCATAATGTCGTTCATGTCTCACAACTAAAGAAATATGTGCCAGACCCGACACATGTACTTCAACCGGAAGTAATCGAACTCGATGAGGATCTGACTTATGAAGAAGTCCCATTGCGAATTCTAGACACTAAGGAGCGAGTAACGAGTAATAAAACTGTCAAGATGGTCAAGGTTCTTTGGTCTAACCATGAAAGCGAGACAGCAACATGGGAGTTAGAATCGGACATGAGGGAACGCTATCCGAAACTGTTCCAAACCGACACCGACATAGTTATGGGGACATAACTGCAATTTTAAGGGGGAGAGGATGTGACACCATGCATTTCCGTACATTTTTGTAACCAAACAAATTCAAATTGTTTTGAACTACGTTATGGCTCGATCCCTTCAAAGGGTACCTAGGCAGCTTAGAAGTTTTAATTCTAAGTTCAGTCACATAATAATAGAACAAACAAAAGGATTCGTTCCTAACACGAGAAAAGCCAAAACACAACTTCGAGGACGAAGTTGATTCTTAAGGAGGGTAGACTGTAATACCCGGGAATTTTGCAACATAAAATAAATAAATAAATAAATAAAATAAGTAAATAAATAAAAATAAATAAAATAAATAAATAGATAAATAAACAATAAACGAAACAATAAAAATAAATAAATGAATAAACATAATACATAGATAAGGAAATGGGAAATGGAGTTTAATTCCCAATACCCGTAAGGCCAAAGATGGAATTAATCAAATAAATTGTACAAGTATACCCGACACTAACGGACTCGAGAATTCGAGGCCAATATTAAATCTAGACCCGAGTAAGAATTAAGATAGGAACTAGGAACCCGAAAATATCCCGGAAATCCGAATCCGAGAACATAGAGGGATAGAAGTCCGAAAGAGAGGAGGAAATGGTCGACGGATCGCACGACCCGCCCGGACCGAAGTCCAGGCGTGGGCCGTGTGGTGTCCGCGCGGTGATTGGCTATCCGGCGCGCCGAGACCGCGCCACTTGACAGATTCGCCGGTTGCGAGATTCACTCGCCCGAATCCGGATTTTCCGACTTCGGTTAAACTCCTTTCGGCTCAAGACTCACCAAGGCCGACCTTGGACGTCCTTAGGTCGTGCCTATCTATAAATAACACCTTTTGGCAGCCCCGAACACTTTTCAAAACCCTACAACTCTCTATACGTTCAAAAACCCTAATCCCGGAGTCGTCGGAGGCACGAAAGCAAGGCGAGGACTGCTTTGGACTGTTTTGGATGAAAATCGGGAGATCTCCAACGTTGTGGTAAGTTTGGATCCGATCGTTTCTTTACAATCTTGATTTGAAAACGAATCCTAACGTAATCTTTTTCCTTTCGACACCACGAATCGGATCTAGAACGAAGAACCCGACGAACGGAGAAGATAAACGGTGGACTGGAAGCCACGTCTCCGAATCGACGATCCCGAACACCCAAAGATCTGTAAGTTAATCTTACTATGGTTTTGGGAGAATTTAAAATATACTTGATCTAACGATTTAAACCAAGAACGTAAAATCTATCCAAAACGAAATCTTTAATGGCGCAGCGTTCTTGCTTGATTCTTCCGAATCCTTAGACCTGTTCAAACGAGAAAACTTAAAACACGAAAAACATTTCTGAGACGCAGATCTAAGTACTGTAAAAATTTCATGATTTTTTGTTATGATTTGATATCCGAAATCGATCTCAAACCGAACTGCTTTGAAATTGGATCTTGAAATCTGGACAGAACATAGGTCCGAACTTGTAGACGTTTTTGACATTAGATCTAGACCGATTCAG
This sequence comes from Hygrophila difformis, assembly GCA_030278955.1. Taxonomy (NCBI): domain Eukaryota; kingdom Viridiplantae; phylum Streptophyta; class Magnoliopsida; order Lamiales; family Acanthaceae; genus Hygrophila; species Hygrophila difformis. Next base: position 52,024,013 of record JAOANR010000003.1, read on the forward strand.
AGCTTTAGCTGAACATGAAAGTTGTAGATATATGCCTTAGATATCTCTCTGTAAAATTTCATCAAATTTGGAGTTATTTTGCTATGGTAGATCTTGAAATCTTGAAACTGGTGTTAAAATTTTCGGACAGATTATCTTCCTGTTATATATTGACGTTTTTCACTTACTTCCGTACCTCGGATCGGAAAACTTAAAACATGAAACTTGTTCATCTACGTGTTTCCGAGTCACTAGTCAAATTTCAGAATTTTTGGATTTAAACTCGATTTTTAATAAATTTTGAAGTAAACTGTGATTGACCGAGTCAAATCTTGAGTTCTTGATGAAACGGTGAAACTAGCCTTTAAGGTTTGAACGAGTAGAAAACTCTTTGAAATAAATACATGAAATCTGAAATTTAGGAAATCTCCTTTACAAACTTGATCTTTTAAAATTAAGGGGTGAGTGCTCTGCCGGGTGCCCTCCTAACGATTCACTTCGTGCCTTTATGGACGATGGTGACCCGCGCGAAATTTTGAGATATGTTGCCAAAGCGGCATGAGATATATGGCCTACACTCTCGTGAATATCCATATGGGTTTCCCGAGGCTCCGGAGTTGTACTGGGTATGGCAGATATGGCTGCGGCCGCCGGCTTCCGGCTAGGCTTGACGAGATTGCGATGCAATCGTGAAATACTTGAAATACTAAATCTTGGGAGTAATGGGGATAGTTAAATATTTATTTTTTGTCCCTTTTAAATTGTTAAATGCTTTATTTAAATTAATTATGGCTTTTATTTAAATTATGCTGAATGTATTATTGATTAGTGCCATGAATTAATTATGCAAATTGATTATATAATTAAATTAAATTATTTATGATTTATTATCATGCTTTTATTTAAATATTAATTAATGGCTTTGAAACCCCACGATCATGTATGTATTAGCAAGTTGTGCTGACCAAACCATTTATCTCATTTTTCTTACAGAGTATGTGGAATGAGCATGAGCACGTATGTGCATGGGGGAATATTTTGGGAAACTTTATATTTTAATTTTTGCATTAGACTATAGTATGAACGGGCCTGTTGAACCCGTGTTTTGGCCATGTTGGCCCTATTTACATTTTCCGCTGCAATACTTATACTGAGATACTATTATTCCGCTTCATTGCAATATTTATTTTGAGTTTATATTGAATGGGATACTTGAATGGTTTTACATGTTTTAAATACTGTAATACCTAGCCTTGCATCTCTTTAGTGAGCTCGGAGAAACCGTGTTTTGCTAGAGAGGTGTGGCGGTGACATCCGGACCTGGGTGACCAAAAACCGGGGTGTTACAAGGTTGAAGTTGTTCCCCAGAAAGCTGAAATCCAAATGGGAAGGGCCATATGAGGTGTTGGAGGTATTCGAGAACGGTGCAGTCAGGATCCGAACTGAAAAAGGGAGACTGGTGGTAAATGGACAACGTTTGAAGGAATACATAGGACACTTCGATTCGGAGAAAGAGAGCCAAGCGGTGGCAGACCCGGCTTATACTCAATAAAAACAGCATTGAAATTATAAAAATTTCATTCTATGTATTTATGGAATATTTTAATTCAAAACAGAAAATATCCAAAAATCAATTAAACATTTAGAGTACTAAGACTCTAAATGTGAGGATGTTGATAATTGGAGAAAATCTAACATAGTTAATTCACATGTCTTGCAGAAACACCGGAACCAACAAAAAGAAGAAGCAGAAAAACGAATCAGAAAACCAGGTTCCCGGTTGGATTAATTCCATGAGTTTAAGAAATAATTCCGGAAAATTAAAGCACTTTAAATCCTGGAAATTTTTTGCAAATGAATGGAACTGATCCAACCTATTTTATGTAATTAGTATCTTTAGTAGTCCAGCCCGTTTATCAAAAATGTTTTGGACTAAAGATTTCTCAGGTCCAAAACAAATAAAAGTAACTGAGGCCCAATTCCATCTGCTCGGGCCCAGTCCACCTCAAAATTTTGAAAAATTCTAAAAATCAGAGAGTTGACGGATTTCCGCCCTCAATTACGACGTGGTCCTTAACTACGACGCTAATATAGCGTCGTAGTGAATGGATTGCGCCGTAATGCCCCCTTATCTCACTCCCGACCTACGACGTTGTACTTGACCTACGACGCTATGTGAGCGTCGTACCAATAGTATAACGTCGTAGTCGACCTTTTCCCCCTACTTCATCTACGATGCTGAACTCACCCTACGACGCTAGTGTAGCGTCGTAGGACAAGTATAGCGTCGTAGTAACAATTCTTCTCGCCTATAAATACCCTTCACTCTTCTTCTTCCCCATTTTCACTCTCCACACTCCCAGCTCCAAACCCCTTTTCTTACGAACGAACGCAAAGTTCTTTCCAACATTTTCCACCCAAATCCAAGGGGAAACTATGGCCAGATTTTTTCGAGCTTTCCTGAATCTGGGACCACCGCCCCCATCCAAAGGTAGAAGACCAGAGTAAGAGCTTTTCTTCCCCCTTCCATTCTTGAGCTACCCTCATAACCCCCTCTGTATGCGATTTTGTTGGACATTTTGTGTCTTATGTTTGTAAATAGCTTGTGAATAGCTTAAATGTTGCTTTGTGTTGCTTACTGTTTACTTATTTTGGCCTTGAATTATTTCGGTTTTTTTTTTTTTTGGGGGGGGGGGGTGATTTTGAGTTTCTTATGGCACCCCTGTTTTGGCCGAGCATGACCAGGAAGTGGTAATTTGAGTTTTTGCTACTGTTTAAAGATAGGAATGTTTGAATCTTGTTGAGCATTTTGTTTATGAAACCTAACAGGAACTTGGGTAACAGCAGTTAGGGTTTGAAAGGTGTTTGAAATCACCATTGTTGGTATTTCTGAGCTATGTGAGAACCAACAGGCACTCTTCTGTTAAATTGTGGTAGACCTATTAATTTTTTTAAGCCTGTTCTTCTTAATATGTGAAAACCTTGAAGTGTAAAAATTCTTTCTTTAAAGATCTTGAAATTTTGAAACCTGAAACTGAAAAAGTAAATCGATGAACACTGGGGTGTTTAAGAACATCATGATGTTATTGGTTTTCTAATTCAAGTTCAGTGATGGGAATGCTGTGTAATTCTTGTTGATAGCATGATTTGTTTTTAGTTCTTTAATCTTGATGTTTGATGCTTGAATGAGCATAGGGTATTATGTTTTTCAAATTGAAATAATGCATGCTATTGTTAATCATGCAAGGCATTTATTGATGTCTGTGTTTTTCTATTTTTATGTCCATTTTGATGTTTATTTTGGGAGTGTAAAAAGGTTATGCTTGTCTATTTTGGGAAACCTGTGTAAGCAACCAAAACTGTGCACTCCACCTTTTCAAAGAGACATTTCAGAAAAGACAAAATAGTAGGTAGGTTCTTTCTTTTTAAGATTGACCAACCTGTTTTTGTTCCCAATGGAACATAAAACTAGTGTAATAAAATAGCAGTCCTTTCTTCTCATGTGGACTGCTATCATTTACAAAAATCCAAAATTGGGACCGCAAAATCCCATCCTTTTATTAAATAAAAATAGTCTACTTATTTCAAAAATTAAAAATTGGTTTCTCCTTATTTAACTTGGACTGTCCACTTCCCATTCCAAACAGTCCAAGTCGAGCAGTTCCGAGTCGCCACGTCTCCATTTGCACATTCCTCAATTCGCATTCCATTCCACTCCATTCCATAGCACATTCAACAATCACCTCGGGATTGTTTATAAATTGAGAAAAATCAAATTTTTTTAGTCCAATGGCTCATTTAAAATATACAGGGGCCCAATGACCCCTGTCTCTTCTTAATAACTCTTGATTTTAATAAAACTCTCACAAAATTGCAAAAAGAAAAATTTACCTATACTTTATATTAAAACATCAAGTTGAGAATTTAATAACCTCACATCTAGAGCAAGGCTCTAAATGTGAGGATGTTGGTTTTCACTTTGAATATCCCTTGTGAAAATTATAAAAATTGGATTCAATACTTCCTACCTTTTTAGGGGCAACATCTTCCCAATTCCGAATCAAGCACATGAAGGAACCCAACTGCTGGACCTGCCGGTGGAGCTTCTAGGAGAAATCCTCTCCCGAATAGGAGAGGATGACATCAAGAAAGTATTCACGGTCAAGGAAACATGCAAAAAGCTTAGGGACGCAGGAAATCTCACCATCGTCTACAAGCGATGCGAGCTGGAGACCACCACTGTGAAGGTGTGGCAACAAGGTATCCGGAGGCAAAAGGAGGAACTCCTGCAGACATGCGCAGAAGCAGGAAACTTCAACCTTCAGATCGTACCAGCCCTGCAAGCATACGCAGGAAGGGATGAGGAGAGAGCTTGCGAGCTGCTAAGAATAGGGATAGAAGACAACCATAAAGCATCAATGTTCGCGCGGGGACTAACGTTGTTAAGCAAGCTGGAAGAGAGCCAAGTTCTTCTAGGGATAAAGATGATAAAAGAAATGGCAACCGACAGATCAACCCTGGTCTACGTGGTCACCAACACCTTCACATTGCTGGCGAATAGCCAGGACACCCCTGGTTTGTTTGGAAACCAGGAAGAACGGGTCTACTACCCAAGGAGGTGAGCAAATCTGGAAGAACTGGACGGCTGGTGCTTACTCTGTGACTTAACAAACTTTGTCTACTGGTGCAGAATCTTCTTCCACTAGGAGAGGAGGAATGGAGGAAGAATGAACCTTTAAATGCTTTATTTTATTCAAGCTTCAGTGTAAACATCATGTAAGGGAATTCTTCATCTTTGTGCATGTTCGTATTAGCTGCATAAGAATCTCTTATAATTGATGTATTTAACTGCTTTCCAAAATAGTACTTCATTTCTGAGGTCCAAACAATTTTATTCTAGAAAAGATGCACTGACAGTCCAAGATGAATAAGTGACTGTCAGGCCAAAAATATGTTGTTAACATACTTTTGTATGTTAACAGTGCCTCTTTTACTGCTTTAAATTAAATAACCAGCAAAGCATGCATAAACCTGCTCTAAATTCACATGATTGAATTTAGGCTTGTGATTAAATTTTGAAACTTTTAAATTGGGATAATATAATTGAAAACACGCATGAAATAAATTCCTAAGGTTTTGAGCTATAAAAATTTAATGATGCGATCATCTTGTTGGGTAATAAATATTCATGTTGAAAATTTTGATTGAATAAATTGTTAGGATTAAGCTTTGATTAAATTTGAGAATACTATATGACATGAATCAATCCAACCTTGCGAGATTTGAGCCATGAGTCACTTTTACTCATTTATTCTCTTTGATGTGTGAATCGATTTGATTAAAAGAAACTAGAACTTGCGATTGGGACCGATTCAAGACCATGACATGTTCCAAAAATCGAGCATATGATCGAGGCACCTAGAAAAACCCAAATTTTTGGCCTTCGTTTGAAATCCAAACCAAAAATATTTTCCCTTTAGGATCAACCACTTTGAGCCTTGAAGCCCTCTATATTATTCTTAGCCTTACAAAAAGACCAAAAATATCAAACCCAAGTGTGCAAGATTGAATTTTATCAAGGCATTACGATTTATGATCATCAAATTCATCAATCGGTATTCAAAAATCCGATCAAAAAAGAGAGAAAAAAAAAGAAGTCGAGTTTCAATCGACAGAAATAAATTGCAAATGACAAAGCAAGTTAGACATAGTCTAATGTCATGCAATAGAAAAGCAAAGGAAAGAAATAATGATGATCATAAATTTTTAATAAATAATGCCATGTTATGATAGTATTAATTTTTGCCACTTCGTAGCCCAATAATTTCTTTCCATACCAAATGTTACAACCGTATGCCCCATTACAACGTAAGACCTCGGGATCTCGATTTGAGGAAATGAGCCGGTGGCGAGTTGGTCTAATTGCAAGCATATGGGATAATTTAATTAAATTTGATTTTGAGCGTTCATGACTAAACCCCATTGAGAGTGAGTGAACTTTCCGATTCTCTTATATGTGAGGCTCTGTTTCGTTGAATATGTTCATGTCATGCCTTAATTCTAATTTTTAATCTTTGCATATTTCGAACATGATATTCATGAAGGGTTAACAACAATGTTTGATTTGTAGGCCCGATTTAGTGAGCAAGTATCATTTCATAAACACTGCAATCAAGGGAATTTAACACTTGTAGTTTTTAGTTGTCTTATCCCAATCCAAAAAGAGTGTAATTTATGAAGCCACGAAAATGAATTGAATATGCAGAGTCCGTGTTCCAAGGAACATTGACTCTGACTGCTCGGGGACGATCAGTATTAAATGTGATGATGTTGATAATGGCCAGAAATGTCCATTATTTTCAATCCATTTCCGTGTCTGAAATGGGCATTTGATCGTATTCCGGTCTTATATTAAATAAGAAAGCAGTTGAATTGGACTGATTTATGCATAAGTGTAAAAATATTGAGCTGGTATGAAAAATGCGTAAATATGTAATTTTATTACACATTTATGTTAGAAAAATCCAAAAACATGAGAAAAAGAAAAGAAAAAAAAAAGGAAATAAAAAGATGGGAAAAGAAATGGAAAAACCCACAAAAAGCCGAATTTTTTAGGAAATTACGACGCTACACTCAACTATGACGCCAAGCATGTATAGCGTCGTAGCCGAGTATAGCGTCGTAGACAGAAATGGAGGCAGGACCCTGAAGGAAGAACTACGACGCTAAGCCAGCATCGCGTCGTACTCAAGTGTAGCGACGTAGCAGAGGATAGCGTCGTAGACTGTCCATTTAGAGACAAATAGTGTTCTCGGAGTGGAAGGCTACGACGCAATACCTATTGCGTCATAGTAAGGATAGCGACGAAGTCATGCATAGCATCGTACCACGTCTCAGAATTCAAATTCAAGGGCCTAGGGGCCTATGGGCCTAGGGTTTCTCGCCTATTTAAGGACAGGTTGACTCCAATGACCAGTCACTTCACAACATTCCATTCCTTGGAGGCAACTCAAGTTCTTGAGAGGTGTGTAGATAGGGTAGTTAGTTAGGGTTTATTTTTTTTGTATTATTTATGTTTATGCATTGTGCTTCATTTTTGTTCACTGTTAGCTATAAGTTAGTGTTAGTTTATTGTTCTTAGACCTTAGTTAGCCACCATTTTCCTTTTTACAGTTTTGTTAAACTCTTATTTAGGTTTGAAATACCCAAATGATGGGTATTGTCAAACCATTTGATATAAAATAGGAAGTTAAGCATCGATGAGTCCCAAAAATATGAAATGGAAATGATTCCATGGATTTCCTTGCTTTGTTTTTGTTCTAATGACCATTTGGTCATTTGATTTTCTTTTGCAAATGTGGGTTTTCTGTTTTGTTCTTCATTTTTTTGGGTTCTTATGCATGTTTTTATGGTTGTAAACCCTCATTTGGGTTTGTGGTTCATGGGTGTATGTTTTTAGCTTATTTACCATGATTTATTACATTTTGGCTTACTGTTCTTACCTTATTTCGATACTGTTCTAGCATTGATGAACCATGAATCTGAAAATAGGGCTTGCAATCACATAGATTGCAATACCCGACCAACACTTATGTTCTGGGGTAGCTACGACCCTAACCGCCCTACGACGCTATCCTAGGATAGCGCCGTAGGTGAAGGTTTAACGTCGTAGTAGCTTCAGACTTAAGTAAAACTTTGCCCTACGGCGCTAAGACCTACGACGCTATCTTAGTATAGCGTCGTAATTGTTGTCTAAGGTCGTAGGACCCAAAAATACTTCAATTTTCGCAGAAACCCACCTACGACGCTATACCCACGACGCTGTCCTAGGATAGCGTCGTAATTTAGTGCATAGCGTCGTACCCCCCAAATTTATCAACTCTTCTGAAAATTCCACCTACGACGCTACACCAATGACGCTGTTCTAGGATAGCGTCGTAATTTAGTGTATAGCGTCGTAGTCCCTTACTTTTTTACAAACCATCTTTTCTCACTACGACGCTATGACCTACGACGTAAAACATGCTTAACGTCGTAGGACACGCTTAGCGTCGTAGTCCCCCAATTCTAAACTGCCATGCACGACGCCAACACTACGACGTAACACATTGTATAGCGTCGTAATTATGTTAGCGTTGTACATAAACCCTTAACTCCAAGATTCTTCATCTCTTTCACCAACCTATGACGACGCTGTCCTCACGAAGCTATCCTAGGATAGCATCGTAATATCTGTCTAGCATCGTAATTGGCAATTTTTGCATATTTTCCATTTCTCCACCCTCTTAACTAATAAATTGAACCCTGAAGTCAGTAATTAAAGATCATGATTAGCAATGATTAAGATCATTGATTACCTTGATCAAAGGATCTTTGTTCAAATTCTCTCTAAAATATTTTTCTATAAACATTACCTGGTGCCTTAAGTAGATAATCCAGACTGTAATTAATTATGGTATGAAGGATCATTTAAGTCATTAATCATGGATTAGTTCCATAACCTTGCATGAGAAACCAATGTCTTTCATGCAAGGCAGCCTCTTGCAATTTTCTTTTTGTCTTTCTCGTGGTGTGTGAATGAACAGTAAAAGATATCACAGAATAATGTCGGCGAACGGTCCCTTCACCGGGAAATGAAGTAGCATGTAGTCTGTATATTGATTGCTGTTTGTTATTTTGCATGGTTTGGACAATAATTGACGAGGTCAAGCGAGCGGTCCCTTCACCGGGAAATGAAGTAGCCACTTGGTTAATTACTGTCCAAATACAGTTTTATTTTCCTTGTCTTAATTTCCAAACCCAAATTCTAATCTAAAAAGTGAGTTAGTTAAGATCTGTCAATCTTGGCTGACGAGCAGTGTGGAGAAGAAACATGTAGGTTTTTATCTGAATTCGCAGACAGTAGAAACCCAACTGGTAGCAACACTGCCATTATAAGGTTTCTGCTGTCTAAATTCATTCCATCTGAATGACCGGGAAATTGGATAGCAGATGTTTGCAGTCCACCCGATTATTCTGCCACCTTCTTCAGCCTCACGGCCGCTTCATATCTGTGTTCCACATTCTGTCTAGACCCACCACTATATTTTGGGTCAGCTTATTTTACACTTCCATATAACTTTATGCATGATATTATTATGTAAATATTGTGGTCTATAATATTTTGGGATCCTTCCCTTGGATAATAGAAGTCTAGATTTGAACAGATATTGTGTATTAAATTTCCAACAAAAATTCATTTATAAAATCCGGATCTAAGTAAATGATAAATTCTCCAGTTATGTCTAGTTCATACTCTGTCAATGGTTAAACTTTGGGAGATTAGAAGCAGAATCAGCGATTAGGTCTTGTCTAGACTGAAAGGGTCTGTGTTCTTATTGAGAGTCTAGTACCTGTTTAGGGAATGGTTTTCACATTTATTATTTTCCAAAATTGCTATGTGTTGGGAATTTAGTCTTAACTGTCACACCGAGATGGGATCCACTTGGATTCAAATACAGTGTGATAGATAATTCTAGAGGAACAATACGTAGGCCTTGGTTATTTTCTAAGATAGGGTTGAGTTCCTCTCAACTGCCAAAGCCTATTTTTGAGTCCTGAGTGAGTGCATCCGGAACGAACTAATTTATTGGTTCGTTTCATTAGTTTGTATCTCATGATCACCCAAAAGGAAGTGAACACTGCAAGCGGTTCACCGAGATCCGGGAATTCTTGATCCACATCCGGTCATCCTGACTGGAGGCTTTCCTTTAATACCAGTACGAAGCTTTTGAAACTTCCTAGTGATAGGATTTTAAATGCTTTTTTTACCGCTTTCTTTTAAATGCTTTTATAGAGGTCGCTCGGGTGTGTCGTTAGATCTTCTAACTGCTACTAGGATTGAGAGTTAAGGGATAGTTCAGGCTTATTCTTAGACTTTGGGTGTGACATGGGGGAATGATAGCAGTACTTGGCACTTCAACTAATGATCTGTCAGGTGTTGCTTGTCCACCATAGATGAAATAGCATACCCTTGCCGGGGCAGTTATGAATCTGTGGTATCTTAGAATTTGTGGTCTTAAGAACATGTAAACTCTTATTGTAAGTACCTGTCTGTAAAAAGGGAACATAGTACTGAGAGCATGAGAACTAGCTATCTGACAGGATTATCCCAAACAAAGATCTGTGTATAAAAATGGAAGTTTAAATATGCTTTATCTAAATCTTGTCCAATCTTTATTCTTTTCTCCCTGTCCTTTCTGTCATCATTATGATTCAGCTTCATAGCCAGTATAGCGTAGATTTACAGTCTTCTTAGCATATCTTTTATTGCCTTCCTAAGCTAATTTTATCTACCTTCTAGATTTAATTTTTATGTGCTTTGTAGATTAGATTTACTGCTTTTATAGATTAGATTAAATTCAGTCATGTAGTTGTTAGTTCAACTTCAAAACTGATTTGAGCAATACGAGTGGAAAATTAGTAAAACGACATGGGACCTGCTCCTATCGCACATCCTCCAGTGAACGATCCGGTCTTACTATAAATTACTGCAATTTTTGACACCGTGCGCTTTCGGGCCACAGTTTCCTACATGAGTATATAAAAACGTGACAACCTATAAATATATCCCTAATCCCAACTCCACCTTCATAATTGGCTTCATTAAATAAAGATCAAACCGGGATTATATTCTTTTCAGAAAATACTCATATAGTGGGAAATTGTCAAAAGTTTCACATTGATAACCATTTTTAAGAGCATCCCATGCCTCTTTTGCTTTGCTAGCCGCTGAAATTTGAGATGAGAAAATTGCATCATCCACAGCCTGTTGAATGAGAAACAGAGCCTTGGCATCCTTCTTCTTTATATCCTTGAGGGCTTCAGCAATTCTCCCTTGTTCGGTGTACCCTGTGTCAACCAGATCCCACAGATCTTGAGAGATAAAAAGGGTCTTCATTTTGGCACTCCAAATTTCGTAGTTGTTGCCCTGAAAGATAGGAATGGAGGATTGTGAGAGATTGACTCCATGTGTGCCGTTAGACATGGCTCTGATACCAGATGTTAAAAATAATAACAAGGGAAGAATGATTGAATAACTGGTTGGGAGATATAATCGAGCAGATTAAGTGCATATCAAAGTTGAGAAGGAAATATTGCATCTTTATTAATGGATAGACCCAAATACATGTACAAACCATTAGACACAATTTACACTGGATAGACACGATCCCAAACATCTAACTGCATTTTCCAACTGAAATGGAATATTACTACCGAAATCGAATTGTACATCCAGAATAGGCCTAAGAAGACATGATCCGTACAACACCATTAGACACATCAATTGACAAATAACTGCTACATAGAAAACTACCGAAGAGACACTAACTTTAGAATATTTGAATTATATCTAACATGAAGTAGAAGAGTCGTGATCATAACGGCAAGGACAGGATGTGGCATAATGGCCGTCAAGACGAAAAGTTTGGCAACGAGGGCGATAGGAGGAACGTCCATTAGCACGATGACGAGAAGTACCAGAACCACGACCACTTGAATTACGACCGTCAATGCCACGACCACCATTGGCGCCACCATTGCCAGCACTACGACCACCCCCAGAAGAGGCAGACCGATGGGCATAATGACTTAATGAGCAATGGGAGCAGGAGAAGAGGGAACTATTATCGAATTCATAAATAATTCAAAGTTTTGGGCACAAGAAACAAGATCAGAGAAAGTTGGCAAAGGGCAAATAGTCATCTGGGCAGCCCCAAATCCAGTAAAGTCAGGCCCTAAGCCACTTAAGAACCAATGAAATTTGTCCAAATCATCAATCGAACAACCCATTGCAGCGAGTTGATCGCATAGCCCCTTGAATTGTTTCACAAAATCACGAACATAAGAGGAACTGCATTTGAGCTGAAGGAGTTGATCACAGAGACCAATTTCACGTTGTTTGGAATGAAACAAAAGGGATTTTGGCCTTGGAGGAGTGGAAGAACCTGACTGCGACTGCGCCAGAGGAGATAATAGGAGGAGGAGAGACATATAGTAAGGAGGTGAACAAGAGTGGAGAAGGGAGAGGGTCAACGGTGTCGGCCATGGAGGAAAATATGGTGGGGAAAGAGAGGATCTATCTGTCTTGTTAGTCTGATACCATGCACGCCACAAAATCAAGTATTATATCCACTAGTAAATAGAGTACCAGTACCCAAGTATAAACCAAATCTATTTGAAAGATACAACAGATGATATATAGTTATACTAAATTATAGCCTAGGCAGGATTTTCGCTAACAATCAAAAGGAGCTGGTAAGGTTTGATGAAATGTAAAATTCAATCATAAGGTAAGTTGGATCCACATATTATTTAGAATTAGAAAGCAAGTACAAAAAATTGCATCACGAATTGAATATGTGGGAATCAAGCAAACATTGTGGATCTATATCGTCTAATATAATTGTGTTGCCGCTTCCTTCATAGCCACGATGAAAGCCAAGTAACATATAGAATCTCCAACACTGTGGTGACCAAAATGATTATATCCTCCTTACTAAAAGAATCATGATGATTGGGCATCGGCCCTGGGGACATCGCATTATGAACACTGTCGTCATCGTGATTCCATTGGGCTACTTGGATTATTGTACAATGTGTGTGGAATAACAGCTTTATCTATGGATCTTTCACGTTCGATAATCAAGAATTGCTCATCTACACAATAAATATCTAGAAACAAAGGTAGACAGACAATAATGATCCTATTTCGCAAATCCCTCACCATTTTTTATGTAGCCAATGACCAAGAAATACACAATTTACTAGGGTTATAATTGTTAGGACCCCAGCACATACAAGATGCACTCTTTATGCAGTGTTCAAAGAATGAGTTCAATCTAACACAGTGAACATCCAAATCAAACAAACGAGAGTTAAATAATTAACATGCACAGCGGAATCAAAGAGAGCAATTAACAACCATAAAGAGTAAATGAGACACAAAGGGTTGTTGACCCAGTTCGGCCTTCGGCCTACATCTGGGGGATACCAATCCAGGAGGGTATTTTACTAAGTGTTTCAACCATGGTGTACAACCGCACACATAAGTAAGATACGGACAATGCTTTCACTCCAATCTTCCAAGAGGTTGGTTGGTTGATCAGGAACCTTCCCAGTTTCTGACTACGTATCTCCACCTATGGCAACCCCTCAAAGCTTCCCACTTTGAGTTCCCCTTAAAGAAGCCTGTGACGCACTTCCTTCGGTTGAGACGAATAAGATCTTAGGTGGTCAGCTTCACACGATGCCTCGGACTTCTTCCTTTAAATGAACGGCGAATCACTTCAAGGATGATTAACACAGTTTAGCACAATCGTGTCTAAGGCACTCTGATTCAGCAGCAATAGATCGAATCGATGAACAGGGGGCTGCGAATCAGGCAATGTTTCTTCTTGCGATGAAAGCTTGGAGTTCTTAAGAGTATTTTAAGAAAATAATCGTTGTAACTCTATCTCCAATCTTCAAAAACCCCTTACTTAAACCAAGGATCCCACAGACAGATTTGAATAAATTTTCCAATTAGGAAAATAGCCGTTGGGATTTGATGTGGTTTAAAGTACCAGCTCTATTCCTGAAATGGAAGAGATTATCCTGCAAGAGACATATTAGTATACCTACTCCTATTTCAGAAAAGAGCCGTTGGGCTTACAGGTGGCTCGAGTTCTTCAGTCTTCTTCCCATAGCATTGGCAGACACAGGATACACTAGAAGACGTTCTATAGCCTAAGTTCAATCATCGGTTTTGAACTTCCAACAAAACACATGGCTCAACAATCTCCCCCTTTTTGACAGGATGTGAGCCAGTAATTACAAATGATAAACCGATGATGAACATAAACAAGAGAGACAATGAAGAACATCCTAAGAGATATTTCCCAGAAGATAAAATGCTCTTTACACAAGATGGATCAAAAGATAACCTAGAGCTTGTACACATAAAAGGCAGGGGAAATATTCATTTTAATAACCAGCCCAAAAACAACAAGTTCAACATAGTACATCCAGTCATAAACATTAACAAAACAAACAGCACTGTCCAGCAGTCCACAAACAGTAAAACAAGATAAAATATCCAGGAAGTCAGAAATATTAAAGAGATAGACTTAGAAAGATTTTACCAATCATTCAGGAGTTCATCTTGGTTTGAAAATTTGCTACTCCCCATCTGGATCAGCTTCTTGGCAAAAATCAGTCAGACTCCTCCCCATCGCCAGAATCCGCATCACCTTCATTTGCATCTCCATCACCAGACACATTTGCATCTCTAGCTTCTTAATCATCCTCAGACCAGTAGTCCGACAGAAGGGCAAGAGCTTGATCGATCTTGTTTTCTTCTTGCTGAATGATGGCTCTTAGTTCATTGAACCTTTCCAGTGCGTGAGTCAGAATCTCTTTTGCTCTAGTCAAGGCACTCTGGTTACTCAATGTGCCATCTGTACCGTGAATTTCAGGGACTTTGGTCTGCAATTTCTGAGAGATGACAAATTCATAGATGCGTTCCTTTGGAGAACTCTTATCACCACCAATTTTCAGTGATTTCAGGAATAATTGGATAAGGGCTGGATAAGGAAGTAAAGTCTTGTGATCAGCAGCAAGAGACTCAGCAATGCTGGTTATCTGAGTCAGCACCAGTTGACCATAGTTGATAAGAATCTTCTTGTCAATCGCATAGGTCAAATGGCACATCTCACGAGTGACCAATGAGTGGTTCCCACTAGGCATCACATTTGATGCACATAATTTGTACAGCGTGTAGAAATTCTGGGTGAGGAACTTTGGTTGGACTCCTTTTCCTGGCATCTTCCTCACTTTGGTCTTGGACACAGCATGAGCAACCTTGTTACTGTCAAATGAGACTCCTTATTCCAGAATACCATCGAATTCAACCTCAGGCATTTCCAGCAGGGAATTGATTTTGGAGGCAGTGATCTCATATAGTACTCCCCTGGTGAAGTTCTTGTTGTACCATAAGGTTCCAGGATTGACCACATCCTTTCTCAGATTGGCATAGAAGTGCATGACAAGCTCAGGCTGGTAACTCTAAACTAGAGTGGCCCATCCTAACAGACCTCTTTCCTCAGGGTATTTGGTCCATCCTAAATGTTTAAACTTACTCCCACAGTATGTATGTTCCTGACGGAATTTCTTCTTGGCTAGCACATTGGAGTAGTAAGATTCACTGGATTGATAATAAAACAGTTCAGAGTGTGCTAGCGCAACATCAAGAACTTCAATCTTCTTGGATTTGGAGGAGGACTGTCCTTTGATATCCAGTTTAGACTTTTTCCTGATCTCAGGGTTCTCCTCAGCATCTCGAACACGTTTGCCCTTACTGGAAGATTGAGTTGATTGGGTCACAACTTTTGTCACTGGAGGAGCAACTTCAGTGGTTGCCTCTTCTTCGAACTCTGCAGAACTGTCTTCCTCACCAGTTGGTTCATTGTCAACATTGAACTCGCTGTCTGAATCCGTTTCCTTGTGAACTTTGGGAATTGGTACTGGAGCAACTTTTGATCCTATAGCAGCAGGTTGTTCAGGTTCATCCGCACTAGATCCTTCTTCTTCATTATCTTCTTCTGATTTTTCACCAGACTCATCTTCACTAGATTCCTCTTGTTCTTCCTCAACTGTCTCCAACACCTTCTGTGGCTTCACAACTTGTTTCTGTTGATCCCCTAAAGAGGCAGAAGGTTCTTCCACTGCAATTGAACCTTGTGATGGTTCAGATTGCCTTGTTTAATCTGTCTGAGATGGTGGGGAAGTGACTAGGTTCGTCTGAGGCAATGGGTCCACCACTTCGTCAGATTTGCCAGGAGATTTCTTCGACTTCTTGGTCTTTGAAGATACAGTAGTGGTTTTAACAACAGTTGACACAGAAGCCTTTGGATGAGAGGGAGGCTCAAATACAAGCTTGATAATGTTCAGAGGCACGACATCAATGACATCTCCATGAGAAGAGGATCCTTTGGCTTTTGGACCAGGCTTTGAGGCTTTCTTAGCAGCAGGAGCACTAGGTTTTGCCTTGGAGACTTCCTGAATAGGAAAAGCAGGCTTCGGGGACTCGGCACCTTTCTTCTTCATGAGAGACATAGTGATAGGGGCCAACTCAGATAAACAAGTTTCCTCGTCATGTTCTTTGTTGCCAGTAGAAGTAGTGTCTTGAGGCGTAGATGATCATGAAACAGGGGCATCAGTAGAAACGGAAGATTTCTTGGCTTTCTTAGTACCTTTCTTAGAGGATTTCTGCACAGGACTTGAAGCGGTAGCAGCAGCAGCCAAGGTGTTGAGGTTTCCAGGAGAATCCATAACGATTGTAGTCTGAGTGGATGCAATTTCATCTCCTTTAGTAACAGAGACTCCTGGAGCGGCTGTGGAGGTAACCGGCTGAGTAGTGGGGCTCGTGGCCACGTTGATAGAGACGGTTGGCTCCCCCTGAACTGCTACACCAGCATTTTGTAGTTCACTTCGGATGTCCAATGGGTCTGAGACACCTTGGGTCGAAACAGTTGGAGTGGTCGATTTAGTGGCTTCTGTCTTCTTCTGAGAAGCGGGAACCCCCTTTTTTGACTTAGGGTTCCGAAGTGCGGGAGGTTTCCTCTGCCCTGGACTTGAATCTTTTAATCCTCGAGTTTGAACCATCTTCGTGCACTCAGAAAAGCTCAACACAAACACATAACAAGAATTCTCAAAGAAAAATGATAAAGGTTAGACGGGAACGACGATACAACTACTCAGAGAAAAATAAGAAAGCCGAATGAAAATAAAAAAATGACTCACTTATACTGTCAAATCCTTCCCGCCAGAGGAATCTAGCGTCATCATTACAGTGAGCAGGCTATTTGGGGCACTGGACTGATTCACTATAGAAACCTTTAATGGGCTTTTTCATGGGGCACAGTTAATCTCCCCCTAAAAATGATAATCCTGCAACCAAAACATATTAGAAAAATAAATTGACAAAGATTTGAGTTAAGAGAATTAACCAAGTACACCATGGGGAGATCTTCTCGACATCATTCAGACAATGTTGCAAATGCCAAGATCCCTCCTGAGTGATTCAGATCGATCACTATTGAGAGCCTTGGTAAAAATATCCGCATGTTGAAGGTCAGTTCGAACATGTTGAATGGACACCACTTTGTCTTCAACGAGTACCTTGATGTAGTGGTGTCTGATGTCAATATGTTTGGTTCGGCTATGCTGCACTGGATTTTTGGCGATGTTAATGGCACTCATAGTCTCTCAGCATTTGCCTCATCCAAAGAAGTTGAGCACAGCAGCTCCCAGCAGCTAGGTATTCAGCCTCTCCAGTGGACAATGAGATTGAACTCTAATTCTTGCTATACCAGCTTATTAGGTTAGTCCCCACATAGAAGCATCCACCTGTAGTGCTCTTCCTATCGTCAACACACCCAGCCCAATGAGTATCGCTGTAGCCTTTGAGTTGAAGACTTGAGTCCTTGGAATACCAAATTCCCAAGTTGGTCGTACCAGAGATATATTTGATGATTCTTTTAGCTGCATGAAGGTGAGAGTCCTTGGGGTTTGCCTGGTATCTCGCACACACACCAACTGCAAAGCTTATATCAGGTCGATTGGCTGCAAGGTAGAGTAGACTCCCAATGATGCTTCGATATAGCTTCGAGTCAACACTCATAGCAGTGGTATCTTGACTGATCTTGTCATTGGTCTCAATGGGAGTTCTGACAGGTTTACTTGACTCCATACCAAACTTTTTCACAAGCTCTTAGGCATGTTTAGCTTGATTCATGAAAATACCTTCTTTTTTTTGGGTGATCTGAAGTCCATGGAAGTATGTATGTTCCCCTACAAGACTCATCTCAAACTCACTGCTCATGATCTTGATGAACTTATCCTCGAGGATGTGAGAGGTCGACCAAAACACTATGTCATCAACATAGATTTGAGCTACAATAAATCCTTTTGATTCTTTCTTGATGAACATAGTCTGATCAGTAATTCCTCTCTCATAACCATGCTCTAGCAGATAGCTTGACAGTCTCTCATACCATGCTCTAGGAGCTTGTTTGAGTCCATAAAGAGCATTGTTAAGTTTGTAGACATAGTCTGGATGGTGTGGATCCTCAAACCCCTTCGGTTGTTCAACATAAGCTTCTTCTTTTAGCCAACCATTTAGGAAAGCACTCTTCACATTCATTTGGTATAATTTGAATTCAAATGAACATGCAACAGCAATTAAGAGTCTGACAGCTTCCAATCTGACTACTGGGGCAAAAGTTTCACTAAAATCTACTCATTCCACCTATGTGTAACCCTGAGCCACGAGCCTAGCCTTGTTTCTGGTGATGTTGTCATTCTCATCTGATTTATTCTTGAAAATCCATTTGGTACCTATCACATTTACATTGGCTGGCCTTTCCACAAGATCTCATACTTCATTTTTGGAGAGTTGTTGAAGTTCTTCTTGCATAGCAGCAACCCAGTGTTCATCAGATAGAGCTTCTTCAACCTTGCTGGGTTCGATCCTGGAAGTAAAGCAATGTAGACATGCAAGCTCCTTGTAGTCAATCCTCTTTTTGGATCTGGTCCTTCTCCCTTCATTGATATCACCTATGATATCATCTTCATCGTGGTTCCTATGAACTTTCTTGACCGAAGGTTGACAGAACTGAGGGAGTTCAAGTCAGTTTATTGGACTGAACTCTGATCTGCCGTTTCTGAAGTTGATATGTCTGATGAATCAGAACTCAAGTTCACAGCTTCCTTATCAATATCATCAAGCATTGTCTCAGAGAGCAAGCTCGGTTTGTCCTCAATAACCACATTAGCTGATTCTGTCACTTTTCTGGGGGATGGAAGATATACTCTATAGGCTTTGCTGGTAGAGGAATACCCCATAAAGATCCCTTCATCACTTTTCTCTTGAAACTTACCCAAATGCTCCCTGTCATTAAGAACGAAACATTTGTTGCCAAAAATATGAAAGTAGGAGAGAGTGGTCTTCTGACCTGTCCAGAGTTCATAAGGAGTTTTCTGCACTTTGGATCTCAAATGGACACGGTGGATGACATGACAGGTTGTGTGAACAGCTTCAGCCCACAAATATTGAGGTACTCCTTTGGAGTTGAGCATGACCCTCGCCATTTCTTGAATGGTTCTGTTCTCTCTCCACAACACCATTTTGCTAAGGAGTGCGAGGGGCCGAGAACTCATGCTTGATCCCTGAGTTACTGCAAAACTCTTCAAATGCATGACTTTCAATCTCACCACCATGGTCGCTCCGGATCCTCTTAATCTTGCAATCTTTCTCGTTTGACACCTGATTGCACAACTCGATGAAGGCCTTGAGAGCTTCGCCCTTTTCCCTGAGAAATGATACCCAAGTATAGCGCGAAAAGTCATTAACACAAACCAAAACATAACTTTTACCTCCCAGGCTTTTCACATCAGTTGGTCCAAACAGGTCCATGTGAATCAGTTCGAGGCACTGGGTTGAACCACTTTGATCAATGGGTTTGTGGGATACTCTGTGCTGTTTGGTCTTCATGCAGTTATCACACATCTTCACATCAGATATTCTTAGTGAAGGCAGACCCTTAATGGCTCCAGCATGACTGAGTTTAATCAGGTCTTTGAAATTCAAGTGACCCAATCTTTCATGCCACAAAAGCGTTTGAAATGAACCTGCACCTTCAACAAGAAGACAAGATTGTGAAAGCATATAACAGTCATTGTTAGTAGACCTGTGACCTTTGATAATGCACTCATAGTTGGAGTTGAGCACTTCATAGCTATCTTCATCAAAGAGGAGCTTCAGTTTGTTGTCACATAGATGGCTAATGCTTATGAGGTTTGCACACAATCCTTCTACATGATAGACAGTCTTGAGGGCAAAGAATCCATCATCAGCAATAGAACCTTTGACCAACCACTTTTCCTTTCATTCCATCTCCAAAGATGACAAATCCTCCGTCAATTTCATGGTAGTTGGTCAGGAGCTCTTTTTTCCCTGTCATGTGTCTTGAGCATCCACTATCGAAATACCAGCAAGTTTTCTTCCCACTTTTAGAAGTAGAGTGAAATGCCATGCTACATAGTAGGTTGCATTTGATCCTCCATTCCTTCCTGGATACTTTTCTTTTGATTTCTTCACTAGGCCAGATCATAGGTCTCCCTGTGACAGCATCTCTAGCAAGTAATCGACATGATTCAGTCTTATGACCATAGGTCCTGCAATATGCACATTCCAGGGGCTCAATAGCTGGAGACCTCTTTGTGAATTTCTTGCTCTTGGTGTTCTTCCCAAGCTTTGTGGAATCATCCGAACTTTCTCCAGAAGTACCTGAACGGCTGCATCCTTCTTTAACAAAGATCCTTTGAGCTGAGGTGTTGCATTCTTTGACAAAGCCAATACCTCTCCTATCTCCATGAGCTTTAGCCGAAGACAGGATTTCCTCAAGGACATCTTTTCCTTTCTTCAGTCTGTTGGCCAAATCTTTAGACTTAGTGACTTTAGAAGTGAGTTCTTGAACTTGAGTAGATTGCTTGGTCACTAAATCTTCTAGCTCACTTTTGATGTCATTAAGGACTGTAACTTGCTCAATGAGAGCACCATTAACTATCTTCAAGTCAGCAAGTTGTTCAGACAGATCAATCACTTCTTGTTGAAAGTTGTCCTTCCGACTGGAGAGATTAGAGACTTGACTAGTTAGGTTGCAGTGGTAAGTTCAGTTACTTGAACTAACAAATCTCCACCCTGACACAGTAGTCCATGTTGCTAGGCTCCAACCGAGCAACCATGTACTCTAGTTCGTCTAATCTGATCTAAGCACTTCTAAGCTCTACTCTCTGAGCATAATACTCAGTTTGGATGTTGTTGAGATCTTGATAATACTTCCTCAGTTCTTTCCCTTGGACATAATAGTTGGCAATAAGCTCATCAAATTCCTCCCTCATATCAGAAAACTCTTTTATGGTCTGTCTGAGATGAATCAGTGCACCCTCCAGTTCTCCTACAGATTGTTGCAATCTTAGATTTGCCTCATCATATAAGTTGCTGAGAACTTCGATCCTGTGACTGTCATCCCTGTAGGAAGAAGAAGAAGCAGTATCATCAGTGGTAAAAGGAATGACATTGGAACAGGAATTACCATTGTTAGAATCAGATTCAGATTCTTCATCCCAAGGGCAAACAAGAGCAATTCCCACTTCATCTCCACTATCATTAGATCCTGATTCTTCATTATCACTGAGAGTGACATAGTATGACTTCTTGTGTTCAGAAGACTTGTGTTTGAGGTTGCGACAGTCTGCTCGAACATGTCCATAAACTTTGCACTTGAAACATTGAGGGCCTTTTGAATCTGAGGTTTCCCGATGAGTCTTCTTGATATATTTGTCTCCTTTCCTTCTCTCAGGTTTCTTGCTGGAGGAGCTCTCACCCTTTCTGTTTCCAAACTGCTTGGATCTCTTATCTCTAAGAATGCGAGCTACACGTTTGGAAAGTAAGGCCAGGTCCTCATCATCAGAATCAACAGAACTTGAATCTTCAGTAGGAGGTTCAGTCTGAGACTTGGATTCTGCCTTGAATGCCACAGATTTGCCAGTGAACTTCTTGTAGTGGTTCACCTCCCATGATTGTAGAATCCCCATCAGTTCATCAACCCCTATAGTTGCATAGTTGTCTTGAAGCTCTAGGGCTGCAATCTTGGCATTAAATCTTTCAGGTAGATTACCTACAATTTTAGTGACCATCTCCTGGGTGGAGTAGGTTTTACCAAGTTGTTGAGCTTGGTTGGTTAGGGTACGAACTCTACCAAAGAAACTATTAACAGACTCATTCTCATCCATACATAATTTATGAAAATGAGCATCAAGAGCAATGAGTTTAGAAGTTCTTACAGATGCAGAACCTTCATGAGAGTTTACCAGAATTTCCCATGCTTCGAAGGCAGTGGTACAGTTGGAGATAAGGAAATATTGATCATCAGTAACAGCACTAAAGAGAGCGTGCAAGGCTTTGGAGTTCATGTTTGACAGCGTTTTCTCCTTAGTACTCCACTCATTGATGTCTTTAGGCTTGGTGGTGCCCTCGACAGTTACACTTGGTGCTACATATTTAACTTTGACAGAGTTCCAGGCCAAGTCATCAATGGACATGAGGAAGGTTCGCATCTTATTCTTCCAGAATGCGAAGTTGGTTCCATCTAACAGGGGAGGCTGAGTATAGTTCCACCTTTGACACATCTTGTTGTTGGGATCTCTCTCTGAAGAGTCGAGCTCTGATACCACTTGTTAGGACCCCAGCACACACAAGATGTACTCTTTATGCAGTGTTCAAAGAATGAGTTCAATCTAACACAGTGAAATCTGGTTTATTTGATTTGGATGTTCACTGTGTTAATTGTGTTAGATTGAACTCATTCATTGAACACTGCATAAAGAGTACATCTTGTGTGCGCTGGGGTTCTAACAATTGGTATCAGAGCTACACTCTTCCGAGAGAGATCCAAACAACAAGATGAGTCAAAGGTGGAACTATACTCAGCCTCCCCTGTTAGATGGAACCAACTTCGCATTCTAGAAGAATAAGATGCGAACCTTCCTCATGTCCATTGATTACTTGGCCTGGAACTCTGTCAATGTTAAATATGTAGCACCAAGTGTAATTGTCGAGGGCACCACCAAGCCTAAAGACATCAATGAGTGGAGTACTAAGCAGAAAACGCTGTCAAACATGAACTCCAAAGCCTTTCACGCTCTCTTTAGTGCTATTACTGATGATCAATATTACCTTATCTCCAACTGTACCACTGCCTTCGAAGCATGGCAAATTCTGGTAAACTCTCATAAAGGTTCTGCATCTGTAAGAACTTCTAAACTCATTGCTCTTGATGCTCAATTTCATAAATTATGTATGGATGAGAATGAGTCTGTTAATAGTTTCTTTGGTAGAGTTCGTACCCTAACCAACCAAGCTCAACAACTTGGTAAAACCTACTCCACCCAGGAGATAGTCACTAAAATTGTAGGTAATCTACCTGAAAGATTTAATGCCAAGATTGCAGCCCTAGAGCTTCAAGACAACTATGCAACAATAGGGGTTGATGAACTGATGGGGATTCTACAATCATGGGAGGTGAACCGCTGCAAGAAGTTCACTGGCAAATCTGTGGCATTCAAGGCAGAATCCAAGTCTCAGACTGAACCTCCTACTGAAGATTCAAGTTCTGTTGATTCTGATGATGAGGACCTGGCCTTACTTTCCAAACGTGTAGCTCGTATTCTCAGAGATAAGAGATCCTAGCAATTTGGAAATAGAAAGGGTGAGAGCTCCTCCAGCAAGAAACCTGAGAGAAGGAAAGGAGACAAATATGTCAAGAAGACTCATCGGGAAACCTCAAATTCAAAAGGCCCTCAATGTTTCAAGTGCAAAGGTTATGGACATGTTCGAGCAAACTGTGGCAACCTCAAACACAAGTCTTCTGAGCACATGAAGTCAGACTATGCCACACTCAGTGATAATGAAGAATCAGGATCTAATGATAGTGGAGATGAAGTGGGAATTGCTCTTGTTTTCCCTTGGGATGAAGAATCTGAATTTGATTCTAACAATTGTAATTCCTCTTCCAATGTCATTCCTTTTACCACTGATGATACTGCTTCTTCTTCCTACAGGGATGACAGTCACAGGATCGAAGTTCTCAGCAACTTATATGATTAGGCAAATCTAAGATTGCAACAATCTGTAGGAGAACTGGATGGTGCACTGATTGATCTCAGACTGACCAGAAAACAGTTCTCTGATCTGAGGGAGGAATTTGATGAGCTTATTGCCAGCTATTATGTCCAAGGGAAAGAACTGAGGAAGTATTATCAAGATCTCAACAACAGAGAGTAGAGCTTAGAAGTGCTGAGATCAGAGAGACGGACTAGAGTACATGGTTGCTTGGTTGGAGCCTAGAAACATGGACTACTTTGTCAAGGTGGATGAGTTGTCAGTTCAAGTAACTGAGCTTAACACTGCAAATGGAGCCCTAACTTGTCAAGTCTCTAATTTCTCCAGTCAGAAGGACAACTTTCAACAAGAAGTGATTGATCTGTCTGAACAACTTGCTGACTTGAAAATAGTTAATGGTGCTCTCATTGAGCAAATTACAGTCCTTAATGACAACAAAAGTGAGCTAGAAGATTTAGTAATCAAGCTATCTACTTAAGCTCAAGAACTCACTTCTGAGGTCACTAAGTCTGAAGATTTGGCCAACAGACTGAACAAAGGAAAAGATGTCCTTGAGGAAATCCTGTCTTCTGCTAAAGCTCATGGAGATAGGAGAGGTATTGGCTTTGTCAAAGAATGCAGCACCTCAGCTGAAAGGATCTTTGTTAAAGAAGGATGCAACCGTTCAGGTACTTCTGGAGAAAGTTCGGATGATTCCACCAAGCCTGGGAAGAACAGAAAGAGCAAGAAATTCTCAAAGAGGTCTCCAGCTATTGAGCCCCTGGAATGTGCATATTGCAGGACCTATAGTCACAAGACTGAATTATGTCGATTACTTGATAGAGATGCTGTCTTAGGGAGACCTATGATCTGGCCCAGTGAAGAAATCAAAAGAAAAGTATCCAGGAAGGAATGGAGGATCAAATGCAACCTGCTATGCAGCATGGCATTTCACTCTACTTCTAAGAGTGGGAAGAAAACTTGCTGGTATTTTGATAGTGGATGCTCAAGACACATGACAGGGAACAAAGAGCTCCTGACCAACTACCATGAAATTGACGGAGGATTTGTCATCTTTGGGGATGGAACGAAAGGAAAAGTGGTTGATCAAGGTTCCATTGCTGATGATGGATTCTTTGCCCTCAAGACTGTCTATCATGTAGAAGGACTGTGTGCAAACCTCATAAGCATTAGCCATCTATGTGACAACAAACTAAAGGTCCTCTTTGATGAAGATAGTTGTGAAGGGCTCAACTCCAACTATGAGTGCTTATCAAAGGTCACAGGTCTAACAATGACTGTTATATGCTTTCACAATCTTGTCTTCTTGTTGAAGGTGCAGGTTCATTTCAAACACTTTTGTGGCATGAAAGATTGGGTCACTTGAATTTCAAAGACCTGATTAAACTCAGTCATGCTGGAGCCATTAAGGGTTTGCCTTCACTAAGAATATCTTATGTGAAGATGTGTGATAACTGCATGAAGACCAAACAACACAGAGTATCCCACAAACCCATTGATCAAAGTGGTTCAACCCAGTGCCTCGAAATGATTCACATGGACCTGTTTGGACCAACTGATGTGAAAAGCCTGGGAGGTAAAAGTTATGTTTTGGTTTGTGTTGATGACTTTTCGCGCTATACTTGGGTATCATTTCTCAGGGAAAAGGGCGAAGCTCTCAAGGCCTTCATCAAGTTGTGCAATCAGGTGTCAAACGAGAAAGATTGCAAGATTAAGAGGATCTGGAGCGACCATGGTGGTGAGATTGAAAGCCATGCATTTGAAGAGTTTTGCAGTAACTCAGGGATCAAGCATGAGTTCTCGGCCCTCGCACTCCTTAGCAAAATGGTGTTGTGGAAAGAGAACAGAACCATTCAAGAAATGGCGAGGGTCATGCTCAACTCCAAAGGAGTACCTCAATATTTGTGGGCTGAAGCTGTTCACACAACCTGTCATGTCATCAACCGTGTCCATTTGAGATCCAAAGTGCAGAAAACTCCTTATGAACTCTGGACGGTAAAAAGACCACTCTCTACTACTTTCATATTTTTGGCAACAAATGTTTCGTTCTTAATGACAGGGAGCATTTGGGTAAGTTTCAAGAGAAAAGTGATGAAGGGGTCTTTATGGGGTATTCCTCTACCAGCAAAGCCTATAGAGTATATCTTCCATCCTCCAGAAAAGTGATAGAATGAGCTAATGTGGTTATTGAGGACAAACCGAGCTTGCTCTCTGAGACAATGCCTGATGATATTGATAAGGAAGCTGTGAACTTGAGTTCTGATTCATCAGACATATCAACTTCAGAAAAGGCAGATCAGAGTTCAGTCCAATCAACTGAATTGAACTCCCCTCAGTCCTGTCAACCTTCGGTCAAGAAAGTTCATAGGAACCATGATGAAGATGATATCATAGGTGATATCAATGAAGGGAGAAGGACCAGAACCAAAAAGAGGATTGACTACAAAGAGCTTGCAGGTGTACATTGCTTTACTTCCAGGATCGAACCCAGCAAGGTTGAAGAAGCTCTATCTGATGAACACTGGGTTGCTGCTATGCAAGAAGAACTTCAACAATTCTCCAGAAATGAAGCATGGGATCTTGTGAAAAGGCCAGCCGATGTAAATGTGATAGGTACCAAATGGATTTTCAAGAATAAATCAGATGAGAATGGCAACATCACCAGAAACAAGGCTAGGCTCGTGGTTCAGGGTTACACATAGGTGGAATGAGTAGATTTTAGTGAAACTTTTGCCCCAGCAGTCAGATTGGAAGCTGTCAGACTCTTAATTGCTGTTGCATGTTCATTTGAATTCAAATTGTATCAAATGGATGTGACGAGTGGTTTCCTAAATGGCTGGCTAAAAGAAGAAGCTTATGTTGAACAACCGAAGGGGTTTGAGGATCCACACCATCCAGACTATGTCTACAAACTTAACAAGGCACTCTATGGACTCAAACAAGCTCCTAGAGCATGGTATGAGAGACTGTCAAGCTATCTGCGAGCAAGGTTATGAGAGAGGAAGTACTGATCAGACTATGTTCATCAAGAAAGAATCCAAAGGATTTATTGTAGCTCAAATCTATGTTGATGACATAGTGTTTGGGTCGACCTCTCACATCCTCAAGGATGAGTTCATCAAGATCATGAGCAGTGAGTTTGAGATGAGTCTTGTAGGGGAACATACATACTTCCATGGACTTCAGATCACCCAAAAAAAAAGAAGGTATTTTCGTGAATCAAGCTAAACATGCCTAAGAGCTTGTGAAGAAGTTTGGAATGGAGTCAAGTAAACATGTCAGAACTCCCATTGGGACTAATGACAAGACCAGTCAAGATACCACTGGTGTGAGTGTTGACTCGAAGCTATATCGAAGCATCATTGGGAGTCTACTCTACCTTGCAGCCAGTCGACCTAACATAAGCTATGCAGTTTGTGTGTGCGAGATACCTGGCGAACCCCAAGGAATCTCACCTTCATGCAGCTAAAAGAATCATCAAATATATCTCTGGTACGACCAACTTGGGAATTTGGTATTCCAAGGACTCAAGTCTGCAACTCACAGGCTACAGCGATGCTGATTGGGCTGGGTGTGTTGACGATAGGAAGAGCACTACAGGTGGATGCTTCTATGTGGGGACGAATCTAGTAAGCTGGTATAGCAAGAAGCAGAGTTCAATCTCATTGTCCACTGCAGAGGCTGAATACCTAGCTGCCGGGAGTTGTTGTGCTCAACTTCTTTGGATGAGGCAAATGCTGAGAGATTATGGTGTGGAGCAAAAGGAGTTGATTCTGATGTGTGATAATATGAGTGTCATTAACATCGCCAAAAATCCAGCGCAGCATAGCCGGACCAAACATATTGACATCAGACACCACTACATCAGGGAACTCGTTGAAGACAAAGTGGTGTCCATTCAACATGTTGGAACTGACCTTCAACATGCGGATATTTTCACCAAGGCTCTCAATAATAGTGATCGATTTGAATCACTCAGGAGGAATCTTGGCCTTTGCAACATTGTCTGAATGATGTCGAGTAGATCTCCCCATGGTGTACTTGGTTAATTCTCTAACTCAAATCTTTGTCAATTTATTTTTCTAATATGGCTGGGTTGTAGGATTATCATTTTTGGGGGGAGATTAATTGAGGCCAGTGAAAAGGCCCATTAAAGGTTTCTACAGTAAATCAGTCCAGCGGCCCAAATAGCCTACTCATTGTAATGATGACGCTAGATTCCTCTGGCGGGAAGGATTTGAAAGTATAAGGGAGTCATTTTTTATTTTCATTCGGCTTTCTTATTTTTCTCTGAGTAGCTGTATCGTCGTTCCCGGCTAACCTTTTTGAGAATTCTTGTTCTGTGCTTGTGTTGAGCTTTTCTGAGTGCAGGAAGATGGTTCAAACTCGAGGATCAAAAGATTCAAGTCCAGGGCAGAGGAAACCTCCTGCACCTCAGAACCCTAAGTCAAAAAAGGGGGTTCCCGCTTCTCAGAAGAAGACAGAAGCCACTAAATTGACCACTCTAACTGTTTCGACCCAAGGTGTCTCAGACCCATTGGACATCCGAAGTGAACTACAAAATGCTGGTGTAGCAGTTCAGTGGGAGCCAACCGTCTCTGTCAACGTGGCCACGAACCCCACTACTCAGCTTGTTACCTCCACAGCCGCTCCAGGAGTCTCTGTTACTAAAGGAGATGAAATTGCATCAACTCAAACTACAACCATTATGGATTCTCCTGGAAACCTCAACACCTTGGCTGCTGCTGCTACCGCTTCTAGTCCTGCTAAGAAATCCTCTAAGAAAGGTACTAGGAAAGTCAAGAAATCTTATGTTTCTACTAATGCTCCTGTTTCAGAATCATCTACGCCTCAAGACACTACCTCTACTTGTAACAAAGAACATGACGAGAAAGCTCGTTTATCTGAGTTGGCCCCTATCACTATGTCTCTCATGAAGAAGAAAGGTGTCAAGTCCCCGAAGCCTGCTTTTCCTATTCAGGAAGTCTCCAAGGCAAAACCTAGTGCTCCTGCTACTAAGAAGGCCTCTAAGCCTGGTCCAGAAGCCAAAGGATCCTCTTCTCATGAAGATGTCATTGCTGTCGTGCCTCTGAACGTTGTCAAGCCTGTATTTGAGCCTCCCTCTCAACCAAAGGCTTCTGAGTCAACTGCTGTTAAAACCACTACTGTATCTTAAAAGACCAAGAAGTCAAAGAAATCTCCTAGCAAATCTAACGAAGTGGTGGACCCAGTGCCTCAGACGAACCCAGTCACTTCCCCACCATCTCAGACAGATGAAACAAGGCAATCTGAACCATCACAAGGTTCCATTGAAGTGGAAGAACCTTCTGCCTCTTCAGGGGATCAACATAAACAAGTTGTGGAGCCACAAAATGTGTTGGAGATAGTTGAAGAAGAACAAGAGGAATCCAGTGAAGATGAGTCTGGAGAAGAATCAGAAGAAGATAATGAAGAAGAAGGATCTAGTGCGGATGAACCTGAACAACCTGCTGCTATAGGATCAAAAGTTGCTCCAGTACCAATTCCCAAAGTTCACAAGGAAAAGGATTCAGACAGCGAGTTCAATGTTGACAATGAACCAGCTGGTGAGGAAGACAGTTCTGCAGAGTCCGAAGAAGAGACAACCACTGAAGTTGCTCCTCCAGTGACAAAAGCTGTGACCCAACCAACTCAATCTTCCAGTAAGGGCAAACATGTTCCAGATACTGAGGAGAACCCTGAGATCAGGAAAAAGTCTAAACTAGATATCAAAGGACAGTCCTCCTCCAAATCCAAGAAGATTGAAGTTCTTGATGCTGCTCTAGCACACTCTGAACTGTTTTATTATCAATCCAGTGAATCTTACTACTCCAATGTGCTAGCCAAGAAGAAATTCCGTCAGGAACATGCATACTGTGGGAGTAAGTTTAAACTTTTGGGATGGACCAAATACCTTGAGGAAAGAGGTCTGTTAGGATGGGCCACTCTAGTTCAGAGTTACGAGCCTGAGCTTGTCATGCACTTCTATGCCAAATCTGAGAAAGGATGTGATCAATCCTGGAACTTTATGGTACAACAAGAACTTCACCAGGGGAGTACTATATGAGGTCACTGTCTCCAAAATCAATTCCCTACTGGAACTGCCTGAGGTTGCTCATGATGTGTCCAAGACCAAAATGACGAAGATGCCAGGAAAAGGAGTCCAGCCAAAGTTCCTCACCCAGAAGTTCTACATGCTTTACAAATTCTGTGCATCAAATGTGATGCCTACTGGGAACCACTTATTGGTCACTCGTGAGATGTGCCATTTGATCTATGCGATTGACAAGAAGATTCCTATCAACTATGGTCAACTGGTGCTGACTCAGATGACCAACATTACTGAGTCTCTTGCTGCTGATCACAAGACTCTACTTCCTTATCCAGCCCTTATCCAATTATTCCTGAAATCATTGAAAATTGGTGGTGACAAGAGTGCTCCAAAAGAACGCATCTATGAATTTGTCATCTCTCAAAATTTGCAGACCAAAGCCCCTGACATTCCCGGTGCAGATGGCACATTGAGTAACCAGAGTGCCTTGACTAGAGTAAAAGTGATCCTGACTCACGCACTGGAAAGGTTCAAAGGACTAAGAGCCATCATTCAGCAAGAAGAAAACAAGATCGATCAAGCTCTTGCCCTTCTGCCGGACGACTGGTCTGAGGATGATGAAGAAGCTGGAGATGCAAATGAGTCTGTTGATAGAGATGCAAATGAAGGTGACGCTGATTCTGGCGATGGGGAGGAGTCTGACTGATTTTTACCAAGAAGCTGATATGGAGGGGGAGTAGCAAATTTTCAAACCAAGATGAACTCCTGAATGATTGGTAAAATCTTTCTAACTCTATCTCTTTAATATTTCTGACTTCTTGGATATTTTATCATGTTTTACTATTTGTGGACTGCTGGACAATGCTATTTATTTTGTTTATGTTTATGACTGGATGTACTCTGTTGAACTGGTTGTTTTTGGGCTGGTTATTAAGATGAATATTTCCACTGCCTTTTATGTGTACAAGCTCTAGGTTATCTGTTAATCCATCTTGTGTAAAGAGCTTTTTATCTTCTGGGAAATATGTCTTAGGATGTTCTTCATTGTCTCTCTCGTTTATGTTGTTCATCATCAGTTTATCATTTGTAATTACTGGCTCACTTCCTGTCAAAAAGGGGGAGATTGTTGAGTCATGTGTTTTGTTGGAAGTTCAAAACCGATGATTGAACTTATGTAACACCCCGGTTTTTGGTCACCCAGGTCGGGATGTCACCGCCACACCTCCCTAGTAAGACACGGTTTCTCCGGCTTACTAAAGAGATGCAAGGCTAGGTATTTCAGTATTTAAAAGCTTTGAAAACATTTGCAAACAGCCCATACAAGATAATCTCGAAAATAATAATATCATAGCGCAGCGGAAAAAGTATTTAAGTATAATATTGCAGCGGAAATGTAAATACGACCAACATGGTCAAAATTCGGGCTAAACAGGCCCGTTTATTCTAATGTCTAATGCAAGAATAATAAAGTTTGCAAGAGTTATGGTTCCCCCATGCATGAATGTGCTCATGATCATTCCACATACTCTGTAAGGAAAAAGGAAAATAAAATGGTTTGGTCAGCACAACTTGCTGAGTAAGTTAACACATGCATGATCGTAGGGTTTAAAAACCATTAATTTAATATTTACATAAAAGCATGATAATATTCATAAATAATTTGAAATGAAGCCATAAGTAATTTAAATAAAGCATTTAATAATTTAAAGTACAACAATTAAAAGTATTTAACTATTCCCATTACTCCCAAGATAATATTTCAAGTATTTCACGATTGCATCGCAATCTCGTCAATTTAGCCGGAAACCGGCGGCCGCAGCCGTATCTGCCATACCCAGTACCACTCCGGAGCCTCGAGAAACCCATAAGGATATTCACGAGAGTGTAGACCATATATCTCATGCCGTTTTGGCAACATATCTCAAATTTTTCGCGCGGGGTCACCATCGTCCATATAGGCACGAAGTGAATTGTTAGAAGGGCACCCTGTAGAGCACTCACCCCCTAATTTTAACGATCATGTTCTTAAAGGGGATTTCCTAGTTTCCAGATTTTATATCATTATTTCAAAGAGTCTTCTACTCGTTTAAACCTTAAAGGCTAGTTTCACCGTTTCAACAAGATTTCAAAATTTGACTCGGTCAACCATAGTTTACTCTAAAATTCAGTAAAAATCAAGTTTAATTCCAAAAATTCTGAAATTTCACCAATGACTCAGAAACATCGAGATGAACAACTTTTCTGTTTTAACTTTTTCAATCCGAGATACTGAAATAGGTCAAATATATCAATTTTCGTCATAACCTAAATCTGTCCGAAATTCGTATACAGCAGTTCAAGATTATCAAGTTCTACCATAGCAAATCAACTCCAAATTTAATGAACTTTTACAGAGATCATCTTAAGACATTTATCTACAACTTTCATGTTCGGCCAAAGATCTAAATCGGTCTAGAACCTATGTCAAAAACGTGATCGAGATCGGACCTAAGTTTTGTCAAGAATTTCAAGATCCAATTTCAAGCAGTTCGGTTTCGGTTGGTTTTCACATATCAAATCATCTCTAAAAATTTTGAAAATTTTACAGTAGATAGATCTAAGCCTTAGAAACGTTTTTCGTGTTTAAGTTTTTCCGTTCGAAGTCATTTTAGGGTTCGGAAAAGTTCGTCAAAACTGTTGCGCCGGTAGAAAACATACATTGACAGATTTTCGCAAGATTCGATTAAGCTTTTAGGTTTCGTGCTTTAATTACTCCCAAAACCATGTAAGTATTAACTTACAGATTTGTAGATATCCGGGATCGTCTATTTCGAAGGCGTGGCTTCCAGTCCTCCGTCTATCCTCTCTGTTCGTCGGGTTCTACGTTCTAGATCCGATTTGGGGCGTATAAAGAAAAATTTAGAAGATTAGGATTCGTTTTCGAATCAAACGTAAGAGACGAATGGATTGGAACTTACCACGACGTCTATGAGACTCTGATTTTCGTCCAAATCAGTCTTGCCTTGGTCTCGTGCCTCCGACGACTCCAGAATTAGGGTTTTCGGACGTATAGAGAGTTGTAGGGTTTTGGAAAAGTATTTGGAACTTTTAAGAGGGCTTATTTATAGTTAAACAAGCCCTAGGGACGCCCAAGGTCTGCCCCTAGGAGTCTTGAGCCGAAAGTTGTTCAACCGAAGTCGGAAAATCCGGATTCGGGCGAGAAAATCTCGCACGGGCGAATCTGTCACATGGCGCGGTCGTGGCGCGCTCTTCCTCCTTCGACCGCGCGGCCACCGCGCGACACTTGTTTGGACTTCGGTCCGGGCAGGTCGTGCGATCTGTCGTGCATTTCCTCCTCTCTTTCGGATTTTTATCCCTCTATGCCCCCGTTTTCCGATTTCCGGGGTATCTTCGGGTTCCTACTTTCTCTCTAAATTTTTACTCGGGTCTAATTGGATGTTTGGACTCGAATCCTCGAGTTCATTGGTGTCGGGTTTCGGTGTACAATTTATTCATCCTTAATTAAATCTTTTTATTAAATTACATTCCTTTAATTCATTTTTAAGTTAAATCTCATTTCTCATTTCCTTATCTTTATTTATTTATTTATTTGCTGAATTTATTTATTTATGGTGTTTATGTTATTTATTGTTTATTTATTTAATTATTGTTTTATTTTATATTGGAAAATTCTCGGGTATTACAACTTAGGCTATAGAATGTCTTCTAGTGTATCATGTGTCTGCCTATGCTATGGGAGGAAGACTGAAGAACTCGAGCCACTTGTAAGCCCAACGGCTCTTTTCTGAAATGGGACTAGATATACTGACATGTCTCTTGCAGGATAATCTCTCCCATTTCAGGAATAGAGCTGGTACTCTAAACCACATCAAATCCCAACGGCTATTTCCCTAATTGGAAAACTTATTCAAATCTATCTGTGGGATCCTTGGTTTAAGTAAAGGGTTTTTGAAGATTGGAGATAGAGTTACAACGATTATTTTCTTAACGTTCGAAATACTCTCAAGAGCTCCAAGCTTTCTGTAATACCCGTGAATTTTGCAACATAAAACAAATTATTAAATAAATAAACAATAAATAAACAAATAATAAATAAATAAGTAACAAATAAATAAATAGTAAATAAATACACTAAATAAATAAAGAGAGAAAGAAATGAGAAATGATGTAACACCCCGATTTAATTAACCCATAATTAATTTAATTTAGTTATGGTTAATTAACAAAAGACTTGGTGTATGGATTATTTTGTAGGAAATGAAGATTTAAGTGGGGGAATAAGTGAGTTTAACTCACAAGATAATAAGAGTCAAGTGCTCAAACGGGTGCAATGTGGTCAAGACAAGTGGTGTAACTCTTTTAACCCGCATTCCGACCCGAACCGAGACCCGTGACCCGACCCGGATCCATTTTTGACTCTTCAAAATCTGAATTTGGGTGTTGGAAAACCCCATTTCATCATCATCATCACTCATTCCCGTCACCTCTCTTGAAGGAGATAAGGTTCTTCATTTTGGCTTGGAATTGGTGTTTTCTTCTTCAAATCAAGTTGGGGGATTGCTTATATAAGCTTTGGTAAGTATTTTCCTAGATTCTACACTTGATTTTGATGATGTTTGAGTGAGTTTTGGGGTGATGAAAGTTTGTGACGAAAATTGGGTGTTTGTAGAAATTCTTGCTTTTGGTGTTGAATTGAAGCTTGGATTCTTGTTTGGAAGCTGAATTAGTGTTGAAAGAAGCTAAGGTTAGTACTTGAGACCATTTTGGTGTTGATGATTTCAGTTTTTGAGCTTCAATTGGTGTCATGATGAAGAAATCATGTTCTTGGATGAAATTTTGATGATTTGGTTGATTTTTTTGTTATGTAGCTTGGTATTGGTGTTTGGACGAGTTGGGGAGCTGTATTGGAAGATTTTGGACCACCTCAATACCAGGCAAGGGTAGAGATAGGCCTAAATGGGGGCATAATCGGTGGAATGGCCGGAAATCGCCATTTCCACCGTTTCTGTTGTGTCGGCGCGCAGTTGGGACGCCCTTTAGCTAAACAGCGCGCGAGCAGCGCGCGATCGAATCGAACGTCACGACGAACGAGTCCCGCGCGGGGTTGGCGCGGTTTTTGTGTAAAAACCGCGCCGGGTGCGCGCCACCCCCCCTGCCCGCGCGGTTCGTTCGCTCGTCTTCCGGTTCTTCGTCCTTCGTGTTTCCTTAGTTCTTCTTATGCTTCTAGCATGCCATAACTATCATTATGCTCACAATCTTTGAACTTAGTTGCGATTAGCGGTGATCTACTATGCCTTAGTTAAGATCGAGTCTTGATTCGCTTCTATGACGATATGTGTTGATGCCGATATGTGGGACTTGGCACACCCCGGATTATACTTAACTCGAGATGAGTTGTTTATTTTGTCCTGATGCGTTGGTTTACGTATGGACATGTGATTAAATTGAATGTGAATATCTGTGATGATATGTTGAGACTGAAAAATAATGCCACGACGGTAGGACACGCTATGCTTTCGAGTCGGTATCCGCTGGGCATAGTGGGGTCTCTACCCAGAAGCATTTGGCTAGAAAGGGCTCATGACCCTTAGCCTGACCCGCTTGCCGTAAGCCACGATCTCAGCTGTTAGTGTCCGCGGCGGGGGCACTGTGGGTATGTCTCTCGACCATTAAGGGGAGTGGACCCTTATATGGGAGGGAATACCGACCATGGTACCTAGGTGCGCGCTAGGCATGCTTATGTGTTGCATTTAGGGTAGATAGACATTCTAGGTCATAACATTTCATCTCATCATCCATCATTCATCTTATTTGCAGTGGTTGAAGCACCGGTATGGGACGGTGTGATGTTTACTTATTTGCTCTGCTTAATTTTTATGTTATGCCTAATAAATGTTAAAAACGGAATATATCTCCCCATATATGTATAAATATACTTCTAGGGAATCAAGTTAATTCTTGTTTCCCCTTATGCCGATTCTTCTATTCTTGCTCAGTACCTTGTACTGACCCTTGCTATGTTTTCATGTATAGATATTCCCGGGGAGGACGCAGAGCCTGAGCACGATGTGGGGTTTGGGGATGAGTGATCTACCTAGAGATGCATTTGCATGTTGTGGACTTATGTGCTTGTCTTGAATAATATGCTATGACTTATTACCTAGTCTCGTACTGTTATGGTACGGATCGGTACACTATATTCTGTCTTGTGTTAAACTTTATATCTCTGACAGGTGAGATGAGACTGATTTGTCGACTGTTATGTCGCATAAATAAGGCTTGTAAGCCGGACGTCTGTTATGATGTGAGGTTTCTTTTCTGGATTTGTACTCTGATATTATGATTCATTGGCTTCCTGTTTACTTGGCTACGTGTTACTGATCTTAAATTGATTGGCCAACAGTTTAAGAGAGGTAACACGGCAGTGACGTCACAGAAATTTGGTTTTAAATTTTTGGGGCGTTACATTTGGTATCAGAGCCATGTCTGCTCGTATGTGCTTAGAATTCTAACACAAGCATCTGGTGAGATGTGTGGGGGAAAGCATATAGTGTAGGAATTGCATCTGGTTCTGCTTATATTCTTGTTAATTGCATTGTTTCTGGTTATCTGCGTCCCCTACAAGGGTGGATTGTGGTTTGTGAATCAAACCAGGATCAATCCTTGGGGATATTCCGGGAATTCTATACTTAATAATTATTGTTCGGTAGAGAATTATTCTTATTTATCGTATATTACTGAATATCTTGTTACGTTATGATTATAGGATGCCACCGCGTAGGGGTGGAGAGCCCAGGAAGAGGGGAAGGCCTCGTAGGAATCAGGGGCCAGCTATTGGGGGTCGTGGACAGTACCATGAGGATGGTGGACTTGGCGATGATCACGTGGAAAATGTTCCAATTGAGGAACCTGTAGGGGTGGAGGATGACTTGAACTATGAGGACGAACCAGTGCCGCCACCACCACCGCCACCTGTGCAGATGCCCATTGACCCTCAGTTTATGCAATATATGTTTCATGCTATGAATGGGATGTATCAGGGGCAGGCGAATCAACCTGCGCAACCACCACCCAGACCCGTGGATTACGTGCATCTAGCAAGGCATTATCAACCGCCGGTCTTTAGTGGAGGGGTAGACCCGGTTGCTCTGACTGATTGGATTTATCATTTGGAGGAGATCTTCGAGAATATAGACTGCCCAGAGGATTGGAAGGTCAGGGTGGGACGGCAGTATCTTACTGGACCAGCTCTCCATTGGTGGAGATCGTGCAAGAGTGAGCTTATGGCGAGACCCAACTTTTCATGGGAAGTTTTCTGTCATGCTTTGAGATCCCACTTTTTCACTACACAGATGATGAATGTTAAAAAGAGGGAATTTCTCAACCTAGAGCAAGCAGGAAATATGACAGTGTCTGAGTACTATGGTCATTTTGTGGAACTCATGTCATACGTACCAATGCTAGTTGCTGATGAGGAAGATAAGGTTTCGAGGTTTGTGGATGGATTGAAGGCTGAGATCCGGACTGGGTTTAACAACCAACACGCCTGCTTAGCTTCAGCATATGATCAGGCTTTATTTATTGAGAGAGCTCGCGCTGATGTGCAGCGCGTATGGGCCGCTCGTCGCAGGGATTCGGGGGGGGCGAGAAGACCCCAGCATAGACAGACGAGGCCGAGAAACGGT
Source organism: Hygrophila difformis (assembly GCA_030278955.1). NCBI lineage: Eukaryota > Viridiplantae > Streptophyta > Magnoliopsida > Lamiales > Acanthaceae > Hygrophila > Hygrophila difformis. Next base: position 52,061,511 of record JAOANR010000003.1, read on the forward strand.
GGAGAGACCTCTAGACCTCAGACTTATGCACAGCTACCGTATAGGAGCGGACCCCACTGCTGGAATTGCGGACAGTACGGACATGTGAGGTCACAGTGCCCACAGTTGGTAGGTCAAGTAGGAGGATCTACTTCAGGTGCGTCTGGTGGGAATGCGTCGAGTGGAAGAGGTGCAGACAGAGGTCGTGGACCACAGAGGGGCCGTGGGGGCCGCCTCAACGTGATTGAGCGGGCTGAGCTAGATGGGCGAGACGATGTCATGACTGGTAAGTTGTTCATTATTCAATTTCAATCTTGATCGACTTAACCATCTATAACAAGTACCAAGTAGTGCCTTATGTTATCAAATGCGTAGGTACTATACTAGTTGATAATGTGCCTGCTTATGCCTTATATGATTCTGGTGCATCATGCTCATTTATATCATCGGAATTCGTAACCAATAATGATATGGGACCACTGGAGGCTTATCAACTCCCTGTTACGCTACCTTCGGGAGACCTCATGCGAAGCCAGTGGATTAAACCCGATGCACAGATAATCATCAAAGAGCGAGAGTTCAGAGCGAATCTAGTGGTGCTAGATTTGGCCGATTTTGACGTAATTTTGGGAATGGATTGGCTATCTAAGTACCGAGCCAGATTAGACTGCGGGATACCAAGGATTTCCTTCACCAATGAAGAAGGTGAGCAAGTGATTTATTACCCTCCTAACATTCGAGTAGTATCTTCTGTCACTTTTGCAGCTTTAATTAGAAAAGGGTATCCGGTATACTTTTGTTCTGTGCGCGAGATGACGTCAGCACCCTCGAGTTCGACAATTACTCAAATTCCTATTGTCTCGGAGTTTCCAGATGTGTTCCCTGATGAGATACCCGGATTTCCGCCTGTTCGGGGGATAGACTTTGTCATTGACTTGGTACCGGGAGCGGCACCAGTTGCCAAGGCCCCTTACCGAATGGCTCCTGCCGAATTGAAGGAGTTGAAGGAACAGCTTAAGGATCTACTTGATAAAGGATACATTCAACCTAGCAGTTCACCTTGGGGAGCACCGGTAATCTTTGTCAAAAAGAAGGACGGAAGCTTACGGATGTGTATTGATTATCGGGGGCTCAATCAGATTACAGTCAAGAACCGTTACCCACTGCCGAGGATTGATGACCTATTTGACCAGCTGAAGGGTGCATCCACATTCTCTAAGATTGACTTGAGATCAGGATACCATCAGATTCGAGTGGCAGAGGGAGATCGTGAAAAGACAGCTTTTCGAACGCGGTATGGTCATTTCGAGTTCACAGTAATGCCGTTTGGGCTGACTAATGCCCCAGCAGTCTTTATGGACTTGATGCATCGCGTCTTTCAACCTTGGTTAGACGTTTGTGTGGTTGTCTTTATTGATGACATTTTGGTATACTCTTCCAGTGTAAAGACACACAAGGAACATCTCAGGACAGTGTTGCAGGTGCTTAGGGAGCACAAGTTATATGCCAAACTTTCGAAGTGTGAGTTTTGGTTGGATAAGGTGGCTTTCCTTGGACATATTGTGTCAGGCGAAGGAATTTCAGTAGACCCTGCGAAGGTCGAAGCGGTGTTGGAGTGGAATCCTCCAACTAAGGTCAGTGAGGTGCGTAGTTTCCTTGGATTGGTGGGATACTACAGGAGGTTCATTGAAGGGTTCGCTAGCATTGCTCGACCCTTGACTCAGTTATTGAGAAAGGATGTATTATTTCATTGGAGTGAGGACTGTCAGCAGGCTTTTGATCTATTGAAGAAGAAGGTGACAGAGGCTCCGGTCCTAGTGTTACCGGATGAATCGGGGGAATTTGAGGTATACACAGATGCATCTTATCGAGGACTTGGGTGTGTGCTTATGCAGTATGGCAAGGTGATTGCATATGCATCTAGGCAATTAAAGCCTCACGAGCTGAATTACCCGACTCACGACCTGGAAATGGCAGCGGTCGTGCATGCATTAAAAATTTGGAGGCATTATCTTTACGGCGCCAAGTGTCAAATCTACTCGGATCATAAGAACCTTAAATGTCTCTACACTGCAGATAAGATGAGCGGTAGGCAAAGAAGGTGGTTAGAGTTTTTGCAGGACTACGACACGAGTATTCAGTACATAGAAGGGAAAGCCAACCGGGTGGCTGATGCACTAAGTAGGAAAGGACATGTACTGAATTCAATTACTCTCCCTTGGAAGTTAAGGCAAGAGTTGGACAAGGAAGGTATTGTGGTTGTTCCTTACGACACGATAGCAAGATTGGATGCTATGACGGTGGTGCCATCATTACTCGAGGAGCTCAGACTAAGTCAAGCTGTGAGTCAAGAGATGATGCATTTGAAAGCTCAGATTCGTAAGGGTAAAGCGGAAGGCTTTGTGATTGATAGCAAGGATATGATCAAGATTGGGGACCGTTGGTGTGTGCCTCCGAAAGATCAGGCGCTGAAAGGAAAAATTATGGAGGAAGCACATTGCACACCTTACTCCGTACATCCGGGAGCAGTAAAGATGTACAAGGATTTGAGGCAAAACTATTGGTGGAAAGGCATGAAGAAGGAAGTGGCAGAATTTGTGTCTAGGTGTTCCACTTGCCAGAAGGTGAAAGCCGAGCACATGAGACCTTCAGGCTTATTACAACCTTTGGATGTTCCTACTTGGAAATGGGAATTCATTGCTATGGACTTTGTCACCGGGCTACCCAGGACACGAAGCAGTTTTGATACTATTTGGGTAGTTGTGGACCGACTAACCAAGAGTGCTGTGTTTATACCAATGAGATTGAACTGGAGCATGCAACAGTTGACTGGCGCTTACATCCAACATGTGGTTAGACGTTTTGGTATTCCTCGAGAAATCATTTCCGACAGAGATTCTAGATTCCTGTCAAGGTTCTGGAGGGAAGTGCAGACAGCCTTTGGGACACAGATCAGTATGAGTACGGCGTGGCACCCTCAGACTGATGGACAGACCGAAAGGACCATTAGAACCTTGGAGGATATGTTGAGGGCGTGTGTGATGGATTTTCAAGGATCGTGGGAGGAACATCTACCTTTGGTGGAGTTCTCCTACAACAATAGCTATCACGCGAGTATTCGTATGGCGCCTTTCGAGGCCTTATACGGAAGAAAGTGCAGGACACCCTTGTGTTGGAGTGATCCTTCAGAGCGAGTGGTGATGGGTCCTGAACTTATTGAACAGACCACGGAAGTGGTACGAGTGATCAGAGACAGAATGAAGGAAGCTCAGGATCGTCAAAAGAGTTATGCTGATTTGTCCAGGAGAGACATTGAATTCGAGGTTGGAGATTGGGTACTTTTGAGAGTGTCACCCATGAGGGGCGTGAGACGATTTGGGAAGAAAGGGAAACTGAGTCCCAGATTTATAGGCCCCTATGAGATTACTAAAAAGATTGGGAAGGTCGCTTACCGGTTAGAATTGCCAACTGAGGTGGGAAATGTGCACAACGTTTTCCACGTCTCTCAGTTGAGGAAGTTTATTTCGGATCCTAACAAAATTATACAACCGGAGGAGGTGGAGTTGGATGACAGCCTAGAATACGAAGAATACCCCGTGGCGATTCTAGACACTAAAGAAAAGATACTTCGCAATAAGGTGATCAAAATGGTGAAAGTACTTTGGTCGAGACATGGCGTAGAGGATGCTACTTGGGAGACAGAGGAAAGCATGGCGAGGCGTTATCCCGAATTGGACTTAATTCCAATTCAGTAAGGTAATGACCCTAATCCATACTTTGTCATTCGAGGACGAATGATCTTAAGGGGAGAGATTGTAACACCCCGATTTAATTAACCCATAATTAATTTAATTTAGTTATGGTTAATTAACAAAAGACTTGGTGTATGGATTATTTTGTAGGAAATGAAGATTTAAGTGGGGGAATAAGTGAGTTTAACTCACAAGATAATAAGAGTCAAGTGCTCAAACGGGTGCAATGTGGTCAAGACAAGTGGTGTAACTCTTTTAACCCGCATTCCGACCCGAACCGAGACCCGTGACCCGACCCGGATCCATTTTTGACTCTTCAAAATCTGAATTTGGGTGTTGGAAAACCCCATTTCATCATCATCATCACTCATTCCCGTCACCTCTCTTGAAGGAGATAAGGTTCTTCATTTTGGCTTGGAATTGGTGTTTTCTTCTTCAAATCAAGTTGGGGGATTGCTTATATAAGCTTTGGTAAGTATTTTCCTAGATTCTACACTTGATTTTGATGATGTTTGAGTGAGTTTTGGGGTGATGAAAGTTTGTGACGAAAATTGGGTGTTTGTAGAAATTCTTGCTTTTGGTGTTGAATTGAAGCTTGGATTCTTGTTTGGAAGCTGAATTAGTGTTGAAGGAAGCTAAGGTTAGTACTTGAGACCATTTTGGTGTTGATGATTTCAGTTTTTGAGCTTCAATTGGTGTCATGATGAAGAAATCATGTTCTTGGATGAAATTTTGATGATTTGGTTGATTTTCTTGTTATGTAGCTTGGTATTGGTGTTTGGACGAGTTGGGGAGCTGTATTGGAAGATTTTGGACCACCTCAATACCAGGCAAGGGTAGAGATAGGCCTAAATGGGGGCATAATCGGTGGAATGGCCGGAAATCGCCATTTCCACCGTTTCTGTTGTGTCGGCGCGCAGTTGGGACGCCCTTTAGCTAAACAGCGCGCGAGCAACGCGCGATCGAATCGAACGTCACGACGAACGAGTCCCGCGCGGGGTTGGCGCGGTTTTTGTGTAAAAACCGCGCCGGGTGCGCGCCACCCCCCCTGCCCGCGCGGTTCGTTCGCTCGTCTTCCGGTTCTTCGTCCTTCGTGTTTCCTTAGTTCTTCTTATGCTTCTAGCATGCCATAACTATCATTATGCTCACAATCTTTGAACTTAGTTGCGATTAGCGGTGATCTACTATGCCTTAGTTAAGATCGAGTCTTGATTCGCTTCTATGACGATATGTGTTGATGCCGATATGTGGGACTTGGCACACCCCGGATTATACTTAACTCGAGATGAGTTGTTTATTTTGTCCTGATGCGTTGGTTTACGTATGGACATGTGATTAAATTGAATGTGAATATCTGTGATGATATGTTGAGACTGAAAAATAATGCCACGACGGTAGGACACGCTATGCTTTCGAGTCGGTATCCGCTGGGCATAGTGGGGTCTCTACCCAGAAGCATTTGGCTAGAAAGGGCTCATGACCCTTAGCCTGACCCGCTTGCCGTAAGCCACGATCTCAGCTGTTAGTGTCCGCGGCGGGGGCACTGTGGGTATGTCTCTCGACCATTAAGGGGAGTGGACCCTTATATGGGAGGGAATACCGACCATGGTACCTAGGTGCGCGCTAGGCATGCTTATGTGTTGCATTTAGGGTAGATAGACATTCTAGGTCATAACATTTCATCTCATCATCCATCATTCATCTTATTTGCAGTGGTTGAAGCACCGGTATGGGACGGTGTGATGTTTACTTATTTGCTCTGCTTAATTTTTATGTTATGCCTAATAAATGTTAAAAACGGAATATATCTCCCCATATATGTATAAATATACTTCTAGGGAATCAAGTTAATTCTTGTTTCCCCTTATGCCGATTCTTCTATTCTTGCTCAGTACCTTGTACTGACCCTTGCTATGTTTTCATGTATAGATATTCCCGGGGAGGACGCAGAGCCTGAGCACGATGTGGGGTTTGGGGATGAGTGATCTACCTAGAGATGCATTTGCATGTTGTGGACTTATGTGCTTGTCTTGAATAATATGCTATGACTTATTACCTAGTCTCGTACTGTTATGGTACGGATCGGTACACTATATTCTGTCTTGTGTTAAACTTTATATCTCTGACAGGTGAGATGAGACTGATTTGTCGACTGTTATGTCGCATAAATAAGGCTTGTAAGCCGGACGTCTGTTATGATGTGAGGTTTCTTTTCTGGATTTGTACTCTGATATTATGATTCATTGGCTTCCTGTTTACTTGGCTACGTGTTACTGATCTTAAATTGATTGGCCAACAGTTTAAGAGAGGTAACACGGCAGTGACGTCACAGAAATTTGGTTTTAAATTTTTGGGGCGTTACAAATGAAGTTGAATCTAAAAAGGAAGCGGAGTTCCAATACACAAGACAATTTAATCGAATAAATTATACACCGAAACCCGACACCAATGAACTCGAGAATTCGAGTCCAAACATGCATTTAGACCCGAGTAAAAAATTAGAGAGGACATAGGAACCCGAAGATGGCCCGGAAATGGGAATCCGGGAGCATAGGGGGATATAAGTCCGAAAGAGAGGAGGAAATGCACGACGGATCGCACGACCCGCCCGGACCGAAGTTCAGGCGAGTGCCGCGCGGTGGCCGCGTGGTAAAGGGGGAAAGGGCACGCCACGACCGCGCCAACGGACAGATTCGCCGGTTGCGAGAATCATTCGCCCGAATCCGGATTTTCCGACTTCGGTTGAACACCTTTCGGCTCAAGACTCCCCAAGGCGAACCTTGGACGTCCCTAGGACGTGCCTATCTATAAATAACACCTCTTGGAAGCCCCGGACACTTTTCAAAACCCTACGATACTCTCTATACACAAAACCCTAGATCCGGAAGTCATCGGAGGCACCAAAACCAAGCCGGAGACTGTTTGGACGAATTTGGAAGTCTTCCAACATCGTGGTAAGTCTGATCCGTTCATCCATCTCGTTTTTAATTCAAAAATGAAACCCTAACTCTCTTCTTTTCTTCTCTACACCCCGAATCGGATCTAGAACGAAGAACCCGACGAATGGAGAGGATAAACGGTGGACTGGAAGCCACGCCTCCGAACTCGACGATCCCGGACGACTACGAATCTGTAAGTTGACACTTACATGATTTTGGGAGTAATTAAAACACGCAAAACTAAAAGCTTAATCGAAACTTTCGTAAATCTGTCAACATGTGATTTCTACCGGCGCAGCGAATTTGTCTAATTTTTCCGAACCCTTAAAAGTCTTCAAATGAAAAAACTTAAAACACGAAAAACGTTCCTAAGGCTTAGATCTATCTCTTGTAAAATTTTCAAAATTTTTCGTGATGATTTGGTACATGAAATCCACCCGAAACCGAACTGCTGAAACTTGAATCTTGAATTTCTTGACTGAACTTAGGTTTGAACTTGATGACGTTTTTGACATTATTTTTAAGCCGATTCAGATCTTTAGCCGAACATGAAAGTTGTAGACAAATGTCTTAAGAAGGTTTCTGTAAAATTTCATTAAGTTTGGAGTTGATTTGCTATAGTATATCTTGATAATCTTGAACTGCTGTACACGAAACTCGGACAGATTAACGTTTATTCGAAAATTGATGTTTTTGACCTGTTTTGATATTTCGGATTGAAAACGTTAAAACATGAAAGTTGTTCATCTCGATGTTTCAGAGTCAGTGGTAAATTTTCAGAATTTTTGGACTTAAATCGGATTTTAAATTAATTTTAGAGTAAACAGCGGTTTACCGGGTCAAATTTTGAAATCTTGTTGAAACGATGGAATTAGCCTTTAGGGTTGAAACGTGTTGAAATATTTTCTTAATAAATCTAGTGGAACCAGAATTTTCATAAATAAATCCCCTTACAAACTTGATAAATTAAAATTATTGGTGAGTGCTCTGCAGGGTGCCCCCTAACTGCTTCACTTCGTGCCTTTATGGACGATTTGTGACCCCGCGCGAAAATTTGAGATATGATATTGCCAAAACGGCATGAGATATATGGCCTACACTCTCTGAATATCCACATGGGTTTCCCGGGGCTCCGGAGTGGTACTGGGTATGGCAGATACGCCTGTGGCCGCCGGTTTCCGGCTAAACTTGTTGATATCGCGATGCAATCGTGAAACACTTAAAATTACTAAATCGGGGATGTAATGGGGAATTAAAATTGAATTGGATTATTTATAGTTGTCGTTTAAATTGTTAAATACTTTGTTTAAATTAATTATGGCTTTCATTTTTAAATTATGCTAAATGTATTGTTGTCACGTGCCATGAAATATTATGCAAATTGGTTAAATAATTAAATTGAATTATTTTTATGGTATTATCATGTTTTTATGTAAATATTAAATTAATGGCTTTTAAACTCTACGATCATGCATGTGTTAACTTACTCAGCAAGTTGTGCTGACCAAACCGCGTATTTTTCCTTTTTCCTTACAGAGTATGTGGAACAGACATGAGCACGTTCATGCATGGGGGGACTTATATTTTGCGAAACTTATTATTTTAAATTCTTGCATTAGACGATAGAATAAACGGGCCTGTTTAACCCGTGTTTTGACCATGTCGGTCTTATTTACATTTCCGCTGCAATATTATACTTAAATATTATTTCCGCTGCATTATGATATTATTATTTTCGAGACTATATTGTATGGGCTGTTTGCAAATATTTTAAATATTTTTAAATACTGAAATACCTAGCCTTGCATCTCTTTAGTAAGCCGGAGAAACCGTGTCTTACTAGAGAGGTGTGGCGGTGACATCCCGACCTGGGTGACCAAAAATCGGGGTGTTACACTTTCATCGCAAGAAAAAGCACTCCCTGATTCGCAACCCCCTGTTCATCGATTCGATCTATTGCTGTTGAATCAGAGTGCCTTGGACACGATTGTGCTAAACTGTGTTAATCATCCTTGAAGTGATTCGCCGTTCATTTAAAAGAAGAAGTCCGAGGCATCGTGTGAAGCTGACCACCTAAGATCTTATTCATCTCAACCGAAGGAAGTGCGTCACAGGCTTCTTGAAGGGGAACTGAAAGTGGGAAGCTTTGAGGGGTTGCCATAGGTGGAGATACCTAGTCAGAAACTGGGAAGGTTCCTGATCAACCAACCAACCTCTTGGAAGATTGGAGTGAAAGCATTGTTCGTATCTTACTTATGTGTGTGGTTGTACACCATGGTTGAAACACATAGTAAAATACCCTCCTGGATTGGTATCCCCCATATATAGGCCAAAGGCCGAACTGGGTCAACAACCTTTTATGTCTCATTTACTCTTTATGCTTGTTGATTGCTCTCTTTAATTCCACTGTGCATGTTAATTAGTTAACTCTGGTTTATTTGATTTGGATGTTCACTATGTTAGTTTGAACTCATTCATTGAACACTGCATAAGAGTACATCTTATGTGTGCTGGGGTCCTAACAGCCTCAAGCTCTGCCTGCCCCCCACTGTGAGACTAATGAATGTTAGGTTTTAGTTTGCATCTCTCAGTGTTATTGGTATTCTTGTGATTTTGTGGCATGTAGCTTCCTCTGTTTGTTGATTAACACTGGGTGCAAAAATTTCACGTGTCTGTTGCTTGATACTTAGTCTTATTTTGCTTGATATTGATCTGTGTATGGCCTGCTTGCACTGTGTTATTGGTATAAGTTTCTACTGTGTTTGTGTTGGTATTTTCTCTACGCTCGAACATTTTGAATGTTTGTTTGGGGTATGCATAATGTTGCCAGCACTGTAGCTGTTTTAAAAAAGGAAAGTGTCAGTTTTTAGAAAGCAAATCCCATGTCAGTTTTTAAATGTTACTCCACCAATGAAACAACCAAAAAAGAGGTAGAATAAAGTGTTGACTTTCTTTTATTTGGTTCCCAATGGAACACAAATGTGGTATTTAAGAGCAGTCTTTTGCAAAATACCAACTGCTATCATTTTTTTAAGAAAATCCAAAAAGCGGACCACGTGTTTTCGAGACTAAGTTTTTATTTAATTAAAAGGGCAAGCTTTTGTTAAAAATTAAACAAGGGTCCCAAGCAAATGAATGTGGCAATGCAGCTTCATTTTTTCTTCACTTTCCATCAATCCCATTCCAACCTTTTCATTCCAAACGTTTCCAGATTCCCTTCCTCCATTCACCGCATGATAATGGCCAGAAATGTCCATTATTTTCAATCCATTTCCGTGTCTGAAACGAACATTTGATCGCATTCCGGTCTTATTTAAAATAAGAAAGTAGTAGAATTAGACTGATTTATGCATATTTGTAAAAATAATAAGCTGGTGTGAAAAATGCATAAATATGTAATTTTATTACACATTTATGTTAGAAAAGTCCAAAACAGGAGAAAAAGAAAAGAAAAGAAAAAAAAGGAATGAAAAAGATGGAAAAAGAAAATGAAATTCCACAAAATGCAATTTTACAGATTTGTTACCAAGTCCCTATGACGCCAATGTTCCGTGTCATAAGGGAGGATTGCGTCATGAGCCAAGCTAGATTACGAACCCAGGAACCAGAACCTATGACGTCAAGCAAAGGCATGACGCCAATGCTCCGCGTCATGGAAGAAATGATCCGCGTCATGGGGGAAGTCGAGCCATGACCGAAACCAGAACCTTTGACGTCAAGCAAAAGCATGACGCCAATGCTCCGCGTCATGAACCGAGTCCGCGTCATGGGCTGCCAAGTTAGCAACATCCGTGTTTTCGAGCTGGAGCTCCATGACGCCAAAAATCCATGACGCCAACCTTCCGCGTCATTAGTAGCAGTTCCGCGTCATAAGGCGGTTGACGTCAAGCATGCTCCCGAGTCATGCCTAATGCATGATTCCACGTCAACAGGCCCATGGGCCTAGGGTTTTGTGCCTATAAATAGGGCATGATCCACAGGTGCCAAGGGACACACACACTTACTTGCTCTTGAAGACATTTTTGAGAAGGCATTCTCGTAGGTAGTTAGTTAGTATTTTTTTGTATTATTTAAATTCTATCTCAGTTTAGTGTTTATCTCTTGTTAGTTTCTTTTAATGTTAGCTTGGTTCTAGATTTAGGTAGCCATTGCCATAGTTTCTTCTTGTTTTAATTGTTATCTTTGATTTGGGGCTTGAAACACCCATTAATGATGTTATCAAACCCATTTATAAAAAAATGGGATTCAATCCTTTCTCATATCCCAAAAACATGAAGTGGATACTCTAATCCATGGATTTTACTTGCTTTCTTTTATTTTTGGACCATTTGGTCTTCATTTGCTTTCACTTTATTAATTGTTCCTTGAATGGTGGATTAATGTATGGATATGTGTTTAAAACATTAATATGGGCTGTGGGTGTGGTTGATGCTTGCTGGTTAGCATAGGTTTGTTTTTATTTCTATTTTATAGCATAGATGCACTTCTGATTTGTTTATTTCAGCATGATCGGACCATCTAGCCTAGAAAATGTTATGAATGGTATATTCTGCATTATTTTTACCATCTTGGTGCACTGGAAAATCTTTGACGCCAACCGCCCTATGACGCCAACCACGTTGGGGTCATAGGGCAGGTTTGATGTCAAGGCAACTCTGGCCAAAAATCATTTGCATCCTAAGGCATGTATGACGCCAACCACCCCTATGACGCCAACCACGTTGAGGTCATGGGTAGGTTTGGCGTCATGACATGTTTCTGGTCAAAAACATATGCATGCTGGAAGTGCTATGACGCCAACCACCTTTGACACCAACCAAGTTGAGGTCATAGGATGTGTTTGGCGTCATAAGTGCTCTTTGGCCAAAATGTTCCACGTCGTGGATGTTTCCCGTTATGGCCCCACGGGTCATGACGCAATTCCCATGATCCATGACATGGAATCCAAATTTTTGCATGTTACATTTATGTTCCTCATGACGCGGAACCCATGACGTGATCCTAGGATCACGTCACAATTTAGTGTTTCACGTCATGGTCCTCCCTATTTTCAGAAAAGTTTCTAAGGCATCCATGACGCCAAACCCTTCTTTGACGCCAACCTTTGGCGTCATTACTAAGGCTGTACGTCATGAATATCCTAATTCAACCTGCTTGACGCCAACCACATGACGCGATTCCAGGATCACGTCATGAGGTTGGTTGGCGTCATGCATAACCCTTTATTTCATCCAAAAACCCTATTTTTATCATTATTTCGTTAACCCACCATTATGTTGCATCATTCACGTCTTAACCCCACAGGTTAAGATGTAATATCCCAGATTGCAACATAAGGCGTTTTGCTGCCGAAATTTTGATTCTCCATTTTCTCATTTAAATGATTGAACCCTTAAATCAATAATTAAAGATCATGATTAGCAATGATTAAGGTCAATAATTATCATGATTAAAGGACCTTTGTTCAATCTTCATTAAAACATTTTTCTATAAAAAAACCTTAATGCCTTAAGCAGATAATCTGGACTGTAATTAATTATGGTGTGAAGGGTTATTTAAGTCATTAATTATGGATTGATTCCATAACCTTGTATGAGAAACCAGTGTCTGTCATACAAGGCACCTTCTTTCATTTTATTTATTTTATTTTTATTTTGTCTTTCTCTTGATTGTGTGAAACAACTAGTAAGGAATATATCAGACTAATGTTGGCGGGTATTCCCACACGGATAAACTAGCTCGTAGTTTGAGTATTAATTACTAGATGTTATTTTGCATGGTCTGGGTAGTGGTCGGTGGAAGCCTTGGCGGTTCGTCCATCCGTTATTATAATAGCTGCTCAGCTGACTCCTATCCAGATACAGTTTTTATTCTCTTTATCTTAATTTCCAAACCCAAATTCCAATCTGTAGTATAAGTTGGTTGATATTTGTCAATATTAGCTGATGAATACTGCAGAGATGAAGCATGTAGTTTTTTTTTATCTGAATTCGCAGACAGTAGGGACCCAACTGGTAGCGACACTGCCATTATAGGGTTTCTGCTGTCTAAATTCACTCCATCCGAGTAATTGGGAAACTAGATAGCAGATGTTTGCAATCCACCTGATTATTCTGCCACCACTTTCGGCCTCCCGGCCACTTCATATCTGTGTTCCACATTCTGTCTAAACCCACCTCTATATTTTGGGTGTATTAATTTTACATTTCCATATATCTTTATGCATGATATTATTATGTAATTAATGTGGTTTATAATATTTTGGGATTCTTCCCTTGGACAGTAGAAGTCTAGATTTAAACAGATATTGCATATTAAATTTCCAACAAAAATTCATTTCTAAAATCCAGATCTAAGTAAGGAATAAATTCTTCAGTTATGACTAGTTCATATTCTGTCAAGGGTTAAATTCTGGGGAATTAGAAGCAGAGTCAGCGATTAGGTCTCTCCTAGACTGAAAGGGTATGTGTCCTTATTGAGAGTCTAGTACCTGTTTAGGGAATGATTTTCAAATCTATTATTTTCCAAAATTGCTATGTGTTGGGAATTTAGTCTTAATTGTCACACCGAGATGGGATCCACTTGGATTCAAATACAGTGTGACAGATAATTCTGAAGGAACAATACACAGGCCTTGGTTATTTTCTAAGATAGGGTTGGGTTCCTTTCAACTGCTATCCTCTTCTGCCAAAGCCTAATCTTGAGTCCTGAGTGAGTGCATCCGGAACGAACTAATTTATTAGTTCGTTTCATTAGTTTGTAACTCATAACCACCCGGAAGGGAGTGAACACTGCGAGCGGTTCACCGAGATTCGGGAATTCTTGATCCACATCCGGTCATCATGACTGGGGGCTCTTCTTATACTACCAGGGTAACTCTTTCAAAACCTCCGAGTGATAGGATTTTAAATGCTTTCTTTACCGCTTTCTTTTAAATGCTTTCTTTAGAGGTCACTCGGTTGTATTGAGAGTAGTGGAACTGTTCTAGGTCTGAGAGTTAAGGGATAGTTCAGGCTTGTTTGTAAACTTTGGGTGTGACATAGGGGAATGATAGCAGTACTTGGCACTTCAACTAATGATTTGTCGGGTGTTGCTTGTCCACCACAGATGAAATAGCATACCCTGGCCGGGGCAGTTATGAATCTGTGGTATCTTAGAATCCGTGGTTTAAGAACATGTAAACTCATACTGCAAGTACCTGTCTGTTAAAAGGAACATAGTACTAAGAGCATGAGAACTAGCTATCTGACAGGATTATCCCAAACAAAGATCTGTGAATAAAAAAAATGGAAGTTTAATTATGCTTTATCTAAATCTTGTCCAATCTTTTCTCCCTGTCCATTCTGTCATCATTTTGAATCAGCTTCATAGCTAGTATAGCTTAGATTACAACTTTCCTTAGAATAATTTTATTGCTTCAAATAGGGTAGATTCACCTGCTTTCCTAGACCTAATTTTAATTGCTTTTTAGCTTAAACTTATCTGCACTCTAGAATAGAATTTTGCATGCTTTATAGAATAACTGTAATTGCTTTCATAGCCTAGTTTAAATTCAGTAAAGTAGTTGTTGGTCAACTTCTTAAATTGATTCGAGTAACCGAGTTGAAAATCTTGTAAAATGACGTGGGCCCTGCTTCTATCGCACATCCTCCAGTGAACGATCCGGACTTACCTACAAATTATTGCAATTTTTGACACCGTGCGCTTTCGGGCCACAGTTTCTTAAACACGAGTAATAAAAACGTGACAACCTATACATATATCCCTAATCCCAACTCCGTAATCATAAATTGATTTTCATTAAATAAAATCAAGACCGGGATTCTTTTTTTTTCAAAAATACTCGTGTGGAAATCTGTCAAAAGTTTCATGGCACCGTTGCCGGGGAGGATGCAACGCCATTTTATAAGAGAATTAAACTCCTGATTTACTCATAGCTAGTGTACATACTTTATTCAAAACAAAAATATCCCCGTCTAAAAAAAATCAGTCACACATTTTAGAGCAGTAAAGCTCTAAATGTGAGGTTGTTGATTTCTGAGAAATAATTCTCAACACCAGTTCTAACCTGGTGATGGTTGCAGGTACTGCCCTCATTGAAACGAAGCTGTACATGCAACGGAGAAAGGAAACACCACCTGAACATCCACTCAACCTCGAAATAGAAAGGGAAGCGAGACGAATCAGAGCCCTCACTAAGCAGAGGAAAGAACAGGAACGGAGGGAACGTGTAAGGCAATCTTCTTCCAGTACGAGCAGCGGAGTTTCAGATATGGCACAGATACCAGGCAACAATCCACCTATCATTCCCGATAATCCTGTCATTATTGACAATAACCCACCACCATTGCATGAAAACCGAGATGGAGATGGCGATGAGACGGATGACCCTCCATTGAATGAAATTCAAGGCGAGGGGAATCTGCCCAACATCGGTAATCAAAATCTCAACCCACAACCTCCCCAAAACCAATTCAATAACCCAATCAACCAGAACAATCCAAACAACCAGCATTTCCAGAATCCTCAGTACCAGAACCCTCAATTCAATCAGCATCAGAATCCTCCCAACCCAAATTCAATGACCCCATAAATTATTATCCGCATCAGAACTATTACCCACAGCACTATCAAGGAGGGCCGAGGAACAATCAACAGGCAACAGCTGCTGATTATATGCAGTCCATTCTGGAGCCATATTTGAACATTCCTGGACAAGCTCCATTCTTGGCCAGGAATTTCGAACTAAAGCCGGCACTCATCAATCTTGTTCAGAGCAATCAGTTTGTGGGGGCAAGTCATGAAGACCCGCATGACCATCTGCAGATCTTTTTGGCACTATGTGACACCATCAAGAATCATAATGTATCTGCTAACACTATTCGTTTGAGATTGTTTCCTTTCTCTTTGTCTAGTGGAGCCCGGACGTGGTACAAATCACTGCCAGTCAATCAGAAGTCCACATGGGAAGAAGTGATCAGAAACTTCTTGGCAAAATACTTCCCGGAATCCAAGGTGGACGAATGCCGATCCAAAATTGCAGAATTCAAAATGAAGCCAGACGAATCCCTGTATGACGCTAAGGAGCGGTTCTTCAACCTGTTAAGAAAATGTCCCAGCATGGTTTCCATGAGTGGGAGCAATTGAGGAAGTTTTACAGCGGCTTAACCCCATCCTGGAAATACATGCTTGTTGCTGCTGGTGGTCAACATTTGCTCCACATGCCAATGGATCAGGCCTGGGGCAAGATTGAAACAATGAGTGTAAACAGATCTGTTTTAACTGATGATGTTGATCCCCCTCCCCCACGTGGTTTATGTGCTGTAGGTACAGCAGGCGAGTCTGAATTAGACAAATTGAAAGATCAAGTGGCCGTGTTGGCCTTGAATCAAGAATCTGGGAGCTCTTCGTAAACCCAAAATGCTGAAATTGTCTGTGGATCATGCCAGGGTCCGCATCCTACTGAAGCTTGTCAACAAGTGACAAATGAGAGCTGCAACTACGCAGGTGGATTCCAGAACCGGCACCCTAACCTTTCATATTCCAACAACAACGCCTTGAATTCGCACCTGTTAACCCAGCCTCAACAGTTTAACCAACCCAGGCCCCAGCATTTCAACCCGAACTTTCAACCCCAGATTCTAGCTAGGCCACCCCAAAACCAAAATTTTCAAAACTTTCAGCAGCCACAGAATCAATTTGCCAACAATCAGAATGATAATGGCCAGAAATGACCATTATTTTCAATCCATTTCCGTGTCTGAAACGGGCATTTGATCGCATTCCGGTCTTATATTAAATAAGAAAGCAGTCGAATTGGACCGATTTATGCATAATTGTAAAAATATTGAGCTGGTATGAAAAATGCATGAATATGTAATTTTATTACATATTTATGTTAGAAAAATCCAAAAACATGAGAAAAAGAAAAGAAAAGAAAAGGATGCAAAAAGATGGGCAAAAGAATAAACAAGCCCATGAAGTACAAAAAGATGGGAAAGATAGAAAAGTCCACAAAAAGAATAACTTTGGCCCATCTGGCCCATTCAGCTCTGTCTGGGAACATCTGGTCGAGGAACATCTGGTCGAGGACCATGGTTCCGCGACACAGGAGAGACCCGCGACCCAGCATACAACATGAAGAAGAAGACCAGTCTGGGAACCTCAAGTCGAGGAACCCTGGTCGAGGACCATGGTTCCGCGACACGACCAAGCTCCGCGCCACCAACACCTTGGAGGCCAAGCCACACCCCAGTCGAGGAACCCCTGTCGCGGTCCATGCTTCCGCGACACGGACACGGATAAAGACACAAGACCCAGTCGAGAAGCCTTGCCACATGCAACCCTGTTCCGCGACAAAGTTGTGATGTGTATGATGTCTTGAGACACAGTGGGCCTCAGATCAAGCCCATGGGCCTAGGGCTCCACTCCTATAAATATGAGGAGACCCCCATGAGCTCAGGGTTAGATTTTCATTCTCTTGAAGATAGATTGAAGGAATTTTCTCTAGGTAGTTCTTAGCTTAGTTTTATTTTTTTTGTATTATTTAATTCTAGCATTAGCTTAGCTTAGGGTAGTTTTATACTTCTGTTCTTGATTTAAATAGCATAGGTAGCCACTGTTCACAGTTTCGTTTTTGTTATTAAGCTTGATTTAGGGTTTGTATTACCCAAATGATGGGTATTAACAAACCCCATTTAATAATATGGGAAAATATTCACCAAATGTGTCCCAAATCATTAAATGGGTCTCACACCCCATGGATTTTATGCTTGCATTTTCCTTTTTGGAGTCATTTGACCCCCATTTCCTATTATTATGCCTATTGTACTTTTTGTGGATGGCATTCATGTACGTGTGTGATCAAACCCTAGATTAGGATGTTGCTCTATTTTAAATACTGTTCTAGATAGGTTTATTTCTGTTCAAGCATGTTCTTGTTATTTTAAATGTTGTTTGGGTGTTTTTGGCTTAGAATAGCTTGTTAATCCGAAATGGGGTGAGATCACACTTTTTGCATGCTACTGTTCAACTTTGCTTTTACTGACTTGGGTCCTGAACCACCCTTGTCGCCAACCGACTCCTGTCGACAAGCCACGTTTGTCGACAGGAGGGTGTTCCGCGACATGGATGTCTAAGGACACTTGTCTCCATTATCTGAAAACCCTTGGTCGCCAAACATCTTGTCGCGGACCCACGGTCCTCGACTCAACCATGCTTAGCGACCAGGAACCAAACTCTTGTTATTTTCATCTGCATGGCTCCAGTCGTGGAACACCCTTGTCGCGGACCCATGGTTCGCGACTCAACCCTTATTCCGAGACAGGAAATTATGCCATGCACATTTATTTTGAAAACCCCAGTCGCTAAACATCCTGTCGCGGAGCTATGCTCCGCGACACAATTCCAGGATAGCGACTGGGAACCAAAATACTTGGAAATTTCCAGAGGCAACTCTGTGTCGCTAAACACCTGTCGCTAAACACCTGTCCGCAACACAACTTTTGCTCAGTGACACAAGGTGAAACTCTGCCCAAATTTCTGTAAACCTGTCGAGGCACCCATGTCGAGGGTCTAGGCCCATGACACCATTTATGGTATCTCGACAGAATCCTCCTCCCTATTTAATCCCAAAATTTTTATCTTCTACCACCCATTATATTGCAAAAACTCACATCTGAATCCCACAGATTAAGATGTAATACCCTAGAATTGCAATTAAGGCGTTATGCTGCCAAAATTTTGATTCTCCATTCCTACCTGTTAATTAATTGAACCCTCTAGTCATCAATGATTGATGATTCTAATTAGCAATAATTAAATCACTAATTGTCGTGATTAGAGGACCTTTGTTCAATTGTCACTAAAACATTTTTCTATACACAAAATCATGATGTCTTAAACAGATAATCCGGACTGTAATTAATTATGGTAGGAGGGATTATTTAAGCCATCAATTATGGATTGATTCCATAACCTTGCATGAGAAACCAATGTCTCTCATGCAAGTTCTTCTCTTTATTTCATTTTATTTTGTCTTTTATGTATTGTGTGTAACAATTAGTAAAGAATACATCAGACTAACGTTGGCAGGTATTCCCTCACGGATAACTAGCTCGTAATCTGGGTATTAGTTACTAAGTGTTATTTTGCATGGTCTGGATGGCAGTCAGTGGAAGCCTTGGCGGTTCGCCCATCCGGGGATATAATAGCTGCTCAGCTGACTCCTATCCAGATGCAGTTTTGTTTTGTTTATCTTAATTTCCAAACCCAAATTCCAATCTGTAGTAAAACTCTGCTAATGTCTGTCAATATTAGCTGATAAGTACTGCAGAGAGGAAGCAAGTAGGTTTTTATCCGAATTCACAGACAGTGGAGGCCCAACTGGCATTGACACTGCCATTACAGGGTCTAAGCTGTCTAAATTCGCTCCATCCAAGTAATTGGGAAACTAGCCTGTAGATGTTTACAGTCCACCTGATTACTCTGCCATTACTTTGGTCTCCTGACCACCTCATATCTGTGTTTCACCTTCTGTCTAGACCCGCCCCTATATTTTGGGTCATTTAATTTTACACTTCCGTATATCCTTATGCATGCTATTATTATGTATTATTATGGTCTGTAATATTTTGGGATCCTTCCCTTGGACAATAGAAGTCTAGATATCAACCAGATATTGCATATTAAATTTCCGACAAAAATTCCTTTATAAAATCCGGATCTGAGTAAGGGATAAATTCCACAGTTATGACTAATTCATATTCTATCAAGGGTTGATTTTGGGAAATTAGAAGCAGAGTCAGCGATTAGGTCTCATCTAGACTGAAAGGATCTGTGTTTTAATTGAGAGTCTAGTACCTGTTCAGGGAATGATTTTCAAATCTTTTATTTTCCAAAATTGATGTTTGTTGGGAATCTAAGATTAAATATTACACCGAGATGGGGTTCACTTGGACTCAAATACAGTGTAGTAAATAATCTTAGAGGAACATCATCCAGGCCTTGGTTATTTTCTAAGATAGGGTTGAGTTTTCTTTCAACTGCTATCCTCTTCTGCCAAAGCCTATTTTTGAGTCCTGGGTGAGTGCATCCGGAACAAACTAATTTATTAGTTCGTTTCATTAGTTTGTATCTCATAATCACCCGGAAGGAAGTGAACACTGCGAGTGGTTCACCAAAATCCGGGAATTCTTGATCCATGCCCCTTCATTCTGATGGGAAGCTATCTTTTACTACCAGGGTCAGACCTTCAAAACCTCCGAGTGATAGGTTTTAAATGCTTTCTTAATCGCTTTCTTTTAAATGCTTTCATTAGAGGTCACTCGGTTGTGTAACTGCTACTAGGATTGATAGTTAAGGGATAGTTCAGGGCTTAATTAGAATCTTTGGGTGTGACATGGGAGAATGATAGTAGTACTTGGCATGTCAATAAATGATTTGTCAGGTGTTGCTTGTCCACCACAGATGAAGTAACACACCCAGGCCAAGGCAGTTACGAATCTGTGGTATCTTAGAATTTTGTGGTGTTAAGAACATGTAAACTCATACTGTAAGTACCTATCTGTTAAAGGGAAAGCAGTATTGAGAGCATGAGAATTAGCTATCTGATAGAATTATCTCAAACCAAGATCTGTGTAAAAAAATGGAAGTTTAAAACTGCTTTATCTAAATCTTGTCCAATTTTTATTCTTTTCTTCATGTCCTTTCTGTCCACATTATGATTCAGCTTCATAGCTAGCATAGTTTAAATTTTCACTGCTCTCATAGATAGTGTTTATCGCATTTTTAGAATAATTTTACCCGCTTCCTAGAATAGAATCATTTGCTTTGTAGAATAAATTTAAACGCTTTTATAGTTTAGTTTAAATTCATGCCAGTAGTTGTTAGTCACTTTTCAAACCAATTGGAGCAATACGAATGGAAAATCTAGTAAAGCGGCGTGGGCCCTGCTTCTATCGCACATCCTCCAGTGAACGATCCGGTCTTACTATAAATTACTGCAATTTTTGACACCGTGCGCTTTCGGGCCACAGTTTCTTAACACGAGTAATAAAACGTGACAAACTATAAATATATCCCTAATCCCAACTCCACCATCATAAAATGATTTTCATTAAATAAAATCAAGACCGGAGTTGTATTATTATTCTGAAAATACTCGTGTGGGAAATTGTCAAAAGTTTCATGGCGCCGTTGCCGGGGAGGATGCAGCGCCGTTTTATTAGAGAATTACATTCCTCATTGCTCCTAGTTAGCTTATACATATAAATATAAATATTCACCCCGAAACCGATTCTAACCTGGGGAATGTGCAGGTACTGTCATAGCTAAGACCTCTGTTCTATGCAAAAGAGAAAGGAGACTCCAGCCGAGATCCCGTTCAATGCAGAGATCGAGAAAACAGCTCGTCGTCTGAGGGCGGAAGTTGGACAAAGAAAGGAACGGGAAAGACAAGCTCTACTCTCTCCAAGCACAAGCAGTGACATCTCAGACATGGCGGATAACCATGGCAATCCCCCAAACATTCCACTTAACCCACCACTCCAAAACATCCAAGAGGACCCAGAAGATGTTGACGTTGAGAACTTGGAGGATCTCCCCCCTCAGGTCATTCAGGGAGGTGAGAATCCCCCAAATCTCGAGCAGCAACCCTTCGAGATGCCTCCACCCAACCCAAACCACCAAAACCCCCAAAACAACCCACTTAACCAGAATAATCCTAATAACCAAAATTTTCAGAATCCTCAATTTCCAGACCCCCAGTTCAACCAAAATCAGAATCACCCCAACCCGAACGATTTCAATGATCCCAGAAATTACTATCCGAATCAGAACTTTTACCTACAATAATACCAAGGAGGGCCAGGGAACAATCAACAGGCAGCCGCAGCTGACTATATGCAGCCCATTCTGGAACCGTATTTGAACATTCTTGGACAAGCCCCATTCTTGGCCAGGAATTTCGAATTAAAGCCGGCCCTCATCAATCTTGTTCAGAGCAACCAGTTCGCAGGAGCAAATCATGAAGATCCCCATGATCATTTGCAGACTTTCCTAGAATTGTGTGATACGATCAAAAATCAGAATGTATCTGCTAACACCATTCGATTGAGGCTGTTTCCTTTCTCTCTGACTAGCGGGGCAAGGACATGGTATAAATCACTGCCCGTGAATCAGAAGTCTGCATGGGAAGACGTGATCAGAAATTTCTTGACAAAGTACTTCCCGGAGTCCAAGGTGGATGAATGCCGCTCTAAGATTGCAGAATTCAAGATGAAACCAGACGAGTCCCTGTATGATGCAAAGGAACGGTTCTTCAACTTGCTCAGGAAATGCCCCCAGCATGGTTTCCATGAGTGGGAGAAATTGAGAAAGTTCTATAGCGGTTTGACCCCAGCATGGAAGAACATGCTTGATGCTGCCGGTGGTCAACACCTGCTATACATTCCCATGGACCAAGCTTGGGCCAAGATTGAAGCAATGAGTGTAAACAGAACTGTACTTTCTGATGATGTTAATTCCCCTCCCCCTCGTGGTTTATGTGCTGTAGGTACAGTAGGGAAATCTGAATTGGACAAACTGAAAGACCAAGTGGCCGTCTTGGCCTTGAATCAGGAAGCTGGGAGCTCTACACAGGCTCAAAATGCTGAAGCTGTTTGCGGGACTTGCCAAGGCCCGCATTCCACTGAATCCTGTCAGCAAGTGGCAAATGAAAGCTGTAACTATGCAGGTGGATTCCAAAACTGGCACCCGAACCTTTTATATTCCAACAACAATGCTTTGAATTCCCACCTGTTGACCCAGCCCCAACAGTTCAACCAACCAAGGCCCCAGCATTTTAACCCAGGTTTTCAGCCTCAGATTCTAGCTAGACCACCCCAAAACCAAAATTTTCAAAACTTTCAGCAGCCACAAAATCAATTTGTCCCAAATCAGAATCAGTTTGGTCAAAACCAAGGT
Source organism: Hygrophila difformis (assembly GCA_030278955.1). Lineage (NCBI taxonomy): Eukaryota > Viridiplantae > Streptophyta > Magnoliopsida > Lamiales > Acanthaceae > Hygrophila > Hygrophila difformis. The sequence goes on from JAOANR010000003.1 coordinate 52,084,144, forward strand.
CAGAATCAAAATTGGAACCAGAACCAGCAGAAACCCCCTTCCAGATTAGAGACCCTCATGACTGACTTCATTACCAGTCAAAAGGAAATCAACACTCAGTTGCAGTCCTCTATCCGGAATGTGGAGACGCAGGTTACACAAATGGCCAAGGAAATGCAGAAAAGAGACCAAGGAACTCTACCCAGCACTGCTGAGAAAAATCCTCAGTGTAAAGCCATCACACTGAAGTCTGGCAAAATTCTGGAACGACCCAAGGGCAAAGAGAAACGGGTACAAGAAAATGAAATGGGAAGTGATATTGAGGAGAATGAAAAGGAAGCCGAAAAAGAAACAGCCAATCTGCAGACTGACGCTGCACCTGAAACGGCTGAAACAGATAAGGGTACAGGTGGAGGTACAACTTCCTTCCCTTTACCACAAAAACAAGTAGATAATAACAAGTACATGCCTAGGATTCCTTATCCTGCACGTCTTAAAAATAAGGAACATGATCTTAAATTCAAGAAATTTCTGGAACGATTAAAGTCTGTTGAGATAACCATTCCTCTCACAGAAATGATTTCCGAAATGCCCATCTATGCTAAGTTCTTGAAAGAATTGATTTCAGGAAAAAGGCAGGTCGAGCAAGAGGAGCTGATTATTCTCAACAGCACATGCAGTGCCATAGTTCAGAGGAGATTGCCCAAAAAGAAAGAGGACCCCGGATGCTGCACACTTCCAGTACAATTCGGAAAGGCCAAAGTGAGTATGGGGCTTTGTGATTTAGGATCGAGCATCAACGTGATGCCACTAGCTATGGCAATCCGCCTTAAGCTTGGAGAGATTCAACCAATCAAGATGAGACTGCAGCTCTCAGACAGATCAATCACTCAGCCCGTAGGAATCCTCAAGGATGTTGTGGTCAAAACCGGCCAGGTTCTCTTCCCGGTTGACTTCATTATCCTCGACATTGAAGAAGATTCTGAAATGCCACTTATCCTTGGACGCCCATTCCTGGCCACTGGTGGTGCACTAATTGACGCTAAATCTGGAAAGGTCACATTGAGGGTCGATGGCGAGGAAATCACCTTTGATATGGAACAGCTGCAGAAGTTTCCAAATGAGGGAGCTTGTTCCATGTTTTCTGTAATAGATAGTGGAGAGAAAATTGATTGTGAGGAGAGAGAGCTTGACTCTGGATTTGATCATGAAATGATGCTGGATGACTTATCAAAGCAGGTACTGAGACCTGCTGGCGTGGAGCACAAAGGGTGCAAAGCCGTTCACTTTGCCGATCCCGAGACGGGGTATTTGGAGGAGTTTGACGGCACAGACTTCCATGACGACGCCGACCAAGAGGAGGCGGATCCTGTACTGATGCAGGGTCCGGAAGGTAAAATTGATCTTCTCCCATCTAAATCTCGCAAATTACTCCCTTCCGTTGAATGCCCACCAGAGCTTGAACTTAAAACATTACCCGATCATCTCAAGTACGCGTTTCTCGCAGAACATAAAAAATTACTTGTGATTGTTTCGGCTAAGCTCTCCCAAGAGCAAGAAAATGCTCTGGTGGTCGTTCTTAAAAATTATGTGCGTGCAATCGGTTGGACCATTTCTGATATCAAATGAATAAGCCCTTCTGTTTGTATGCACAGGATTATAATGGAGGAGAATTTCAAGGCCTCTCGCCAACCCCAACGAAGATTGAACCCACCCATGAAAGAAGTGGTAAGAAAGGAAGTGATCAAGCTGTTAGACGCCGGTATTATATACCCGATTTCTGATAGCAAATGGGTCAGTCCTGTGGAGGTTGTTCCAAAGCGGGGTGGGATGTGCATTACGCAGAATGAACAAGGGGAGGAAATTGCCACGCGCCCAGTCACCGGAAGGAGAGTCTGCATAGATTACCGGAAGTTGAACGAGGCAACTCGCAAGGACCATTTCCCTTTACCTTTCATCGATCAAATGTTGGAACGATTGGCGGGAAGGGCGTTTTATTGTTTTTAGATGGTTATTCTGGATACAATCAAATAGTGATCGCCAGTGAGGATCACGAAAAAACTACCTTTACATGCCCCTATGTCACTTTTGCCTATAAGCGCATGCCTTTTGGACTATGCAATGCACCTGCTACTTTTCAAAGATGCATGATGTCTATATTCTCTGAATTTATCGAAAAATGCATTGAGGTCTTCATGGATGACTTCTCTGTATATGGAGATACGTTTGATGAATGTTTGACTAATCTTGCTAAGATTTTAAAGAGGTGTGAGGACACTAACTTGGTTTTAAATTGGGAAAAGTGCCATTTCATGGTCACTGGGGGCATAGTGTTAGGTCATCGCATTTCTCGTGCAGGCATTGAAGTTGATCCAGCCAAAGTTTCCATCATTTCCAATCTCCCTCTTCCTAACTCGATCAAAGCAGTTAGGAGCTTCTTAGGGCATGCCGGTTTTTACCGGAGATTCATTAAGGATTTCTCTAAAATTGCCAAGCCGCTCACTAACTTGCTTTGTAAAGAAAATCCTTTCTTAATAAATGAAGCGTGTGTCCAAGCCTTTGACACGCTCAAGAAGATGTTGGTTTCTGCACCGATAGTGCAACCACCCGATTGGTCAATACCTTTCGAGGTAATGTGCGATGCTAGTGGTCTCGCCGTGGGCGCAGTTCTTGGACAACATAAGGATGGGAGACACTGCGTAATTCATTACGCAAGTCATGCCCTGAATGAAGCCCAAATTAACTACACCACAACGGAGAAAGAGATGTACGCTGTAATCTTCGCGTTTGATAAATTCAGACAGTATCTTATAGGTACGAAGACTATAGTATACACCGATCATTCTGCATTGAGATACTTGTTTAGCAAACAAGATGCAAAACCTCGATTAATCAGGTGGGTACTTCTGTTGCAAGAATTCGACATCATAATAAAAGATAGGCGAGGTCGAGATAATGGTGCTGCTGACCACTTATCTCGATTAGATAATGATAAAAAGGAAAAAGCCGTTAATGAAGAGTTCCCGGACGAACAGTTGTTCGCATTGCATCTGCATAATCAAGCTTGTCCATGGTTTTCCGACATCGCTAACTTCTTGGCATGTGGAATAACCCCACAGTTTTCGAACTATCATCAGAAGAATAAGTTCAAACGAGATGTATTAAGTTACTTCTGGGAAGAACCTTACCTCTTCAAACACTGCGCCGATTCAATAATCAGGCGATGTGTGACCGAGCATGAAGCCTATCAAATTGGCAGAAAATGCCATGAATCAGAATATGGAGGTCACCATGGTCCCGCTCGAACGGCCCACAAGGTCCTCGAATGTGGATTTTATTGGCCTCACATCTATGAGGATTGCAGGACATTTGTGAAAGGTTGCGACAAATGCCAAAGATTAGGAAACCTCTCCAAGAGGGATGAAATGCCTCAAAAGGGAATTCTCACACTTGAGATTTTCGATGTATGGGGCATTGACTTCATGGGACCGTTCCCACCGTCTGGTGGAAACTACTATATTTTGGTGGCTGTCGATTACGTGTCCAAATGGGTTGAGGCTGTTGCATTACCGACCAATGATGGTAGCCAAGTCATAAAGTTCCTCAAGAACAACATTTTCAGTCGATTTGGCATACCTAGGGTGGTGATATCTGATGGAGGAACACACTTTATTAATAAAGCCTTTGAAACTTTAATGAGTAAAAATGGAATCCTCCATAAGATAGGCACGCCTTACCACCCTCAGACTAGTGGTCAAGTCGAAGTATCCAATCGCGAAATCAAACACATACTCGAAGCCACTGTCGGGACAACCCGTAAGGATTGGGCACGTAAGCTCAATGATGCTCTATGGGCATACCGCACAGCATTTAAGACTCCCATTGGGATGTACCCTTACAGACTTGTCTTAGGAAAAGCCTGTCGTTTGCCTGTAGAGTTAGAGCATAAAGCTTACTGGGCCGTTAAAACGCTTAACTTCGATCCGAAAGTTGCTCAGAGCAAACGTAAGTTGGACCTCAATGAAATTGAGGAAATACGAGCGCTAGCTTATGAAAGCTCTCGAATTTATAAGGAGCGGACCCAGAAGTTGCATGATCGCAGGATTAAGCCTAAGCATTTTTATGTTGGTCAAAATGTGTTATTATTCAATTCTAGGTTGAAGCTGTTCCCTGGGAAGCTTAAATCCAGATGGGAAGGACCACATGAAGTGCTAGAAGTGTTTCAGAATGGGGCCATCAGGATCCGAACTGACAAGGGCAACATAGTGGTGAATGGACATCGGTTAAAGGAATACCTCGGACAGTTCAATCCGGAGAAAGAAAGCCAAGCAGTGGCAGACCCGGCTTACACCCAATAAGAAACAGCATTAAAAACACAAAAATTTCATTTTATATATAGCATATTATTTCATAACAAGAAAGTACCCAAAAATCAATTAAACATTTAGAGTACTAAGACTCTAAATGTGAGGATGTTGATATTTGGAGAAAATCTAACGCATTTTAATTATCTGTCTTGCAGAAAAAACGGAACCATCAAAAAGAGGAACAGTGAAGCAACACGGAAAACCAGGTTCTTGGTTGGATTAATTCCATAAATTTAAGAAAATATTTCCGGAAATTAAAGCAATTTAAATCCGGAATAATTTTTGCAAACAAATGGAATTAACCCAACCTAATTTATGCAAGTAGATTTCCCTTTAATTCCAGGCCAGTATTGCTTTGGAATTTATTTGGACTGAATTTATTTAGGCCCAAATCAAATAAAATGAACTCAAGCCCAACACCACATTCGGGCCCAGTTCACTAAAAATTTGAAAATTCAAAAAGCGTGTCACGGAACCAACCACTGTGTCGCGAAACAATGCTCCGCGACCAGGCCTGGTCCCGCGACACAGTCGCACATGTTCCCCCTTTCGATGTCGCGGAACATCTGTCGCGGTCCATGGGTCCGCGACCGACCCTCCATTCCGCGACACCATTCCCCGTTGACTTTTTCCATTCCAGAACTTGGTCGCGAAACTCCTGTCGCAGACCATGGTTCCGCGACCAGACTCAGATTCCGCGACTCGTGTAATGTCGCCATGCCCTGGTCGAAGAACCCTGTTCCGCGACATGGTCTGGTTTCCGCGACCAGTGTTTTTAGTATTTATAACCCCGCCCCCTCACCTCATTTCCCTGCATACACGTCAGTTTCTTCCTAACTCCATCTTTTCATCTTCCTCTGCTCACTCATCTCTCTACCGAACGAACACCACCGTGTTCTTCGCACCCAAACACTCTTCTACCATGGGGAAACTATGGCCAGATTTTTCAGAATCGCCCCAAACTTGGGACCGATGCCTCCCTCTCCCCCAAGAGTGGAGTAAGATGCCCCATTTCCCCTCTCCCATTCTCGAACACCCCACCTGTTCATAGTCTCTGTTTGGGCATTTTTGTTTCTTGTTCTTGTTTTTGCCTGTAAAAAGCGTGATTTGTGTTTTGTGTGTGCACTGTTATTTTCTTGTTATGGGTCTTAGATGATCTTGGTTTTGAAGAGTATTTTGAAGTCTTTTTAAGTCCCTCAAGAACTTTGTTTTAAAAACTGCCAAGATCTAAAAACTTTTCAAAGCTTAAAACTTGAGAAAGCAAACTGATGAATGTTGGGGTGTTGTTGTGAGCACCATAATATTATTGGTTTTTATTCTTGAGTTAAGGGTTTTGTGTTTGATTTTTCTTTCCTGTGTAGTTTGTGTTTTTGAAATAAATGTTTCTGGAGTGTTATCTTGGAACATTAAAATGGAAAGATCTTTTTGGCATATTTGTTCCCACATGCTACAATCTTGTGGGAATAAATGTTTGTTTGTTTATGGAAACATAGTACAAACACCCAATGAGAAACTTCCACTTTCAATAAAGGTGACCTTTTGGAAAAAGACAAAAATAGTTAATAGATTTAATAATTGACTTACGTTCTTTTTGTTCCCAATGGAACTGTAGTGTGAGTAAATAGCAGTATTTTTGTCACCCAACTGCTATTCTTTTCGAAAATCCAAAATGGGATCACTCACATCCCACTTTCATTAAATAAAACAAGTCAACCCTTTGAAAATTAAAAAATAGTGTTTGCAAATTTTTGGATGTTTTAACTGTTCAATGCAGTCCAAACAAACCGAGAATAGCAAATCCATTACGGCATGTCTCCATTGCACATTCCAATTTCGAGCATTCCACCTCTTCCATCCATCTCATCTCATTTTCAGCAAGTGTCTCGGACTTGTTTAATAAAAAATTGGAAAATCAAACCTTTGGGCCCAATGGCCCATTAAAAATATATAGGGGCCCAATGACCCCTATCCTTTCATAAAAAGTTATTTTACCTAAGCTTTATACTCAGTTCAAGCCAGAAACTTGACAATCTCACATTTAGAGCGAAAGCTCTAAATGTGAGGATGTTGGTTTCCAAACTTGAAAGGTTTCCGAGAAAATTATAAAACTGGATTCATTACTCCCCATCTTTTCAGGGACAACGTTTTCCAGATCCCAGACCCAGTACCCGGAGGGACCCAGCTGCTGGACCTGCCACTGGAATTGCTCGGGGAAATCCTCTCCCGAATCGGGGAGGATGACATCAAGAAAGTGTTCACAGTTAGGGAAACTTGTACAAAACTGAGGGACGCAGGTGATCTCACCATCGTCTATAAGCGGTGCGAGCTGGAAACTTCAAACGTGAAAATCTGGCAACAACACGTCCAAGAAGAAAAGGAAGAGTTTCTGCAAAGGTGTATGGAAGCAGAAAATTTCAATCTCCAGATCATCCCAGCAATACAAGCATTCGTAGATGGGGATGAAGAAAGATCATGCGAGCTGCTAAGGCCAGGGTTAGAAGATAATCATAAAGCGTCAATCTGCGCACGGGCACTGATGTTGCTAAGCAGGCTAGATGAAAGCCAAGTTCTCCTGGGGATTCAAATGATGAAAGAAATGGCGACCACTCGATCGGTCCTGATCTATACAGTTACCAACCTCTTCTCATGGCTGATAGAACGCCAGGAAACCTCTGGTTTGTTTAGAGGTCAAGAGGAACGAGAATACTGCCCAAGGAGGCAAGCACGCCTGGAAGAACCGGAAGGCTGGTGCATTCACTGTGACCTGACAAGCATCGTCTACTGGAGCAGAAATTTCTTTCCCTAGGAAAGGAGGGATGGAGGAAGAATGAATCCTAGTATGCTTTAGTTCTTTTTAAGCCCTAGTATCGGCAGTATATAAGGGATATCCTCTTTTGCATGCAGGTTTACGCTAACTGCATAGGAATCCCTTAAAATTATTGTACTTTACCGCTTTCCACAAAATTGAACTCAAGTTTGAGATCTGCAACAATTTTTATTGCTTTCTCTTGAAAAGATGTCCGACAGTCCAAGATGAATAAGTGACTGCCAGGCCAAAAATATGCTGTTGACATGCTCCGTATGTCAACAGTGCCTCTTTACTGCTTTAAATTAAATAACCAGCAAAAATATGCATAAACCTGCTCTAAATTCACATATTGAATTTAGGCTTGTGATCAAAATTTTCAAACTTTTAAATTGGGATAACATAATTGAGAACATGCATGACATGGATTCCTGAGGTTTTGAGCTATAAAAATTTAATGATGCGATCAGCTTATTGGGTAATAAATCTGCAAGTTAGAAATTTTGATTGAATAAATTGTTAGAATTAAGCTTTGATTAAATTTGAAGAATACTGTATGACATGAATCAATCTAACCTTGTGAGATTTGAGCCATGAGTCATTTTTACTCATTCATTTTCTTTGATGTGTGAATCATTTTGATTAAAGGAAACTATAACTTGCAATTGGGACCGATTCAAGACCATGCCATATTCCAAAAATCGAGCATATGATCGAGGCACCTAGAAAACCAAAATTTTGGCCTTCGTTTGAAATCCAAACCCAAAAATATTTTCCCTTTAGGATTAACCACTTTGAGCCTTTAAGCCTAATTTTTCTTTGAAGCCCTCTATATTATTCCTATCCTTACAAAAAGACCAAGAAATTCAAACCCAAGTATGCAAGAATAAATTTTATCAAGGCATTGAATTTGTGATCATCAAAGATGTATAAATCGGTATTCTATAAACCGAACCAAAAAAAAAAAGAGAGAGAGAGAGAGAGAGAGAGAGAGAGAAGTTGAATTCTATTCAACATAAATAAATTGCAAATGACAAAGCAAATTAGACATAGTCTAATGTCATGCAATAGAAAGAGAAAAGTAAAAGAAAAGAAAGAACAATATTGATGATCATAAGACTTAAATAAAAATATGCCTAGTTATGATAATATTAATTCTTGCCACTTCTTAGCCCAATAATTCCCTTTCCTACCTAATGTTACAACCGTATGCCCCATTATAACCCTTAAATAAGACCTCGAGATCTCGATTGGAAGAAATGAGCCGGTGGCAAGTTGGTCTGATTGCAAGCATATGGGATAATTTAATTGAATTGATTTTGAGCGTTCATGATTAAACCCCAATTGAGAGTGAGTGAATTTTCCGATTCTCTTATATGTGAGGCTCTGTTTCATGAATTGTGATATGTTCGTGTCATCCCTTAATTCTCATTTTTAATCTTTGCATCTTTCAAACATGATATTCATGAAGGGTTGATAATAACGTTTGATTTGTAGGCCCGATGTAGTGAGCAAGTATCATTTCATTAAACACTGCAATCAAGGGAATTTAATACTTGTAGTTTTTGATTGTCTTATCCCAATCCAAAAAGAATGTGATTTATGAAGCCACGAAAATGAATTGAATATGTAGAGTCCGTGTTCTCAGGAACATTGACTCTGACTGCTCGGGGACGATCAGTATTAAATGTGAGGATGTTGATAATGGCCAGAAATGACCATTATTTTCAATCCATTTCCGTGTCTGAAATGGGCATTTGATCGCATTCCGGTCTTATATTAAATAAGAAAGCAGTCGAATTGGACCGATTTATGCATAATTGTAAAAATATTGAGATGGTATGAAAAATGCATGAATATGTAATTTTATTACATATTTATGTTAGAAAAATCCAAAAACATGAGAAAAAGAAAAGAAAAGAAAAGGATGCAAAAAGATGGGCAAAAGAATAAACAAGCCCACGAAGTACAAAAAGATGGGAAAGATAGAAAAGTCCACAAAAGAATAACTTTGGCCCATCTAGCCCATTCAGCTTTGTCTGGGAACATCTGGTCAAGGAACATCTGGTCGAGGACCATGGTTCCGCGACACAGGAGAGACCCGCGACCCAGCATACAACATGGAGAAGAAGACCAATCTGGGAACCTCCAGTCGAGGAACCCTGGTCGAGGACCATGGTTCCGCGACACGACCAAGCTCCGCGCCACCAACACCTTGGAGGCCAAGCCACACCCCAGTCGAGGAACCCCTGTCGCGGTCCATGCTTCCGCGACACGGACACGGATAAAGACACAAGACCCAGTCGAGAAGCCTTGCCACATGCAACCCTGTTCTGCGACAAAGTTGTGATGTGTGTGATGTCTTGAGACACAGTGGGCCTCAGATCAAGCCCATGGGCCTAGGGCTCCACTCCTATAAATATGAGGAGACCCCCATGAGCTCAGGGTTAGATTTTCATTCTCTTGAAGACAGATTGAAGGAATTATCTCTAGGTAGTTATTAGCTTAGTTTTATTTTTTTTTGTATTATTTAATTCTTGCATTAGCTTAGCTTAGGGTAGTTTTATACTTCTGTTCTTGATTTAAATAGCATAGGTAGCCACTGTTCACAGTTTCGTTTTTGTTATTAAGCTTGATTTAGGGTTTGTATTACCCAAATGATGGGTATTAACAAACCCCATTTAATAATATGGGAAAATATTCACCAAATGTGTCCCAAATCATGAAATGGGTCTCACACCCCATGGATTTTATGCTTGCATTTTCCTTTTTGGAGTCATTTGACCCCATTTCCTATTATTATGCCTATTGTACTTTTTTGTGGATGGCATTCATGTACGTGTGTGATCAAACCCTAGATTAGGATGTTGCTCTATTTTAAATATTGTTCTAGATAGGTTTATTTCTGTTCAAGCATGTTCTTGTTATTTTAAATGTTGATTGGGTGTTTTTGGCTTAGAATAGCTTGTTAATCCGAAATGGGGTGAGATCACACTTTTTGCATACTACTGTTCAACTTTCCTTTTACTGACTTGGGTCCTGAACCACCCTTGTCGCCAACCGACTCCTGTCGACAAGCCACGTTTGTCGACAGGAGGGTGTTCCGCGACATGGATGTCTAAGGACACTTGTCTCTATTATCTGAAAACCCTTGGTCGCCAAACATCTTGTCGCGGACCCACGGTCCTCGACTCAACCATGCTTAGCGACCAGGAACCAAACTCTTGTTATTTTCATCTGCATTGCTCCAGTCGTGGAACACCCTTGTCGCGGACCCATGGTTCGCGACTCAACCCTTATTCCGAGATAGGAAATTATGCCATGCACATTTATTTTGAAAACCCCAGTCGCTAAACATCCTGTCGCGGAGCGATGCTCCACGACACAATTCCAGGATAGCGACTGGAAACCAAAATACTTAGAAATTTCCAGAGGCAACTCTGTGTCGCTAAACACCTGTCGCGGACCACGGTCCGCGACACAACTTTTGCTTAGTGACACAAGGTGAAACTCTGCCCAAATTTCTGTAAACCTGTCGAGGCACCCATGTCGAGGGTCTAGGCCCATGACACCATTTATGGTATCTCGACAGAATCCTCCTCCCTATTTAATCCCAAAATTCTTATCTTCTACCCCTCATTATATTGCAAAAACTCACATCTGAATCCCACAGATTAAGATGTAATACCCTAGAATTGCAATATAAGGCTTTATTTTATGCTGCCAAAATTTTGATTCTCTATTCCTACCTGTTAATTAATTGAACCCTCTAGTCATCAATGATTGATGATTCTAATTAGCAATAATTAAATCACTAATTGTCGTGATTAGAGGACCTTTGTTCAATTGTCACTAAAACATTTTTCTATAAACAAAATCATGATGTCTTAAACAGATAATCCGGACTGTAATTAATTATGGTAGGAGGGATTATTTGAGCCATCAATTATGGATTGATTCCATAACCTTGCATGAGAAACCAATGTCTCTCATGCAAGTTCTTCTCTTTATTTCATTTTATTTTGTCTTTTATGTATTGTGTGTAACGATTAGTAAAGAATACATCAGACTAACGTTGGCAGGTATTCCCTCACGGATAACTAGCTCGTAATCTGGGTATTAGTTACTAAGTGTTATTTTGCATGGTCTGGATGGCAGTCAGTGGAAGCCTTGGCGGTTCGCCCATCCGGGGATATAATAGCTGCTCAGCTGACTCCTATCCAGATGCAGTTTTGTTTTGTTTATCTTAATTTCCAAACCCAAATTCCAATCTGTAGTAAAACTCTGCTAATGTCTGTCAATATTAGCTGATAAGTACTGCAGAGAGGAAGCATGTAGGTTTTTATCCGAATTCACAGACAGTGGAGGCCCAACTGGCATTGACACTGCCATTACAGGGTCTAAGCTGTCTAAATTCGCTCCATCCAAGTAATTGGGAAACTGGCCTGTAGATGTTTACAGTCCACCTGATTACTCTGCCATTACTTTGGTCTCCTGACCACCTCATATCTGTGTTTCACCTTCTGTCTAGACCCGCCCCTATATTTTGGGTCATTTAATTTTACACTTCCGTATATCCTTATGCATGCTATTATTATGTATTATTGTGGTCTGTAATATTTTGGGATCCTTCCTTTGGACAATAGAAGTCTAGATATCAACCATATATTGCATATTAAATTTCCGACAAAAATACCTTTATAAAATCCGGATCTGAGTAAGGGATAAATTCCACAGTTATGACTAATTCATATTCTATCAAGGGTTGATTTTGGGAAATTAGAAGCAGAGTCAGCGATTAGGTCTCATCTAGACTGAAAGGATCTGTGTTTTAATTGAGAGTCTAGTACATGTTCAGGGAATGATTTTCAAATCTTTTATTTTCCAAAATTGCTGTTTGTTGGGAATCTAAGATTAAATATTACACCGAGATGGGGTTCACTTGGACTCAAATACAGTGTAGTAAATAATCTTAGAGGAACATCATCCAGGCCTTGGTTATTTTCTAAGATAGGGTTGAGTTTTCTTTCAACTGCTATCCTCTTCTGCCAAAGCCTATTTTTGAGTCCTGGGTGAGTGCATCCGGAACAAACTAATTTATTAGTTCGTTTCATTAGTTTGTATCTCATAATCACCCGGAAGGAAGTGAACACTGCGAGTGGTTCACCAAAATCCGGGAATTCTTGATCCATGCCCCTTCATTCTGATGGGGAGCTATCTTTTACTACCAGGGTCAGACCTTCAAAACCTCCGAGTGATAGGTTTTAAATGCTTTCTTTATCGCTTTCTTTTAAATGCTTTCATTAGAGGTCACTCGGTTGTATTGAGAGTTGTGTAACTGCTACTAGGATTGATAGTTAAGGGATAGTTCAGGGCTTAATTAGAATCTTTGGGTGTGACATGGGAGAATGATAGTAGTACTTGGCATGTCAATAAATGATTTGTCAGGTGTTGCTTGTCCACCACAGATGAAGTAACACATCCAGGCCAGGGCAGTTACGAATCTGTGGTATCTTAGAATTTTGCGGTCTTAAGAACATGTAAACTCATACTGTAAGTACCTGTCTGTTAAAGGGAAAGCAGTATTGAGAGCATGAGAATTAGCTATCTGATAGAATTATCCCAAACCAAGATCTGTGTAAAAAAATGGAAGTTTAAAACTGCTTTATCTAAATCTTGTCCAATTTTTATTCTTTTCTTCCTGTCCTTTCTGTCCACATTATGATTCAGCTTCATAGCTAGCATAGTTTAAATTTTCACTGCTCTCATAGATAGTGTTTATCGCATTTTTTGAATAATTTTACCCGCTTCCTAGAATAGAATCATTTGCTTTGTAGAATAAATTTAAACGCTTTTATAGTTTAGTTTAAATTCATGCCAGTAGTTGTTAGTCACTTTTCAAACCAATTGGAGCAATACGAATGGAAAATCTAGTAAAACGACGTGGGCCCTGCTTCTATCGCACATCCTCCAGTGAACGATCCGGTCTTACTATAAATTACTGCAATTTTTGACACCGTGCGCTTTCGGGCCACAGTTTCTTAACACGAGTAATAAAACGTGACAACCTATAAATATATCCCTAATCCCAACTCCACCATCATAAAATGATTTTCATTAAATAAAATCAAGACCAGAGTTGTATTATTATTCTGAAAATGCTCGTGTGGGAAATTGTCAAAAGTTTCACAGAACCAGCCACAAAACCAATTTATTCCTAACCAAACCAAGCCCAGAACCAGTGGAATCCACCTCAGCAGAAGCCACCTTCTAGACTTGAGAACATCATGACTGAATTCATCTCAAGCCAGAAGGAGATAAACACACAGTTGCAGGCTTCCATAAGAAACGTGGAAACCCAGGTGACCCAGATGGCCAAAGAACTTTAGAAAAGAGATCAGGGGACTTTGCCGAGCAGTTCAGAAAAGAACCCCCAGTGTAAGGCTATCACTTTGAAATCGGGCAAGGTTCTGGCGGGTCCACAGATCAAAGAAGTGCAAGGGAAGGAGTCTGAAAAAGAAAGTATCGAGGAAAATCAAGAAAAAGAGGAGGAAGGAGAAAAAGAAAAAGAAATTGAGACAGCAGAACTCAGTGGAAAAACTGGTAAAGGTGAAGGTAAAATTTTTTACCCTTCACCACAAAAACATTTAGATGATAATAAGTACATGCCAAGGGTGCCATACCCTGCGCGTTTTAAAAATAAGGAACATGATCTCAAATTCTAGAAATTTCTGCAAAGATTGAAAGCTGTTGAGATCACTATTCCTTTGGTCGAAATGATTTCAGAAATGCCCGTCTATGCTAAATTTCTTAAAGAAATGATTTCAGGGAAAAGGAAATTCGACCTGGATAAAGTGGTGATTTTAAACAGCAGCTGCAGTGCCATAATCCAAAGAGTGCTACCTGAGAAGAAGGAGGACCCGGGCTGTATCACACTGCCAGTCCACATCGGAAAGACGAATGTCGGAAAGGGATTATGCGACTTGGGGGTCGAGCATCAACGTTATGCCACTCGCCATGGCAAAACGTCTTCACTTGGGAGTGATTGAGCCGGTTACAATGAAATTACAACTGGCAGACCGGTCAATCACTCATCCCGTTGGGATACTGAAGGACGTGATCGTCAAGACGGGAGGAATACTCTTTCCTGTCAACTTCATCATTCTCGACATAGAAGAAGACTATGAGATGCCACTGATCTTAGGCCGCCCCTTCCTTTCAACGGGTGGTGCACTGATAGATGCGCGTTCAAATCAAATCAAGCTCCGTGTTGGAGAAGAAGAGCTGAATTTCAACATGGGCAAGCTGCAGAAGTTTCCGCATGAGGAAAATTGTTCCACAATTGATGTAATAGATAGGAGAGAAGGAGAGCTAGACTCTGACAATGGGATTGTAATGATGATGGATGATGACTTTTCAAAGCAGGTACTGAAGCCTGCTGGCGCGGAGCAAGAAGGCTGCAGCGCTGTCCATTTCGCCAATCCTGAAACTGGAGATTTGGAGGAATTTGACGGCGCCGATTTTCATGACGACGCCAACCAAGAGGAGGCGGATCCTGTACTGATGCAGGATCCGAAAGGTAAATCTGAATTTCCCCCATCTAATTCTCGCAAATTACTTCCTTCGGTGGAATGCCCACTAGAGCTTGAACTAAAAGTACTGCCGGACCATCTTAAGTATGCGTTTCTCGCCGAACATAAAATGTTACCGGTAATTGTGTCAGCTAAGCTTACACAAGATCAAGAAAATGCTCTGGTGGGGGTGCTTAAAAAACATGTGCGTGCAATCGGTTGGACCATTTCTGATATCAAAGGAATAAGCCCTTCTGTTTGTATGCACAGGATTCTAATGGAGGAGAATTTCAAACCTTCACGCCAGCCCCAACGAAGATTGAACCCACCCATGCAAGAAGTGGTAAGAAAGGAAGTGATCAAGCTGTTAGATGCCGGTATTATATACCCAATTTCTGACAGCAAATGGGTCATTCCTGTGCAGGTTGTTCCCAAGTGGGGTGGGATGTGCATAACCAAGAATGAACAATGGGAGGAAATTGCCACACGGCCGGTCACCGGATGGAGGGTCTGCATAGACTACCGGAAGTTGAACGAGGCCACTCGCAAGGACCATTTCCCTTTACCTTTTATCGATCAGATGTTGGAACGGTTGGCGGGACTGGAGTTTTATTGTTTTTTGGATGGTTATTCAGGATACAATTAAATAGTGATCGCCAGTGAGGATCACGAAAAAACAACTTTTACATGCCCCTATGGCACTTTTGCCTATAGGCGCATGCGTTATGGTTTGTGTAATGCATCTGCCACTTTTCAACGTTGCATGATGTCTATATTTTCCGAATTTATCGAAAAGTGCATTGAAGTTTTCATGGATGACTTCTCTGTATATGGAGATACATTTGAAGAATGTTTGACCAATCTTGCTAAAATTCTAAAGAGATGTGAGGACGCTAACTTGGTTTTAAACTGGGAAAAGTGCCATTACATGGTCACTGAAGGCATAGTGTGTTAGGTCATCGCATTTCACGAGCAGGCATTGAAGTCGATCCAGCCAAAGTTTCAGTCATCTCCAATCTCCCTCTCCCTAATTCTATTAAAGCAGTTAGGAGCTTCTTAGGGCATGCCGGTTTTTACCGGAGATTCATTAAGGATTTTTCTAAAATTGCCAAGCCGCTCACTAATTTGCTTTGTAAGGAAAATTCCTTTTTAATAAATGAAGCGTGTGTTCAAGCCTTTGACACGCTAAAAAAGATGTTGGTTTCTGCTCCAATAGTACAACCACCCGATTGGTCAATACCTTTCGAGGTAATGTATAATATCCGAGAATTTTCCAACATAAAATAAAACAATAATTAAGTAAATAAATAATAAATAAAATAAATACCATAAATAAATAAATGAATCCAACAAATAAAGAAATAAATAAAGATAAGGAAATGAGAAATGAGATTTTTACTTAAAAAGGAATTAAAGGAATTTAATTAAGTAAAAGGATAGATTAAAGGTAAATAAATTGTACACCGAAACCCGACACTAATAAACTCGAGGATTCGAGTCCAAACACCCAATTAGACCTGAGTAAAAATTTAGAGAGAAAGTAGAAACCCGAAGATACCCCGGAAATCGGAATTCGGGAGCATAGAGGGATAGAAACCCGAAAGAGAGGCGGAAAAGCACGACGGATCGCACGACCCCGCCCGGACCGAAGTCCAGGCGAAGCTGGCGCGGTGGCCGCGCGGTCGAAGAGGGTGGAGCGCGCCACGGCCGCGCCAAGCGACAGATTTGCCCGTTGCGTGAATCTCTCGCCCGAACGCGGATTTTTCGACTTTCGGTTGAACATCTTTCGACTCTAGTCTCTTAGAGTCAGATCTTGGACGCCCTAGGCCTTAGTTATCTATAAATAAGACCTCCGAAAAGCTCCGAATACGTTTTAAAACCCTACGAAATCTCTCAACACGTTGAAACCTTAATCCCGGAGTCGTCGGAGGCACGAAGGCAAGAGAGGGGACTGGGTTGGACGAAAATCCAAGGACTCCCGTCATCGTGGTAAGATCTGATCCCTTCCTTACCATTTGTGATTCGAAAACGAATCCTAATTAAACCTCTTTTCTATTCTAAACCCCGATCCGGATGCGTTGAGGAAAAACGAAGGATCTCGGAGGGAGAACGAAGAACGTGGAAGCCACGCCTCCGAATCATCGAGCCGAGACATCCATAGATCTGTAAGTTAACGCTTACATGGTTTTGGGAGTAGTTAAAATATTTAAATCTGAAACTTAATCAAATCTTTCGTAAATCTGTCCACATGTGGTTTCTAACGGCGCAACAGTTTTGTCTAATTTTTCCGAACCTTAAAAGGACCTCAAACGGAAAAACTTAAAACACGAAAAACATTCCTAAGGCTTAGATCTATCTACTGTAAAAGTTTCATAATTTTTCATCGTGTTTTGTTATCCGAAAACGACCACGAACAGACCTGCCTGTGGTTTAGATCTTGAAACGATGATAGATTCTTTATTCGAACTTATTGGTGATTTCTACCTTAGATATACACAATCTAGGCTTGGCGTTGAAAATAAGAGTTGTAGATCTATATGTTATGAATACCTCCGTAAAATTTCAGAATTTTTCGTGATGATTTGATGTATGAAATCCACCCCAAACCGAACTGGTTTACAATCGGATCTTGAAAACTGGACAGAACATAGGTATGATCTTGATCACGTTTTTGACTATGGTTCTAGGCCGAATTAGATCTTTAGCCGAACATGAAAGTTGTAGATAATTTTCTTAGGAAGGTCCCTGTAAAATTTCATCAAATTTGGAGTTCATTTGCTATGGTGGATCTCGAACCTTTTAAACTGCTGTGTGAAAACGCGGACAGATTTTTAATCTGACGAAAATTGACGTTGTTGACCTGTTTCGGTATCTCGGATCGAAAAAGTTAAAACACGAAAGTTGTGCATCTCGATGTTTCCGAGTCACTGGTCAATTTTCAGAAATTGTGGAATTAAAACTAATTTTTCACGAATTTTGGAGTAAACAGCGTTTTATAAACTTATATTTGCGAAACTTGTGAAATTTACGAAACTTGTTCAAACCTTGCGGGTTCGATTCCCCAGGGTGTGTTTGAGTTCTTGCAGGTTCGATTCCCCAAGGGCGATTGTATGTTCTCCTGCGGGTTCGATTCCCCAGGATGTCCGTGTCAAACCTTGCGGGTTCGATTCCCCAGGGTGTGTCTTTCTGCGGGTTCGATTCCCCAGAATATGTGTTGATTCCTACGGGTTCGATTCCCTAGGATGTATGTGAGTTCTTGCGGGTTCGATTCCCCAAGGACGATTGTCTGTTTTCTTGCGGGTTCGATTCCCCAAGAATAAGTTATACTAGATTATATCGAATAAAAGAGGAAGAGTGAAATCCTGAAATACTTGAGCATTTTCCTTATTTAAATTATGCCTTTAAATTATGTCTTGCGATTATTTTATCATGTTGTAGAACAAATTACATTATGCACATGTTTCCTTTAAATTTAAATAATGGCTTTGAAACCCCTTAATCATGTTTGTGTTAACTTACTCAGCACGTAGTGCTGACCAAACCATTTTTATTTCTTTTTCTTCCAGAGTTGAGAATTATGCATCGTCATATGCATACACGGGAAGCTTGGGGTGATATATTATTTTGAATGTTTGTATTAGACTAGATCTCGTATGAACGGGCCTGTTTAACCCGTGATTAGGCCATGTTGGCCCTATATTTAAATTCCGCTGCGATACATATATGTAAATATTATTTTCCGCTGCAACTTTGATGTATTATTTTTTTTTAAATTATATATAAATGGGCTGTTTGAATGTTTTAAATTCTGAAAAACCATAGCCTTGCATCTCTTTAGCAAGCTCGGAGAAACCGTGTCTTGCTAGTGAGGTGTGGCGGTGACACCCCGACCTGGGTGACCAAAAACCGGGGTGTTACAGAGTGGTATCAGAGCCCAGAATATTTTAAAGCTATCTATTTTAAAGAAAATATCTGATACCAAAGTTGGTATCAGAGCCCGACTATTTTTAAACTATTATTTTTAAACCATGATTATTTTTAAAATATTATTATAGAAGCCCAAATTATTATTTTTCCTAGCCCAAATTATTTTTGAGCCAAAATGATAATTATTTTGACCCAATATAGAGGTCCAAGAATTTTAACTATTATGTTAAATTTTTAAAGCATTATTTCCATGGAAACGAATTTTTATTTTAAAACCCATGGAAAATATATATATATATATAGTGCATGAATTATTTTTGGGGGGAAATCATCATTTGCATGTGCATACTGCATTGCCTAAACTTAGAGAACTTAGAAGCGTGATATATTCTAACTTAGATCTCTTGCTACACCTAGATAACTTAGAGGCTTGACATCGAATTAGGAACGCTAACTAGAGACTGATCTTGCCTTAGTTCTAGATCGCGTTCATCTATGCGTTCGCCTAATCATAACAATCCTCGACCTTAGCCATTCCTACCCTTGTACAAATTAGAAAACTTCCTCATTTGGAACAATGAGAAAATCAAGTTTTATTAAAACACTCTTTATTCCAAAAATCTTGTTTGGATTTCCAAATAACAAATCCGAAAATTTGAAATTTGAAATTTATGAAACGTCTTGTTCGAGCGATCTATCTAAACCAAGATAAGCTAATCTGTACACGTTATAACAGAAAATGGCACCTAGGAGGAAACCAAGGAAGGTGAGTCCAAACGGCACTGACGCTAACCTGTCCAACACGCCCAACAACAGCGAAAGTCCTCAGAACCTAGGAGAGCAAGTGCCTCAAGCGCCCAATAATATGGAAGCACGTTTAAAAACGATAGAGGGATTCCTAGTAGCATTAGGAAATGCGGAGGTGCATAGGACACCTGCAGCAGTAACTCCGCCCGTAGCTCAAACCAACTATCTAGCGTTGGTGAATCCCTATCAACCACCACGATATGATGGGCAGGAGGATCCCGCCAAACTAGAGGGGTGGATCCGTACATTTGATAAGCTCTTGGATGCTATCAAATGTCCTGATGAGGCAAAGACACGAGTAGCAACCTACTACTTAGGAGGCGAAGCTGATGAGTGGTGGCAAGACCTCCAGAGGAATTTAGAGGAAGCTGAAGAAGCTTATTCGTGGACTAAACTTAAGGAGGATCTAAGGGACCGATTCTACCCCATGAGCACCAAGGCGGCAGTGTACGAAGAGTTTTTATCACTGAAGCAAGAGGGACGGACGGTGCAGGAGTATTACACCCGGTTTAAGGAGTTGGTACGATTTGCTACTAGGATAGTACCAACCGACTCTGACAAGGCTCAGAAATTCGAGATGGGTCTGAACCTTAGTATCCGGGAGATACTTGCAGTAGGACAATTCACGAACCTGCTGACGGTTTATGATCGAGCTGTAGCAATTGATCGAGTCCAGCAACTGAAGCGTAAGGAAAATGGGGAGTCGAGCAAGGACTCGCAAGGATTTGAGAAGAAGAATCGGAGCAATAACGGTGGACAAGATAGGAACGATAATAAGGATTTCTATAATGGAAGAAATGGCATACGTCGTACAGTCGTACCACGTTGCCCACAGTGCCACCAAGCCCATCTGGTGCGCGAATGCCCAAGGCGCGGGACTTGTTATAGATGTGGTGGGAAAGACCACATGATTAGAGAATGTAATGTTCGTGAGGAGATGATTGAGAAGAGGATAGAATTGGTAAACCCTCAACAAGGAGATCAAGGAAGAGAGTAATAAGTAGGCAGTTATGGGGACATAACTGAAGTCCTAAGGGGGAGAGGATGTAATACCCCGTAAAATAGACATTTATTTTTGACGATATGTATTCCGAATGAATAAATAAACATATTCAAATTGTTTTGAACTACGTTATGGCTTGATCCCTTTACCGGGTACGTAGGCAGCTTAGAAGTTTTAATTCTAAGTTCAGTCACAACATAATAAAACAAACACAAGACCTTAGCACGAGAAAAGCCGAAACACAACTTCGAGGACGAAGTTGATTCTTAAGGAGGGTAGACTGTAATACCCGAGAATTTTCCAACATAAAATAAAACAATAATTAAGTAAATAAATAATAAATAAAATAAATACCATAAATAAATAAATGAATCCAGCAAATAAAGAAATAAATAAAGATAAGGAAATGAGAAATGAGATTTTTACTTAAAAAGGAATTAAAGGAATTTAATTAAGTAAAAGGATGGATTAAAGGTAAATAAATTGTACACCGAAACCCGACACTAATGAACTCGAGGATTCGAGTCCAAACACCCAATTAGACCCGAGTAAAAATTTAGAGAGAAAGTAGAAACCCGAAGATACCCCGGAAATCGGAATTCGGGAGCATAGAGGGATAGAAACTCGAAAGAGAGGCGGAAAAGCACGACGGATCGCACGACCCCGCCCGGACCGAAGTCCAGGCGAAGCTGGCGCGGTGGCCGCGCGGTCGAAGAGGGTGGAGCGCGCCACGGCCGCGCCAAGCGACAGATTTGCCCGTTGCGTGAATCTCTCGCCCGAACGCGGATTTTTCGACTTTCGGTTGAACATCTTTCGACTCTAGACTCTTAGAGTCAGATCTTGGACGCCCTAGGCCTTAGTTATCTATAAATAAGACCTCCGAAAAGCTCCGAATACGTTTTAAAACCCTACGAAATCTCTCTACACGTTGAAACATTAATCCCGGAGTCGTCGGAGGCACGAAGGCAAGAGAGGAGACTGGGTTGGACGAAAATCCAAGGACTCCCGTCATCGTGGTAAGATCTGATCCCTTCCTTACCATTTGTGATTCAAAAACGAATCCTAATTAAACCTCTTTTCTATTCTAAACCCCGATCCGGACGCGTTGAGGAAAAACGAAGGATCTCGGAGGGAGAACAAAGAACGTGGAAGCCACGCCTCCGAATCATCGAGCCGAGACATCCATAGATCTGTAAGTTAACGCTTACACGGTTTTGGGAGTAGTTAAAATATTTAAATCTATAAACTTAATCAAATCTTTCGTAAATCTGTCCACATGTGATTTCTAACGGCGCAACAGTTTTGTCTAATTTTTTCGAACCTTAAAACGACCTCAAACGGAAAAACTTAAAACACGAAAAACATTCCTAAGGCTTAGATCTATCTACTGTAAAATTTTCATAATTTTTCATCGTGTTTTGTTATCCAAAAACGACCACGAACAGACCTGCCTGTGGTTTAGATCTTGAAACGATGATAGATTCTTTATTCGAACTTGTTGGTGATTTCTACCTTAGATCTAGACAATCTAGGCTTGGCGTTGAACATAAGAGTTGTAGATCTATATGTTATGAATACCTCCGTAAAATTTCAGAATTTTTCGTGATGATTTGATGTATGAAATCCACCCCAAACCGAACCGGTTTATAATCGGATCTTGAAAACTGGACAGAACATAGGTATGATCTTGATCACGTTTTTGACTATGGTTCTAGGCCGAATTAGATCTTTAGCCGAACATGAAAGTTGTAGATAATTGTCTTAGGAAGGTCCCTGTAAAATTTCATCAAATTTGGAGTTCATTTGCTATGGTGGATCTCGAAACTTTTAAACTGCTGTGTGAAAACGCGGACAGATTTTTAATCTGACGAAAATTGACGTTGTTGACCTGTTTCGGTATCTCGGATCGAAAGAGTTAAAACACGAAAGTTGTTCATCTCAATGTTTCCAAGTCACTGGTCAATTTTCAGAAATTGTGGAATTAAAACTGATTTTTCACGAATTTTGGAGTAAACAGCGTTTTATAAACTTATATTTGCGAAACTTGTGAAATTTACGAAACTTGTTCAAACCTTGCGGGTTCGATTCCCCAGGGTGTGTTTGAGTTCTTGCGGGTTCGATTCCCCAAGGGCGATTGTATGTTCTCCTGCGGGTTCGATTCCCCAGGATGTCCGTGTCAAACCTTGCGGGTTCGATTCCCCAGGGTGTGTCTTTCTGCGGGTTCGATTCCCCAGAATATGTGTTGATTCCTACGGGTTCGATTCCCTAGGATGTATGTGAGTTCTTGCGGGTTCGATTCCCCAAGGACGATTGTCTGTTTTCTTGTGGGTTCGATTCCCCAAGAATAAGTTATACTAGATTATATCGAATAAAAGAGGAAGAGTGAAATCCTGAAATACTTGAGCATTTTCCTTATTTAAATTATGCCATTAAATTATGTCTTGCGATTATTTTATCATGTTGTAGAACAAATTACATTATGCACATGTTTCCTTTAAATTTAAATAATGGCTTTGAAACCCCTTAATCATGTTTGTGTTAACTTACTCAGCACGTAGTGCTGACCAAACCATTTTTATTTCTTTTTCTTCCAGAGTTGAGAATTATGCATCGTCATATGCATACACGGGAAGCTTGGGGTGATATATTATTTTGAATGTTTGTATTAGACTAGATCTCGTATGAACGGGCCTGTTTAACCCGTGACTAGGCCATGTTGGCCCTATATTTAAATTCCGCTGCGATACATATATGTAAATATTATTTTCCGCTGCAACTTTGATGTATTATTTTTTTTTAAATTATATATAAATGGGCTGTTTGAATGTTTTAAATTCTGAAAAACCATAGCCTTGCATCTCTTTAGCAAGCTCGGAGAAACCGTGTCTTGCTAGGGAGGTGTGGCGGTGACACCCCGACCTGGGTGACCAAAAACCGGGGTGTTACATAATGTGCGATGCAAGTGATCTATCCGTGGGTGCAGTACTTGGGCAACATAAGGAAGGGAAGCATTGTGTAATTCATTACGCAAGTCACACCCTGAATGAAGCCCAAATCAACTACACTACCACGGAGAAAGAAATGTATACTGTGGTTTTCGCGTTTGATAAATTCAGACAGTACCTTATTGGTACGAAAACCATAGTGTACACAGATCACTCTGCACTGAGATACTTGTTCTGCAAACAAGATGCCAAACCTCGATTAATCAGGTGGGTACTTCTGTTGCAGGAATTCGACATCATAATAAAAGATAGGCGAGGTCGAGATAATGGTGCTGCTGACCATTTATCTCGATTAGACAATGATAAAAATGATAAAGATTATCCAGACGAACAACTCTTTGCATTGCATTTGCACGATCAGGCGTGTCCATGGTTTTCCGACATTGCTAACTTCTTGGCATGCGGAATAACCCCACCCTTTTCACGCAATCGTCTCAAGAATAAGTTCAACCGAGATGTATTAAAGTACTTATGGGAAGAACCTTATCTCTTCAAACATTGCGCCGATTCGATAATCAGGTGATGTGTCATTGAAGCTAAAGCCTATCAAATTGTCAAAAAATTTTTGGCCATTATCAACATCCTCACATTTAATACTGATCGTCCCCGAGCAGTTAGAGTCAATGTTCCTTAGAACACGGACTCTACATATTCAATTCATTTTCGTGGCTTCATAAATTACATTCTTTTTGGATTGGGATAAGACAATCAAAAACTACAAGTGTTAAATTCCCTTGATTGCAGTGTTTAATGAAATGATACTTGCTCACTAAATCGGGCCTACAAATCAAACATTATTGTCAACCCTTCGTGAATATCATGTTTGAGAGATGCAAAGATTAAAAATCGGAATAAAGGCATGACACGAACATACTTGATGAAATAGAACCTCACATATAAGAGAATCGGAAAATTCACTCACTCTCAAATGGGGTTTAATCATTGAACGCTCAAGATCAAATTTAATTAAATTATCTCATAAGCTTGCAATCAGACCAACTCGCCACCGGCTCATTTCCTCAAATCGAGATCCCGAGGTCTTATATAAGGTTACAACGGGGCGTACGGTTGTAACTTTTGGTATGGGATGGAATTATTGGGCTAAGAAGTGGCAAGAATTAATTCTATCATAACTTGGCATATTTTTATTTAAAATTTATGATCATCGATATTTTCCTCTTTCTTTTGCTTTTCTTCTTATATTGCATGATTAGACCAAGTCTAAATTGCTTTGTCATTTGCAATTTATTTGTGTTGAATTGAATTCAACATCTTTCCCTTTCTTTTTCTTTTCTTTTTCTCTTTTTTTTTTGAATCGGTTTATTGAACACCGATTTATATGTTTTTGATGATCACAAATTATATGCTTTTGATGGAATTTATCCTTGTCCACTTGGGTTGAATATTTTGGTCTTTTTATAAGGGTAAGGAAAATATAGTGGGTTTCAAAGAAAAATTAGATTTAAAGGCTCAAGTAGGTTGATCCTAAAGGGAAAATATTTTTGGGTTTGGATTTCAAGCGAAGGCCAAAAATTTGGGTTTTCTAAGTGCCTCGATCATATGCTCGATTTCGGGAATATGACATGGTCTTGAATCGGTCCCAATTGCAAGTTCTAGTTTCCTTTAATCAAATTGATTCACACATCAAAGAAAAATGAATGAGTAAAAGTGACTCATGGCTCAAATCTCACAAGGATAGATTGATTCATGTCATACAATATTCTCAAGTTTAATCAAAGCTTAATTCTAACAATCTATTCAATCAAAACTTTCAACATGCAGATTTATTACCCAATAAGTTGATCGCATCATTAAATTTTTATAGCTCAAAACCTTAGGAATTCATTTCATGCATGTTTTCAATTATATTATCCCAATTTAAAAGTTTGAAAATTTAATCACAAGCCTAAATTCAATATGTGAATTTAGAGCATGTTTATGCATACTTTTGCTGGTTATTTAATTAAAGCAGTAAAAGAGGCACTGTTAACAGACAAAGTATGTCAACAGCATATTTTTGGCCTGACAGTCATTTATTCATCTCGGACTGTCAGACATCTTTTCTCAAAATAAAATTGTTCGGACTGCAAATTTCCTTATGAAAGCGGTAATTACATCAATTACAAGAGATTTCATGCAATACAGATTGAACTTGCACAATTGATTGAAATTCTCTTATATGATGTGTACAGTTAAGCTCTCAAATGATAAAATCATGAATCTCCATCTTTCTTCTCATCCGACTTCTTGGAGGATCCGGCTTCATCAGGGATTTTCTTGAGCAAGGTTTGCAGGACCTGATTTTGGCTCTGGAAAAGTGATTCTATCATGTTCCGGTTTTGCTCTTAACTTTCTTGTCTCTCTCACTGCATTCTCTCTTCCCTTTCCAGCAATAATAGTCTGAATTCCTCATCCTTCCTCTCCTTCTCCAATCTCTCCTTCCGCTTCTCTTCCTTTTCTCTCCTTCGCTCTTGGCGCTCTTCTTGTGCCCTCTTTCGCTGTTCCTCACGACTTGACATTATGACATCAGTCATCGATTTCATTCCTTCGAGCATAGATTGACTCATTTTGCTCATCATTTCAAGTGCCTGGGAATCAGCAGGAAATTGGGAAACGTTTTGGCTTCGTGGGAGAGGCTGGGATGACATTGGAGGAGGTTGAGAAGGTGCAGGAGTAGGTTGAGAAGGAGCGGGAATGCCTTCTTCTTCAGCTTGATGTTCTACTCCCTCGGGCTGCTCATATTGTGGAACTTCGGCACGAGCCCTGGAAGGTCCCTCTCCAATCTTAACTGTTTTCTTTCTTCTTTTAGGCGCAGGAGGTGGCATTCCCGATCTAACCCGAGATGGTGCTGAATCACCAGATATATGTGACGATTGAACTCCAGAATCAGCAAGCAGTGGAGGAAGTGCATATAGAATTCTTTCTTGATCTAACATGTACGGCACTTGGATGGGGGGGTCCATAATCACCCCTTTTTGCCCTGTGAACACTTCAATATCTAGGCCTTGATCAATGCAGATTCTTCTGATCAGATTGGGATAGCAGAGAGCTTGCTTCATTGGGAGCCTAGAAGTGATAACTTCAAAGATGTGCTCCCCTGCATTCAGCTTCATCCCATGCCAGAGTTTCGCCATCCCCATTAGTATACTGCCTGAGGTGGTTTGGGGATGCATACTCGGCTTGATCCTTGCCATATAGAATTCATAATTTGGAATGAATTCTACCTTGAGTTCTGACGCATGGAAAGTGTACACAGTGGTAGGCCTCTATGTTAAGCTGTCAGCGATGGCACGATATGTATTCCTTCTCGTGGTCTTGCCTCGCTTGCAAAAAATCTCATCTTTTAGAATCTCAGTG
Organism: Hygrophila difformis; assembly: GCA_030278955.1. Taxonomy (NCBI): domain Eukaryota; kingdom Viridiplantae; phylum Streptophyta; class Magnoliopsida; order Lamiales; family Acanthaceae; genus Hygrophila; species Hygrophila difformis. The sequence continues at coordinate 52,110,966 of JAOANR010000003.1, forward strand.
GGGTGGTCGGGTGTGTTGAGAAACATGTTCAAGTATTGCGGGGAGAAGTCTATGGTATGTCCCCGCACCCAGGTCGTTCTCTCTTCCACATTGATGTTTGCATAAAATTCTCGGGTAAGCTCCACATACCCCGGTTCCCCATGATGTAGTAGAAAATCCCCCCATCCTTGCTGAGTCCTCCAGAAATCAACTGTTGGATGTGTTAGGGTGCTTGCTTCAAATCCCTTGTCGGGTATGATGTATTCCTGCATCTGCTCATACGCCCTAATGCATTCAATGTTGCTGTCAAACTTGGCCGTGACATCAGCTGCCGTGATTTGTTGCTTTTTCGGCGCTGTTGCTGGAATCCCCATCCTTGTGCGCACCTCGGTCTCCACCCAGAAATCGACTGGTCTGACTGATCCAATTGACTCCTGAGGTTCGTCCTCACTGGTGTGCCAGTCCGTCGGGTCATCATTGGAATCTGCTGGCTCATTAATTCCAGCTTCATGCATCAGCTCGTTTTGCTGGACTTCCTCCACCTCCATCTTCTCTTCAACTGCTTCATTTCTAGATTCCTCCTCAACCTGTTTAATTACATATTGCATTGTATTGCATTGAGTTTTTACAGGTAAAGGAAATGTAATTACAGGAAAGTAAGGATCATCAACGCTTGTTGATACCTCCTCCTCCTCCCTAGCAGTTCGTCCAACAGGACGTTGGAAAATCGGCGCCATCTACCCCATGAATTCTTGTTCCTCTTGCTGGGCTTCTTCTTTTTCTTCCTCCAAATCATTCTTCCTTCTTTCAGTGAGATCTTTCGGCTCATCAACTTTCTCCTTTAACAATTCAGACAGTGTGGTTGGATTTGTAGAGGGTTCAGTGGCTTCAATATCATCATGTTCTCCAGTTAAAATTCTTCTTCTTTTCTCAGTCCCAGACGAACCTTCAGGAGCAATGACTGCTTCAATTCTTGTTGTCCCAACAAGTGGATCAACAATCCGGCAGAACTCTGTCTGATATCTAATATGTTCTCGCCCCTCTCCATCAATTCTCGTTTCGATTTGTTCGTTAAGCATTTTCCTTATATCTCCCCGGATAGTTTCAGCATCATGTGCAGTGGGGCCAGCCCATGTAGGGGGCTCCTTTTTTATTTTAAACCCTTGCCCTTGCACTTCTCTTGTGATCTTAAGCTCATCATCATCATCTTGCCTCTCCTTCTCCACATCCTTTGGATTCCTTGCTTCCAATTCAGCTTGCAGTTTCTCAGCAACCTGTCTGTCATGGATTTCTTTCTTTTTTCTTTCCTCCTCTGCTTTTGTTCTTTCAATGTTTTTCAGCATCTCAGTATCCTGCATTGCCCTTTCCTCTCTCCTCATTCTTTCTCTGATCTCGGCCTCACTGGGCGGTCTTTCAGAAGTTTTTTGGTCAAGAACACCTGCTATTGCATTTTCATCTTCTTGCATCTTTCTAGCCAACTCAGCATCTCGAGCAATTTGTTCTTTCCGTTTAGGAGGTGGCGATGGCATTATCCCTTTGCCTCTATCTTTTGGGTCCGAAGGTGCTGCCATTTTCCTTGCAGGTGGCTCAGGTTCTTGGATTACTACTTTTCTTTCTGGAGCCCTTGCTGGTTTCTCTTTTTCAGCCAATTTTACCAGCCTTCTTTTCGTTTGAGCTTGAGGCACGGGCTGGCTTCCAGCTTCTACATCAGTTTGTGTTTCAGAATGAATCGGCTGTGTAGGGGGTTCTGTGGCAATAGATTTCTGTAGTTCCGGTTGCCCTCTTGGAGGTAAAGCCGAGGTTTGCACAGTTGGTTGGGTGGCCTGAACAGGTTCTTCTGGAGGGGGAGTGGAGATATAGGCATCGGCAGTGGTATCTGGGTCTTCCTCATAGCCCAGTTGTTTTTCAGCGCGTTTCAGGTAGTCTGTGACGAAGCTCCGCTGAGTAATTCGCACAAGCTGTGCTTCCCAGTCCTCCTTTATCCTTTTCCAAAACTTGCTCTGGATATTATAATTGTAAAAACTCAATGCAATACAATGCAATATGTAATTAAACAGGTTGAGGAGGAATCTAGAAATGAAGAAGTTGAAGAGAACATGGAGGTGGAGGAAGTCCAGCAGAACGAGCTGATGCATGAAGCTGGAATTAATGAGCCAGCAGATTCCAATGATGACCCGACGGACTGGCACACCAGTGAGGATGAACCTCAGGAGTCAATTGGATCAGTCAGACCAGTCGATTTCTGGGTGGAGACCGAGGTGCGCACAAGGATGGGGATTCCAGCAACAGCGCCGAAAAAGCAACAAATCACGGCAGCTGATGTCACGGCCAAGTTTGACAGCAACATTGAATGTGTTAGGGCGTATGAGCAGATGCAGGAATACATCATACCCGACAAGGGATTTGAAGCAAGCACCCTAACACATCCAACAGTTGATTTCTGGAGGACTCAGCAAGGATGGGGGGATTTTCTACTACATCATGGGGAACCGGGGTATGTGGAGCTTACCCGAGACTTTTATGCAAACATCAATGTGGAAGAGGGAACGACCTGGGTGCGGGGACACACCATAGACTTCTCTCTGCAATACTTGAACAGATTTCTCAACACACACGACCACTCCACAGAGATTCCTAAAGATGAGAAGGAATACATATCGTGCCATCGCTGACAGCTTAACGAAGAGGCCTACCACTGTGAACACTTTCCATTCGTCAGAACTCAAGGTAGAATTCATGCCAACTTATGAATTCTATATAGCAAGGATCAAGCCGAGTATGCATCCCCAAACCACCTCAGGCAGTATACTAATGGGGATGGCGAAACTCTGGCATGGGATGAAACTGAATACAGGGGAGCACATCTTCGAAGTTATCACTTCTAGGCTCCCAATGAAGCAAGCTCTCTGCTATCCCAATCTGATCAGAAGAATCTGCATTGATCAAGGCCTAGATATTGAAGGGTTCACAGGGCAAAAAAGGGTGATTATGGACCCCCCCATCCAAGTGCCGTACATGTTAGATCAAGAAAGAATTCTATATGCACTTCCTCCACTGCTTGCTGATTCTGGAGTTCAATCGTCACATATATCTGGTGATTCAGCACCATCTCGGGTTAGATCGGGAATGCCACCTCCTGCGCCTAAAGGAAGAAAGAAAACAGTTAAGATTGGAGAGGGACCTTCCAGGGCTCGTGTCGAAGTTCCACAATATGAGCAGCCCGAGGGAGTAGAACATCAAGCTGAAGAAGAAGGCATTCCCGCTCCTTCTCAACATACTCCTGCACCTTTTCAACCTCCTCCAATGTCATCCCAGGCTCTCCCACGAAGCCAAAACGTTTCCCAATTTCCTGCTGATTCCCAGGCACTTGAAATGATGAGCAGAATGAGTCAATCTATGCTCGAAGGAATGAAATCGATGATTGATGTCATAATGTCAAGTCATGAGGAACATCGAAAGAGGGCAGAAGAAGAGCGCCAAGAGCGAAGGAGAGAAAATGAAGAGAAGCAGAAGGAGAGATTGGAGAAGGAGAGGAAGGATGAGGAATTCAGACTATTATTGCTGGAAAGGGAAGAGAGAATGGAGCGCGAGAGACAAGAAAGTGAAGAGCGAAACCGGAAGATGATAGAATCACTTTTCCAGAGCCAAAATCAGGTCCTGCAAACCTTGCTCAAGAAAATCCCTGATGAACCCGGATCCTCCAAGAAGTCGGATGAGAAGAAAGATGGAGATTCATGATTTTATCATTTGAGAGCTTAACTGTACACATCATATAACAGAATTTCAATCAATTGTGCAAGTTCATTCTGTATTGCATGAAATCTCTTGTAATTGATGTAATTACCGCTTTCATAAGGAATTTTGCAGTCCGAACAATTTTATTTTGAGAAAAGATGTCTGATAGTCCGAGATGAATAAGTGACTGTCAGGCCAAAAATATATTGTTGACCTACTTTGTATGTTAACAGTGCCTCTTTTACTGCTTTAAATTAAATAACCAGCAAAAGTATGCATAAAACTGCTCTAAATTCACATATTGAATTTAGGCTTGTGATTAATTTTTCAAACTTTTAAATTGGGATAATATAATTGAAAACATGCATGAAATGAATTCCTAAAGTTTTGAGCTATAAAAATTTAATGATGCGATCAGCTTATTGGGTAATAAATCTGCATGTTGAAAATTTTGATTGAATAGATTGTTAGAATTAAGCTTTGACTAAACTTGAGAATATTGTATGACATGAATCAATCCATCCTTGTGAGATTTGAGCCATGAGTCACTTTTACTCATTCATTTTTATTTGATGTGTAAATCAATTTGATTAAAGGAAACTAGAACTTGCAATTGGGACCGATTAAAGACCATGCCATATTCCCGAAATCAAGCATATGATCGAGGCACTTAGAAAACCCAAATTTTTGGCCTTCGCTTGAAATCCAAACCCAAAAATATTTTCCCTTTAGGATCAACCTACTTGAGCCTTTAAGCCTAATTTTTCTTTGAAACCCACTATATTTTCCTTACCCTTATAAAAAGACCAAAATATTCAACTCAAGTGGACAAGGATAAATTCCATAAAGGCATATAATTTGTGATCATCAAAAACATATAAATTGGTGTTCAATAAACCGATTCAAATGAAAGAGAGAGAGAAAAAGAAAAGAAAAAGAAAGGGAAAGATGTTGAATTCAATTCAACACAAATAAATTGCAAATGACAAAGCAATTTAGACTTGGTCTAATATCATGCAATAGAAGAAGAAAAGCAAAAGAAAGAGGAAAATATCGATGATCATAAATTTTAAATAAAAATATGCCAAGTTATGATAGAGTTAATTCTTGCCACTTCTTAGCCCAACAAATCCATTCCATACCAAAAGTTACAACCGTACGCCCCGTTATGACCTTAAATAAGACCTCGGGATCTCGATTTGAGGAAATGAGCCGGTGGCGAGTTGGTCTGATTGCAAGCTTATGGGATAATTTAATTAAATTTGATCTTGAGCGTTCAATGATTAAACCCAATTTGAGAGTGAGTGAATTTTCCGATTCTCTTATATGTGAGGTTCTATTTCATTAAGTATGTTCGTGTCATGCCTTTATTCTGATTTTTAATATTTGCATCTCTCAAACATGATATTCACGAAGGGTTGACAATAATGTTTGATTTGTAGGCCCGATTTAGTGAGCAAGTATCATTTCATTAAACACTGCAATTAAGGGAATTTAACACTTGTAGTTTTTGATTGTCTTATCCCAATCCAAAAAGAATGCAATTTAAGAAGCCACGAAAATGAATTGAATATGTAGAGTCCGTGTTCTAAGGAACATTGACTCTAACTGCTCGGGGACGATCAGTATTAAATGTGAGGATGTTGATAATGGCCAGAAATGTCCATTATTTTCAATCCATTTCCGTGTCTGAAACGGACATTTGATCGCATTCTGGTCTTATTTTAAATAAGAAAGCAGTAGAATTAGACTGATTTATGCATATTTGTAAAAATAATAAGCTGGTGTGAAAAATACATAAATATGTAATTTTATTACACATTTATGTTAAAAAAGTCCAAAACAGGAGAAAAAGAAAAGAAAAGAAAAAAAGGAATGAAAAAGATGGAAAAAGAAAATGAAATTTCACAAAATGCAATTTTACAGATTTGTTACCAAGTCCCTATGACGCCAATGTTCCGCGTCATAAGGGAGGATTGCATCATGAGCCAAGCTAAATTATGAACCCAAGCAGGAACCAGAACTCTTGACGTCAAGCAAAGGCATGACGCCAATGCTCCGCGTCATGGAAGAAATGATCCGCGTCATGGGGGAAGTCGAGCCATGACCGAAACCAGAACCTTTGACGTCAAGCAAAAGCATGACGCCAATGCTCTGCGTCATGAACTGAGTCCGCGTCATGGGCTGCCAAGTTAGCAACATCCGTGTTTTCGAGCTGGAGCTCCATGACGCCAAACATCCATGACGCCAACCTTCCGCGTCATTAGTAGCAGTTCCGCGTCATAAGGCGATTGACGTCAAGCATGCTCCCGAGTCATGCCTAATGCATGATTCCACGTCAACAGGCCCATGGGCCTAGGGTTTTGCGCCTATAAATAGGGCATGATCCCCAGGTGCCAAGGGACACACACACTTACTTGCTCTTGAAGACATTTTTGAGAAGGCATTCTCGTAGGTAGTTAGTTAGTATTTTTTTGTATTATTTAAATTCTATTCTAGGGGTTGCCTTTCTTTTTCTTACTTTGTAATGTTATGAATTTGCCTCTAAATGTAATCTGCTATTATGTTTCTAATTTGTAGACGGATCTCTATATTGTTCGTGTTAAGAGTGATCTAGAACGGTAGTTCAGAATCACTTTTGAAGTATGAATTTATGTTTTATGGAAGCAATATAATTTATCGACATGTGTTAAATTTGGAGTAATCTGCAAAGATGTTAGAATCTGTATTAGGATTGTTAATCTGCTGCATAAATCTGATCGATAAATCTATCTGGGCAACACTCTGATGTTTTATATTTTTATCTGTTAGATTTTAATTGATCGATCAATCTGCAGTTTCTACTTTTAGTAATCTGGAAATAATCCTAATCTGTGTACATCTTAAAATTAGTAATTTAATCCATTTTACCATGTTTAATTGTTATTTTACCATAATTGTTAAATTATTTACACTGTTCTGCATAATTAAATGTTAGAATCCAATTCTGTGACTTCTGCTTTGCTAAATCGGGAGATAAAAAGTAGAATCAATATTTTTGTACCGGAATTGGGAATAAATTACATTATAAATGGATTCTGGCATGTGCACAATGATTTGGGAAATGAAAAGTGCCTTTTAATTGCTATAGGAAAATTTGTATGCTTGGGAAAGACTCAAATTTAGGCCTAGAATAATGATTGCATAATGTTAGATAATTTAATCAGCTTCCATGAAATCCGTTTAAGCATAATTTGAACCGTAGAAGATTACAATATTTTTAATCTTTATAAAATAATTAATCTTAAGAAATTGATCTTTTTAGATATTGGAAAATGCTAAATCATTATGCAATTTCTATTTTATATAAAGATGGCAATATTTAAAATATTACAAGCATCTCCCATTTATATTATTATTAATTATAATTTTAACTCGCTTTATTTTAAAATTTAATGTCACTATTTTTTATTTAATCACCATTAGAATTAATCAAAATCTTTTTAAATATACAATATAATTAATGAACTTAAAACAATTAAAATCTTCTCCGGAATGAAATAATATTCTGAAATTCCCTGTGGTTCGACCCGGTATTCACCGGTTTTTATTACTTGATGACAACCATCCGCTTGTGGTAAAATATGAGTAGTGAAAATCACCCATCAAGTTTTTGGCGCCGTTGCCGGGGAATTTGTTGTGAACTTTTAATTGTTTTTAGTTTATTAATTAAAATTTATTAAGTTAAATATTAATTTAACTGTTATTTTATTTTATTTTTATTTAATATTTGCAGTGCGAAGCAAACAGGCAGAAATAGCTTATGATCCTGAAATTGAGCGTACTCTCAGAGCTATTAGATTAGGGAAACGTAGGAGACCTGCTCAGTTGGAAATTTTAATTAATTCATCATCTGATGAAGAAAACTATTCTCCAACGACTGGAGTTTCAACAATTCAAACTAATCAATTAGTTGCTCGGTCCAATAGGTTAAACATGGCAGCAAATAATGATAATAATCAGGGTAATAATGGAGGTAATGGTGGTGATTTGGAACACGATGATCAAGCTGAAATGACCATTGAAGAACACTTACAAGGAACTAGTGGAAATCTTCTTAATAGAACTCCAAGGCCAGATGTAGATGCTTTAAGCTTTACCCTTCAGCTTGCATTAATCACAATGGTTCAAGCTAATCAATATAATGGAGCACCTACTAATGATGCTGTAGAACACATAAGAAACTTTCTGGACTATTGTGACACAGTGAAAATAAACGGTGTTACCAGTGATGAAATTAAGTTGAGATTGTTTTCGTTTTCACTCAGAGATAAAGCTAAAACTTGGTATAATTCACTTCAATTAAGGGATGTTACTACTTGGGATAAAATGTTAGAAGCTTTCTTAGAACAATTCTTCCCACCATCCAAAGTTTTAGAATTGCAAGAAAAAATCAAAGAATTTGTGCAAGATGAGGGTGAAACTCTACTTGAAGCATGGGATAGATACAACACCTTATTGGCGAGATGCCCGAATCATGACTTTGAAGATTGGCAGCAGATGCACTTCTTTTACAATGGGTTGATTGATCATTGGAGGAACTTGTTAGATTGAAACTTTTGACAATTTCGTCACACGAGTATTTTCTAAAATATCCCAGGTTAAATTTATTAAATGAAAAGAGTTATGATTCATGGGAAAGGGGTTTAAGGATATATTCCACTTTTTATTACTCATGAGAATAAACTTTGAGTTCAAGTGGCATTACGAACCTCCTTGGCATGAAATCTCTGACAATTTCATGCCTTGAAGATCCTTGCCATGAAACTTTTGACAAGTTCTCTCTTCATGAGTATTTTCTGAAAAATCATAATCCTGGTTTTCAATTTTATTTAATGAAACCAATTTATGATGGCGGAGTAGGATTAGGGATATATTTATAGATTGTCACGTTTTTATTACTCGTGTTAAGAAACTGTGGCCCGAAAGCGCACGGTGTCAAAAATTGCAGTAATTTATAGTAAGACCGGATCGTTCACTGGAGCATGTGCGATAGAAGCAGGGCCCACGTCATTTACTAAGATTTTCCACTCGGTTACTCGATTCAAGTTTGTGTTTGATTTATCAACTACTTGACAGAATTTAAATTAAACTATGAAAGCAATTAAAATAAAGCAGATAAAATTATTCTAGAAAGCGAATTAAATTAATCTATGAAAGCAATAAAATTAATCTAAGAAAGCGATTAAGATTATTCTAAGAAAGCATATTTAAAATATGATAGAAGGGACAGGAAGAAAAGAATAAAAATTGGACAAGATTCAGATGAAACACAATTAAACTTCCAATTTAATACACAAATCTTAGCTTGGGATAATCCTTGCAGTTAGCTAACTCTCATGCTCTCTATACCGTGTTCCCTTTAACAGACAGGTACTTACAGTAAGAGTTTACATGCTCTTAAGACAACAAAATCTAAGATACCGCAGATTTATAACTCCCCTTGCAATGCCTTGCAAGAGTATGTAAGCCATCTGTGGTGGACAAGCAACACCTGACAAATCATTTATTGAAGTGTCAAGTACTGCTATCATTCCCCCATGTCACCCCCAAGGATTCTAATTAAGTCCTGAACTATCCCTTAACTCTCAGTCCTAATAGCAGTTACGCAACCCTCAATACAACCGAGTGACCTCTAAAGAAAGCGGTAAAAAAGAGCATTTAAAATCCTATCACTCGGAGGTTTTTTTGAAAGTCTGACCCTGGTAGTAAAAGAAAGCCCCCAGTCAGGATGACCGGATGTGGATCAAGAATTCCCGGATCTCGGTGAACCGCTCGCAGTTCACTTCCCTTCGGGTGGTTATGAGATACAAACTAATGAAACGAACTAATAAATTAGTTCGTTCCGGATGCACTCACTCAGGACTCAAAAATAGGCTTCGGCAGGAGAGGATAGCAGTTGAAAGGAACTCAACCCTATCTTAGAAAATAACCAAGGCCTATGTATTGTTCCTCTAGAATTATCTAGCACACTGTATTTGAATCCAAGTGGACCCCATCTCAGTGTGATGGTTAAGACTAAATTCCCAATACACAGCAATTTTGGAAAATAAAAGATGTTTGAAAATCATTCCCTAAACAGGTACTAGACTCTCAATAAGAACACAGATCCTTTCAGTCTAGGTGAGACCTAATTGCTGACTCTGCTTCTAATTTCCCAAAATCCACCCCTAGTCGGATATGAATTAGTCATAACTGTGGAATTTATCCCTTGCTCAGATCCGGATTTTATAAAAGAATTTTTGTTGGAAAATTATTGTGAGGCATCTGATTTAAATCTATGCTTTTATCGTCCAAAGGAAGGATCCCAAAATAATATTGACCACAATATCTACATAATAATATCATGCATAAATTTATAAAGAAGTGTAAAATAAAATAACCCAAAATATAAGGCGGGTCTAGACAGAAGTTGATACACAGAGATGAAATAGCCGGAGGTGAGAAGAATTTATTTTGGCTAAAAAGGTGACAAAAATAATCAGGATAATCCGGACTGCAAACATCTGCTATCCAGGTCCTGACTATTCAAGGTGGGATGATTCTAGACGATAGAAAGCCTTAATTGATAGTGATCGCTATCATCAAGGTTTCTACTATCTGTGAAATGAGAGAGAAACCTACATGTTTTCTTACTGTAAAATCATTCAAACAATGTTGATCGACACCGTTTGATAATATTTCAGCTCAAAATTCAGGTTTGAAATTAAGATAAAGAAAAAGAAACTGTATCCGAATAGGAGTCAGCTGAGCAGCTATTATAATCCCGGATGGACGAACCGCCAAGGCTTCCACCGACCACTATCCTGACCATGCAAAATAACATCTAGTAATTAATATACAGACCACGAGCTAGTTTATCCGTGTGGGAATACCCGCCAAGATTAGTCTGTTATATCTCTTACTAGTTGTTTCACACAACACGGATAAAGACAAAATAAATAAAAGAAAATATTTTTGGGTCATCTTGTATGAGAGACATTGGTTTCTCATGCAAGGGTATGGAATTAATTCCATAATTACTCTTTATGTCTAAATAATCACTCATTCCATAATTAATTAATTAATTACAGTCCGGATTATATACTTAGATCATTAGAGTTTAATTTTATAGAAAAATCTTTTAATGGGAATTGAACAAAATTCTTTATACTGCATTAATCATGGGTTGGAATCTCTGGATCGCAACCTCAAAATGTTAACATAAAGGTCCAATCAATTAAGTGAGAAAAATGGAGAATTAGGAAATTTGGCAAGAAGATGCCAATTACGACGCTTAGACAGATATTGCGGCGCTATCCAAGGATAGCGCCGTGAAGGATAGCGCCGTGATGATAGCGTCGCAAGGTGAGTTTTTAGAAGTGTTGATGAAATTGGAGGGTACGGCGCTATATACTAAATGACGACGCTATCCTAGGATAGCGTCGTAGATATAGCATCGTAGGTGGGCTTTGTGAAAGATTAAGTATTTTGGGGTCCTACGACGCTGAACAAAAATTACGACGCTGTCCGAGGATAGCGTCGTTGGTCTAGCGCCGTAGGACAAATTTTTGTTCAAGTTCTGGGCAACTACGGCGCTATACCTCACCTACGACGCTATCCAAGGATAGCGCCGTAGGGCGGTTAGCGTCGTAGCTAGCCCAGAAACATGTTGTTGTTCGGGTGATGCAATCTATGCGATTGCTAACCCTATTTTCAAGTTCATGGTTCACTTTATGCAAGAAAGGAGACAATAGAGAGCATTAACAGTTATGAAAATAGAATAAAGTGCAAGAAAAACTCAAAAACAGTAAAGACAAAGCACAAGTGAACCATAAACCTGAGTTAGGGTTTTTTAATCAACACATCATGCATGAAATTCCACAAACAGCACCAAAAACATAAACCCACATAAAACAGTAAAACAAGGTGACCAAGGGGTCATTAAACCAAAATAAAGCAATAAATCCATGGACTCATGTCCATTTCATGAATTTTGGGACTCTTTTTGCAATTAACTTCCCATTTATAAGAAATGGCTTGATAATATTCATCATTTGAGTATTTCAAGCCTTAATGAAAGTTCAACAAAACTGTAAATAATATAAACAGTGGCTAGCTAAGGTTGCAAACTCTAATAAGACCACTAATCTAAATATTAAGAAGTCTAATCTAAGGCAGAAATGTAAATAATACAAAAAAATAAAGACCTAACTACCTAACTAACCTACACCTTTCAAGAACACTAGGTTGTGTCCAAGTTTGAATGTTGTCTGGATTGATTCTCATCATTGGAGTCAACTGGTCCTTATATAGGTGGGAAACCCTAGGCCCATGGGCCCCCAGGCCTTGAAGTTGGAGTTCTGAGCCTTAGTACGACGCTATAACTGAGTACGGCGCTATCCTACTACGGCGCTATAGGTCTAGCGTCGTAGTCTTCCATCCCGAAGACACTTCTTTGTTTCTGAATGGACAGCTTACGGCGCTATCCTTGCTTACGGCGCTATAGTCAACTACGGCGTTATACATGTTTAGCGCCGTTCACCTTTCTTCAACTGTCAGCTTCAGTTTCCTCCTACGGCGCTAGACCAGGCTACGGCGCTATCCTTGGATAGCGTCGTAGTATCCTGTAAAATCAACTTTTTGTGGGTTTTTCATTTCTTTTCCCATCTTTTTTTCCTTTTTCTTTTCTTTTCTTTTTCTCATGTTTTTGGATTTTTCTAACATAAATGTGTAATAAAATTACATATTTATGCATTTTTCATACCAGCTAAACATTTTTACAATTATGCATAAATCAGTCCAATTCTACTGCTTTCTTATTTAATATAAGACCGGAATACGATCAAATGCCCGTTTCAGACACGGAAATGGATTGAAAATAATGGTCATTTCTGGCCATTATCAACATCCTCACATTTAATACTGATCGTCCCCGAGCAGTCAGACTCAATGTTCTAAAGAACACGGGCTCTGCATACTCAATTCATTTTCGTGGCTTCATAAATCACATTCTTTTTAGATTGGGATAAGACAATCAAAAACTACAAGTATTAAGTTCCCTTGATTGCAGTGTTTAATGAAATGATACTTGCTCACTACATCGGGTCTACAAATCAAACATTATTATCAACCCTTCATGGATATCATGTTTGAAAGATGCAAAGATTACAAATGAGAATTATGGGATGACATGAACATTTTAAATGAAACAGAGCCTCACTTATAAGAGAATCGAAAAATTCACTCACTCTCAATGGGGTTTAATCAACGAACACTCAAAATCAATTTTAATTAAATTATCCCATATGCTTGCAATCAGACCAACTTGTCACCGGCTCATTTCCTCAAATTGAGATCCCGAGGTCTTATTTAAGGTTATAACGGGGCATACGGTTGTAACATTAGGTAGGAAAGGGAAATTATTGGGCTAAGAAGTGACAAGAATTAATTCTATCATAACTTGGCATATTTTCATTTAAAAATTCGTGATCATCAATATTTTTCTCTTTTGCTTTTCCTTACTATTGCATGACATTAGACTATGTCTAATTTGCTTTGTCATTTGCAATTTATTGTTGTTGAATGGATCTCAACACACATTCTTTTTTTTTTAATCGGTTTATTGAATACCGATTTATACATCTATGGTGATCACAAATTCAATGCATTGATAAAATTCATTCTTGCACACTTGGGTTTGAAATTTTTGGGTCTTTTTGTAGGCTAGGAAAAATATAGTGGGCTTCAAAGAAAAATTAGGCTTAAGGTTCAAATTGGTTAATCCTAAAGGGTAAATATTTTTGGGTTTGGATTTCAAAAGAAGGCCAAAATTTGGGTTTTTCTAAGTGCCTCGATCATATGCTCGATTTTTGGAATATGACATGGTCTTGAATCGGTCCCAATCGCAAGTTCTAGTTTCTTTCAATCAAATTGATTCACACATCAAAGAAGTTAAATGAGTAAAGGTGACTCATGGCTCAAATCTCACAAGGTTGGGTTGATTCATATCATACAATATTCTCAAATTTAATTAGAGCTTAATTCTAATGATTTATTCAATCCAAATCTCTAACATGCGGATTTATTACCCAATAAGCTGATCGCATCATTAAATTTTTATAGCTCAAAACCTTAGGAATTCATGTCATGCATGTTTTCAAATATATTATCCCAATTTAAAAGTTTGAAAATTTTATCATGAGCCTAAATTCAACATGTGAATTTAGAGCAGGTTTATGCATATTTTTGCTGGTTATTTAATTCAAAGCAGTAAAGAGGCACTGCTGACATACGGGGCATGTCAACAGCATATTTTTGGCCTGACAGTCACTTATTCATCTTGGACTGTCAGACATCTTTTCAAGAATAAAATTGTTTTTGGACTGCAAAATTCCCTTTTGGAAAGCGGAAATACATCAATTATAAGAGATTTCATGCAATAAGAATGAATTTGCACAAACGATAGAAATTCTCTTATATGATGTTTACATTTAAGCTCAAAAATGGATAGGGGCAGATCAGATTCATTCTTTCGGCTCTCGCGGTTGAGTTGAAGGCCCAGCATCGTCTGTTGGCGGAGGTGGCGGCTTCGGGAGCTGTTGGATGAGTGCTTGCATCACCATTTCCATCATCTTTCGTTGACGTTCTTCACTCTCCATCATCATCTTCCGTTGCCTCTCTTTGCTTTCCAGCCTTTCTCTATAGTGCCTTTCTTCTCTTTCCAACAGGAGCAGTCTGAACTCATCTTCTCTTTTCCTCTGTTCGGCTCTTTCTTCCTCCTTCCTCTTATCTCTCTCTTCTCTGATTCTCCTATCATCTTCCCTCCCCAGAATGATAACATCTGCTAACTGCTTAACATTTTCTGTCATGGTTTTGTTCATTGAGCTCACAAGCTCGACTACATTTGAGTTAGCAGGATGTTGGGACACGTTCTGGCTAGGAGGAGGGACTTGGGAGGGCTGAGCTTGCTACTGAGGGGCTTGAACCGGTGGTGATGAAGGAATTTGGCTTGGACTTGGTTCTGTTGGCTCATGTTGATGCTCTTCCACTTGTGTTGAAGGTCCCGCCTCAGTACGGGCCTTTCTTCTTCTTTTAGGAGCAGGGGGAGGCATTGGATCTCTTCTTTGAATCGATGGTGCTTCTTCACCGGATATGAACGAAGATTGCACATTCGAGTCAGCTGGGAATGGAGGAAGTGCGTACGTGATCCTTTCTTGATTTGGCATGGATGGGACCCGGATGGGAGGATTCAGAATGACCAAGGCATCAGTGTCAAATTCTCCCATATCTACCCCTTGAGCTGTGCAGATTCTTCTAATAAGATTCGGGTAGCAGAGAGCATTCCTTTTCGCGATCCGGTGTAGTCATGACTCTGAAGATATATTCTCCGATATTCAGTTTTCGCCCATGCCACAGCTTTGCAAATCCCATCAATACACTGTCTGAAGTAGTCTGAGGGTGCGAGCTGGGCCTGATTCTAGCCATGTAGAATTCGAATGTTGGCATGAACTCTATCTTCAGTTTGGACGTGCTAAATGTTCCTACCAAGCCTGGTGTTCTGGTCAAGGAGTCGGCGATGGCTTGATATGTTGCTTTCATCTTTGTTTTGCCACGCCTACTCAAGATCTCCTCCTCCGGTATCTCACTTTGATAGCTGGGTGTTTGGAGGAATCTGTTTAGATAATCCGGGGATATATCTATTGTCTTTCCTCTGACCCAGGTTGTTCGTCTTGCAACGTTAATGTTGCAATAGAACTCCCTAGTTAACTCTATGTACCCGGGATCTCCGTGATGTAATAAGAATTGCTCCCATCCAAGCCATGTCCTCCAAAAATCGACAGTCGGGTGCCTTAACGATTCTGGAGCAAACCCCTTGTCGGGTATAATGCTTTCCAAGAGCTCCTTATATGCATTGACGGCTTTTGGGTTCCCGTTGAATTTCCGAATCACATCTTCCTCTTTTATGATCATCTTGGTGTTTTCTATTTTCTGAATTCCCATCTTGGCGCGAACTCCAGTTTCTTCCCAAAATCTGGCTGGCTTGACTGATCCAACAGATTCATCTTCGCTTGTGTGCCAATCAGTTGGATCGTCTTGCCCCTCCTGGATAGGTTCATGCCCGCTTGGTTCTCCTCCTTCCTGGGCTGCCTCGTTCAATGGGTCCTCCTCAAACTGTTTAATTACATTTTTCATTGTATTGTCTTCAGTCATTACAGGCTTTGTAAAATTTAATACAGGAAAGTAAGGATCAACACTAGTTGATACCTCCTCCTCCTCCCTTTCTCTTCGGTCCGCGGCTTCCCTCAAAACTTGCTTGGCTGTTTTTGTGAAAAATGCTGCTACAGCCCTTGCTTCTCCTTCATCCTCTTTTCTTTCTTGTTCTTCTTCGACAGCATCTCTTTCCTCCCTTTCTTTTTGTCTCTTCTCAGCTTCTGCTTGCTCATCAACTTTATCCCTTACCAATTCAGATAATGGAATTGGATCCGCTCTTTCCTCCGGTTCGTCATTTTCTCCAATCATGACTCTTCTTCTTTTATTCTGCCCAGATGATGTTTCGGGAGCGATTACTGCTTCAATTCGAGATGTCCCAACAAGGGGATCGATTATCCGGCCTACTTCAGTTTGGTATCTGATCTGTTCTTGATCTGCCCCTGCATCAATCTTAGCTTCAATCTGCTCATTAACATTCTGTCTTATGTGATCCCGGATGGTTGCAGCATCGTGGGCAGTGGGACCAGTCCAAGTAGGTGGTTGCTCTTCTTTGATTTTCAGTCCCTTTCCCTCAACTCCACCAATGATTCTCAATTCTTCATCGTCTCCGAGTTCGGCTTCTTCTGACTTCCTGCTTTCTAACTCCGCTTGCAGCCTTTCAGCTACTTCCCTGTCATGAATCTCTTTCTTCTTCCTTTCCTCCTCAGCTCTTGCTTTCTCAATATTTTTCAGCATTTCGGCGTCATGAGCTTCGGTAGCTGATTTTTCTACAACATCTTGTCTTTGCACGCCTGCTCCTGCATATTCCTCCTCCTGCAACTGTCTTGCAAATTCAGCATCTTGGGCAATCAGATACTTTCTCTTAGGGGGTGACGGTGGCATTACTCCTTTTCCCTTGTCTTTCGGGTCTGCTGGTCCAGTTGCCTTCCTTGTAGTGGTCTCGGGCTCTCTGATTACAACTTTTGGCTCCGGTGCCCGTCCACTTTTCTCCTTGTCAGCCAGCTTTATCAGTTTACCTCTAGTTTGAACTTGAGGTTCAGACTGGCTTTCAGATACAGCGGTAGTAGCAGGTGTAGCAGGTACTTGCTCTCGTGCTGGCAGGGCTGAGGCTTGCACAGCTGGTTGGGTTGGCAAGGGGTTAGCGTCATTGAAGACCTGAGGTGGCGACGCGGCACTCGTGTATTGATCGATCAACACATCGTCCTCGTCCACACTCCCTTCTTGTTCTCCTTCATCCACATTAATTCCCAGATTCTTTTCTGCCTCTTTCACATATTTCTTGATGAAAATGGGACTGGAGATACGATTTAGTCGCTTCGCCCATACCTTCCGGATGTGATTACAGTAATAGGCTCTGTGCTCCCTTTTGTACAATAGCGGAGTGTTAGCTTTGACGGTGTTGCAGTAATTCAACCCGAAAGCATCCATCTCCATCACGAAGTGCACGAAATCCATTCTGTTTTCTTCAACCAGCGACTCAACAATTGGCTTGATCTCTGGCTTCACAAAAGACATGTCGCGGGCGAATTCGACTCGAATGTATTCCTCGGCCTCGGCCTGAGTCATAAGTCGAGTCTGTCGTTGATTCTTTCCCAGCACCTTCCAAGGTGTATTCGTGATGAAACCAGTGATCTGATCCCTGAGCACATTAAGTTGGGCCAATCCCTGCGGTCTCTGCTCAGCGAGGTGAGTTGGCTTGTACACATCATCCAAGAAGATTGTGTCAAAATAGTCCTCCTCTGGCAGTACCAAGTCCTTATCTAAGACAGATTCAGTAATGTCCTTTCTGCCCGTGCCCCATAGCGTCATCAAGGCATGCCACTGCTCCCTGAATTCTTTAGTTAAGTCTATCATTCTCTTAACTATTGGAGCCTGATTTTCCTTCTCTGATGCCATGGCCTTGTTGATGGCACTATTCAGATTGTGGCTCACTTCTCTGTGCCTCATCCTCGCTTGCTGCGTCAACCATCTCTGCTCCTTCACGCCTTTGTTCTCCAACAAGCTGGGGTTGTATAAAAATGGCAGGGCTTTCTGCATCATGAAGATTCCATGAGCCACCAGATGGCTGAGGTTGGGCGCTTTCTCTGTGAACTGCCTTTTTACTCTTTCATCCACTCTGTTGGGCACTATTATGATGTCAAATTCCATGCAGGCGGGATCTATTGTCTTTGAATGCTGGTGCCTCTCCCATCGGGCCATGAATTCATGAAATCTCCTCAAAATTCTCTCAGTGTGTACATCTTTTGGAAACTTCATGTCATCTGCAGTTGCATCCATTTGCTTCTCCCAAAACTTTGACATGTAGTAGTAAAAGTCCCGTTGGAAACCCAACTCCTTGAAATTTCGTTCCTCAGGCTTGATGTGCTTGTCCCATCCTTTCGGCAATCTAAAATTCACTACAGTCTTATTCACGATTGACAGCTTATATGTTGATTCAAGAGCCTCCCGGTAGTCGTTAACCTTTTTTCGGAACTGTGAGCTCTCTAGAACCCCTTTGTCCTGTGTGCAAGGGGGCAATCCTGCTCGTCATTCAACCACTAGCTTTTCCCTGAAAAATATAAGAGTATTAAATCCAGTTTTTTATAAATTTTTTTTTCCAAGAGTTATTTAAATTGGAAATTAACATCCTCACATTTAGAGCTTTGCTCTGAATGTGAGGTTGTTAAATCTTCAACTTAAACTTTATTGTAAAGCAGAGGTAAATTTTTCTTTTTACAAGTTTTGAGACTTTTTAAGAAAGATTAAAATTATTCTGAGAACTTAGGAGTCATTGGGCTCCTAAATATTTAGTGGACTATGAGTCCAAAATAAAAGAAAAATGGTCATTGGACCAAAGATATTTTTAATGGGCCATTGGGCCCAAAAATTTTGATTTTCCCATTTTAAACAATCCCGAGGTGATTGTTGAAAGTGCAAATGGAAAAATGGACGGAATGGAATGGGTCGCGAATCGAGGAATGTGGAAGCGGAAAGCGGCGGCTCGGACTGCTCGAATGGAACTGCTATGGAATGAGATGGACAGTCCAAAGCATTTTCGCAAACCAACAAAACTTTTTTTTTTTAA
This sequence comes from Hygrophila difformis, assembly GCA_030278955.1. Taxonomy (NCBI): domain Eukaryota; kingdom Viridiplantae; phylum Streptophyta; class Magnoliopsida; order Lamiales; family Acanthaceae; genus Hygrophila; species Hygrophila difformis. The sequence goes on from JAOANR010000003.1 coordinate 52,129,975, forward strand.
TAAAGTTTGACTTATTTTATTAAATAAAAGTGGGATTTTATGGGTCCCATTTTTGGATTTTTCAAAATAGTAGCAGTCCCACATATGAGGAACAAGAACTGCTATTTTATTATACTAGCTTTGTGCTCCTTTGGGAGTAAAAACAAGTGAGTCAACTTATCAAACCAAATCCTACCAACTATTTTGTCTTTTTCTAAAACCTTTTTACTGAAAAAGTGTGTGCAGTGTTTTGTTGGTTTGTGTATGCAGCTTTGCCAAAACAAACCATACACCAACTTTTGCATTTTCAGGCATACCGAGACAGACATACCAAATAAAACTACCAATTTAATGCTCCTTACAGCATCACAGTGGCATGCAAAACATAAAGCAAGAATACCAACACCATGCTCAATGGCTTAAGAACCTAACTATACTAACATGCTTCTCAGTTAAGGAAGAATACCACAGGGATTCAGTAACACCAAGCTACACCATGAATGACAAAATGCTCATCAGTTTTTCAACTCAAATAGAGACTGCATACTAAGAATCACAGCAAACAAAACAAGAGAACTACCCTAGAACCCTAAAATCTAAACACCTACAAGAACATGGCGGAATGCCCCTGTCAAAGCCCTAATAATCCATTAGCACTTTCTAAAATCGACATTCCACAAAAATCCATCATGCTCATTAAGATTCGGACACTCCCAACCCAAAATAACAGCATAATCGAACACACATTCTCCACAAATATGCTCGGCACCCACCCATTCTTCACAGAACCCAACAATACAACGTGCCCTTGGCACACATAAGTCAAAAATGGCTCAGGGACAACCAGGAATACAAGAGGAAAACGTATTACGCACTCGCACAACCATAACTCAGAAATTCCTCAAAAGGGCGAAAACAGGGGGGGCGAAAATCGAACAATGGAGAACTCACCAGGGCTTCTCGGTTGCGGAGGGCGACGGCGGTGTAGACGAAGCCATTCGTGGTGACTCTCGCGAAATTTCGGCAGAGTTTCGCCTTGATTTGAATGGTTTTGTTGCGAATGAACTCTGCGTTCGTTCGTAAGAGTGGGTTTCGGAAGTGGTTTTTGAAACTGGCTAAGTGTGGGAATGGGGGAAGAAGGCGAATGGGTGGGTATTTATAAAATGGGGCAAAAGGACTACGGCGCTGAACTTGACTTACGGCGCTATCCTAGCGCCGTAGGCCTTGTTAAGCGTCGTAGATAGGAAATAAGGGAAAAAGGGACACTACGGCGCTATCCTATTAGTACGGTGCTATCCGAAGATAGCGTCGTAGTAGTGGATTGCGCCGTAAGGCGGTGGAAGGGTAAGGAAGCACTACGGCGCTATATCTTTATTACGGCGCTATCCGAAGATAGCGTCGCTCTTAGAGGATTGCGCCGTAGGGATAAATAGATAGAGGAGTGAGAAGTGCCCTACGGCGCTATCCTACCACTACGGCGCTATCCTAGGATAGCGTCGTAGGTGAGAATAGCGTCGTAGCTGAGAGCGGGATAAAGCTGCACTTCAATTTTTGAAAATTTTCAAAATTTACACGGACTGGGCCTGAGTAGATTAAATTGGGCCTCAGTTGGTTTTATTAGTCTTGGACTTAAGATATTTTAGTCCAGGACATTTTTGCATTGTAAATGGGCTATCTCAATAATTTAACTTGCATAAAATAGGTTGGATTAATTCCATTTGCTTGTCAAAAATATTACGGATTTTAAATTGCTTTAATCTCCGAGATCATTTTCTCAAATTCATGGATTTAATCCAACCGGGAACCTGGTTTTCTGCTTGATTTTTCTGCTCCTTCTTTTTGGTGGTTCGAAATTTCCTGCAAGACAAATAAATAACCAATGGGTTAGGTTTTCTCCTCAAATCAACATCCTCACATTTAGAGTCTTAGTACTCTAAATGTTTAATTAATTTGAGGGTACTTCTCTGTTCTGCTATAAATAAACAAACTACACTAACTAGCTATGAGTAATCAGGAGTGTAATTCTCTTAATAAACGACGCTGCATCCTCCCCGGCAACGGCGCCATGAAACTTTTGACAATTTCGTCACACGAGTATTTTCTAAAATATCCCAGGTTAAATTTATTAAATGAAAAGAGTTATGATTCATGGGAAAGGGGTTTAAGGATATATTCCACTTTTTATTACTTATGAGAATAAACTTTGAGTTCAAGTGGCATTACGAACCTCCTTGGCATGAAATCTCTGACAATTTCATGCCTTGAAGATCCTTGCCATGAAACTTTTGACAAGTTCTCTCTTCATGAGTATTTTCTGAAAAATCGTAATCCTGGTTTTCAATTTATTTAATGAAACCAATTTATGATGGCGGAGTAGGATTAGGGATATATTTATAGATTGTCACGTTTTTATTACTCGTGTTAAGAAACTGTGGCCCGAAAGCGCACGGTGTCAAAAATTGCAGTAATTTATAGTAAGACCGGATCGTTCACTGGAGGATGTGCGATAGAAGCAGGGCCCACGTCATTTACTAAGATTTTCCACTCGGTTACTCGATTCAAGTTTGTGTTTGATCTATCAACTACTTGATAGAATTTAAATTAAACTATGAAAGTAATTAAAATAAAGCAGATAAAATTATTCTAGAAAGCGAATTAAATTAATCTAAGAAAGCAATAAAATTAATCTAAGAAAGCGATTAAGATTATTCTAAGAAAGCATATTTAAAATATGACAGAAGGGACAGGAAGAAAAGAATAAAAATTGGACAAGATTCAGATGAAACACAATTAAACTTCCAATTTAATACACAAATCTTAGCTTGGGATAATCCTTGCAGTTAGCTAACTCTCATGCTCTCTATACCGTGTTCCCTTTAACAGACAGGTACTTACAGTAAGAGTTTACATGCTCTTAAGACAACAAAATCTAAGATACCGCAGATTTATAACTCCCCTTGCAATGCCTTGCAAGAGTATGTAAGCCATCTGTGGTGGACAAGCAACACCTGACAAATCATTTATTGAAGTGTCAAGTACTGCTATCATTCCCCCATGTCACCCCCAAGGATTCTAATTAAACCCTGAACTATCCCTCAACTCTCAGTCCTAGTAGCAGTTACGCAACCCTCAATACAACCGAGTGACCTCTAAAGAAAGCAGTTAAAAGAAAGCGGTAAAAAGAGCATTTAAAATCCTATCACTCGGAGGTTTTTTTGACCGGATGTGGATCAAGAATTCCCGGATCTCGGTGAACCGCTTGCAGTTCACTTCCCTTCGGGTGGTTATGAGATACAAACTAATGAAACGAACTAATAAATTAGTTTGTTCTGGATGCACTCACTCAGGACTCAAAAATAGGCTTCGGCAGGAGAGGATAGCAGTTGAAAGAAACTCAACCCTATCTTAGAAAATAACCAAGGCCTATGTATTGTTCCTCTAGAATTATCTAGCACACTGTATTTGAATCCAAGTGGACCCCATCTCGGTGTGATAGTTAAGACTAAATTCCCAATACACAGCAATTTTGGAAAATAAAAGATGTTTGAAAATCATTCCCTAAACATGTACTAGACTCTCAATAAGAACACAGATCCTTTCAGTCTAGGTGAGACCTAATTGCTGACTCTGCTTCTAATTTCCCAAAATCCACCCCTAGTCGGATATGAATTAGTCATAACTGTGGAATGTATCCCTTGCTCAGATCCGGATTTTATAAAAGAATTTTTGTTGGAAAATTATTGTGAGGCATCTGATTTAAATCTATGCTTTTATCGTCCAAAGGAAGGATTCCAAAATAATATTGACCACAATATCTACATAATAAAATCATGCATAAATTTATAAAGAAGTGTAAAATAAAATAACCCAAAATATAAGGCGGGTCTAGACAGAAGTTGATACACAGAGATGAAATAGCCGGAGGTGAGAAGAATTTATTTTGGCTAAAAAGGTGACAAAAATAATCAGGATAATCCGGACTGCAAACATCTGCTATCCAGGTCCTGACTATTCCAGGTGGGATGATTCTAGACGATAGAAAACCTTAATTGATAGTGATCGCTATCATCAAGGTTTCTACTATCTGTGAAATGAGAGAGAAACCTACATGTTTTCTTACTGTAAAATCATTCAAACAATGTTGATCGACACCGTTTGATAATATTTCAGCTCAAAATTCAGGTTTGAAATTAAGATAAAGAAAAAGAAACTGTATCCGAATAGGAGTCAGCTGAGCAGCTATTATAATCCCGGATGGACGAACCGCCAAGGCTTCCACCGACCACTATCCTGACCATGCAAAATAACATCTAGTAATTAATATACAGACCACGAGCTAGTTTATCCGTGTGGGAATACCCGCCAACATTAGTCTGTTATATCTCTTACTAGTTGTTTCATACAACACGGATAAAGACAAAATAAATAAAAGAAAATATTTTTGGGTCATCTTGTATGAGAGACATTGGTTTCTCATGCAAGGGTATGGAATTAATTCCATAATTACTCTTTATGTCTAAATAATCACTCATTCCATAATTAATTAATTAATTACAGTCCGGATTATATACTTAGATCATTAGAGTTTAATTTTATAGAAAAATCTTTTAATGGGAATTGAACAAAATTCTTTATACTGCATTAATCATGGGTTGGAATCTCTGGATCGCAACCTCAAAATGTTAACATAAAGGTCCAATCAATTAAGTGAGAAAAATGGAGAATTAGGAAATTTGGCAAGAAGATGCCAATTACGACGCTTAGACAGATATTGCGGCGCTATCCAAGGATAGCGCCGTGATGATAGCGTCGCAAGGTGAGTTTTTAGAAGTGTTGATGAAATTGGAGGGTACGGCGCTATATACTAAATGACGACGCTATCCTAGGATAGCGTCGTAGATATAGCGTCGTAGGTGGGCTTTGTGAAAGATTAAGTATTTTGGGGTCCTACGACGCTGAACAAAAATTACGACGCTGTCCGAGGATAGCGTCGTTGGTCTAGCGCCGTAGGACAAATTTTTGTTCAAGTTCTGGGCAACTACGGCGCTATACCTCACCTACGACGCTATCCAAGGATAGCGCCGTAGGGCGGTTAGCGTCGTAGCTAGCCCAGAAATATGTTGTTGTTCGGGTGATGCAATCTATGCAATTGCTAACCCTATTTTCAAGTTCATGGTTCACTTTATGCAAGAAAGGAGACAATAGAGAGCATTAACAGTTATGAAAATAGAATAAAGTGCAAGGAAAACTCAAAAACAGTAAAGACAAAGCACAAGTGAACCATAAACCTGAGTTAGGGTTTTTTAATCAACACATCATGCATGAAATTCCACAAACAGCACCAAAAACACAAACCCACATAAAACAGTAAAACAAGGTGACCAAGGGGTCATTAAACCAAAATAAAGCAATAAATCCATGGACTCATGTCCATTTCATGAATTTTGGGACTCTTTTTGCAATTAACTTCCCATTTATAAGAAATGGCTTGATAATATTCATCATTTGAGTATTTCAAGCCTTAATGAAAGTTTAACAAAACTGTAAATAATATAAACAGTGGCTAGCTAAGGTTGCAAACTCTAATAAGACCACTAATCTAAATATTAAGAAGTCTAATCTAAGGCAGAAATGTAAATAATACAAAAAAATAAAGACCTAACTACCTAACTAACCTACACCTTTCAAGAACACTAGGTTGTCTCCAAGTTTGAATGTTGTCTGGATTGATTCTCATCATTGGAGTCAACTGGTCCTTATATAGGTGGGAAACCCTAGGCCCATGGGCCCCCAGGCCTTGAAGTTGGAGTTCTGAGCCTTAGTACGGCGCTATCCTACTACAGCGCTATAGGTCTAGCGTCGTAGTCTTCCATCCCGAAGACACTTCTTTGTTTCTGAATGGACAGCTTACGGCGCTATCCTTGCTTACGGCGCTATACTCAACTACGGCGTTATACATGTTTAGCGCCGTTCACCTTTCTTCAACTGTCAGCTTCAGTTTCCTCCTACGGCGCTAGACTAGGCTACGGCGCTATCCTTGGATAGCGTCGTAGCTGTGTCTAGCGTCGTAGTATCCTGTAAAATCAACTTTTTGTGGGTTTTTCATTTCTTTTCCCATCTTTTTGTTTCCTTTTTCTTTTCTTTTCTTTTTCTCATGTTTTTGGATTTTTCTAACATAAATGTGTAATAAAATTACATATTTATGCATTTTTCATACCAGCTAAATATTTTTACAATTATGCATAAATCAGTCCAATTCTACTGCTTTCTTATTTAATATAAGACCGGAATACGATCAAATGCCCGTTTCAGACACGGAAATGGATTGAAAATAATGGTCATTTCTGGCCATTATCATAGATGCAGCAACTGGAGATTCTTTTCTATCTATAGGACCTTCTAGAGCTAAGGAAATCATAGAGAAAAAGATTTCTAACATGAAAAAATTTCCTGGTAAGAAAAATGCTAGAAACAAAACAAAAGGAGGAATCTATGAGGTAGAAAAGGCAGTTGCTATAGATTCTAAGTTAGATGCTTTGATGAGGGAGGTTTCTACACTTAAGAAAGGTCAAGCTAAGGTTGTGAGATGCGGTATTTGTCATGGACCTCACGAGTCATCAGCCTGTCACTGCTCGATCAAAGACTTCAAGAGACTATGCAGTGAGGAGCAAGTGGAAGATGTGAACTACATGGGAAATAGGCAGCAAAACTACAACCAAAACCGTCCTCAAAACCAAAACTTCTATCCAAACCAAAATTCTCAATTTCATCAAAACACCTACCCACAAAACAACCGTCAACCTTACCCATAAAACAAAAATCAGAATTACCCAAATCAAAATCAAAATCAAAATTTTCAAAACCAGAACCAGAACCAAAATTTTAATCAGAACAGAAATCAAATTCAACCCTTTTACCCTAACCAACAGTCTAGGAACTTTCAACCTCAACAACAGCTGCAACAAAACTAAGGAAGTGATGAGGTCAATTTAAAAGAGTTAATGAACACAATCGTGTCTCAACAACAAACAATTCAGCAAATGCAAGCCTCAATGAGAAATTTAGAAGTTCAAGTTGGTCAAATTGCTAGGGATACCTCAAATAGACAGCAAGGAACACTACCAAGCATGCCTGATCCTAATCCAAAAGAGCAGTGTAAAGCAATCACTTTAAGGAATAAAAAGGAACTGCCTAATCCTTACCCTACCTTAGATGATCCGGAGGTTTTAGCTGATGCTGTAGATGATCAAAGTGAGGATATAGAGGAAGAAAGTCAGCGTAAAAACACTGATGAGCCTAAGGAGAGTGAGAAACTTAGAGTTGAACAGGATAAGGATAAAGGAAAGTCTACTGTCCCAGTCAAGCCGTATCAGCCACCTATTCCATATCCACAGCGTCTTAAAAAGGCTAAGGAAGATAAAGATTATGCTAAATTCTTAGAAGTCTTTAAGAATTTAAGAATTGATATTCCTTTTTCTGATGCCATTGCACAATGCCCGTGTACGCTAAGTTCTTAAAAGAAATTCTATCAAAAAAGAGGAGTGTTGATGATGAAGAGAAAGTGACATTGATTGGGGAGTGTAGTGCAATCTTACAAAGAAGGCAACCTATTAAACAAAAGGATCCTGGGAGTTATACTATTCCGTGCATTATTGTCACTAAAGAATTTAACAAAGCTCTGTGTAATCTCGGGTCTAGTATAATTTGATGCCTTTACATGTCTTTAGAGAACTTGGGGTAGGAGTTGTAAAGCCTACTAGAATGCAGCTACAGCTTGCTGATAGGTCTATTAGGACTCCTTTAGGCATTGTAGAAGACGTTCCTGTTCAAGTAGAGAGCTTCATTTTCCCTGTCGACTTTGTTGTTCTTGATATGGAAAAAGACATTGATATTCCTCTGATTTTAGGTAGACCATTTCTGCAAACTGGTACGGCTATGGTTGATGGTAAAATTACACTTAAAGTAGGTAATGAACAAGTGTCGTTTGACATTTCTAAGACAACTAAAACACAACACGCTAGTTCTGACACCTACCCCGTGTAATAGAGTTACAGCTATCTTGTAACACCCCGGTTTTTGGTCACCCAGGTCGGGATGTCACCGCCACATCTCCCTAGTAAGACACGGTTTCTCCGAGCTTACTAAAGAGATGCAAGGCTAGGTATTGCAGTATTTAAAACATTTAAACCATTCAAAATAGCCCATACAATATAATTCGAAAATAATAATATCATAGCGCAGCGGAAATATTGGTTTAGTACAGTATCGCAGCGGAAAATATAAATAGGGCCGACATGGCCAAAACACGGGTTAAACAGGCCCGTTCATAATATAGTCTAAAGTACGAATTTAAAAGCAAAATAATGTTTCCCAAAAACCCCATGCATGGTTCGTGCTCACACATGCTCATTCCACATACTCTGTAAGAAAAAGGAATAAAAATGGTTTGGTCAGCACAACTTGCTGAGTAAGTTAACACATGAATGATCGTAGGGTTTAAAAGCCATTAATTTAATAATTAACTAAAAGCATGATTATAACATAATATTCAATTTAATCTAATCAACCATCCAATAGCATAATTTATTTCAGGGCTCTATTTAATAACACATTTCGCATGGTTTAGAATAATAGCCATAGTTTAAATAAAGCATTTAAATAATTTAATTGGACAACAATATAATTTAATTGAATTTAATTTAATTTAATATCCCCATTACATCCCCGATTTAGTATTTCAAAGTTTCACGATAGCATCGCGATGTCAACAAGTTTAGCCGGTAGCCCGGCGGCCGCAACCGTATTAGCCATACCCAGTACCACTCCGGAGCCTCGGGAAACCCATGTGAATATTCTCGAGAGTGTAGGCTCTATATTTTGCCGTTTTGGCAATATCATATCTCAAGTTTAGCGCGCGGGGTCACCATCGTCCATAGTGGCACGAAGTGAAGCAGTTAGGGGGCACCCTGCAGAGCACTCACTCCTAATTTTAATTTATCAAGTTTGTAAGGGGATTTAAATTTTAAAAATCTGACTTCAATTATCCTTATTTAAAAATAGTATCTCAACTCATTTCAACCCTAAAGGTTAATTCCATGTTTCAACAAGATTTCAAGATTTGGTTTCCGGTAAACCATAGTTTACTCTAAAATTCGTCTAAAATCGGATTTAATTCCAAAAATTCCAAAATATCTCGACTGACTCAGAAACGTCGAGATCTACAACTTTTATGTTTTAACGTTTTCAATCCGAGATACCTAAACAGGTCAAAATCACCAATTTTCGTAGAAGAACAATTCTGTCGGAATTTAATGTATCACAGTTTAAAGATTTCGAATTCTACCAGAGCAATTCAACTCCAAATTTGATGAAATTTTACAGAGATCATCTTAAGACAATTATCTACGACTTTCATGTTCGGCCAAAGATCTAAAACGGACTGGAACCTATGTCAAAAACGTGATCAAGATCATTCCTAAGTTCTGTCAAGAATTTCAAGATCTAGATTCAAGCAGTTCGGTTTCGGTTGGTTTTCACATATCAAATCGTCTCTAAAAATTCTAAAAACTTTACAGTAGATAGATCTAAGCCTTAGGAACGTTTTTCGTGTTTTAAGTTTTTCCGTTTGAAGTCGTTTTACGGTTCGGAAAAATTCATCCAAACTGTTGCGTCGGTAGAAAACAAAAGTTGACAGATTTATGAGTTCTTGTTAAATCTTTTAGTTTCGAACGTTTTAAAACTTCCTAAAACCATGTAAGAGTTAACTTACTGATTTGTGAACGTCCGGGATGTCTATTTCGGAGGCGTGGCTTCCAGATCACCGTTTCTCCTCTCCGTTCGTCGGGTTCTCCGTTCTAGATCCGATACGGGGTGTAGAGAGAAAAGAAACGAAGTTAGAATCCGTTTTCGGATTGAAACATGAAAAGATTCATCGGACTAGAGCTTACCACAACGTTGGAGATCCTTGGATTTTCGTCCAAGCTGCTGCCTCCGTTTGGTGCCTCCGTTGACTCCGGGATTTCGACTTGTGTGTATAGAGAGTATAGTAGGGCTTTGTAAAAAGAGTTTAGGCTTCCGAGGGGGTTTATTTATAGATGTCTAGGTCCTAGGGCGTCCAAAATCTGACCCTAAGGGTCTTGAGTCGAGAGACGTTCAACCGAAAGTCGAAAAATCCGCCTTCGGGCGAGAGATTCACGCAACGGGCGAATCTGTCAAGTGGCGCGGGGTTGGCGCGCCTTTTGCCTAAAAACCGCGTGGCCAGCGCGCCGACTTCGCCTGGACTTCGGTCCGGGCGGGTCGTGCGATCCGTCGTGCTTTTCCGCCTCTCTTTCGGGTTTCTATCCCCCTATGCTCCCGGTTTCCAATTTCCGGACTCTCTTCGGGTTTCTAATCGTGTCGTTATTTCCTTCGGATCTAATTTTACGTTTTGGCTCGAGTTCTCGAGTTCATTTATATCGGATACCCGTGTAACGACTTATTTAACTTTATTTAATTCTTTTGTTTAAACAAATCTCATTTAATTTCATTTCTCATTTCTTCTATATTTATTTATTTAGTGTATTTATTATATTTGTTTATTTATTTATTTATTATATTTGTTTATTTATTTATTGCCTTTATTTATTTATTTATGTTGTAAAATTCTCGGATATTACAGTCTACCCTCCCTAAGAATCAACTTCGTCCTCGAAGTTGTGTTTCGGCTTTTCTCGTGCTAAGGTCTTTTGTTTATTTTATTATTTCGTGACTGAACTTAGAATTAAGACTTCTAAGCTGCCTACGTACCCGGTAAAGGGAATCAAGCCATAACGTAGTTCAAAAGTTTACAAAAATGCACGAAAAATGGGTGGTATGACATCCTCTCCCCCTTAAGATTGCAGTTATGTCCCCATAACTGTGTCGGTATCGGTTTGGAACAATGTCGGGTAGCGTTCTCTCATGTCGGATTCTACTTCCCAAGTTGCCGTCTCACTTTCGTGGTTTGACCAAAGAACCTTGATCATTTTGACGGTTTTGTTCCTCGTTACTCGTTCCTTAGTGTCAAGAATACGCACTGGGACTTCTTCGTAAGTCAAGTCTTCATCGAGCTCAATTATCTCCGGTTGAAGTACATGTGTCGGGTCCGGCACATACTTCTTTAGTTGCGAGACATGGAAGACATTATGAACTCGATCTAATTGTGGCGGTAAAACCAATCGGTAAGCTAGAGTTCCGACTCGTTCTAGAATTTCGTAAGGTCCTATATATCGAGGACTCAACTTTCCTTGCTTGCCAAAGCGCATCACCCCCTTCATGGGTGATATCTTTAGCATGACCCTATCTCCCACTTGAAATTCTAGGTCTCGTCGTCTCACGTCGGCATAACTCTTTTGACGATCTTGTGCGGCTTTCATCTTCCCTTGAATCACTTTGATTTGTTGAGCCATGTCTTCGATAAGTTGTGGTCCCACCACCACGGACTTATCGTTTTCTTCCCAGCTCAACGGGCTTCGGCACTTTCGTCCATACAACGCCTCGAAAGGTGCCATGCCGATGCTAGCATGGTAGCTATTATTATAGGAAAACTCAATCAAGGGTAAATGAGATTCCCAATTCCCTTTGGATTCCAACACGCATGCTCTCAGTATGTCTTCTAGTGTTTGGATTGTCCTCTCGGTTTGTCCATCTGTCATCGGGTGGAATGCGGTGCTCATTTTGATTTGGGTACCGAGAGCTTTTTGTAACTCCGTCCAAAAGTGAGAGACAAATCTACTGTCTCTATCGGAAATGATATCATGTGGTACTCCATGTCGTCGTACCACATTATCGATGTAGGCTCGGGCCAATTGGTCCATAGTCCACGTGTCCTTCATCGGGATAAATATGGTTGTCTTCGTTAGCCTATCCACAATCACCCAAATCTTGTTCATGCCTTTAGGTGATCGGGGTAATCCCGAGACAAAGTCCATTGAGATGCTATCCCACTTCCAACTTGGAATCTCTAGTGGTTGCATCAGTCCTAAGGGTTTATGTCGCACTGCCTTAAACTTTTGGCAGGTGAGACATTTTGCCACGAGGTTCGCCACTTCCTTCTTCATTCCCGGCCACCAATAGATCTTCTTTAGATCTTTGTATAGCTTGTCACCTCCGGGATGTACGGAATATGGCGTGTTGTGCCCTTCCTCCATCAATCTTTGTTTCAACTCGGCACATTTAAGGGGCACGCACCATCTCCCTTTAAAACGGATGCTTCCATCCTCGTGGACAGCAAATCCTATTGCCTTTCCTTCGGCAATATACCCTTTTATCTTCTCGAGTTTCGGGTCGCCCGGTTGAGCGAGTCGAATCTCGTCCAATATTGGAGTTTCTACGACCATGGCATTGACCGTTTCTCTCACTGTGCCAGGATGCACAAGTTCTAACTCCAATCTTGCCAATTCCATATACAATGCCGGCGGAATTACCAACGAGTTTGTCACGTGTTGGTTTTTCCGACTTAGGGCATCGGCTACCACATTCGCCTTCCCCTCGTGGTATGCTATCTTTAAATCGTAGTCTTTAATAAGTTCCAACCACCTTCGTTGTCTCAAATTCAACTCCTTCTGAGTGAATATATATTTCAAGCTCTTGTGGTCGGTGAACATTCGACACTTCCACCCATAAAGATAATGTCTCCATATCTTTAGAGCGAAAACGACCGCTGCCAACTCCAGGTCGTGTGTCGGATAATTCTCCTCGTGAGGTTTTAGTTGGCTTGATGCATAGGCTACGACTCTCGAGTCTTGCATCAAGACACAACCTAAACCTTCCTTCGAAGCATCGCTGTAAACTTCGAAGTCACCATTATCTGATGGTAGCGTTAATACGGGTGTGGTTGTGAGTCGTTTCTTCAGCTCTTGAAACGCAGTCTCACATGCTTCGGTCCACTCGTATTTTGCTCCTTTCTTCAGTAGCTGGGTCAAAGGACGTGCAATCCTTGAAAAGTCCTTCACAAATCGCTTATAATACCCAGCTAATCCAAGGAAACTCCTTATTTCCGTTGGACTCTTCGGAGTTGCCCACTCCGTCACGGCGGAAACCTTTGCCGGATCTACTGATACTCCATCAGCGGATACTATGTGTTCGAGAAATGCCACTTCTTTCAACCAGAAATCGCATTTCGACAGCTTGCCGTACAGCTGATTTCTTCGCATGATTCCTAACACTTGATGTAAGTGTTGGGCATGCTCTTCCTCGCTCTTTGAGTAGATCAGGATGTCGTCGGTGAACACTACGACGCACTGATCTAACAATTCTCGGAACACATTGTTCATGAGATTCATGAACATGGCCGGAGCATTTGTTAACCCGAAGGATAACACTGTGAACTCGTAATGGCCATATCGCGTTCGAAACGCCGTCTTCGGAATGTCCTTCTCGGCGATCCTCAATTGATGGTATCCAGATGGCAAATCGATCTTCGAGAATACTGAAGCTCCCTTCAGTTGATCAAACATATCCTCTATTCTCGGTAGGGGGTATTTATTCTTGATGGTCACTTGGTTTAGTCCTCGGTAATCTATGCAAAGACGTAGTCCTCCGTCTTTCTTCTTGACAAATAAAACCGGTGCTCCCCAAGGGGACGTACTCGGTCTTATATACCCCTTTCCTAACAGCTCCTCGAGTTGGTCTTTTAACTCCTTCATTTCCAGTGGTGCCATCCGGTACGGAGCTTTTGAGACAGGCTCTGTCCCCGGAATGAGATCTATAGTGAATTCAAGATCTCTCTCAGGTGGCATGCCCGGAACGTCCTCAGGAAACACGTCCGGGTATTCTCTTACCACTGGTATGCTATCAACCTTGTTCTCTTCCGCCTCAAGGTTGTGCACGTAGCACGCATATAGTTCATACCCCTTACGCATCAAGTTACTTAGTTTAAGTGCACTAACGATTTTATTACTCCTCTTAGGGGGCTGAGAGTAAAAGATAACTCTCTTTCCCCTGCTTTTTGACAAGGTGATCTTTTGCTTTTGGCATTCGATCACCGCCTTATACTGGGATAACCAATCCATCCCCAGTATGATGTCAAAGTCTCTTAAGTTAAATTCTACCAAGTTCGCGAAGAATTCTACGTTCTTTATCACTATAGGAATTTCGTTATATCGTTTAGAGCAAGACACTACTTCTCCAGAAGGCAATTGAATTCCTAAGCTAATTCTCTCGCACTTAGGTAGATCTAACTCAGGCACTATCCTTGATGCTATAATTGAGCAACTAGCTCGAGAATCAAACAGAATTCTAAGGGGCGTATTCAAAACATAAAATGTACCTGCCATCACTTCTCCTTGCGCAGGCACGTCCGCTTGATTCACCACGTTCAGCCTCCCCATAGGGCGTCCCTGATTGCCCTGCTGATTCGCATTCGGCTGCTGATTTTGATTCTGAGGGGGCGGAGGTCGTTGGTTCTGGTTCTGGTTCTGTGGCCTATTTTGAGGGGGTATATAACCTTGGGTATTCCCGTTTCGCCCGTTTTGATTTTGAGGCTGTTCTTGCCCCGCGACCAAATCGTCCCTCCTTGTTATGTTCTCGAGCCTAGTCCGGCAATCCCGTCGAACGTGACCCATTCGACCACATCGGTAACAGGCGCCCTGTTGCGGGCACCCCCTTGCCAGATGGGGTCGTCCACATCTCGGGCAAGGTGGTACCGAATCTTCTTGGTTGAACCTCCTCCCAGTGTTGTTTTGTTGGGGCCTATTCGACCCTCTGCGCTGTTCGTTCCTTCCAGTGTTGTTCTCGTTTCTTGAGTCCCGGCTTCTCTTGTCTTGGGGACCCCTGCTGGACTCCCCACTCACCCTTCTCTTCAGCTGCTGCACGCGTGCTACCGCCACGACGCGGTCGTACACAGCTTGCAAATCGGGGTAGTGTACCCCCGCAATCACCTCGCGAACAGACAGGTTCAGTCCCATCTCGAACTTCTGTGCCTTTTCCGCATCAGTAGGCACTAGCCTCGGTGCGAACCTCACCAGCTCCTTGAAGCGTGTGTAGTATTCCTGCACCGTTTGGCCTCCTTGCTTCAGCGACAGGAACTCTTCGTACATGGCAGCTTTAGTACTCAAGGGATAGAATCGATCCCTGAGTAGTTCCATCATCTCCATCCACGAGTAGGGCTCGTCATCTTCAGTCAGTTTGGCTTGCGTCGCCTGCCACCAGTCGTCAGCTTCGCCTCCCAAGTAGTAAGAGGCGACATGCACTCTCTCCTTCCGGACATTTAACGGCTCCCAGCAGCTTATCGAAGGTCCGGATCCACTCTTCCAGTTTAGCTGGATCCTCCTCACCAGCATAGTGGGGCGGCTGGTAAGGATTCACCATCGCTAGGTAGTTAGGGCGAGCTTGGGGCGGAGGTACCGCCGCAGCTTGACCCTGGTTGACTTGCGCGTTTCCGAGCGCAATCAACACTTCCTCTATCGTCCTAAGACGATCGCCCACATTGTTCGGTGCGGGGGCGTCCTGCGCACCTTGGGGATGTTCCACCTCAGGTTGAATCGGTTCCGTGACGTTTGGTAGTGTCTCAGTAGGAGTTTCGGTAGTAGTTTGGGGAGCGGTTTGAGTCCTTCCTCTTCCTCTGGGTGCCATTCTGGTACAAATAGGGTAGATTAGGACTTACGAATTTAGCATATAGTCTAAGCAATTTCTATAAATGTATATGTGTGTTATGATTTAGCACGTGGTGCTCGATTGAACTAAGAAGCGTCGTACGCTTCGGGGTTTTTATTTTAATTTGTTCTTATTTCGAAATTTATTTATTTGTTTTTTTTTTGCACTGCTGTACGGACAGATCTGTCCGATTTTTTTTTTTTTTCGATTTATTACAAATAAATCGGGCATTTTATTTCCTTAAAAGAAATTTTAGTACAAAAGTAGAAATATTTTCCTAGCAAAATAGTATCTAACAATAGAATCTCTAATGTCTCATGACGTCCTCCGGTGGGGTAGCAGGATCTTCCTCCGGATCTTCCTCCTCCGAACTCGGCGGCAGTAGCTCGTCAAAGATAGTGTTCAAGTCTTGCCCGTGGGCATCGATGTATTCCTTTAGTATTAAGTTTTGTGTAGTGAGGATTTGGACTTGGCGTTCGAGTTGGTTTATGCGGTGATGATCCGTCTCTCTCAAGTTGCCCATGTGGCGCAAAATGGCCTCCAATTGAGCCATACGGTACTTCATTTGCTCTAAGGTTTGATGGGAATCAAGATGAACGCTCATCATTCTGACCATCAACTGCATCATGTCTTGACTAGCCATCTAGCGCAAGCAAGAGATCTAAGTTAATATTCGCCAAGATTCTAAGTTCAACTCGCCAAGATTCTAAGTTCAAGTTTCGCCAAGATTCTAAGTTCAATTCGCCAAGATCCTAAGTTCATAGGAGAGATGTAATATGCAAATGCAAATGATGATTCCCCCCAAAAATAATAATTTAATGCACCATATATATATTTTTCCATGGGGTTTAAAATAAAAATTTTCCATGGAAATAATACTTTAAATTTTAAAATAATAGTCAAAATACTAATAATAGTTTAAAAATAATAATGGTTTTAAAATAGTAGTTTAAAAATAGCCGGGCTCTGATACCACTTGGAACACCCCGGTTTTTGGTCACCCAGGTCGGGATGTCACCGCCACATCTCCCTAGTAAGACACGGTTTCTCCGAGCTTACTAAAGAGATGCAAGGCTAGGTATTGCAGTACTTAAAACATTTAAACCATTCAAAATAGCCCATACAATATAATTCGAAAACAATAATATCATAGCGCAGCGGAAATATTGGTTTAGTACAGTATCGCAGCGGAAAATATAAATAGGGCCGACATGCCAAAACACGGGTTAAACAGGCCCGTTCATAATATAGTCTAAAGTACGAATTTAAAAGCAAAATAATGTTTCCCAAAAACCCCACTCATGGTTCGTGCTCACACATGCTCATTCCACATACTCTGTAAGAAAAATGAATAAAAATGGTTTGGTCAGCACAACTTGCTGAGTAAGTTAACACATGCATGATCGTAGGGTTTAAAAGCCATTAATTTAATAATTAACTAAAAGCATGATAATAACATAATATTCAATTTAATCTAATCAACTATCTAATAGCATAATTTATTTCAGGGCTCTATTTAATAACACATTTCGCATGGTTTAGAATAATAGCCATAATTTAAATAAAGCATTTAAATAATTTAATTGGACAACAATATAATTTAATCTAATTTAATTTAATTTAATATCCTCATTAAATCCCCGATTTAGTATTTCAAAGTTTCACGATAGCATCGCGATGTCAACAAGTTTAGCCGGTAGCCCGTCGGCCGCAACCGTATCAGCCATACCCAGTACCACTCCGGAGCCTCGGGAAACCCATGTGGATATTCTCGAGAGTGTAGGCTCTATATTTCGCCGTTTTGGCAATATCATATCTCAAGTTTAGCGCGCGGGGTCACCATCGTCCATAACGGCACGAAGTGAAGCAGTTAGGGGGCACCCTGCAGAGCACTCACCCCTAATTTTAATTTATCAAGTTTGTAAGGGGATTTAAATTTTAAAAATCTGACTTCAATTATCCTTATTTAAAAATAGTATCTCAACTCATTTCAACCTTAAAGGTTAATTCCATGTTTCAACAAGATTTCAAGATTTGGTTTCCGGTAAACCACAGTTTACTCTAAAATTCGTCTAAAATCAGATTTAATTCCAAAAATTCCAAAATTTCACGACTGGCTCATAAACGTCGAGATCTACAACTTTCTTGTTTTAACTTTTTCAATCCGAGATACCTAAACAGGTCAAAATCACCAATTTTCGTAGAAGAACAATTCTGTACGAATTTAATGTATCACAGTTTAAAGATTTCGAATTCTACCATAGCAATTCAACTCCAAATTTGATGACATTTTACAGAGATCATCTTAAGACAATTATCTACGACTTTCATGTTCGGCCAAAGATCTAAAACGGTCTGGAACCTATGTCAAAAACGTGATCAAGATCATTCCTAAGTTCTGTCAAGAATTTCAAGATCTAGATTCAAGCAGTTCGGTTTCGGTTGGTTTTCACATATCAAATCGTCTCTAAAAATTCTCAAATATTTACAGTAGATAGTTCTAAGCCTTAAGAATGTTTTTTGTGGTTTAAGTTTTTCCGTTTGAAGTCGTTTTAAGGTTCGGAAAAATTCATCAAAACTGTTGCATCGGTAGAAAACAAAAGTTGACAGATTTATGAGTTCTTGTTAAATCTTTTAGTTTCGAACATTTTAAAACTTCCCAAAACCGTGTAAGAGTTAACTTACTGATTTGTGAACGTCCGGGATGTCTATTTCGGAGGCGTGGCTTCCAGATCACCGTTTCTCCTCTCCGTTCGTCGGGTTCTCCGTTCTAGATCCGATACGGGGTGTAGAGAGAAAAGAAACGAAGTTAGAATCCGTTTTCGGATTGAAACATGAAAAGATTCATCGGACTAGAGCTTACCACAACGTTGGAGATCCTTGGATTTTCGTCCAAGCTGCTGCCTCCGTTTGGTGCCTCCGTTGACTCCGGGATTTCGACTTGTTTGTAGAGAGAGTATCGAAGGGTTTTGTAAAAAGAGTTTAGGCTTCCGAGGGGGTTTATTTATAGATGTCTAGGTCCTAGGGCGTCCAAAATCTGACCCTAAGGGTCTTGAGTCGAGAGACGTTCAACCGAAAGTCGAAAAATCCGCTTTCGGGCGAGAGATTCACGCAACGGGCGAATCTGTCAAGTGGCGCGGGGTTGGCGCGCCTTTTGCCTAAAAACCGCGCGGCCAGCGCGCCGACTTCGCCTGGACTTCGGTCCGGGCGGTCGTGCGATCCGTCGTGCTTTTCCGCCTCTCTTTCGGGTTTCTATCCCCCTATGCTCCCGGTTTCCAATTTCCGGACTCTCTTCGGGTTTCTAATCGTGTCGTTATTTCCTTCGGATCTAATTTTACGTTTTGGCTCGAGTTCTCGAGTTCATTTATATCGGATACCCGTGTAACGACTTATTTAACTTTATTTAATTCTTTTGTTTAAACAAATCTCTTTTAATTAATTTCATTTCCCATTTCTTCTATATTTATTTATTTAGTGTATTTATTATATTTGTTTATTTATTTATTGCATTTATGTATTTATTTATGTTGTAAAATTCTCGGGTATTACATATCTATCAGGAGGATGAGGTGATTGAGAGAGAGTTCTTTGCTAGACATGATCCCTATAGGAAATTTGAGCAGTTAGTGGAGAGTTGTGAGGACTTAGCTGAAAGTAAGTGTGAGGGAGGATTACCTGTGCAAGTAACATGTGCGATAGAAGAGTCTAAGCTAGTCCCGTCTGTTGAAAAGCCACCTACATTGACATTGAAGGAGCTGCCATCACATTTGAGGTATGTTTTTCTTGGTGAGAATGATACTTTACCTGTTATTGCAAGTAATAAATTAAATGATGATCAATTAAAGGCATTAACCCAAGTGTTGAGTAAGCATGTTAGAGCAATAGGTTGGACGATAGCCGACATCAAGGGACTGAGTCCAGCATTGTGTACACACCGGATTTATATGGAGGGGGATGACAAACCAGTGAGACAGCCCCAAAGGAGACTGAATCCACATCTACAAGAAGCTGTAAGAACAGAGGTGATTAAACTACTCGATGCAGGTATTATCTATCCTATCTCTGATAGTCAGTGGGTGAGTCTAGTTCAAGTAGTGCCTAAAAAGGGAGGTATGACTGTGATTAGAAATGAAAATGGTGAATTAGTACCTACTAGACCTACTACTGGATGGCGTGTATGCATTGATTATAGGAGATTGAATGATAAGACTAGGAAAGATCCTTTTCCATTGCCTTTTATTGATCAAATGCTAGAGCGTTTAGCTGGTCATGAGTTTTATTGCTTCTTAGATGGCTATTCTGGTTATAATCAAGTTCCAATTGCACCTGAGAATCAAGATAAAACTACATTTACATGTCCTTACGGTACATTTGCATATAGGAGAATGCCATGTGGCTTGTGTAATGCTCCAGCCACATTTCAGAGATGCACGATGTCTATATTTTCTGATTTAATTGAGACATGCATTGAGGTAT
Source organism: Hygrophila difformis (assembly GCA_030278955.1). Taxonomy (NCBI): domain Eukaryota; kingdom Viridiplantae; phylum Streptophyta; class Magnoliopsida; order Lamiales; family Acanthaceae; genus Hygrophila; species Hygrophila difformis. Next base: position 52,150,042 of record JAOANR010000003.1, read on the forward strand.
TTATGGACGATTTTTCTGTGTTCGGGTCTGACTTTGAGAAATGTTTAATTAACTTGGAAAAAGTTCTGATTAGATGTGAGGAGTCAAATTTAGTTCTTAATTGGGAAAAATGTCATTTTATGGTTAATGAATGCATTGTCTTAGGACATAGGATTTCTAAAAATGGCATTGAAGTTGATAGGGCTAAAGTAGAAGTAATTGCAAAAATTCCACCTCCTAATAATTTAAAAACTTTGAGAAGTTTTTTAGGACATGCTGGATTCTATCGGAGGTTTATAAAAGATTTTTCTAAAATTGCATTGCCTCTGTTTAAGCTGTTGTGTAAAGATGTCGAGTTTGATTTTACTGACGAGTGTATTGAGGCGTTCAATAGGATCAAGGAAGCATTGGTGACATCACCAATTATTCAGCCACCTGACTGGAGTTTGCCATTTGAGATCATGAGCGATGCTAGTGATTTTGCTGTTGGAGCAGTACTGGGTCAACGAAAGGATAAGAAGCTTCATGTTATTTATTATGCTAGTAAGGCTTTAAATTCTGCACAAAGAAATTATGCCACCACTGAAAAAGAACTTTTATCTGTTGTGTATGCATGTGAGAAGTTTAGACCGTATCTGATTGGCTCTAAGACTGTAGTTTACACTGATCATGCTGCTATTAAATATCTATTTGCAAAGAAAGATGCTAAACCACGGTTAATTAGATGGGTATTATTGTTACAGGAATTTGATTTAGAAATTAGAGATAGAAAAGGAGATGAAAATCCTGTATCTGATCATCTATCTAGACTGGAGCATGAAAAAGGGGAAGAAAGATTAATTAATGATGCATTTCCTGATGAAAATTTGTATTTAATAAATAACACTTCCTCTGATCCGTGGTTTGCTGATTTTGTAAATTATTTAGCATGTGGTGTAATTCCTGATCATTTAAAATGACATAGTCAAAAGTAAAAATTTAAAACTGATGCTAAATATTTTATTTGGGATGAACCCTATTTGTTTAGACTGTGTTCAGATCAAATCATAAGGAGATGCATCCCTGATGAGGATTTTGAAAAAGTTTTGAAGGCTTGCCACGAAGGACTTGGAGGAGGACATGTTGGACCGAATAGGACAGCCCATAAGGTACTCGAAGGTGGTTTATATTGGCCTAATATTTATCGTGATGCTAGATCATTTGTGCAAAAATGCGATGTATATCAAAGAGCTGGTAATATCACTAAAAGAGATGAAATGCCACTAAAAGGAATTATGCCTGTTGAGTTGTTTGATTTGTGGGGAATTGATTTTATGGGTCCATTTCCACCATCTAATGGGAAATTGTATATTCTTGTTGTTGTAGAATATGTATCAAAATGGGTAGAAGCTGAATCATGTGCTTTAAATGATGCTAAACAAGTGATTAAATTTTTGAAAAAGCAAATCTTTACTCGTTTTGGTGTGACTAAAGCAATCATTAGTGATGGTGGATCTCATTTTGTCAATAGGGCTGTTAATCAATTGTTATCTAGATTTCATGTTTATCATAGGATAACAACACCCTATCATCCTCAAGCTAATTGTCAGGTAGAAGTCACTAATCGTGAGATTAAAAAGATTTTGGAAGCCACTGTAGGAAAATCTAGAAAAGACTGGGCTTTTAAGTTAGATGAAGCACTGTGGGCTTATAGGACAGCCTTTAAAACACCTATAGGTATGACTCCTTTTAAATTGGTTTATGGTAAAGCTTGTCACTTACCTTTTGAACTTGAGTTTAAATCACTTTGGGCTATGAAAAAGTTGAATTTTGAATTTAAAGAGGCTCAAGAAAAAAAGAAGGTAGATCTTACTGAATTAGAAGAAATTAGACGTCAAGCGTATGATAATGCTCTAATTTATAAGGAAAGAACAAAGCTTTATCATGATAAAATGCTTAGGCCTAAGGTGTTTGATGCTGGACAGTTAGTGCTTTTATATAATTCTAGATTTAAGGTGTTTCCTGGTACAAAGTGGTCAAGGCCTTTTAAGATTGTCAAAGTGTCCAGATAAGTGCAGGGAATCCAAGTACAGTCCTCGCAGCATCAGATGCAATGCCATCCAGCTCATGTGCTATCATCTCTCCAACATCGATAGGCAATCCTTCCTTCACACAATACACAAAGTATAACTCCTCAGCAGTAGGTTGTGACGTATGAGAAGTAGGAAAAACCTTATGCTTATAAAGCAAGTAGAGCTGATATAGCGGTGCATCCATGATAGTGGCAACAACTCTCTCTTTCTTCTCTCCTATGTAGGCAACTTTCCTTTGCTTCCCAAACATATCCTTTAAGATCCTTTTCTCCAATTCTGGTCCTCCTTCCTCATCATAAATAGGCTCGTGGAAATTTTTCTTCTTTGTAGCCGGACAAGAGACATCCTTAGTTCCATAGAGCTCATTAATTATGGCAGGACCATATGGTATGGGCACTCCCCTAATCCATGAAGTAAAATGCTCATATCGGGAATTGCATAAGAATTGTCTGGTAAGCTCCCAGGAGTAAATTCCGGTCGGATGCTCAGCAAACTTCATCCATCCTCGACTCATCAACGCATCATGAACCAGAACTCGATCCATATCATCTTCAGTGAATCCCTTATCTTGGATAATCCATCTTTTCACCATTCTTTGATAGTAAGAATAGGCCTCCTGATTTATAAAGATCGCCGGATTGAAAGTGTCTCCGGTTAGTTCCTCTAGAGGGGGTGTATCATCCTTTCTATTATGACTCTTTCTCTTGGTTTTAGAACCACGCGGACCCTCCGGTGAAACTTCCTCGGGAGATTCAACATCATCTTCATCTTGCTGTGGATCGTCCTCTTCTTGTTGAGCAGAATAAAAAGGGAGCTTCGTTTCCATCCAACGAATCACGAGCCACTAAATCATTTACAAACATATCTTCAGCACCCACAGCAGCCGGCTCCAGATCAGGTTCTCTAATAACAAGTGGTTGTGATGGGGCAGGCTCTGTGGCTTTCTGTTTCTTTCCAACATTGTTTCTCGGGTTATTTTTTCTCTTTGGTCTCATGATGGCAGAATTTGGGAAGAAGGAATTGAGATTAGAAAGCTAATTAAACTGAAAGAGAAGAGAATGGACAGGTTTGGTAGAAAGTGAGAGTGACCGATCGGTAATCCCCTTTTTAAAGATGGTGAAGTCTTGGTTTTATTGAGATATAGAGTGATTGATTTAATCTAGATCCAAATATACACTAAACATATAATTTGGAGTCAGTATAATGCTATTTAGGATCCCAAAAATCGATTAGATATGATTTGAATCTCTTGGATTCGCGGATTTTTCAAAAATTCGCGTCGGTGGCGCCAAAAGTGGCGCTTGAAGGCCAATTTAGGCGCCACACAGTGATTGTGGCGCATTTTAAGAATAAATAAAAATTTAAAATTAATCTGCGGCGCCAAAAGTGGCGCTCATGAGGGGTTTTAGGCGCCGCACAGTTGATGCGGCGCATCCTGAAGCAAACTTGGAAAATTCCTATTTTGCGGCGCCAAAAGTGGTGCTTCGAGGCAGATTTAGGCGCCACCAAGCACATGCGGCGCATTCTGGAAAAACTTAGAAAAATTTCTAAGTTTTGTGGCGCATAAAGTGGCGCTGGAAGGCATTTTTAGGCGCCACACTGCACATGTGGCGCATTCTGTGCCAAATTCGGGCAGAATGTGTTTTTCCTAAGTTCATCCCCATGATGTCCAACATCTCCAAATCACTCAACAATACCAATTTCACTTCTTTCACACTTCAATCAAGTCCAAATACACTTCATTGATCTTTTCAACAGTTCAAAACAACTCAATCTAACATGATATTGGTAAGAGCTACTTTATTGAATTTAAAAACAACTAAAAACCTTATAAGCTAAATAGAAACTATCCAATGCTTCTTAAAACCAAAACAACTAAAGTAATGTAAATGACATATGTAGAATAGCAAAATAATAGAAATAGAGTTTAGGACAATACAATCCACATGAATAATAACTAGAATGTAGCAAAACATAATCCATCAATATACATAGGTTTACTAATACATAAAACTTATCAAGATCAAAGCCTATCTATATCTCTCCAAATCAGTCCGAATCATCCTCAGAATCCACATTATCTCCTACCTCCTCGGATCCGTCTCCAGCATCAGCATCATCATCATCCTCCTCGCCACCATCTCCAGAGCCTACATAGTCCTCATCATCATCGTCCTCAGAAGGTGTCTGAGGAGTGACATAACTCTGTCCTAACCTCTGGGACATGAAGTACTCCAGTCGGGCTGCGTGGTAGGCCTGGGCTCGTGCATTCTTGGCTATCTGATCAGCCAAGAAATGGTGCTTTTGAGCTGCAAGTAAGGCATCCTCATTCACCGTGTTCAGCAAGTTCTGTTGGTTCATCAATAATGTCCTTGTAACACCCCGGTTTTTGGTCACCCAGGTCGGGATGTCACCGCCACATCCCCCTAGTAAGACACGGTTTCTCCGAGCTTACTAAAGAGATGCAAGGCTAGGTATTGCAGTATTTAAAACATTTAAATCATTCAAAATAGCCCATACAATATAATTCAAAAATAATATTAATATAGCGCAGCGGAAATAATTGTTTTAGTACAGTATCGCAGCGGAAAATATAAATAGGGCCGACATGGCCAAGACACGGGTTAAACAGGCCCGTTCATAATATAGTCTAAAGTACGAATTTAAAAGCAAAATAATGTTTCCCAAAATCCCATGCATGAATCGTGCTCACACATGCTCATTCCACATATTCTGTAAGAAAAGGAATAAAAACGGTTTTGGTCAGCAAACTTGCTGAGTAAGTTAACACATGCATGATCGTAGGGTTTAAAAGCCATTAATTTAATACTTAAATAAAAACATGATAATAACATAATATTCAATTTAATCTAACCAACTTTCCAATTGCATAACTTATTCCAGGGCTCTATTTAACAACACAATTTGTATGGTTTTAAGATAATAGCCATAATTTAAATAAAGCATTTAAATAATTTAATTGGACATAATTTAATCTAAATTAATTTAGTTTTAATATCCCCATTACATCCCCGATTTGGTATCTCAAAGTTTCACGATAGTATCGCGATGTCAACAAGTTTAGCCGGTAGCCCGGCGGCCGCAACCGTATCAGCCATACCCAGTACCACTCCGGAGCCTCGGGAAACCCATGTGGATATTCACGAGAGTGTAGGCTCTATATTTCGCCGTTTTGGCAATATCACATTTCAAGTTTAGCGCGCGGGGTCACCATCGTCCATTAAGGCACGAAGTGAAGCAGTTAGGGGGCACCCTGCAGAGCACTCACCCCTAATTTTAATTTATCAAGTTTGTAAGGGGATTTAATTTTAAAAATCTGACTTGAATTGTTTTCATTTAGAAATAACATCTCCACTCATTTCAACCCTAAAGGTTAATTCCATTTTCCAACAAGATTTCAAGATTTTGTTTCCGGTAAACCCCAGTTTACTCTAAAATTCGTCTAAAATCAGATTTAATTCCAAAAATTCCAAAATTTCACGACTGACTCAAAAACGTCGAGATCTACAACTTTTGTGTTTTAGCGTTTTCAATCCGGGATACCTAAACAGGTCAAAATCACCAAATTTCGTAGAAGAATAATTCTGTCCGAATTTAATGTATCACAGTTTAAAGATTTCGAATTCTACCATAGTAATTCAACTCCAAATTTGATGAAATTTTACAGAGATCATCTTAAGACAATTATCTACGACTTTCATGTTCGGCCAAAGATCTAAAACAGTCTAGATCCTATGTCAAAAACGTGAACAAGATCATTCCTAAGTTCTGTCAAGAATTTCAAGATCTAGATTCAAGCAGTTCGGTTTCGGTTGGTTTTCACCTATCAAATCGTCTCTAAAAATTCTCAAAACTTTACAGTAGATGGATCTAAGCCTTAGGAATGTTTTTCGTGTTTTAAGTTTTTCTGTTTGAAGTCGTTTTAAGGTTCGGAAAAATTCATTAAATCTGTTGCGTCGGTAGAAAGTATAAATAGACAGATTTTCGATTTCTTGTTAATCTTTTAGTTTGGAATGTTTTAATTCATCCCAAAACCATGTAAGAGTTAGCTTACAGAGTTGTGAACGTCCGGGATCGTCTATTTTGAAGGTGGCTTCCAGTCCACCGTTTCTCCTCTCCGTTCGTCGGGTTCTACGATCTAGATCCAATACGAGGTGTAGAAGGGAAAAGAAGAAGATTAGGATTCGTTTTCGAATCGTATATAGAACAAGGCTTGGATCGAGACTTACCACGACTATGGAGATCTTAGAATTTTCGTCCAACAGTATTTGCCTTGGTTTCGTGCCTCCGACGACTCCGGATTTAGGGTTTCGAATGTGTAGAAAGTTGTAGGGTTTCGTAAAAGTATTCGGAGCTCCTAGGAGGTCTTATTTATAGATATCTAAGACCTAGGGCGTCCAAAATCTGACCCTAAGGGTCTGGAGTCGAAAGATGTTCAACCGAAAGTCGAAAAATCCGCGTTCGGGCGAGAGATTCACGCAACGGGAGAATCTGTCGCGTGGCGCGGTCGTGGCGCGCCCAATGCCTATGGACCGCGCGGCCACCGCGCCGACTTCGCCTGGACTTCGGTCCGGGCGGGTCGTGCGATCCGTCGTGCTTTTCCTCCTCTCTTTCGGATTTCTATCCCTCTATGCTCCCGAATTCCGATTTCCGGGGTATCTTCGGGTTTCTACTTTCTCTCTGAATTTTTACTCGGGTCTAATTGAATGTTTGGACTCGAATTCTCGAGTTTATTAGTGTTGGGTTTCGGTGTACAATTTATTTATCCTTAATCAATTCTTTTTATTTAATTAAATTCCTTTTTAAGTTAAATCTCATTTCTCATTTCCTTATCTTTATTTATTTATTTATGGTATTTATTTTATTTATTATTTGTTTATTTAATTATTGTTTTATTTTATGTTGGAAAATTCTCGGGTATTACAGTCTACCTTCCTTAAGAATCAACTTCGTCCTCGAAGTTGTGTTACGGCCTTTCTCGTGCTAAGGTCTTTTGTTTGTTTTGTTATTTTGTGACTGAACTTAGAATTAAGACTTCTAAGCTGCCTACGTACCCTGTGAAGGGATCAAGCCATAACGTAGTTCAAAAGTTTACAAAAGTGCACGAAAAATAGGTGGTATGACATCCTCTCCCCCTTAAGATTGCAGTTATGTCCCCATAACTGTGTCGGTATCGGTTTGGAACAATGTCGGGTAGCGTTCTCTCATGTCGGATTCTACTTCCCAAGTTGCCGTCTCACTTTCATGGTTCGACCAAAGGACTTTGACCATTTTGACGGTTTTATTCCTCGTTACTCGTTCCTTAGTGTCGAGAATACGCACTGGGACTTCTTCATAAGTCAAATCTTCTTCAAGGTCAATTACCTCCGGTTGAAGTACATGTGTCGGGTCCGGCACATACTTCTTTAGTTGCGAGACATGGAAGACATTATGAACTCTATCTAAGTGTGGCGGTAAAGCCAATCGGTAGGCTAGAGTTCCGACTCGTTCTAGAATTTCGTAAGGTCCTATATATCGAGGACTTAACTTTCCTCGTTTGCCAAAGCGCATCACCCCCTTCATGGGTGATATCTTTAGCATGACCCTATCTCCCACTTGAAATTCTAGGTCTCGTCGTCTCACGTCGGCATAACTCTTTTGACGGTCTTGAGCGGCTTTCATCTTTCCTTGAATCATTTTGATTTGTTGAGCCATGTCTTTGATAAGTTGTGGTCCAACCACCACGGACTTATCGTTTTCTTCCCAGCTCAACGGGCTTCGGCACTTTCGTCCATACAACGCCTCGAAAGGTGCCATGCCGATGCTAGCATGGTAGCTATTATTATAGGAAAACTCAATTAAGGGTAAATGAGATTCCCAATTCCCTTTGAATTCCAACACACATGCTCTCAGCATGTCTTCTAGTGTTTGGATTGTTCTCTCAGTTTGACCATCCGTCATCGGGTGGAATGCGGTGCTCATTTTGATTTGGGTACCGAGAGCTTTTTGTAACTCCGTCCAAAAATGAGAGACAAATCTACTGTCTCTATCGGAAATGATATCGTGTGGTACTCCATGCCGTCATACCACATTATCAATGTAGGCTTGGGCCAGTTGGTCCATAGTCCACATGTCTTTCATTGGGATAAATATGGCTGTCTTTGTTAGCCTATCCACAATCATCCAAATTTTGTTCATGCCTTTAGGTGATCGGGGTAATCCCGAGACAAAGTCCATTGAGATGCTATCCCACTTCCAACTTGGAATCTCTAGTGGTTGCATCAATCCTAAGGGTTTATGTCGCACTGCCTTGACCTTTTGGCAGGTGAGACATTTCGCCACGAAATTTGCCACTTCCTTCTTCATTCCCGGCCACCAATAGATCTTCTTCAGATCTTTGTCACCTCCGGGATGTACGGAATATGGCGTGTTGTGCCCTTCCTCCATCAACCTTAGTTTCAACTCGGCACATTTAAGGGGCACACACCATCTCCCTTTAAAACGGATGCTTCCATCCTCGTGGACAGCAAATCCTATTGCCTTTCCTTCGGCAATATACCCTTTTATCTTCTCGAGTTTCGGGTCGCCCGGTTGAGCGAGTCAAATCTCGTCCAATATTGGAGTTTCTACGATCATGGCATTGACCGTTTCTCTCACTGTGCCAGGATGCACAAGTTCTAACTCCAATCTTGCCAACTCCATGTACAATGCCGGCGGAATTACCAACGAGTTTGTCACGTGTTGGGTTTTCCGACTTAGGGCATCGGCTACCACATTCGCCTTCCCCTCGTGGTATGCTATCTCTAAATCGTAGTCTTTAATAAGTTCCAACCACCTTCGCTGTCTCAAATTCAACTCCTTCTGAGTGAATATATATTTCAAGCTCTTGTGGTCGGTGAACATTCGACACTTCCGCCCATAAAGATAATGTCTCCATATCTTTAGAGCGAAGACGACCGCTGCCAACTCCAGGTCATGTGTCGGATAATTCTCCTCGTGGGGTTTTAGTTGGCGTGATGCATAGGCTACGACTCTCGAGTCTTGCATCAAAACACACCCTAAACCTTCCTTCGAAGCATCGCTGTAAACTTCGAAGTCACCATTCTCTGATGGTAGTGTTAATACGGGTGTGGTTGTGAGTCGTTTCTTAAGTTCTTGAAACGCAGTCTCACATGCTTCGGTCCACTCGTATTTTGCTCCTTTCTTCAGTAGCTGGGTCAAAGGACGTGCAATCCTTGAAAAGTCCTTCACAAATCGTCTATAATAACCAGCTAATCCAAGGAAACTCCTTATTTCCGTTGGACTCTTCGGAGTTGCCCACTCCGTCACGGCGGAAACCTTTGCCGGATCCACTGATACTCCATCAGCGGATACTATGTGTCCGAGAAATGCCACTTCTTTCAACCAGAAATCGCATTTCGACAGCTTGCCGTACAGCTGATTTCTTCGCAAGATTCCTAACACTTGATGTAAGTGTTGGGCATGCTCTTCCTCGCTCTTTGAGTAGATCAGGATGTCGTCGATGAACACTACGACGCACTGATCTAACAATTCTCGGAACACGTTGTTCATGAGATTCATGAACATGGCCGGAGCATTTGTTAACCCGAAGGATAACACTGTGAATTCGTAATGGCCATATCGCGTTCGAAATGCCGTCTTCGGAATGTCCTTCTCGGCGATCCTCAATTGATGGTACCCAGATCGCAAATCGATCTTCGAGAATACTGAAGCTCCCTTCAGTTGATCAAACAGATCCTCTATTCTCGGTAGGGGGTATTTATTCTTGATGGTCACTTGGTTTAGTCCTCGGTAATCTATGCAAAGACGTAGTCCTCCGTCTTTCTTCTTGACAAATAAAACCGGTGCTCCCCAAGGGGACGTACTCGGTCTTATGTAACCTTTTCCTAATAGTTCCTCGAGTTGTTCCTTTAACTCCTTCATTTCCAGTGGTGCCGTCCGGTACGGAGCTTTTGAGACAGGCTCTGTCCCCGGAATGAGATCTATAGTGAATTCAAGATCTCTCTCAGGTGGCATGCCCGGAACGTCCTCATGGAACACGTCCGGGTATTCTCTTACCACTGGTATGCTATCAACCTTGTTCTCTTCCGCCTCAAGGTTGTGCACATGGCACGCATATAGTTCATACCCCTTACGCATCAAGTTACTTAATTTGAGTGCACTAACGGTTTTGTTACTTTTCTTAGGGGGCTGAGAGTAAAAGATAACTCTCTTTCCCCTACTTTTTGACAAGGTGATCTTTTGCTTTTGGCATTCAATCACCGCCTTATACTGGGATAACCAATCCATCCCCAGTATGATGTCAAAGTCTCTTAAGTTAAATTCTACCAAGTTCGCGAAGAATTCTACGTTCTTTATCACTATAGAAATTCTGTTATATCGTTTAGAGCAAGATACTACTTCTCCAGAAGGCAATTGAATTCCTAAGCTAATTCTCTCGCACTTAGGTAGATCTAACTCAGGCACTATCCTTGATGCTATAATTGAGCAACTAGCTCCAGAATCAAACAGAATTCCAAGGGGCGTATTCAACACATAAAATGTACCTGCCATCACTTCTCCTTGCGCAGGCACGTCCGCTTGGTTCACCACGTTCAGCCTCCCCATAGGGCGTCCCTGATTGCCCTGCTGATTCGCATTCGGCTGCTGATTTTGTTGCTGGTTTTGATTCTGAGGGGGCGGAGGTCGTTGGTTCTGGTTCTGGTTTTGCGGCCTATTTTGAGGGGGTCTGTACCTTTGGTTATTCCCGTTTCGCCCGTTTTGATTTTGAGGCTGTTCTTGCCCCGCGACCAAATCGTCCCTCTTTGTTATGTTCTCGAGCCTAGTCCGGCAATCCCGTCGAACGTGACCCCTTCGACCGCATCGGTAACAGGCGCCTTGTTGCGGGCATCCCCTTGCCAGATGGGGTCGCCCACATCTCGGGCAGGGCGGTACCGGATCTTCCTGGTTGAACCTCCTCCCAGTGTTGTTTTGTTGGGGCCTATTCGACCCTCTGCGCTGCTCGTTCCTTCCAGTGTTGTTCTCGTTTCTTGAGTCTCGGCTTCTCTTGTCTTGGGGACCCCTTCTGGACTCCCCACTCACCCTTCTTTTCAGCTGCTGCACACGTGCTACCGCCACAGCGCGGTCATACACAGCTTGCAAATCGGGGTAGTGTACCCCCGCGATCACCTCGCGCACAGACATGTTCAGTCCCATCTCGAACTTCTGTGCCTTTTCTGCATCAGTAGGCACTAGCCTTGGTGCGAACCTCACCAGCTCCTTGAAGCGTGTGTAGTATTCCTGCACCATTTGGCCTCCTTGCTTCAGCGACAGGAACTCTTCGTATATGGCAGCTTTAGTGCTCAAGGGGTAGAATCGATCCTTGAGTAGTTCCATCATCTCCATCCACGAGTAAGGCTCGTCATCTTCGGTCAGTTTGGCCTGCGTCGCCTGCCACCAGTCGTCAGCTTCGCCTCCCAAGTAGTACGAGGCGACATGCACTCTTTCTCCTTCCGGACATTTAACTACTCCCAGCAGCTTGTCGAAGGTCCGGATCCACTCTTCCAGTTTAGCTGGATCCTCCTCACCAGCATAGTGGGGCGGCTGATAAGGATTCACCATCGCCAGGTAGTTAGGGCGAGCTTGGGGCGGAGGTACCGCCGCAGCTTGACCCTGGTTGACTTGCGCGTTTCCGAGTGCAATCAACACTTCCTCTATCGTCCTAAGACGATCGCCCACATTGTTCGGTGCGGGGGCGTCCTGCGCACCTTGGGGCTGTTCCATCTCAGGTTGAATCGGTTTAGTGACGTTTGGTGGTGTTTCAGTAGGTGTTTCAGTGGTGGTTTGGGGAGCGGGTTGAGTTCTTCCTCTTCCTCTTCCTCTGGGTGCCATTCTGGTACAAATGGGATAGATTAGGACTGGTGAATTTAGCATATAGTCTAAGCAATTTCTATAAATGTGTATGTGTGTTGCAATTTAGCACGTGGTGCTTTGTTCGAACTAAGAAGCATCGTACGCTTCGGGGTTTTATTTTATTTCAATTTTTTTTTTATTTTTCGATTTATTACAAATAAATCGGGCATTTTATTTCCTCAAAAGAAATTTTAGTACAAAATTAGAAATATTTTCCTAGCAAAATAGTATCTAACAATAGAATCTCTAGTGTCTCATGATATCCTCCGGTGGGGTAGCAGGATCTTCCTCCGGATCTTCCTCCTCCGAACTCAGCGGTAGTAGCTCGTCAAAGATAGTGTTCAAGTCTTGCCCGTGGGCATCGATGTATTCCTTTAGTATCAAGTTTTGTGTAGTGAGGGTTTGGACTTGGCGTTCGAGTTGGTTTATGCGGTGATGATCCGCCTCTCTCAAATTGCCCATGTGGCGTAAATTGGCCTCCAATTGAGCCATACGGTACTTCATTTGCTCTAAGGTTCGGTGGGAATCGAGATGAACGCTCATCATCCTGACCATCAACTGCATCATGTCTTGACTAGCCATCGAGCGCAAGCAAGAGATCTAAGTTAATATTCGCCAAGATTCTAAGTTCAATTCGCCAAGATTCTAGGTTCAATTCGCCAAGATTCTAAGTTCAAGTTTCGCCAAGATTCTAAGTTCAAGTTTCGCCAAGATTCTAAGTTCAAGTTTCGCCAAGATTCTAAGTTCATAGAAGAGATGCAATATGCAAATGCAAATGATGTTTCCCCCCAATAATAATTTAATGCACCACATATATATATTTTTCCATGGGTTTTAAAAAAATAACAATTTCTCCATGGAAATAATACTTTAAAATTTAAAGTAATAGTCGAAACATTAATAATAATTTAAAAACAATAATGGTTTAAAAATAATAGTTCAAAAATAATAATGGTTTAAAAAATAATACTTTAAAAATAGCCGGGCTCTGATACCAACTTGTAACACCCCGGTTTTTGGTCACCCAGGTCGGGATGTCACCGCCACATCCCCCTAGTAAGACACGGTTTCTCCGAGCTTACTAAAGAAATGCAAGGCTAGGTATTGCAGTATTTAAAACATTTAAATCATTCAAAATAGCCCATACAATATAATTCAAAAATAATATTAATATAGCGCAGCGGAATTAATTGTTTTAGTATAGTATCGCAGCGGAAAATATAAATAGGGCGACATGGCCAAGACACGGGTTAAACAGGCCCATTCATAATATAGTCTAAAGTACGAATTTAAAAGCAAAATAATGTTTCCCAAAATCCCATGCATGAATCATGCTCACACATGCTCATTCCACATATTTTGTAAGAAAAGGAATAAAAACGGTTTTGGTTAGCAAACTTGCTGAGTAAGTTAACACATGCATGATCGTAGGGTTTAAAAGCCATTAATTTAATACTTAAATAAAAACATGATAATAACATTATATTCAATTTAATCTAACCAACTATCCAATTGCATAACTTATTCCAGGGCTCTATTTAACAACACAATTTGTATGGTTTTAAGATAATAGCCATAATTTAAATAAAGCATTTAAATAATTTAATTGGACATAATTTAATCTAAATTAATTTAGTTTTAATATTCCCATTACATCCCCGATTTGGTATCTCAAAGTTTCACGATAATATCGCGATGTCAACAAGTTTAGCCGGTAGCCCGGCGGCCGCAACCGTATCAGCCATACCCAGTACCACTCCAGAGCCTCGGGAAACCCATGTGGATATTCACGAGAGTGTAGGCTCTATATTTCGCCGTTTTGGCAATATCACATTTCAAGTTTAGCGCGCGGGGTCACCATCGTCCATTAAGGCACGAAGTGAAGCAGTTAGGGGGCACCCTGCAGAGCACTCACCCCTAATTTTAATTTATCAAGTTTGTAAGGGGTTTAATTTTAAAAATCTGACTTCAATTGTTTTCATTTAGAAATAACATCTCAACTCATTTCAACCCTAAAGGTTAATTCCATTTTCCAACAAGATTTCAAGATTTTGTTTCCGGTAAACCCCAGTTTACTCTAAGTTCGTCTAAAATCAGATTTAATTCCAAAAATTCCAAAATTTCACGACTGACTCAGAAACATCGAGATCTACAACTTTTGTGTTTTAACTTCTTCAATCCGGGATACCTAAACAGGTCAAAATCACCAATTTTCGTAGAAGAATAATTCTGTCCGAATTTAATGTATCACAGTTTAAAGATTTCGAATTCTACCATAGTAATTCAACTCCAAATTTGATGAAATTTTACAGAGATCATCTTAAGACAATTATCTACGACTTTCATGTTCAGCCAAAGATCTAAAACAGTCTAGATCCTATGTCAAAAACGTGAACAAGATCATTCCTAAGTTCTGTCAAGAATTTCAAGATCTAGATTCAAGCAGTTCGGTTTCGGTTGGTTTTCACCTAAAAAAATCGTCTCTAAAAATTCTCAAAAATTTACAGTAGATGGATCTAAGCCTTAGGAACGTTTTTCGTGTTTTAAGTTTTTCTGTTTGAAGTCGTTTTAAGGTTCGGAAAAATTTATTAAATCTGTTGCGTCGGTAGAAAGTATAAATAGACAGATTTTCGATTTCTTGTTAATCTTTTAGTTTTGAATGTTTTAATTCATCCCAAAACCATGTAAGAGTTAACTTACAGAGTTGTGAACATCCGAGATCGTCTATTTCAAAGGCGTGGCTTCCAGTCCACCGTTTCTCCTCTCCGTTCGTCGAGTTCTACGATCTAGATCCAATACGAGGTGTAGAAGGGAAAAGAAGAAGATTAGGATTCGTTTTCGAATCGTATATAGAACAAGGCTTAGATCGAGACTTACCACGACTATGGAGATCTTAGAATTTTCGTCCAACAGTATTTGCCTTGGTTTCGTGCCTCCGACGACTCCGAATTTAGGGTTTCGAATGTGTAGAAAGTTGTAGGGTTTCGTAAAAGTATTCGGAGCTCCTAGGAGGTCTTATTTATAGATATCTAAGACCTAGGGCGTCCAAAATCTGACCCTAAGGGTCTGGAGTCGAAAGATGTTCAACCGAAAGTCGAAAAATCCGCGTTCGAGCGAGAGATTCACGCAACGGGCGAATCTGTCGCGTGGCGCGGTCGTGGCGCGCCCAATGCCTATGGACCGCGCGGCCACCGCGCCGACTTTGCATGGACTTCAGTCTGGGCGGGTCGTGCGATCCGTCGTGCTTTTCCTCCTCTCTTTCGGATTTCTATCCCTCTATGCTCCCGAATTCCGATTTCCGGGGTATCTTCGGGTTTCTACTTTCTCTCTGAATTTTTACTCGGGTTTAATTGAATGTTTGGACTCGAATTCTCGAGTTTATTAGTGTCGGGTTTCGGTGTACAATTTATTTATCCTTAATCAATTCTTTTTATTTAATTAAATTCCTTTTTAAGTTAAATCTCATTTCTCATTTCCTTGTCTTTATTTATTTATTTATGGTATTTATTTTATTTATTATTTGTTTATTTAATTATTGTTTTATTTTATGTTGGAAAATTCTCGGGTATTACAGTCCTAGCCCACTCAGGCTCTCCCTGATACTGATGCGACTGCTGTGACTGCTGTGGCTGGGCTCTACCTCGCCCTCTACCTCTGCCCCTACCACCTCGTGTACCCCGGGTGGACTGTGAAGGAGCCTCAGAATGCTCCTGGCTCCCCTGTGATGGTGCAGGTGGTGACTGCCTAGGCAACTCTCTGGGAAGTATCATAGGTTGGCATCTTATGCCAGGCAACTTGAAGTTCTTCTTCCCAAATGGAATCGGAGGCCTCATTCTCCAATCTCTATCAAACTGCCCCATGTTCACTCCTGCTTGAGCACAAAGTAGCCATATCAAACTGGGGAACATAAGAGCTGACCTCTTAGACACCCCCGGTGTCTGTCTCAGCTCAAGCGATACAAGCTCTCCCATGTTGATCGGGCTCCCCATCTTGATGCAATATGGAACATATAAATCCAGGGCAGTGGGTCCAGAAGTGTGAGTCGAAGGACTCAATCTCGATCTATAAAACATGAGGAGCTGGTACATAGGAGCATCCATGTCAGGCCCATGTAGCCTACTCATGTCATCATCATCATAAGTGAGGATGTCCTCCTAGCCCTCAAACATAGACATTAGCACTATTTTCTTAAAATCCTCCCTGTCATCCGCTCTCATCACCGGCTCCCAGAAATATCTGCCATAGGGCACATCCACTACTCCAAATATCTGATTAATGTGCTGAGGGGTGATAGGCACTCTGACCCCAAAAATCCAAGAATCCTCCTCCTCAGCATTGGCTAGAAATAGCCTAGTCAGCCCCCATGAGTATGATCCAGCTGGGTGTCTCACAAATCTCTCCCAACCCCTGGATCTAATAGCATCTCGAAGCAAGGGGTGCTGTAAGTCTCTATCTGAAAAACCCCTATCTGCAATGATCCTCTTTTTGTGGAATCTTTTGTACAGCTCATATGCCCTGGCACTCCTGAATATAGTGGCATCGAATATGCCCTCCTTGACATACAACATATCAGGGACATATGCTCTGGGATCTTGCCTTTTTTGACCTCCCCTTGCCGGTTGCTCCTCTTGCTCCTCCTGATCAACCTCATCATCATCTTCCTCCCCACCCACAGCCTCAGGGACAGGCTCCTGAATAACTAATGCAGCAGATCTCCCTCTCCTAGGTCGAGAGGAAGTGGAACTCGTAGCGGGTGCCTTCCCCCGAGAGGCTCTAGAGGGGGCCTGTGAATGATCAGATGCCTCAGGCCGCTCAGGCTGAACGGACTGGTCAGGCTGATTGACTCCTGTTGGTCATCAGCGGATACTGTAGTATGCCTCGAAGAAGCAGCACTCTTGGACTTACTCTTCCTGAAATAGGAGAGAAGTCCCTTGGACTTGGAAGCACCTCCTGACCCCTGTGGTGGATCCATCTGTCTCAGATTTTTTGTACGGAGTCTGCGATGTTCAACAGGAGGTCAATCAGCATATTTTTCGTACGGAGTCTCAGATTCCTGATGAGCATATTTTTGAACATCGCAGACTCCGTACGAAAAATCAGAGACAGATGGATCCACCACAGGGCTCAGGAGGTGCTTCCAAGTCCAAGGGACTTCTCTCCTATTTCAGGAAGAGTAAGTCCAAGAGTGCTGCTTCTTCGAGGCATACTATAGTACCCGCTGATGACCAACAGGAGGTCAATTAGCCTGACCAGTCCGTTCAGCCTGAGCAGCCTGAGGCATCTGATCATTCACAGGCCCCCTCTAGAGCCTCTCGGGGGAAGGCACCCGCTACGAGTTCCACTTCCTCTCGACCTAGGAGAGGGAGATCTGCTGCATTAGTTATTCAGGAGCCTGTCCCTGAGGCTGTGGGTGGGGAGGAAGATGATGATGAGGTTGATCAGGAGGAGCAAGAGGAGCAACCGGCAAGGGGAGGTCAGAAAAGGCAAGATCACAGAGCCTATGTCCCTGATCTATTGTATGTCAAGGAGGGCATATTCGATGCCACTATATTTAGGAGTGGCAGGGCATATGAGCTGTACAAAAGATTCCACAAAAAGAGGATCATTGCAGATAGGGGTTTTTCAGATAGAGACTTACAACACCCCTTGCTTCGAGATGCTATTAGATCCAGGGGTTGGGAGAGATTTGTGAGACACCCAGCTGGATCATACTCATGGGAGTTGACTAGGCTATTTCTAGCCAATGCTGAGGAGGAGGATTCTTGGATATTTGGGGTCAGAGTGCCTATCACCCCTCAGCACATTAATCAGATATTTGGAGTAGTGGATGTGCCCTATGGCAGATATTTCTGGGAGCCGGTGATGAGAGCGGATGACAGGGAGGATTTTAAGAAAATAGTGCTAATGTCTATGTTTGAGGGCCAGGAGGACATCCTCACTTATGATGATGATGACATGAGTAGGCTACATGGGCCTGACATGGATGCTCCTATGTACCAGCTCCTCATGTTTTATAGATCGAGATTGAGTCCTTCGACTCACACTTCTGGACCCACTGCCCTTGATTTATATGTTCCATATTGCATCAAGATGGGGAGCCCGATCAACATGGGAGAGCTTGTATCGCTTGAGCTGAGACAGACACCGGGGGTGTCTAAGAGGTCAGCTCTTATGTTCCCCAGTTTGATATGGCTACTTTGTGCTCAAGCAGGAGTGAACATGGGGCAGTTTGATAGAGATTGGAGAATGAGGCCTCCGATTCCATTTGGGAAGAAGAACTTCAAGTTGCCTGGCATAAGATGCCAACCTATGACACTTCCCAGAGAGTTGCCTAGGCAGTCACCACCTGCACCATCACAGGGGAGCCAGGAGCATTCTGAGGCTCCTTCACAGTCCACCCGGGGTACACGAGGTGGTAGGGGCAGAGGTAGAGGGCGAGGTAGAGCTCCACCACAGCAGTCACAACAGTCGCATCAGTATCAGGGAGAGCCTGAGTGGGCTAGGACATTATTGATAAACCAACAGAACTTGCTGAACACGGTGAATGAACATGCCTTACTTGCAGCTCAAAGGCACCATTTCTTGGCTGATCAGATAGCCAAGAATGCACGAGCCCAGGCCTACCACGCAGCCCGACTGGATTACTTCATGTCCCAGAGCTTAGGACAGAGATATGTCGCTCCTCAGACACCTTCTGAGGACGATGATGATGAGGACTATGTAGGCTCTGGAGATGGTGGCGAGGAGGATGATGATGATGCTGATGCTGGAGACGGATCTGAGGAGGTAGGAGATAATGAGGATTCTGAGGATGATTCGGACTGATTCGGAGAGATATCGATAGGCTTTGATCTTGATAGGTTTTATGTATTAGTAAGCCTATGTATATTGATGGATTATGTTTTGCTACATTCAAGTTATTATTCATGTGGATTGTATTGTCCTAAACTCTATTTCTATTATTTTGCTATTCTACATATGTCATTTACATTACTTTAGTTGTTCTGGTTTTAAGAAGCATTAGATAGTTTCTATTGAGCTTATAAGGTTTTTAGTTGTTTTTAAATTTAATAAAGTAGCTCTTACCAATATCATGTTAGATTGAGTTGTTTTGAACTGTTGAAAAGATCAATGAAGTGTATTTGGACTTGATTGAAGTGTGGAAGAAGTGAAATTGGTATTCTTGAGTTATTTGGAAATGTTGGACATCATGGGGATGAACTTGGGAAAAACACATTCTGCCCGAATTTGGCACAGAATGCGCCACATGTGCAGTGTGGCGCCTAAAAATGCCTTCCAGCGCCACTTTATGCGCCACAAAACTTAGAAATTTTTCTAAGTTTTTCCAGAATGTGCCGCATGTGCTTGGTGGCGCTAAATCTGCCTCGAAGCGCCACTTTTGGCGCCACAAAATAAGAATTTTTCCAAGTTTGCTTCAGGATGCGCCGCATCAACTGTGCGGCGCCTAAAACCCCTCATGAGCGCCACTTTTGGCGCCGCGGATTAATTTTAAATTTTATTTTATTCTTAAAATGCGCCACACTCACAGTGTGGCGCCTAAATTGGCCTTCAAGCACCACTTTTGGCGCCACCGACGCGAATTTTTGAAAAATCCGCGAATTCAAAAGATTCAAATCATATCTAATCGATTTTTGGGATCCAAAACATCATTATACTGACTCCAAATTATATGCTTAGTGTATATTTGGATAGATTAAATCAATCACTTCATATCTCAACAAAACCAAGACTTCACCATCTTCAAAAAGGGGATTACCGATCGGTCACTCTCACTTTCTACCAAACCTGTCCATTCTCTTCTCTTTCAGTTTAATTAGCTTTTTAATCTCAATTCCTTCTTCCCAAATTCTGCCATCATGAGACCAAAGAGAAAAAAGAACCCGAGAAACAATGTTGGAAAGAAACAGAAAGCCACAGAGCCTGCCCCATCACAGCCACTTGTTATTAGAGAACCTGATCCGGAGCCGGCTGCTGTGGGTGCTGAACATATGTTTGTAAATGATTTAGTGGCTCCTGATTCGTTGGATGGAAACGAAGCTCCCTTTTATTCTGCTCAACAAGAAGAGGACGATCCACAGCAAGAGGAAGATGATGCTGAATCTCCGGAGGAAGTTTCACCGGAGGGTCCATGTGGTTCTAAAACCAAGAGAAAGAGTCATAATAGAAAGGATGATACACCCCCTCTAGAGGAACTAACCGGAGACACTTTCAATCCGGCGATCTTTATAAATCAGGAGGCCTATTCTTACTATCAAAGAATGGTGAAAAGATGGATTATCCAAGATAAGGGATTCACTGAAGATGATATGGATCGAGTTCTGGTTCATGATGCGTTGATGAGTCGAGGATGGATGAAGTTTGCTGAGCATCCGACCGGAATTTACTCCTGGGAGCTTACCAGACAATTCTTATACAATTCCCGATATGAGCATTTTACTTCATGGATTAGGGGAGTGCCCGTACCATATGGTCCTGCCATAATTAATGAGCTCTATGGAACTAAGGATGTCTCTTGTCCGGCTACAAAGAAGAAAAATTTCCATGAGCTTATTTATGATGAGGAAGGAGGACCAGAATTGGAGAAAATGATCTTAAAGGAGATGTTTGGAAAGCAAAGGAAAGTTGCCTACATAGGAGAGAAGAAAGAGAGAGTTGTTGCCACTTTGATGGATGCACCGCTATATCAGCTCTACTTGCTTTATAAGCATAAGGTTTTTCCTACTTCACATACGTCACAACCTACTGCTGAGGAGTTACACTTTGTGTATTGTGTGAAGGAAGGATTGCCTATCGATGTTGGAGAGATGATAGCACATGAGCTGGATGGCATTGCATCTGATGCTGCGAGGACTGTACTTGGATTCCCTGCACTTATCTGGACACTTTGTGAGAGAGCTGGAGTAGACATGACGGCCTATGCTCATGATTTGAAACCAAAGCCTCCTATCTCTTTCAAGAATTACTATAATAAGCCTGGAGTAAGATGTGCAGAGCTTGCTTACCCTACTGCATCTCATGAAGCAACCACTCATCATCCTGATATACCTAGTACATCTGGTACTAGGGCAGAGCCTGCAGAGATTGCAATTAATAGGATGACCTATGAGATTCATCAGCTTAGAGCCGAGATGAAGAGGAAGGAGGATAGTACACAGACACAGTTTGCACGACTTTCTTCCAGACTTGAGTATTTCATGTCTGAAAGTTTAGGTGATCGATATGCCCCTTCTACTGATTCGAGCTCTAAAGATAGTGATGATGGTCCTGGGAAAGATGAAGTAGATGAGTCGGATAGATCTTTGGAACTCTAGATTTTTTTTATTAGATAGGATTGCTCCCTTTTTGGTTTAATTTGTAATGATTAGAATAATTTTGATAGTAATATTTTGCTTATTTGAATTAGCATCTTTATGTAATAGTTGCTAGAACTTGTGGTATTTTGCTTTTGGTAAGTTTATGAAATTTAATATTTTACTTAAATCTATCCATTTTTATTTAATTAATAAAAAAGAGTTAATAAAAATAAAAAATCTGAAATTTAAAATTTAAAATAATAAAAATCTGAATTTAAATAAGTTATGGATGGAATTTAATTATTTTAATTCATAAATTACCATGTGTTCTAACGATTATCTTTTCTATGAGCAAATACCATATAAATATATAAAGAAGCAGGATATGCCATGAAGAAGCAAGCAAAAAGGGGACATCCAAGACGGTGAAAGAATTTCTAAGATCTAAACATCACGGGTGTGATCTTTTCATGTTATATGTTATCAATTTGCATGAAGTATGTGGTAAGAGCTTGATTTAATTTTATTTTACTATTTATTATGCCTTGAATAAAATGAAGCATGCATGATTAAATATTTTAAAGTTAAATTGTATTTTCCCAGTGGTCCTATTATCTAGAGATAATCACATCATTGCCAATCTGGAGAAAATCCAAATAAGTCTAAATGTTCTGCTTTAATCCGATTTTACAACTTAATGAGTATTAGGTTTCTTAGTTTAAAGTCCTAGACTTTGTCAAATTGTTATGCAAGTTGTTTGAGCTATTGGTGACAATTCTATTTACCTTGCAGAAAACTATTTGATTAATTTAAAATGTGGAGAGTTATCATTATTTATAAATAAATATGCTTGTTCTAAGTCTTTTTAAATGCTTAATTAAAATAAAGTTAGAGTGAAACCCATACATTCGAAAAAAATGGTACTCAAATCTTGCAAACAAAAAAAGAAAAAAAAATATATTGAAGAATGCAAGATCAAAAAAAAATGAGAGAATAATATATTAAAAAAAAGGGGAGATCCAATAAAAATTCATAAACTCTTGACTGGATGACTGGCACATATTCGGTGACATGAGTAGCTTTTGGAATTCAACCGTCTACAACTCAGCCAAAGTGTCTAGAATATAGTGAAACCTAGCCATGGATTGAGCATATTTAAAGACTGGAATAGAAAAGCATATTTACATTATTCACTTTCCCATATTAAGTGCTATGTATAATTAATCTGTTTTCTGTATTGTAAGTGCTTTGGGTATCTGGTTCTAATAGCTGATGCATATCAATTTGCCTAGTTCTAGTACATTAAACTTTGAACCCTTTCAGCTCATTTTGTTGTTGAAATCTATGATTTGGCAGAACTATAGAGACTTTATCTTTATTATCTTGATTGGCAAGTTGATGTGTTAATTGATCTCATTGCTCAAGGGACGAGCAATATTTAAGTGTGAGGATGTTGATGCACCCTGTGAAACCACATTTAAATGAGCTTAAATTGTGTTAAAACGAGCCTAAATTGCATGCATGAAACCCTATTTTACTGCTTTTTAGTTTATATTTCATGTGATTTGTAAATATTAATAAGACTGGTTAAATTGAGCTTATCCGAGTCCAATTTACCTTGTTTTATGCTTAATAATAAGACCTTGGCAATTCTAATACACTGCAATGATGTTTCAGGCATTAAAATGAAGAAAGATGTTCGGAGGACAAAGGATGTCAAATTCGGAATTTTCAACACTGGAAAAGCTCCAGAATGCGCCACATAGGCATGGCGGGGCCTAAAATCATGCTCAGGCGCCACATCAGGCGCCGCATCAACACTTAGGAAAATTTCGGATGGAAAAAGCTTCAGGATGCGCCGGACCTTCTTGGGGCGCATAAAATGCCCTCCAGGCGCCACTTTTTGCGCCGCGGACTAAATTTTAGGAAATTGTCAGGATGCGCCAACTATCCTTGGTGGCGCCGAAAACATCTTCCAAGCGCCACTTTTGCGCCACAGTCGCGGTTGGGCAGTTTTCTAACCTCCCGAACTCGGTTTTAAACGCCGTGTCTCGTCATTTTTCACAAGCCAGACTCATAATACACGACTAAAACTCTCTGGAAACATCTGTTAATGGGAGAAGAAGGCTGGAAACACATAATCATGCTGGAGGAATGCATCAGGAACGCTGTTCTGGGCGTGTTCTTCCTATTCTAGGTGTTGCCTTTCTTTTTCTTGCTTTGTAATGTTATGAATTTGCCTCTAAATGTAATCTGCTATTATGTTTCTAATTTGTAGACGGATTTCTGTATTGTTCGTGTTAAGAGTGATCTAGAACGGGAGTTCAGAATCACTTTTGAAGTATGAATTTATGTTTTATGGAAGCAATATAATTTATCGATGTTCATGTGTTAAATTTGGAGTAATCTGCAAAGATGTTAGAATCTGTATTAGGATTGTTAATCTGCTGCATAAATCTGATCGATAAATCTATCTGGGCAATAATATGATGTTTTATATTTTTATCTGTTAGATTTTAATTGATCGATCAATCTGCAGTTTCTACTTTTAGTAATCTGGAAATAATCCTAATCAGTCTACATCTTAAAATTAGTAATTTAATCCATTTTACCATGTTTAATTGTTATTTTACCATAATTGTTAAATTATTTACACTGTTCTGCATAATTAAATGTTACAATCCAATTCTGTGACTTCTGCTTTGCTAAATCGGGAGATAAAAAGTAGAATCAATATTTTAGTACCGGAATTGGGAATAAATTACATTATAAATGGATTCTGGCATGTGCACAATGATTTGGGAAATGAAAAGTGTCTTTTAATTGCTATAGGAAAATTTGTATGCTTGGGAAAGACTCCAATTTAGGCCTAGAATAATGATTGCAGAATGTTAGATAATTTAATCAGCTTCCATGAAATCCGTTTAAACGTAATTTGAACTGTAGAAGATTACAATATTTTTAATCTTTATAAAATAATTAATCTTAAGAAATTGATCTTTTTAGATATTGGAAAATGCTAAATCATTATGCAATTTCTATTTTATATAAAGATGGCAATATTTAAAATATTACAAGCATCTCCCATTTATATTATTATTAATTATAATTTTAACTCGCTTTATTTTAAAATTTAATGTCACTATTTTTTATTTAATCACCATTAGAATTAATCAAAATCTTTTTAAATATACAATATAATTAATGAACTTAAAACAATTAAAATCTTCTCCGGAATGAAATAATATTCTGAAATTCCCTGTGGTTCGACCCGCTATTCACCGGTTTTTATTACTTGATGACAACCATCCGCTTGTGGTAAAATATGAGTAGTGAAAATCACCCATCAATGCCTTAAGCAGATAATCCGGACTGCAATTAATTATGGTGTGAAGGGTTATTTAAGTCATTAATTATGGATTGATTCCATAACCTTGTATGAGAAACCAATGTCTCTCATACAAGGCACCTTCTTTCATTTTATTTATTTTATTTTTATTTTGTCTTTCTCTTGATTGTGTGAAACAACTAGTAAGGAATATATCAGACTAATATTGGCGGGTATTCCCACACGGATAAACTAGCTCGTAGTCTGAGTATTAATTACTAGATGTTATTTTGCATGGTCTGGGTAGTGGTCGGTGGAAGCCTTGGCGGTTCGTCCATCCGAATTATAATAGCTGCTCAGCTGACTCCTATCCAGATACAGTTTTTATTCTCTTTATCTTAATTTCCAAACCCAAATTCCAATCTGTAGTATAAGTTGGTTGATATCTGTCAATATTAGCTGATGAATACTGCAGAGAGAAAGCATGTAGTTTTTTTCATTATCTGAATTCGCAGACAGTAGGGACCCAACTGGTAGCGACACTGCCATTATAGGGTTTCTGCTGTCTAAATTCACTCCATCCGAGTAATTGGGAAACTAGATAGCAGATGTTTGCAATCCACCTGATTATTTTGCCACCACTTTCAGCCTCCCGGCCACTTCATATCTGTGTTCCACATTCTGTCTAAACCCACCTCTATATTTTGGGTTAATTAATTTTACATTTCCATATATCTTTATGCATGATATTATTATGTAATTATTGTGGTTTATAATATTTTGGGATTCTTCCCTTGGACAGTAGAAGTCTAGATTTAAACAGATATTGCATATTAAATTTCCAACAAAAATTCATTTCTAAAATCCAGATCTAAGTAAGGAATAAATTCTTCAGTTATGACTAGTTCATATTCGGTCAAGGGTTAAATTCTGGGGAATTAGAAGCAGAGTCAGCGATTAGGTCTCTCCTAGACTGAAAGGGTCTATGTCCTTATTGAGAGTCTAGTACCTATTTAGGGAATGATTTTCAAATCTATTATTTTCCAAAATTGCTATGTGTTGGGAATTTAGTCTTAATTGTCACACCGAGATGGGATCCACTTGGATTCAAATACAGTGTGACAGATAATTCTGAAGGAACAATACACAGGCCTTGGTTATTTTCTATGATAGGGTTGAGTTCCTTTCAACTGCTATCCTCTTCTACCAAAGCCTATTCTTGAGTCCTGAGTGAGTGCATCCGGAACGAATTAATTTATTAGTTCGTTTCATTAGTTTGTACCTCATAACCACCCGGAAGGGAGTGAACACTGCGAGCGGTTCACCGAGATCCGGGAATTCTTGATCTACATCCGGTCATCATGACTGGGGGCTCTTCTTATACTACCAGGGTAACTCTTTCAAAACCTCCGAGTGATAGGATTTTAAATGCTTTCTTTACCGCTTTCTTTTAAATGCTTTCTTTAGAGGTCACTCGGTTGTATTGAAAGTAGTGGAACTGCTTCTAGGTCTGAGAGTTAAGGGATAGTTCAGGCTTATTTGTAAACTTTGGGTGTGACATGGGGGAATGATAGCAGTACTTAGCACTTCAACTAATGATTTGTCGGGTGTTGCTTGTCCACCACAAATGAAATAGCATACCCTGGCCGGGGCAGTTATGAATCTGTGGTATCTTAGAATTTGTGGTCTTAAGAAAATGTAAACTCATACTGCAAGTACCTGTCTGTTAACGGGAACATAGTACTGAAAGCATGAGAACTAGCTATCTGACAGGATTATCCCAAACAAAGATCTGTGAATAAAAAAATGGAAGTTTAATTAGGGCTCAGCTTGGAAAACATCACAATTTGGCGCCCATGATGGATCATCGAATGATGAAGAAACTTAAGCTAAAGAATCATTAGTTAAGAAAAATCCGACGTGAAGAAAGGAATAGAGTGGAAGTGGGGCTAAGGCACGATTTCATCTCTGCTTTGAGGAATTTATGGGAAGCTATGATGAATATTACATCTGAGGACAGAAAGACACCTCCTCACGTGCACTATGAAAAGAATCAGAAGAACACTAAATGAACACATCGCGTGGTGGAAAGGTGAACTAGAGAGGTATATGGGGGAAGGACCAATACACGATTTTAACATCTTTAAGATCAACACTGGAATACAAGGGACCTGAAGAGCATAAATGGATGATTGAGATAGCCAAAGATCGCCTCAAGGATATGTTATGTAATCTCCGTCCAAATCTTGCAGATGCCATTGCTTTCGCAATAAAAAAATCAAACCCTGTTGAAAAGGACTTTCCGCGACAAAGTACAAAAGGCCAGGAATGAATGGTATAACAATTTGAAACTTTGGGGTACATGAACTAAGGACATTGCCATTTTCAGTCTTGCATGATAATTTTGTTTTAGCAGAAACTGTGATTCAGAAACCTGTATTCATGGACAAATTTTACCCACCACTTTAGCCGAACAAGAAGCAAATAGTTAGGATCGATCAACCCTCGGTGGTGAAGGAACAATGCATGTCTCTCATATGTACCCGAAAATTTAAACTAAAGCAAATAAACAAGCAGGCGGACTTCTTGATTTATCAAGCCTCTGAATTTTTAGCAGGAGAGTCACCACATGATTTATCCTACTTAACAGAAGCTGAAAGGGTTCCACTGGAGACTTATGTAAGGCAACATAGGGAGCCTTATTTCAAGATCATTCCAGATATGGATCAAATTGGCCTGGATTACTGCAATAAACCGAAAAGAGGGAAGCTTCATTGTGAAAAGGTCTTCCAGTATGTGATAGGCAGACATGTGGGTGAGAAATGAAAAGAGCTGCTGGCCGAATTGACACAACCTGAAAATGTTAAATCTATGTTAGCAGATATGGATTACAACTTCATATAGGATGATGTTGAAAGAGTTGTTACTGCCTATGCACCGTCAAGCCCACCACCTCAAGACAAAGATCAGACAGAAAAAGTCGATGAGATTATTGATGAGGAAGCACATAAGGAAAAATCTAAGGATAAAGGGAAAGGAAAAGCAGTTGAAGAAGACCTCCAAAGAAAAAGAAAAAGAAAGTCAACTAGCCCAAGAAGCAGCCGAGGAAGATTATGCAAAGAGACTTCAAGCTGAGGAACAAAAAAGAATGGAAAGATAGGCCGCTTTAAAATTCCAAGCAGAACATGTTGAAAAAGCTAGATTAATGGAGGGCAGGGTCGCTGTAGTAAAGAAAGAGGAAGGTGAAAGGATCGAACGTGAAAGGATTCAAAAGGAAAAATAAGATCAGGTGAAAGCTTACATGAAACCTGCCTTGTCCTTACAAACTGAAATGGAGAAAAGAAAGGAAAAGGGAACTGAAAAGAAAAAGAATGATGACCATGAGAATGGTCATTGTGAATGTTAAGAAGGGAAGTGGAATGTAAGTTAAGAAAAAACAAGAGGAATGGGCTATCTCCAATGCTCAAAAGGAAAGAATTCTAAAGAAAGCAGAATAAGAAAAGGGCGATGCAAGTTGGAAAAAATTTGAAAAGAGACTGGCAGAAATTAGACCCGTGGAAGAATTGCCGGCCGAGGTTAAAGAACAAGAGGAACAGAGGAGAGAGTGATAATGGCCAAAAAAAAAAAATGACCATTATTTCCAATCCATTTCCGTGTCTAAGACGGACATTTTGATCGTGTTTCCATCTTATTTTAATTAGAAAGCAGTTGAATTTAACAGATTAATGCTAGTTTGTAAAAACATCGAGCCGATAATAAAAAGACACAAAATATGCAATTTTAAATTGTATTTGTGTTAGAAAAATTCAAAAACATAAAAAAAAGGAAAAAGAAAAGAAAAAGGAAAAAAGATGGGAAAAAGATCAAAAATCCCACAACTGAGAAGTGGTTAAGTGTTGGGAAGGGATGCAGAAGAGCTAATTCGAATAACTATGGCCAACTCGAGTTAATTCGAATTGGCTTGAATAATTCGAATTAGGGAATGAAGAGAAGAAACCCAAAGGCAAGAAGAAGATGCAATTCGAATTGTCCAATTCGAATTAATTCGAATTGGCACAAACAATTCGAATTGCCAACAGATGCAAAGAAGCCAAGAAACCCTCATCCAATTCGAGAAAAGACCAATTCGAATTCTTCACAACAATTCGAATTGACAACTGAAGGCCACATTTCCAGCTCAAGGAAGAAATCTCACAATTCGAATTAATTCGAATTGGATGAGATAATTCGAACTTCACTCAAAAATTCATCAAAAGCTGTGGAGCATGAGCACAACATTGGTGGGCCTAGGGTTTCAAAATTTGTCTATAAAAGCAGACCTTCCACAACAGAGCAAAAGGGAGAATTTAGCCAAAAAGCAGCTGGGAAAAAAAGAACAGCAGGAGGTTCCACACCCCTTAAGGGTTAGGTAGGTAGTTTAGTTTAGTTTAGTTTATTTTCCTTGCAAGTAGTATAGTTTTTACATGCTTTGATCTTAGTATAGTGTAGAAACAGTTTGTGTAACCCTTAGAGTAGCCATTTCTAGAATTTTTACATGCTTTCTAGTTAGAATAAACCCTACCTTCAAGTTAATGATGGTTTTGGGTTCTTTATTTTGCTTTCAAAGTGTCAATACAAGAAAAATTTCCAGAAATGGTGTTATTCATGTGTTTTGGCACTCTTTAATGCTTTCTTTAGAAATAAATGCTTAGCATGTTTGTTTGTTTCAACTAGGTTACATTTATTATGTCCTAGTTGACATTCAAACTTAATAAATGCATGTTTGGTGGGTTTTTGGCTTGATTTTGTGCCTTAGAGCTTCAAACAAGTGTTCTTAGGTTTTAGATGTTTTTAAGGTTCGTTAGAATTTACCTTTATGTCTTATTTTTCCTGCCTTGATTTTATTTTATGCTGCCTTAGATAACTTGAGTGTTCTTAGTTTATTCATGTAGTTCTTAGATAACTAGATGTTTTAGGTTCTCTGATCTTTGAATCCTTTGTTTGTAGTAATAGGGTTTAAATCTTGCCAATACCCACTGGACATGTGTTTGTTTATTTCTTGAAAACCTCACTAGGGTGGCTGTGAAGTGACATTGATGTGAGATGAGGGATTTGGTAAATCTAAACCCATCATTAACCGCACAGTGTACACCTAACCCATACTTGTGAGAACAAAAATTATTATTGCTCAAAAATGTGTAACTCGAATTGAGGCAATTCGAATTATCTCGAATTGTCTACGAAATTCAAATTGCATAACAAAAAATTCTCTTCATGTGGTCTCCAACCAATTCGAATTCTCTAATTCGAATTAATTCGAATTGATTCATACAATTCGAATTGGTGTGAGAAACCATATTTTATCCATTGCCGCCCCCTCATGCCTTAGTTTATCTTCTATCCCCAACCAATTCGAATTGCCTAATTCGAATTAATTCGAATTGCTGACAATTCGAATTCACCCTTCCCCTTGAGGTATATGCCTTAGTCAATTTTGAGCAAGGAAAGGACTTCAACAATTCGAGTTGTCCAATTCGAATTAATTCGAATTGCTCAACAATTCGAATTAGATGATATCTCATTTCTTTGCAAGGATTAATTGGGTAAGGTCATACCTCATTCTTCATGCATTCGCAATTCGAATTACCCCAATAATTCGAATTGAACTATCCCTTCTATTTTGAAAACTCCAAAAATATTTTTCTTCCATGATTTGTGTAAGTTGCATGGATGTATTGGGCCTAGGCCCAATTCATCTGATTTCTATCCATTACACATTTCAACCCATTAGTGTCCACTTATTGTGTGCTTAACACCCACACAATACCAAAAATATTTTCTTACTTTCTTATTTTCTCTTTCATTGTGTGTATGAACGGATAATGAGAAACACCACAGATTAATGTTGGTGAAAGGTCCCTTCACAGGGATATCGATTAACCCGTCTTCTGTGTGTAAAACATTATCTGTTATTTTGCATGATCTGGTTAGTGGTTGGTGGAAGCTTCGGCGAGCGTTCTCTTCACTAAGAGTTTCGATTAGTCACTCAGCCAATTCCTAATCACATACAGTTTTAATTTTCCTTATCTTAATTTCTCAACCTGAATTCAAGTTGCAATGGTATCAACTGATGTTGACCAACATCAGTTAAGACATATTACAGCAAGAAATATGTGGGTTTTTCTTCCACTCACAGACAAAAGAAAACTAAATGATGGCGGTCACCGTTGTTTGGAATTCTTTCTGTCTAAAATCAGTCATCTGGGAAAATTGGGAACCGGACAGCAGATGTTTGCAGTCCGGAAAACCTCAACTATCTCTGGCACTCTTTTTAGCCGATTTCTTCTCATATCAGGCTAATTCACCTTTGTGTATCGCATTCTGTTTAACCCCACCATATATTTTGGGGTACTTTATTTTCCTTTTCATATACTTGTATGCATGATACTATTATGTAGATGTTCTGGTCTTATTGCTATTTTGGGGATCCTTCCCCTTGGACACAGAAGTCTTGATTTAAATCAGATGCTGCATACTAAATTTCCAACAAAAATTCCTTTATAAAATCTGGATCTGAGTAAGGGATAAATTCAACAGTTATGACTAATTCATATTCCACTGGGGGTTGATTTTGAGAGCTTAGAAGCAGAGTCAGCGATTAGGTCTCATCTAGACTGAAAGGATCTGTGTTTTAATTGAGAGTTTAGTACCTGTCTAGGGAATGATTTTCAAATATTCATTTGCTTCTCGAAATTGCTATGTGTTGGAAATCTGATATTAGATATCGCATTAAGTCAATATCCACTTGGGTGTAGATGAGATGTGATAAATAATACTAGAGGACAACATATAGGCCTTGGTGAATTTCTAAGGTAGGGTCGAGTATTCCTTCGACTACTATCTTCTTCTGCCAAAGTCTAGAATTGAGTCTTGAATGAGTACATCCGGAATAGGTTCATTTATTGATCTGTTTCATTTAGTTTGTATCTCATAACTACCCAGATGTTGTAAGCCCTGTGGCTTATTGATATCTCGGGGGTTCTTGATCTGCATCTGGTCACCAAGACCAAGGGCTCTTTTATACTAACGGAAAGAGACGTTTTTAACGCTTCCGAGTGATAGATTTAAATGCTTTCTTTACAGCTTTCTTACTGCTTTCCTTTAAAATGCTTTCATAGAGGTCACTCGGAAGAATTAGGGGTTGTCCATCTGTTAAAAGGTTTGAGAGTTATGGAATGGTTTGGGGCCTGATTTGAAACTTTGGGTGTGACATGGGGGAATGATAGGAGTACTTGGCATGTCAACTAATGATATGTTAGGTGTTGCTTATCCACCACAAATGAATAATACGCCTTAACATGGCCATGTGAGGGCAGTTGTGAGTCTATGGTATCTTAGAAATTGAGGTCGTAAGAGCATGTACATTCTCACCGTAAGTACCTGTCTGTTAGAGGGAACATGGTGTAGAAAGCATGAGAGTTAGCTAACTAGAGGATTATCCCAAGCTAAGATCTGTGTAAAAAAAAAAAAATTGGAAGTTTAATTGTGTTTCATCTGAATCTTGTCCACTCTTTATTATTTCCTTCCTGTCCCTTCTGTCATATTTAAACCTGCTTTCTAGATAGTGTAGCATAATTTTATATTGCTTTTGTAGTATAGATTTAATTGCTTTCTTCGATCTAGTTTACCATGCTTTGTAGAATAATTTTTACTGCTTTCATGATCTGGTTTAATTTTTGTCAAGTAGTTGTTAGAAACCCTTGCAAAACTTGAATCGAATAACCGAGTGGAAAATCTTAGTAAACGACGTGGGCCCTGCTTCCATCGCACATCCTCCAGTGAACGATCCGGTACTTACTATAAATTACTGCAATTTTTGACTCCGTGCGCTTTCGGGAGCACAGTTTCTTGACACGAGTAAATAAAAAGACAACATTTTAGAAAATACTCATGTAGTGGGAAGATGCTCAAAAGTTTCATTGCAGGTATCTTCTTGACATGAAGTTAAGAGAAGCATCATGGTGCAGATACCAGGGACTTTCAGGGTGACAGACTGAAGGTCAATCCAGGTTGCACCGTGATGTTTGTCAAAAGTTTCATGGCAGGAAGGACCACAGCGCCGGTTGAAATCAAAAGCACCCCACATGAGTAATAAAAAGGGAAATCATAACATATCCTTAAACCCCTTCCCTACATGAAACTCGTCAAAAGTTTCATGGCGCCGTTGCCGGGGAGGATGCAGCGCCGTTTACTAGGAGAATTACACTCCTGATTTACTCATAGATAGTTTTTGTATATACTATCAGACCATCACTAACTTGGGGATTGTACAGGTACTGTCAAAATCTTGATACCAACTGCTTATGCAACGGAGGAGGAGCACATTGCCGGAGCTACCGTTCGATCTAGAAATAGAAAGGACCGCTCGCCAACTGAGGGCAGAAGCCAGAAGACGGAAAGAGCAGGAGCGTCGGACCCGCACTTCACCTGAAACATCGATCAGCAATCTATCAGACATGGCAGATAACCAGAACATTCCCCCGATCTTACCCATAGACCAACCACCAAATAACCCTGATAATGGAGCTGACGGAGGAATGGTAGAACATCCTAATCGTGCCAACGAAGAGGAGAATCTACCAAATCCCAATCAGCAACAATATCAGCAATTCCACCAACAACCACCACCACCCTTAAACCAATTTCACCAAAACCAAAACATACCAAACCAACAATACCAAAACCAAGCTTTCAATCCAGATCAGTTTCGGAACAACCCACAAGATCCACATAACTTCCAGCAATTCCCCAACTACCACCAACAGTACCAGAACCAAGCTGAACAAGGAAATCAACAACAGCAGCAAGCAGCAGCAGACTTCATGCAACCAATAGTAGAGCCCTATCTGGATGGACCTGGGAGAGCACACTTTCCTGCACGCAATTTCGAGCTCAAACCGGCACTCATAATTTGGTGCAAAACAATCAGTTCTGCGGTGCAAATCATGAGGACCCTCCTGATCATCTCCAGACCTTCCTGGAGCTCTGCGACACGATCAAAAATCAGGGAGTCTCTCCTGATGCTATTAGGCTAATGTTGTTTCCATTTTCTTTATATAGTGGTGCCAGGGACTGGTATAAGTCATTGCCTATCAATCAGAGGAGCACTTGGGCAGACTTGGTGAGGAGCTTTTTGCTGAAGTATTTTCCAGAATCAAAGATTGAGGAAGGACGAGCTAAGATTGGAGATTTTAAAATGAAGCCAGGCGAGTCATTATATGATGCGAAAGAAAGATTCTTGGGCCTCATCAGGCGATGCCCCCAACACGGGTACGCACCATGGGAGCAATTGAGGAAATTCTATGGAGGACTCACCCATCCATGGAGAACAATGTTAGACGCTGCTGGCGGACGACATTTGCTCCACCTGCCTATGGACCAAGCTTGGGAGAAGATTGAGACAATGTCTGTCAACAGATCCATCCTAAACACAGATGATAGGAAGGAGGATCCTCCTAGAAAACTCTTTGCTGTAAGTGAAGGGAAAACAGATTTTGAAAAATTGCAAGAACAGGTAGCTGCGATACAGCTGAGCCAGGATAAAGAGAAGGGAATAGACGCTTCCCAGGCAGGAACCTCATCAAACCAAGTTCAAACACAGCAATCGGGAGTTGTCTGTGGGCTGTGTCAGGGACCTCATCCAACTGATACATGCCAACAGATAGCTACCGAGAGTTGTAATTATGCCGGGAACTACCAAAATCGCCATCCCAATCTCTCCTATTCCAACAACAATGCACTTAATGCGCATTTGTTGCAGCCAAACCAGCCCAACCAGTTCGCAAATCAAAACCCACATCAAAACTTCAGACCTCAGAATCAAGGATTCGTCCAGCAAAGAATGCAGAACTTTCAAAATCAGAATCAGAATTTCCAACCTCAAATCCAACAGAGGCCTAATCAGAACCAAGGCCATAATTTCCAGAATCTCCAATCCCAACCTGATCAAAATCAACAATATAACTAAAGGCCACCATCTCGTCTGGAGAATCTGATGACCGAGTTTATAGCCAACCAGAAGGATATAAACCAACAACTGCAGTCATCAATCAAGAATGTGGAGACGCAAGTCACCCAATTGGCCAAGGAACTGCAGAACAGGGGGAAAGGAACACTTCCAAGCAGTACTGAAGCTAACCCGCAGTGTAAAGCAATCACATTGCGGGGAGGCAAGACTCTAAAAGGAATTGTTGGACATGGAAAAGAGACGGCCGAGGAGGAAAAGGATCCAGTGGAGAGTGAAAAAGAAAATGAAAGGATTGAAGGAGGAGACGGTATTGGACTGGTCGAGGACAAATCAGAAACAGCTATTCCGCAGGCTGAAGCTGCAAAGGGAGCTGAAAAGGGTAGGGTTGAAGGTACAACTTCCTTCTCTTTGCCACCAAAAACAAACAATAATAAGTACATGCCAAGGGTGCCATACCCAGCACGTCTTAAAAATAAGGAACATGACCTTAAATTCAAGAAATTTCTAGAACGGTTAAGGTCTGTAGAGATAACCATTCCTCTCGTGGACATGATTTCAGAAATGCCCACCTATGCTAAGTTCTTGAAAGAATTGATTTCAGGGAAAAGGCAGGTAGAGCAGGAGGAGGTGATTGTTCTCAACAGCACATGCAGTGCCATAGTTCAGAAGAAACTGCCCGAAAAGAAAGAAGACCCTGGATGTTGCACGCTATCAGTACAGATTGGGAAGGCCAAAGTGAGCATGGGGTTATGTGATCTAGGATCCAGCATCAATGTGATGCCCTTAGCCATGGCAATTCGCCTAAGGCTCGGGGAGATTGAACCAGTCAAGATGAAGTTGCAGCTTGCAGACAGATCAATCACAAAGCCCGTAAGAATCCTCAAGGATGTGGTAGTCAGAACCGGTCAAGTTCTTTTCCCAGTTGACTTCATCATCCTCGACATCGAAGAGGACTCTGAAATGCCACTTATCCTGGGACGCCCGTTTCTGGCCACTGGCGGTGCACTGATTGATGCCGAATCTGGAAGAGTCACATTGAGGGTCGATGACAAAGAAATCACCTTTGACATGGAACAGCTGCAGAAATTTCCGAATGAGGGATCTTGTTCCATATTTGATGTAATAGAAAGTAGGAGTGAGGATGAGAGCATAGACTCTGTAACTGATGAGCCAAACAAAGTTTCAAAATGGGTACTGAAGCCTGAAGGTGCGGAGCAACCAAGGAGCTGCAACGCTGTCCACTTCGAGGACCCTATCTCTGGGGACCTTGAAGAATTCGATGGGGTTGAATTCATCCCGGAGGAAGAGGAAAGCACCGCTGAGGAGGAAGTGGATCCTGTACTGACACAGGATCCTGAAGGTAAATCTGATCTCTCTCTCCCATCCATTTCTCGCAAATTACTTCCTTTCGTTGAATGCCCACCAGAGCTTGAACTTAAAATACTTCCGGATCATCTTAAGTACGTCTTTCTCGCTGAACATAAAAGATTACCGGTAATTGTGTCTGTCAAGCTGACACAAGAACAAGAAAAAGCTCTGGTAGACATTCTAAAGAAATATGTACATGCAATCGGATGGACCATTTCTGATATAAAAGGAATAAGCCCCTCTGTTTGCATGCACAGAATTTTAATGGAAGAGGAGTACAAGCCCTCAAGGCAACCACAAAGGCGTCTGAACCCCCATATGCAGGAAGTGGTAAGGAAAGAAGTTATCAAGCTCTTAGATGCTGGTATCATCTATCCTATCTCTGATAGCAAATGGGTTAGCCCAGTGCAGGTCGTACCGAAACGTGGGGGGATCTATGTAACGACTAATGAGCAAGGAGAAGAAGTGACGACGCGTCCAGTGACCGGTTGGAGAGTTTGCATCGATTACTGGAAGCTCAATACCGCTACCAGGAAGGACCATTTTCCCTTGCCATTCATTGATCAGATGCTGGAACGGTTGGCTGGGAGGGAGTTCTATTGCTTTTTGGATGGGTACTCTGGCTACAATCAGATTGTAATAGCTAGCGAGGATCACGACAAGACCACATTCACGTGCCCATATGGAACTTTTGCGTACAGGCGCATGCCTTTTGGACTTTGTAATGCGCCTGCCACATTTCAAAGATGCATGATGTCAATTTTCTCAGAATTTATCGAAAAATGCATTGAAGTTTTCATGGATGATTTCTCTGTGTATGGAGATACTTTTGATGAATGTTTGACTAATCTTGCACAAATTTTGAAAAGATGTGAGGACACCAACCTAGTTTTGAACTGGGAGAAGTGCCATTTCATGGTCACCGAAGGAATAGTGTCAGGTCACCGCATCTCGCGCGCAGGTATCGAAGTCGACAGAGCTAAGGTCTCAGTCATCTCAAACCTACCATTGCCTAATTCAATAAAAGCAGTTAGGAGTTTCTTAGGGCATGCCGGTTTCTACCGGAGATTCATTAAAGACTTTTCTAAAATTGCCAAGCCGCTCACTAACTTGCTTTGTAAAGAAAATCCTTTCGTAATAAATGAAGCGTGTGTTCAAGCCTTTGACACGCTCAAAGAGATGTTGATTTCTGCTCCAATAGTGCAACCACCCGATTGGTCAATGCCTTTCGAGGTAATGTGTGATGCAAGTGATCTCGCCGTGGGTGCAGTTCTTGGGCAACATAAGGAAGGGAAGCATTGTGTAATTCATTACGCAAGTCATGCCCTGAATGAGGCCCAAATTAACTACACCACCACGGAGAAGGAGATGTATGCTGTGGTTTTTGCGTTTGATAAATTCAGACAATATCTTATTGGTACGAAAACCACAGTGTACACAGATCACTCTGCACTGAGATACTTGTTTAGCAAACAAAACGCCAAACCTCGATTAATCAGGTGGGTACTTTTGTTGCAAGAATTCAACATTATAATAAAAGATAGAAAAGGCAGAGACAATGGTGCTGCTGACCATTTGTCTCGACTAGAAAACGATAAAAATGAGCTAGCCGTAAATGAGAATTTTCCGGACGAGCAACTGTTTGCCTTGCATCTTCATGATCAAGCTTGTCCGTGGTTTTCCGATATTGCTAACTTTTTAGCATGCGGAATAACTCCACCATTTCTAAGCAGGGGCCACAAAGCGAGGTTCAACCGAGATGTAGTTAACTACTTCTGGGAAGATCCTTATCTCTTCAAGCATTGCGCAGATTCGATTATTAGACGATGTGTAACTAAGCACGAGGCTTATCAAATCGCTAAGAAATGCCATGAGTCGGAATATGGAGGTCACCATGGCCCCACTCGAACAGCCCATAAGGTGCTCGAGTGCGGTTTTTATTGGCCTACCATTTACGAGGATTGCAAAGCGTTTGTTAAAGCTTGCGACAGATGCCAAAGACTAGGGAATATCTCCAAGAGGGATGAGATGCCTCAACAAGGAATTCTCACTCTCGAGATTTTCGATGTATGAGGTATTGACTTCATGGGACCATTCCCGACATCTGATGGGAACCATTACATCTTGGTAGCTGTCGATTACGTTTCCAAATGGGTTGAGGCCGTTGCACTGCCAACCAATGATGGCAACCAGGTCGTCAAATTTTTGAAAAATAACATTTTCAATAGATTTGGTGTACCCAGGGTGATCATATCAGATGGAGGAACCCATTTTGTTAATAAAGCATTTGCAAATCTTATAAGCAAAAATGGGATTCTCCACAAGATCGGCACGCCTTACCATCCCCAAACCAGTGGTCAAGTCGAGGTCTCAAACCGCGAAATCAAACACATACTCGAGGCCACTGTGGGGACAACTCGCAAAGATTGGTCACGTAAGCTCAATGATGCTTTATGGGCATAACGCACTGCATTCAAGACTCCCATTGGGATGTCTCCATACAGAGTCGTCTTCGGAAAGGCCTGTCATTTGCCCGTAGAACTAGAGCATAAGGCTTACTGGGCCGTACGAACGCTCAATTTTGACTCACGAGTTGCTCAGAGTAAGCGCAAGTTGGACCTCAATGAAATTGAGGAAATACGTGCGCAAGCTTATGAAAGCTCGAG
The DNA here is from genome assembly GCA_030278955.1 of Hygrophila difformis. Classification (NCBI taxonomy): domain Eukaryota; kingdom Viridiplantae; phylum Streptophyta; class Magnoliopsida; order Lamiales; family Acanthaceae; genus Hygrophila; species Hygrophila difformis. The sequence goes on from JAOANR010000003.1 coordinate 52,188,687, forward strand.
GATTAATAAAGAGCGGACCCAGAAGTTACACGATCGTCGTGTTAAGTCTAAGCACTTCTATGTTGGCCAGAATGTCTTGTTATTCAATTCCAGGTTGAAGCTGTTCCCCGGAAAGCTTAAATCCAGATGGGAAGGGCCATACGAAGTGGTGCACGTGTTTGAAAGTGGAGCTGTCAGGATCCGAACTGACAAAGGAGAGCTGGTAGTGAATGGACACAGATTGAAGGAGTATCTTGGGCAGTTCGACCCCGAAAAAGAAGTTCAAATGACAACAGAACCGGCTTATGCTCAATAAATATTATACATATATTTACTTACTTATTTATTACTTGCTCCACCTATTTTTATTGGGACAAAGTATCCAAAAATCAATTGAACATTTAGAGTACTAAGACTCTAAATGTGAGGATGTTGATATTTGGAGAAAACCTAATGCTTTCTTATAATTGTTTTGCAGGAATTCAAGGAACCAACAAAAAGAAAGATAAAGCTTCCAGCAAACCAGGTTCCCGGTTGGGTTAACATTATATTTAATGAAAATTAATTATGGAATTTAGAGAAATCTAAAATCTAAAATCCAGAATAAATTCATAAAATAAAATTGTTAACCCAACCTAATTTATGCAAGCAATATGTTTTAGATTCTAATTCTGTGTAGATATGTTTGCTTTTGAGTTTATCTTGATGAACATAAATTTCTTTAAAAACCTAAAAATTTTTTAGGTTTTTAAAGAAATTTATGTTCATCAAGATAAACTCAAAAGCAAACATATCTACACAGAATTAGAATCTAAAACATATTGCTTGCATAAATTAGGTTGGGTTAACAATTTTATTTTATGAATTTATTCTGGATTTTAGATTTTAGATTTCTCTAAATTCCATAATTAATTTTCATTAAATATAATGTTAACCCAACCGGGAACCTGGTTTGCTGGAAGCTTTATCTTTCTTTTTGTTGGTTCCTTGAATTCCTGCAAAACAATTATAAGAAAGCATTAGGTTTTCTCCAAATATCAACATCCTCACATTTAGAGTCTTAGTACTCTAAATGTTCAATTGATTTTTGGATACTTTGTCCCAATAAAAATAGGTGGAGCAAGTAATAAATAAGTAAGTAAATATATGTATAATATTTATTGAGCATAAGCCGGTTCTGTTGTCATTTGAACTTCTTTTTCGGGGTCGAACTGCCCAAGATACTCCTTCAATCTGTGTCCATTCACTACCAGCTCTCCTTTGTCAGTTCGGATCCTGACAGCTCCACTTTCAAACACGTGCACCACTTCGTATGGCCCTTCCCATCTGGATTTAAGCTTTCCGGGGAACAGCTTCAACCTGGAATTGAATAACAAGACATTCTGGCCAACATAGAAGTGCTTAGACTTAACACGACGATCGTGTAACTTCTGGGTCCGCTCTTTATTAATCCTCGAGCTTTCATAAGCTTGCGCACGTATTTCCTCAATTTCATTGAGGTCCAACTTGCGCTTACTCTGAGCAACTCGTGAGTCAAAATTGAGCGTTCGTACGGCCCAGTAAGCCTTATGCTCTAGTTCTACGGGCAAATGACAGGCCTTTCCGAAGACGACTCTGTATGGAGACATCCCAATGGGAGTCTTGAATGCAGTGCGTTATGCCCATAAAGCATCATTGAGCTTACGTGACCAATCTTTGCGAGTTGTCCCCACAGTGGCCTCGAGTATGTGTTTGATTTCGCGGTTTGAGACCTCGACTTGACCACTGGTTTGGGGATGGTAAGGCGTGCCGATCTTGTGGAGAATCCCATTTTTGCTCATAAGATTTGCAAATGCTTTATTAACAAAATGGGTTCCTCCATCTGATATGATCACCCTGGGTACACCAAATCTATTGAAAATGTTATTTTTCAAAAATTTGACGACCAGGTTGCCATCATTGGTTGGCAGTGCAACGGCCTCAACCCATTTGGAAACGTAACCGACAGCTACCAAGATGTAATGGTTCCCATCAGATGTCGGGAATGGTCCCATGAAGTCAATACCGCATACATCGAAAATCTCGAGAGTGAGAATTCCTTGTTGAGGCATCTCATCCCTCTTGGAGATATTCCCTAGTCTTTGGCATCTGTCGCAAGCTTTAACAAATGCTTTGCAATCCTCGTAAATGGTAGGCCAATAAAAACCGCACTCGAGCACCTTATGGGCTGTTCGAGTGGGGCCATGGTGACCTCCATATTCCGACTCATGGCATTTCTTAGCGATTTGATAAGCCTCGTGCTCAGTTACACATCGTCTAATAATCGAATCTGCGCAATGCTTGAAGAGATAAGGATCTTCCCAGAAGTAGTTAACTACATCTCGGTTGAACCTCGCTTTGTGGCCCCTGCTTAGAAATGGTGGAGTTATTCCGCATGCTAAAAAGTTAGCAATATCGGAAAACCACGGACAAGCTTGATCATGAAGATGCAAGGCAAACAGTTGCTCGTCCGGAAAATTCTCATTTACGGCTAGCTCATTTTTATCATTTTCTAGTCGAGACAAATGGTCAGCAGCACCATTGTCTCTGCCTTTTCTATCTTTTATTATAATGTTGAATTCTTGCAACAAAAGTACCCACCTGATTAATCGAGGTTTGGCGTTTTGTTTGCTAAACAAGTATCTCAGTGCAGAGTGATCTGTGTACACTGTGGTTTTCGTACCAATAAGATATTGTCTGAATTTATCAAACGCAAAAACCACAGCATACATCTCCTTCTCCGTGGTGGTGTAGTTAATTTGGGCCTCATTCAGGGCATGACTTGTGTATTGAACTATGGGCCTTATCAAAAGTAATAGATGATACCAGCATCTAAGAGCTTGATAACTTCTTTCCTTACCACTTCCTGCATATGGGGGTTCAGACGCCTTTGTGGTTGCCTTGAGGGCTTGTACTCCTCTTCCATTAAAATTCTGTGCATGCAAACAGAGGGGCTTATTCCTTTTATATCAGAAATGGTCCATCCGATTGCATGTACATATTTCTTTAGAATGTCTACCAGAGCTTTTTCTTGTTCTTGTGTCAGCTTGGCAGACACAATTACCGGTAATCTTTTATGTTCAGCGAGAAAGACGTACTTAAGATGATCCGGAAGTATTTTAAGTTCAAGCTCTGGTGGGCATTCAACGGAAGGCAGTAATTTGCGAGAAATGGATGGGAGATAGAGATCAGATTTACCTTCAGGATCCTGTGTCAGTACAGGATCCACTTCCTCCTCAGCGGTGCTTTCCTCTTCCTCCGGGATGAACTCAACCCCATCGAATTCTTCAAGGTCCCCAGAGATAGGGTCCTCGAAGTGGACAGCGTTGCAGCTCCTTGGTTGCTCCGCACCTTCAGGCTTCAGTACCTGTTTTGAAACTTTGTTTGGCTCATCAGTTACAGAGTCTATGCTCTCATCCTCACTCCTACTTTCTATTACATCAAATATGGAACAAGATCCCTCATTCGGAAATTTCTGCAGCTGTTCCATGTCAAGTGGCATTTCAGAGTCCTCTTCGATGTCGAGGATGATGAAGTCAACTGGGAAAAGAACTTGACCGGTTCTGACTACCACATCCTTGAGGATTCTTACGGGCTTTGTGATTGATCTGTCTGCAAGCTGCAACTTCATCTTGTTTGGTTCAATCTCCCCGAGCCTTAGGCGAATTGCCATGGCTAAGGGCATCACATTGATGCTGGATCCTAGATCACATAACCCCATGCTCACTTTGGCCTTCCCAATCTGTACTGGTAGCGTGCAACATCCAGGGTCTTCTTTCTTTTCGGGCAGTTTCTTCTGAACTATGGCACTGCATGTGCTGTTGAGAACAATCACCTCCTCCTGCTCTACCTGCCTTTTCCCTGAAATCAATTCTTTCAAGAACTTAGCATAGGTGGGCATTTCTGAAATCATTTCCACGAGAGGAATGGTTATCTCTACAGACCTTAACCGTTCTAGAAATTTCTTGAATTTAAGGTCATGTTCCTTATTTTTAAGACGTGCTGGGTATGGCACCCTTGGCATGTACTTATTATTGTTTGTTTTTTGTGGTAAAGAGAAGGAAGTTGTACCTTCAACCCTACCCTTTTCAGCTCCCTTTGCAGCTTCAGCCTGCGGAATAGCTGTTTCTGATTTGTCCTCGACCAGTCCAATACCGTCTCCTCCTTCAATCCTTTCATTTTCTTTTTCACCCTCCACTGGATCCTTTTCCTCCTCGGCCGTCTCTTTTCCATGTCCAACAATTCCTTTTAGAGTCTTGCCTCCCCGCAATGTGATTGCTTTACACTGCGGGTTAGCTTCAGTACTGCTTGGAAGTGTTCCTTTCCCCCTGTTCTGCAGTTCCTTGGCCAATTGGGTGACTTGCGTCTCCACATTCTTGATTGATGACTGCAGTTGTTGGTTTATATCCTTCTAGTTGGCTATAAACTCGGTCATCAGATTCTCCAGACGAGATGGTGGCCTTTGGTTATATTGTTGATTTTGATCAGGTTGGGATTGGAGATTCTGGAAATTCTGGCCTTGGTTCTGATTAGGCCTCTCTGTTGGATTTGAGGTTGGAAATTCTGATTCTGATTTTGAAAGTTCTGCACTCTTTGCTGGACGAATCCTTGATTCTGAGGTCTGAAGTTTTGCTGTGGGTTTTGATTTGCGAACTGGCTGGGCTGGTTTGGCTGCAACAAATGCGCATTAAGTGCATTGTTGTTGGAATAGGAGAGATTGGGATGGCGATTTTGGTAGTTCCCGGCATAATTACAACTCTCGGTAGCTATCTGTTGGCATGTATCAGTTGGATGAGGTCCCTGACACAGCCCACAGACAACTCCCGATTGCTGTGTTTGAACTTGGTTTGATGAGGTTCCTGCCTGGGAAGCGTCTATTCCCTTCCCTTTATCCTGGCTCAGCTGTATCGCAGCTACCTGTTCTTGCAATTTTTCAAAATCTGTTTTCCCTTCACTTACAGCAAAGACTTTTCTAGGAGGATCCTCCTTCCTATCGTCTGTGTTTAGGATGGATCTGTTGACAGACATTGTCTCAATCTTCTCCCAAGCTTGGTCCATAGGCAGGTGGAGCAAATGTCGTCCGCCAGCAGCGTCTAACATTGTTCTCCATGGATGGGTGAGTCCTCCGTAGAATTTCCTCAATTGCTCCCATGGTGCGTACCCGTGTTGGGGGCATCGCCTGATGAGGCCCAAGAATCTTTCTTTCGCATCATATAATGACTCGTCTGGCTTCATTTTAAAATCTCCAATCTTAGCTCGTCCTTCCTCAATCTTTGATTCTGGAAAATACTTCAGCAAAAAGCTCCACCAAGTCTGCCCAAGTGCTCCTCTGATTGATAGGCAATGACTTATACCAGTCCCTGGCACCACTATATAAAGAAAATGGAAACAACATTAGCCTAATAGCATCAGGAGAGACTCCCTGATTTTTGATCGTGTCGCAGAGCTCCAGGAAGGTCTGGAGATGATCATGAGGGTCCTCATGATTTGCACCGCAGAACTGATTGTTTGGCACCAAATTAATGAGTGCCGGTTTGAGCTCGAAATTGCGTGCAGGAAAGTGTGCTCTCCCAGGTCCATCCAGATAGGGCTCTACTATTGGTTGCATGAAGTTTGCTGTTGCTTGCTGCTGTTGTTGATTTCCTTGTTCAGCTTGGTTCTGGTACTGTTGGTGGTAGTTGGGGAATTGCTGGAAGTTATGTGGATCTTGTGGGTTGTTCCGAAACTGATCTGGATTGAAAGCTTGGTTTTGGTATTGTTGGTTTGATATGTTTTGGTTTTGGTGAAATTGGTTTAAGGGTGGTGGTGGTTGTTGGTGGAATTGCTGGTATTGTTGCTGATTGGGATTTGGTAGATTCTCCTCTTCGTTGGCACGATTAGGATGTTCTACCATTCCTCCGTCAGCTCCATTACCAGGGTTATTTGGTGGTTGGTCTATGGGTAAGATCGGGGGAATGTTCTGGTTATCTGCCATGTCTGATAGATTGCTGCTCGATGTTTCAGGTGAAGTGCGGGTCCGACGCTCCTGCTCTTTCCGTCTTCTGGCTTCTGCCCTCAGTTGGCGAGCGGTCCTTTCTATTTCTAGATCGAACGGTAGCTCCGGCAATGTGCTCCTCCTCCGTTGCATAAGCAGTTGGTATCAAGATTTTGACAGTACCTGTACAATCCCCAAGTTAGTGATGGTCTGATAGTATATACAAAAACTATCTATGAGTAAATCAGGAGTGTAATTCTCCTAGTAAACGGCGCTGCATCCTCCCCGGCACGGCGCCAGAGAGGTTTTGCAAAAACAAGCTCAACTATTTACTGAGATGGGTCTACAGACAAAGCCGCAAGATGCATTGGAAATGGTAAAAGCTGCTCGAGTAGCAGAAGGTCGACCAGAAGTGAGAATAGAGGATCTCCCCTTACAACCAAGAATACTAGATTTGAATTACTGCAAGAAAAAAAGAATCGAAGCAGAATTTGAAAAAGTGATGGAGACAAGTAAAACACAGCCAGTTCAGACCTATGAGGATCCTACTGTTGAAATCAATTTAGAGAAGCATCTTGGAAATCAGCCTGAAGTTGAGCCGGCATGAGAGCAATTGAATCAAACCAGAGGGATAGAGGAGAATCAACAAACTGAAAACGTTTTAGAAAATCAAGTTCTGGAGACTCAACAGGAGGATCAAGTGGAAGTTGAGCCGACAAGAGAATAGGAAACTGAAAGGGTAAGTGAAAACCAGATTCAGGGACATGTAGCAGAAGGAAACCTTTCCCAGGACTTATAGGTCACGGAAAAAGGGACCCAAGAATCTGCAGGCTCAACGTATGCTAAACTTGTGGGCTTCTGGACTACTTCAAGTGCTAAGGGAAGAATGGGGATTCCATGCAAGCAGCCCCTTGTGCCTATAAAGGATATAATGATCGATTGTGATGCTTCAATGGGAATCAGGTCAATGTAGACATATATTCAAGGCTAACTGAATTATTCCAGACAAAGGATTCAACCCTAGCTTGCTAGCTCATCCAGTGTTGGGTTTTCTTCGAACAACTGACACCTGGACCGAGTTTTTAACGCACCATGGGGAGCTTGGAATAGTGAGCTCACAAGGGAATTTTCTTGCAACTTAGATGAGGAGCATCGTACAAGCTGGGTGAGGGAAAAGACCATCAATCTTACTACTGAATACTTGAATGAGTTTTTGGAGACCCCGAACTTCACCGTTGAGGTTCCATCTAAGGAGATTTTGGAGAGAACAGTTACAAAGAGCGAGATGAATTATCTCTTTGAGACAGCAAAGTCAATGGCAACGGAGAAAGTTCACATTTAATCCCATGGCCCTGAAGTACGAGATCCAGCCGTCCTACGATTTCTACATGTCCAAGCTTAGGCCGGATCAACACACACAAAAAATCGGGTAATATGCTTTTGGGATTGGTTAAGTTATGGCACGGTCTTAAAATAAGTGTATGGGAGCACATTTTCACCACCATGATGACACGGATTCTAGGTAATCATGCACTCTGCTACCCAAACCTCATAAGAAGGATATGCACTGCCCAAGTAGTGAATCTCTAAGTGTTCAATGCAGCAAAAGAATCCTAATGAAACCTCCGATTCTAGTCCCAAATGAGAGTCTGGATTCTCCTTTTACATACACTTTGTGTCTTGTCCCTGTCGGTCCAACTGATTCAATTGTTGAGTCTCACATTCATGTTCGCGCACCATGCAAAAAGGTCTGTACTGATGCGGGAACTTCACAATCACGAGCTGAAATACCACCAACATCTCGGATGAAAGCTCCAGAAGGTACAGTTGGAGAACATACTCACAGAAGTGTCCCGGAACCAAGTGGTAAGCCAGCTCAATCACAATAAATTCCTCGAAGCCAAATGTATCACAATTCCTGGAAGGATCCCATGCATTTGAGGTGATAAGCCATGTGACACATTCTATGGTAAGTGGTTTACAACCGTATGCCCATTATAACCCTTGTTGCCGCATTTGCATCATGTCTTGTACACTACTTACAATGGAATGTGTCATTTGCCTCATCACCTCGAGTGCCTGGGATCTTTCTGGAAATCGTGATACATTTTGGCTTCGAGGAATTTATTGTGATTGAGCTGGCCTGCCATTTAGTTCTGGGAAACTTTTGTTAGTATGTTCTCCAGCGGTAACTTATGGAGCTTCCGTCTGATTTTGCTGGAATTTCAGCTCGTGATTTTGAAGGCCCCACATCAGTATGGACATTCTTCTTGCATGGTGCGTTCACATGAATGTGAGACTCAGCAATTGAATCAGTTGGGCCGACAGGGACAAAAAGGCAAGGTGTACGTGAAAGGAAAAGCCAGACTCATATAGGGGACTAGGAGCGGAGGGTTCGTTGGGATTTATTTGCTGTAATTGAACACTGAGAGATTCACTCCTTGAGCAGCGCATATCCTTCTTATGGGTAGCAAAGTTCAGGATTACCCAGAATTCGTGTCATCATGGTGGTAAAAATTTGCTCCCATACACTTATTTTAAGACCATGCCATAACTTAACCAATCCCAAAGGCATATTACCTGATGGTTTTTTGTGGGTGTTTATTCGGCCTAAGCTTGGACATGTAGAAATCGTAGGACGGCTGGATCTCGTACTTCAGGGCCTTGGGATTAAATGTGAACTTTCTCCATTGCCATTGACTTTGCTACCTCAAAGAGATAATTCATCTCGTTGTTCGTAGTTGTTCTCTCCAAAATCTCCCCAGATGAATCCTCAGTGGTGCAGTTCGGGGTCTCCAAAAATTCATTCAAGTATTCCATAGTAAGATTGATGGTCTTACCCCTCACCTAGCTTGTACGACGCTCCTTATCTAAGTTGCAAGAAAATTCCCTTGTGAGCTCACTATTCCAAGCTCTCCATAGTGTGTTAAAAACTCGGTCCATGTGTAAGTTGTTCCAAGAAAACCTAACACTGGATGAGCTAGCAAGCTAGGGTTGAATCCTTTGTCTGGAATAATTCTAGTGAGTCTTGAATATCTGTCTACATTGACCTGATTCCCATTGAAGTATCAAAATCTATCTTTATATCCTTTATAGGCACAAGGGGTTGCTTGCGTGGAATCCCCATTCTTCCCTTAGCACTCGAAGCAGTCCAGAATCCCACAAGTTTAGCACACGTTGAGCCTTCAGATTCTTGGCTCCCTTCTTCCATGTCTTGCACGTCCCCGGCAAGGTTTCCTTCTGCTACTTGTCCCTGAATCTGGTTTTCACTTACCCTTTCATTTTCAGTTTCTTGTTCCCTTGTCGGCTCAACTTCCACTTGATTCTCCTGTTGAGTCTTCAGAACTTGATTTTCTAAAATGTTTTCAGTTTGTTGATTCTCTTTTATCCCTCCGGTTTGATTCTTTTGTTCTCCTGCCAGCTCAACTTCAGACTGATTTCCAAGATGTTTATCTAAATTGATTTCAACAGTAGGATCCTCATAGGTCTGAACTAGCTGCTTCTTACTTGTCTCCTCCACTTTTTCAAATTCTGCTTCCATTCTTTCTTCTTGCAGTTCATTCAAATCTAGTATTTCTGGTTGAAGGGGGAGATCCCCTATTCTCACTTCTGGTCGACCTTTTGGTACTCGAGCAGCTTTTATCATTTCCTATGCATCTTGGGGCTTTGTCTGTAGACCCATCTCAGTAAATAGTTGAGTTTGTTTTTGCAAAACCTCTCTCATTTGTTCCTCTTGTTCTTTCACCTCGATCCGCAATTCTTCCACGGGTTTAAGCTATGCCAGTCTCTTTTTTTATTCTTTTCGACTTGCATCGCCCTTTTCTTGTTCTACTTTCTTTAGAATTCTTTCCTTTGAGCATTAGAGGTAGTCCATTCCTCTGGTTCTTTCTTAAGTTGCATTCCACTTTCCTTCTTAACGTTCATAATGACCAGGTCATTCTCATGGTCATCATTCTTTTTCTTTTTCGTTCCCTTTTCCTTTCTTTTTTCCAATTCAGTTTGTAAGCATAAGGTAAGTTTCACATCAGCTTTCACCTGATCTTCTTTTTCCTTTTGAATCCCTTCACGTTCGATCCTTTCACTTTCCTCTTTCTTTGCTGCAGCCACCCTTCCATCCATTATTATAACTTTTTCAACCTCATCTGCTTGGGGTTTTAAAGAGGCATCTATTCAACTGATTTTCCCTTCTCTTTATCCTCAGATTTTTCCTTATGTGCTTCCTTATCAATAATCTCATCTACTTTTTCTGTCTAATCTTTGCCTTGAGATGGTGGGCGCGATGGTGTATAGTCAGTATCTTCTCTTTCAACATCATCCTATATGAAGTTGTAATCCATATCTGCTAAGACGGATTTAACATTTTCAAGTTTTATCAACTACGCCAGCAGCTCTTTGCATTTCTCACCAACATGTCCGCCTATCACATACTGGAAGACCTTTTCATTTGAAGCTTCCCTCTTTTTTGGTTTATTGCAGTAATTCAAGCTAATTTGATCCATCTCTAGAATGAGCTTGAAATAAGGCTTCCTATGCTGCCGTAGATAAGTCTCCAGTGCAACCCCTTCGGCTTCTGTTAAGTAGGACAAATTATGTGATAACCCACCTGCCAAAAACTCAGAGGCTTGATAATCTGTCAACAAGTCTGCGTACTAATTTCTTTGCTTTGGATTAAAGTTTCTATTCTAGATGAGAGACATGCATTGTTCCTTCACAACCGAGGGTTGATCGACCCAAACTATTTGCTTCTTGTTCGGTTAAAGTGGTGGGTAGAATTTGTTCATGAATACATGTTTCTCCATCACAGTTTCTGCTAAAACAACATTATCTTGTAAGACTGAAATGACAATGTCCTTAGCTCCTGTACCCCAAAGTTTCAAATTGTCATACAATTAATTACTAGCCTTTTCTTTTTTGCGGATAGTCATTTTCAACAATGTTTAATTTTGCACGAAAGCAATGGCATCTGCGAGACTTGCACAGAGATTACATCGCATATCCTTGAGGCGATCTTTGGCCATCTTAGTCATCCATTTATGCTCTTCAGGTCCCTTGTCTTGAAAAAACACGGCAGAAAACACAAACGGGAGTGCCGCGTTCATGAATAAAATTTCATCCTCCATGGTTTATGGTAAATTTGGATCCTCTCCACGAACCATGCCTTTACTTCGGGAAGTATTCCAGTATTGATCTTAAAAATGTAAAATCGTGTATTGGTCCTTCCCCCATATACCTCTCTAGTTCACCTTTCCACCACACCATGTGTTCATTTAGTCTTTTCCTGATTCTTTCGTAGTGCACGTGAGGAGGTGTCTTTATGTCCTCAGGTATAATATTCATCATAACTTCCCAAAAATTACTCAAAGCATAGCTGAAATCGCGCCTGAGCTCCGCTTCCACTCTATTCCTTTCCTCATCCTTGAAAAATATAACTTATCAGATTATTGAATCCTCGGCGCCCTCATCCTCTTCGAAGGTAAAATCAGCACCGTCAAACTCCTCGAGATACCATATTACGGGATCGGCGAAGTGAACGATGTAACTTTGCTCTTCCTGCTCAGCGCCAGTAGGCTTCAGTACATGCTTTGAGTCAATGTTTAGAGTTACAGGCCCACGGTAATTGTTTTTCTCTCCTATCAGTCTATCTATTACATCCAAAATTGAACAAGATCCCTCAGACGGGTATCTTTGCAATTTTGCCATATCAAAAGTGACTTCCTCTCTGTCCACACGGAGCTTGACTTGTCCATATTTTGCATCAATGTGTGCCCCACCTGTTGCCAAAAATGGTCTCCCCAAGATCAAAGGCATCTCAGGATCCTCTTCCATATCTAAGATGACAAAATCAAGATATTCCCTGCTTTGATGATGACATCTCTAAGGATCCCTATTGATTGAGTAATTGATCTGTCCGCCAGCTGCAAATTCATTCTGATTGATTCAATGGCTCCAATCATAGGACGCTTCGCCATGGCAACCGGCATCACGTTGATGCTCGACCCCAAATCACATAGACCCTTCCCCGCATCAATTTTACCAATTTGAATTGATAACATGTAGCATCCTGGGTCTTCCTTTTTCTCCGGTAGCTTCTTCTGAATGATTATACTGCAGTTGTTGTTCATCTCAACAAGGGGAATAATGATCTCAACAGTTTTTAACCGTTCCAGGAATTTTTAAAATTTTTGTTCTGGTTCTTTATTTATTAGACGCGCTAGGTAAGGTACCCTTGGTGTATATTTACTATTATCATGTTTTTGAAGTGTATGAAAGGAAGTTGTACTTTCACCTATGCCCTTTTCCCCCTCATTGCTTGTAGCTTCAGTCAGCAAATTTGAAGGCTCTTTTCCTGTTTCTCATTCAGCAGTAACATCATTCTCTTCCTCTTTTTCAGATTCCTTCACATTTGAGCGCATTGAGCGCATTGTTGTTAGTGTAAGAGAGGTTACGGCGCGTATTTGCAAAAACACCTGCATAATTACAACTTTTGTATTTCTAGCGACAAGCTGGCAAGTGTCTGTGGGATGCGGTCCCTGACACAAGCCACGGCTAGAATCAAATTCCTTTGATTCTGCAGGGCTGAGCGGGTTCCCTACAGCCAAAGTGGTTGCCTTTCCTTCTCCTTGATCCTAATTCAGTTTCAAAGCAGCCACCTGCTCTTCAAGTTTTAAAATATCCTTATCCTTACTATCCATAACATAAATACACCTAGGACGTGACACATTCCTCTCATCCGATAAAACAAACCGGTGAGTATAATGACTCCCCCGACTTCATCTTAAACCCACCTATTTGTGACCTTCACTCATCAACCTTTAACTCTAGGAAATATTTGAGCAGAAAATTTTTCCAACATAAATACAATAAAAATGTACTCCATACTTTTGTGTTTTTCAATACCAGCTTGTTATTTTTACAAACTTGCATATTTCCATCAAATTCAACTGTACCCCTGTCCGGATCCAAGGACATTCTTTTCAGACAGAATTATTTATATTAGCCATTCATGGTGCGGATATTATTCTTGGTGCATCATGGTTATCTACCTTCGGTATTAGCCAGAATTTATTTTAAATGAATGAATGGAGGAATTTAAATGAATGAATTTAAAAGGATGACTGAATTTAAATGAATGAATGAGTTAGTTGGTTAGTTTATTTGATACTTATTTGAGAATCCAATGTATTGGTTTCCATATTTGTTTTATTGGAATAATATTTTATTGAAAGAATTTATTAATCAAAGTTAGTAGGTTAGTAGTTAGTAAGTTAGACAATCGAGACAATTATAAACAATGATCAATAATTAATAAAAGAATAAAACAAATAACAAATATGAGACAAAGAATACCTAAAGAAAAATTTATTACAATCTAGTTAATAATTCAACAATTATATTCACACTATCAACAATCGAGACAAACAAATGAATAAAAAATTTAAAGAAGTAACACTCAATTTAACAGCTTAAGCAAAGGTCTCGGGTTCGAGCCTTTGTGTATGCAGAATTCTGCTTTGGGAGAGGCAACCCATCAATGCCCACCCGATCCTCGAGGGATTAGTCTTGGGTCCAATGAGGCCTGGGGATACTCTGCTATTCACCTAAAAAAAAATTAATAATATTTAGATATGGACAAACTACTAATACTAAAAATACATGATAGAAGTATATATATAGTATGAATTATAAAAGAATGGTATTTAACGACTCAGAGGCTGTTCTTATGGACTTTTTTCCAGAACTTATTACTTATTCTTATTAAAATCAGGCCAGATCAGATTAGATCAGATAGACCAAACCCATTCAGATCAGACCAGACACACTATATATAGTTGTAATCAGATCAGATGAGATCAGATCAGACCAGACTAGACCAGATCCAATCCGATCAGACCAGAAATATTCAGATCAGACCAGACCAAATCTTATAAAATTAAGATCAGAACACCTTATTTCAAGAAAGATAACAGGTATTAGGGTGTATATTATTACTATTATGCACTAATTTAATGCTATCCTATGTTTGGTGATTTTTAAGAGATGTGTGGATATTTTATTTTAATAAGGGATTTTGATGTAGTATTTAATACCTTTTGGAAGGGTGGGTTTATGATGTATTATTTTTATTTATGTTTATTTAATTTATTTATTTTAAATTTCCTTATGCATGCATCTCATAACTATTAAATATCAGATATTATTTACTAATATATTAATTGTTTGAAATTAATTATTTAATGATTATTTTTAATAAAATATTTATTAATATATTAATTGTTTTTTAATGTAATTATTTTAAAATAATGTTATTTTAAATATATTACTCCATTTGTTAAGAAATTAGAAAACTATTTTTTATTTAGTTGTTTAAATATAATACACCATGATGTAATACAATATCAACACCAAACACTGAGTATAATATTAATTTAATACAATACATCCTAATATAATACACCTGCATTAATATAATAATTCCTCTATCTCAATATAATTGTTACATTCACCTCCAACACATATGTCGAGACACATTTTTAACAGTTAATAACTTAAATTGTGTATAATAAAAAATTATAAAAAGTTGATACTCTAAAATTACAAGATTGGACAAATCTAACAAGATCTCAAATGACTGTATTTTTTCTTGCATAACTATGATAAAAATTCGAGTCAAAGTTAAACAATGAATAGTATCAAAAAGTCAAACGTAACAATTCTATTGAGACGGAGGTAGTACTATACATCATAATACAATACAGTGTTCCAAACGTGCCCTATATAAATCACAAAGAATAAAAAATATAATATATATGTATATGAATATCTTATAGTCCATATAATATAATAAAAATATTGTAAATGGTATTAAAAATAATACTAGTAATGAAAATAATAAAAGTATTTCTAAGACTCGTTAGACAATATTTGTACATCAACCTAATAAAATAAATGTTGGTAGATCTAAATCTAAAACTAAAATCTTAACTCTAAAAATAATAGATATATCCTATCTAAATAAACAACATGACACACAATTACAAATGGAGGGATATGGGGCCGATGGGGAATCGAACATCTGACCTTGCAATGGAAGTCGAGGGGCTTAACCACTTGGGCTAAGTCCTCATTCCAAATTACCCAACATTTGATTTTAAGACTTAAACTCCCTAGAATGAAATAGCATAACTACCTAAAACTGCCTAAATATGTCAACTATTGTGAAACTTTTTTTTATCTTTTTTTTGGTGAACATGGTCGCACAAGCGTCAGCAAAGAGAAAAACTAAGAATGAACATTTTTTTATCTTTAAAAAAAAGACTATTATTATGAAATGGATGGAGTATTCAAACTCTAAAAATAATAGATACTCCTATCTAAACAAACAAACATTTGATTTTAGCACAAACTCCCTAGAATGACATAACTTTTTAGATCTACAACTAACTCGTATTCCCGCTAAAATGGGTAAAATCGAAGTTAAGGTCTTGAAGAGCGTTCATTCATTGTAGGCGATTTAGAGACTCTAGTCGATAAGAAAAATACTCACCTACCTTATGAATTAAGAAACAGGAAGAGTTATGTGGAAGATCCCTAAACCACATCAAGTATAGAAAGAAAGAGCTATCCTAGAAACTAGAAGTATGAGTTAACAATCTAAGGTTTGGAATAGAAAGAAATATTGAACTTGAAGTTATCTTACTTTATCTTTCCTTACTGCGCGAAGCAATTCTGAAATCTGTAGTCAAAATTATTTTGTACACAGAATGAAAGAACAAAAAATCCTATACTTCATATATAATCAGATCTACTACTACCTCCGTCTCGATATATTTGTTACGGATGATTTTTTAGTACTATTCACTGTTTAACTTTGATTCGAATTTTTATCATAGCGCTGTAAGAAAAAATATAGTCAAGTGAGATCTTATTAGATTCGTCTAATCTTGTAGTTTAGACAATTAACTTTTTATAACTTTTCTATAACTTTTTGTTGTACACAATTTAAGTTATTAACGGTTAAAAATATGTATCGGCATACGTGTTGGGTGGGTGCGTAACAAAAATAGTGAGACGAAGGGAGGAATTACATCCTAACCCACATAAAGGCAAAACCAAGTACTCCCTCCGTCCCGCGAAAGTTGACGCGTTTCTTTTGGGCACGGTAATTTATGTAGTGGGGTTTAATGGTTAAAGTGTTGTGGGTATTTGTGTTTAAAATTTTAATGAATTTTCACTTTACTTATTATTTAACTTTGACTTAATATTATGGTAATGATTTAATTAGAAAAAAATATTCAAGTGTGGTCTTGTTAGAATCGTCTAGGTGTCTAGTTTTAGAATATATATTTTATATAATTTTTATTTGTACCTATTTTGAGATATGGAGAATTAAAGAAATGTAAGGGATTTGTATACAAAAATAAAAGTGTATTGGGGGTTGTGCAAAATAGTTAAAGTAATTACTTTTAATGAGTTTTTAGAAACCATTAAGATTCTAATTATATTTATATTAATTTAATTTATCTAAAAAAAGAAACGTGTCAAATTTCGTGGGACAGCTAAAAAGGAATACGCGTCAACTTTCGCGGGACGGAGGGAGTACTATAAATCAAAAGAACAAGATAAAAAAAAAACATAAACAAATAAAAATAAAAATTAAAGGCCGTAAAAATTAAGAGAAAATTAAGAGAAAGGGAAGAATGGACCGGTTGACCGTCTTCATGGGATTTGTACTGCCTTCATTGCCGCCGGCTGCCGGAAGTCCACTGTGCTCCACTGCTCCGGATGCTACCAGCTGCTTCTGCTCCATCTTCGCTCACAGCCACTCCGGCACCGCCTCGATTGTCGAAGTTCGTCATTATTCAGGGGTTTCCACCGGAGTCCGGAGCTGCTCCTCAAGCTCCGTCCATCTGATCTTTTTTCCTCCTGTCGTCTCCGGCTCCAGCTCATGGCATCTCTGCTTCGTTCGCATTTCACCGGAGACCCATCACCGCAACTGGACCACCGCCGCTGCTCAACGGTGCTCGCTGCTCCATCATCTCTCTGTCTAACTCCCATCCCGGCGTCGCCACCAGCCCGGCGAGCCCTCAAAAACTGGTGTCTCTGCTCGGTTGGAGCTTCTTCTCCATGGCAACGGATGTGTGAGCACAATTTATTCAATGTATTTGTGTCACCCTTAACACAAAATGAAAGAAGAAAGAATGAATGAAGAGGAGGTGTGTATGCGTGTATGTATGGATTTTCATTTCTACAATAATACTAGTAAGAGAAACAGAGTTACTGGAAAAGAGGAAGGAAGGCTGCAAAAGTTAAAGAAGAGGACAAAAGAAAAGAGATTGCTATAATAAATGTGCCTGGAAAGTGAGTTTTGCGCCTGCATGTGTGAACAAAAGAGACAAAAAGACAAACCAAAAAAAAAAATGAAAAATGAGTCAACAATTAATGCACTGAAAAGTGAAAGAATACGGTTGAACCCAAATTTCAACTTAATACAAAAGTGTTGGAACTTGGAAGAATTGCATTATAGTACCAGTTGTGCTTTCAATAAGGATGAGGCTGGTACACAATTACTACTTGCAAGGGAGAAGAGGAAGAGGTTAGAGTATAATAAAAACAATAAACGAATATAATTGTTAACCAAAAAAAATATATTAAGGCCCATCTCAGTTAATCCAATGTTAAAAGGCCCATCTATTTTTTGAAAATTGTTCGGCCCAGCCTGTGAAGATATATCCGAAAGAGATGACGCATCTTCAAGTCAGTGGGGTGAGGAGCCTCATACAAGATCACGGTGGAGCGTCATTTAAGGAAGCAAATCAGGGTGAAGTACAACGAATCAAGATGAGGCATCACATTGGGGTGTATGAAAGGAAACAAATCAAGCGAGACATCACCCAAGGAGACAAATCAGGGCGAGGCACCGCATAGGGAAACAAATCAAGATGAGATCAAGGTGGAGCGTCCATAGCTTGAAGGCTCTCACCACTATATATATGCAATGTGGCACCACATGCAAGAGGAACCCTCAACACACTCTCAAGAGAGCCGCATTTATTTTTCTTATTTTTCTGCAATTTTACTGCTTTCTGTTCTTCCATTCATTTACTGCTTTCTTTCAATTCATGTATTCACTTTTCTATTTTTCCTGTAATCTTCCCCAAATTCATCAATAAAACAGAGAATCTGTTCTCCCAAATTTTCACTGTTAACAAATTGGCACGCCCAGTGGGAAACGATTTGAGGCCATATTCGCTTCGAGTAGTGTATGCGTCTTAGATCCGGAAAAGTCATAGTTGATCTAGCACAGGAGTTCGAAGAGATGTCCCTACAAGATCAGATGATCAAGCGAACATCGGAAGAGGACGCCGGTGAAACGGCGAACAACACTCAACCGCAACAGGGGATAATGCAGACCCCTACGCTGTCGGAACAAATGCGGTTGTCGATGACTGAATCGATGGCCGGATTCATTCCTTTACTCACAATGCATCTAATGGATGTTTTGCGGCCTGCCATGACCGACCAAACTGACCGAATATGCGGTTCCTTGCGCGATGGATGCGTCCCTACAAACAGTACTACTATACTGCCAAGCACTCCACACCCGGGACCGTGAGGAGGCCAACAACGTATTTGGGGAAGCATGCATGGCCAGCCGCCACTCCAGGAATCCGGAAGCGTGACCAGTATGTTTCCACACTCGTACCAAACTGCTTATGCCTTTGCTCCTGCGGTACCCAGTATGCCGAATTTGGGTTATACGGCACCACCTCCGGTGCCGGTTTATGTTCCATCAAGCCCTTTGATGGCAACCAACACTACACCAGGCTGAATGGCGGCCGGATCTAGCATGGCGCCACGACAGGCGGCATCTCACGTGTCAAACATCCAAACCACAGCTTATGTGGCGACGTGTCTAAACCTTGGATAGATGCCACCAACCATAGGGGGGCAGGCGCTACAGCCTTGCGGAGTGGTAGCTGCACCTATGGCCCCAGCCACCATTCCTGCTTTAGCCGGAGGACAGGCACCACCACCATGTGGAATGCCCGCGGCACCTGGTGCTCAGGCCGCCGTTCCTCCTCATACCGCCATGCCTCCTACGCAGGCACCAGTAATCTCACCGGAGTTGCTCGCAGATTGATGCAGCAGCACTTTGGGATCCATCTTAAGCCGATGGAGCGGCCCACGTACCGGAAACCATATCCCGACTGGGTAGACACCATACAGCCCTACCCTAAGGGTTTCAAGATGCCGGAGTTCACATCTTTTTCAGGAGATGGTGGCAAGTCTACAGTGGAGCATGTTGGAAGGTTCACAGCGCAGTGCGGGGAAGCAGCGGCCAATGATTGGCTGAAGCTAAGACTGTTCAGCTCATCCCTCACCGGACCTGCCTTCGCATGGTTTGCCTCCTTGCGGCCTAACTCGATTTAAAATTGGGCTGACCTCGAATGGGCATTCCATGATAAGTTCTACACTCCACTATCACAGGTAAGCCTTGCAGATCTTACTAATGCCAAACAGTATGCCGATGAGGCGTCAAGTGCTTTCATTAGTAGATTACAACGGCTGAAAGGCCGATGTTCCATAGCAATCCCAGAATGGGAAATAGCCAATATTGCAGTGGCTAATATGTTACCAAGACTAAAGGAACATTTAATTGTGCAGGACGCGACTGATCTTGCCCAGCTGGCCGAGAGAGCGGCCCGCTTGGAGAAGTTCCTGGAGGAACAGGAAGGGAGGCGTCCTACACGTCGGGTTCACTTCGAGGAGGTGAGATTCAGCGACGAAGAGGAAGAACCAGTGGAAGTGGCTGTTGCGGAGCTAGTCCAGACGGCCAAGCCACATACGTGTGCGGCTCTCAAACCGCCAAAACAAAAGCAGGCCAAATATAATCCTGAGGAAGACCTCTTTGATATGAGCAAGGCGGACCAAGTGTTCGATGCCTTACTCAAAGATGGCGTGATTAAGCTGCCTGAGGGGCAGAAATTACCAGCGGCCGAGGACATTCGGGGCCGATCATTCTGCAAGTGGCACAACTCATACACTCATAGCATTACTAAATGCCGGAGTTTTAGAACTGCTATACAGAATAAAATTAAAGAAGGGCGCTTAAAAATTGCAGGTATGAAAGTGGATATAGATCCCTTCCCACAACTTCATGTTGGTGCTTCTGGGTTAGTTCCAAACCCAGATGATGGCGGCTCTAGTCGGGTGGATCAAGACGGGGAACGTGTCGAAATTGATGAGCAGGATGATGACTTACTATCAGATGAATCTGACACTGAGAATGAGAGGGAGCTGTATAGAAAACAGCCTAGGTTTAAAAATATGTCTAAAGAGGACTTTGAGAAAGTCCTAAAAGCTGAAGAAAATGAACATCAGAAGAGGAAGAACCCTCCATTGAGGATTGAGATCCCAAAACCTGCTATGGAGATCCATGACAATGGGAAGCACCAACCTGCTACTCGGGATTACAGGTAAGGAGTGGAGGTAGTGGCCACTTTAATGAGGCGTCCAGAACACCCTGCTGAAGCTGATAGATGGATGAGAAACCAATCAGGGAGCAGGGTTACTCAAAAGGAGCCACCACCTATGACCAGGAGTCAGTATAGGCGGGCTCAGAGAAGATATGCCGATGAGATGCGGCAATGGGAAGCCCAGATTCATAAGTTGGAATCTTCTAAGCCTCGGAAACCAGTACAACCAACTTACTTCAGATCTCAAGGGGAAACCTCCGAGCAGCGGAGACCGATCCACGAGAGGCTACAGCATCCGGATGGGAGACCTCTGTACAAGAAGCATAGTTCCCCCATACCACCTCGAAAGCCGGTGCATGAGCGGCTTAGAGATTATAGGGGAAAGTCAAGTGAGGCCTTGAGGAGGCCACATCCACCATCACCTTCCTCCAGGAGGCCACATCCTCCATCACCTCCTTCCCGAAGGCCACATCCACCATCACCTCCCACCAGGAGGCCAGTTCAGGAAAGACTGCAATGGGCAGAGCAACGCCATACAACGCCGCAACCTAAGATTACGGAGCCCAGGCCTGCTCGGATAAGGAATCAGCCTTCGACCTCCAGAGACAAAGGTAAAAAGCGGTCGCCATGGCCGAATCAAGTAAAGGAAAAGACGCAAATGAATCCTGAGCAAATAAATTCATGGAAAGATTTAATCGCATGGGAGATCCGGAGACCACCAGAGAAATGGCTATGATGAAGGTTCTCACCAGGTTCTTTGTTTACATAGCGGCCCATCAGGCCGGTGAATTAGGAATTGAAGGTGATAGCCATGAGGGGTTCATGACTTATTGCAGAACTCTTGATGAAAGAACAGAAGTGCAGCCTGAGACCCAACCAATCAATGAGGTTGCGCAAGTACACTTCGGTGCGGTCACCTCCAAAGATGTGGAAGTTGCCATGGAGGCTAACCAAGAGAAGCCTAAAGTCGGTATAAATGTTATAGGTGTCATGACTGATGATCTTGACATGTTAGATGGTATGGAGCTCGATGAGGAGAACAGCCTGGACATTGAGGAGACTAACTTGGATGATGCCTTTTGGGTTGGTCTGGAAAATGAACTCAAGGCAGCGAGCTACGAATATGGACAAGAAGAGGAGCTCACAGATCTTGCTGTGCCTATGCAAGTGGTGGGGTTGGCCACAGACGAGGAGATAAACGATGTTGAATCCGAAGTGTGGGATGAAGAGGAGCCATCATTTGCTAGACTCATTGAGGAGATGGATGAAATGATAGCAGAACTTTCCCATCCAACAAGGAATCTTCTTGAGGATTTAGATGGCCAGTCTGCTCAAGGGCCAATGTCCACAATTCGCCAAACCGGAAGTATCCCAGACTAGGCAATTGAAGCCGTTGTATATCAAAGCTCACATTGACGGGCGTCCGGTGAATAGGGTGTTCGTTGACAATGGGGCAGCGGCGAATGTGATGCCAATGTCCACTTTAAAGAAGATCGGTAAGAGTGAGAAGGATCTCATCCCCACCAGAGTCAGGATGTGCTGCTTTGTGGGAGAAGCTACTCAACTCGCAGGATTCATAACGGCGGATGTCACTGTGGGGTCTAAGACGATCAAGGTAGCGTTCTTTGTGGTAAAGTCGAGAACTTGCTACTCGGCATTACTGGGACGCGATTGGATTCACATGGCACAGTGTGTACCATCTACCTTACATCAACAGTTGCTTATCTGGAGTGATGATCAAGTAGAGTTGGTGGAAGCAGATCCCCAACCCTTCATAGGACACAGCCGCAACAACGATGAAGCAGTCTTTTACTTGGAGGATATCCAGCTTGCGTCGGCTTTGATTGGTGTGGACTTGGACCTCGAGTCCATCGATTTTACTTCCAGCGGCTTCAAGCTACGTCCGGTAGACAGCCGACATGAGTCCTCAGGCTCCACATGATGAGTTTCCAAGACATCTATAAGGACTTGCTACAGCGGCTCGCCACCACTGAGATGATGATGGGTGCCGAAGACAAGTCCAGGAACCTGACTGACGGAAGGCCATCTGAGTGGCCATCTCCCGTGAAGCGGATGTTGCCTAGTCTGGAAGCCAAGGAACCACTTGTGGACATCAACCTCTGGACGGATACAGAGCCGAAGCTCACTAAGATAAGCGCTTCATTGCCCGAAGAGGAGCGGCACCAACTAGTGGAGTTGATTTAGAAATACAAGGATTGTTTTGCGTGGTAGTACACAGACATGCCAGGAATTTCAAGAGAACTCGTGGAGCACAAACTGCCAACTCATCCCGAGTTCAGACCTCACAAGCAGCCGCCTAGACGGTTTGATCCAGACACCATCCCAAAAATAAAGGCCGAGATCGAGAAGCTTCTTAGAGCAGGTTACATTAGAACTTGTCGTTATGTGGAATGGCTTGCGAATATTGTACCTGTTATAAAGAAGAGTGGTCAATTAAAAGTCTGTATAGATTTTAGAAACTTAAACTTGGCGACACCCAAGGATGAATATGTAATGCCTATGGCCGATATGCTTGTTGATGCGGCAGCCGACTACAAATTTTTGTCATTAATGGATGGTTATTCTGGATACAACCAAATCTTTATTTCTGAAACTGATGTACACAAAACTGCTTTTCGTTGCCCAGGGCCTGTCGGCATCATCGAATGGGTGGTCATGCCTTTTGGCTTTAAGAATGCCGGGGCAACGTACAAAAGTGCCATGAACATGATTTTTCATGACTTAATTGGCCACACACTTGAAGTTTACATTGACGACATCATAGTCAAATCATGTGAAGTTGGCCAGCACTTGGCCCATCTTGTGGATGCCTTCATCCGGATGAGGCAACATGGATTGAAAATCAATCCAGTTAAGTGTGCCTTTGGAGTGGCGGCAGGGAACTTTTTATGTTTCCTGGTGCATGAGAGGGGCATTGAGGTCGATCAAAACAAGGCAAAGGCCATCTTGGAAGCCCGCGCACCATCCAATCTCAAGGAACTACAGTCACTGATAGGCAAAATTAATTTCTTAAGGAGATTCATAGCTAATGCTGCAGAAAAGATGAAAGCGTTCACCACCTTGCTTAAAGGAAGGAAGAACGAAACATTTCTATGGACAACAGAACATCAAGCGGCCTTCGAAAAAATAAAGAAGGCATTGGGCAACCCTCCAGTGCTAATGCCACCAAGGCATGGAGTGCCTCTGAAGCTATATGTGTCAGCCGCTGAAGAATCCATCGGGTGCTTACTTGCACAAGATGATGAGAGCGGCAGGGAAAGGGCTATCTACTACCTTAGCAAGACTCTACAAGGACCGGAGGCAAGATACACAACACTAGAGAAGTTATGCTATGCTCTAGTATACTCCTGCAGTAAGTTAGAACATTATATGCTGCCAAGAACGGTCCAGGTGGTAGCTCCCTTCGACTTGGTGAGGACACTTTTGCATAAGCCAGCATTGAAGGGCCGCCAAGCTAAATGGGCTATGAAGATCAGTCCCTTTACTCTAGTGCACGTCCCTCAGCAAGCTGTCAAGGGACAAGCTTTAGCTGATTTCCTAGCTCAACATCCCTCGTTAACAGTACCAGAGGATCCCAGAGAGGCATCCTTCATAGGATTCGAACCTTGGGAATTGACCTTTGATGGATCGTGTGCAAGCAACGGCTCGGGAGCTGGTATTACGATCACTAGCCCTCTGGGGCAGTATTGGAAGCTTGCCCAAGAACTGGAACCGGGTACCACCAACAATCAAGCGGAATATGAAGCTTTGATATTCAGCCTGGAAACAGCGTTGCTCAAGGGTGCGAAATCCATTACAATTTTTGGAGACTCCCAAGTCATCCTAAAGCAAGTAAATGGAGAGTATGAGTGCAAGAGTCCAAGGCTGATTAAGTGGTATGAGACAGCACTAGAATTATTGGGCAAATTTTCAGATGCTACCATCACCCACGTGCCTAGAAGTCAAAATCAAGGGGCTAACGAAGCTGCTCAACTTGCTTCAGGCTGGCAGACGGGTCGCCCTAAGGGGGCACCCTACATCGCTGCCATCACAAATGAGTCTGAAGATCAACAAGAAGCCCAACCTCAAAATTCAAATGATGACTAGAGGACGGGAATCACACGATACCTCGAGAACCCATCATCTGGAGGAGACAGCTCGCTAAAGATCAAAGCTTTGTGATACACACTGATAAATGGCGAGTTATTCCGAAAGGCGGTCGATGGATTGCTTCTTAAATGTGTAGGTCCCGAAGAAGCTAAGCTGGTAATGGGAGAAGTCCATGAGGGGATATGCGGCTCTCATCGGGCAGGGCCTAGCATGAGATGGAGTATTCATCGCCATGGGTACTTCTGGCCAACCATCATGGAAGACTGCATCATCTATGCTCGAGGTTGCGAGGCTTGCCAGAAACACGGGCCGATTCAAAGAGTACCGGCGGAGGAGTTACACACAGTCATCAAGCTTGGCCAATCCGTGGCTGGGGATGGACATCATTGGAAAAATCCATCCGCCATCATCTAAGAATCACGCATTCATACTAGTGGCCACTGATTACTTCACCAAATGGGTAGAAGCATGGCCAATGAGGAAGATTAAACAAAACGATATAATTAAGTTCGTGACTGAGCTCATACATCGATTTGGAATCCCCCAAACAATCACCGCTGATCAAGGTACTATGTTCACCGGTGAAAAGTTTTTAGCTTTCGCTAAACAATTCGGGATTCACATATATCACTCCACTCCATACTATACCCCAAGCAAACGGTCAAGCTGAGGCCACCAATAAGATCTTGATAGGTATGATCAAGAAGGCAGTAGGCGAGAAACCAAGAAAGTGGCACGAGGCTTTGTCAGAGGTCCTATGGGCTTACAGAAACTCTAAATCTGCAGCCACTGGCTTCAGACCATACTACCTGACATATGGTCATGACGCCGTTCTACCTTTAGAAATCACAGTCCCTTCTCTAAGAGTGGCCCAGCAGCATCACTTAGACTTAACTAAGTATGAACAGGCCATGTTGCAATAGTTGGAGACAGCAGATGGCGACAAGCTTACGGCTATGAAAATATCCGTCGCCAAAGGGTGAGGATGGTGAAACTTTTGACAATTTCTCGCACGAGTATTTTCGAAATAAAAAGAATCCCGGTCTTGATTTTATTTAATGAAAATCAATTTATGATTACGGAGTTGGGATTAGGGATATATGTATAGGTTGTCACGTTTTTATTACTCGTGTTAAGAAACTGTGGCCCGAAAGCGCACGGTGTCAAAAATTGCAATAATTTGTAGGTAAGTCCGTATCGTTCACTGGAGGATGTACGATGGAAGCAGGTCCCACGTCATTTTACAAGATTTTCAACTCGGTTACTCGAATCAGTTTGAGAAGTTGACTAACAACTACCTTACTGAATTTAAACTAGTTACGAAAGCAATTAAAATTATTCTACAAAGCATGTAAAATTGTATTCTAGAGTGCAGATAAGTTTAAGCTAAACAACAATTAAAATTAGGTCTAGAAAGCAAGTAAATTTACCCTATAGAAGCAATAAAATTATTCTAAGGAAAGCTGTAATTTAAGCTATACTAGCTATGAAGCTAATTCAAATAGATGACAGAATGGACAGGGAGAAAAGAATAAAGATTGGACAAGATTTAGATAAAGCATAATTAAGCTTCCATTTTTATACATAGATCTTTGTTTGGGATAATCATGTCAGATAGCTAGTTCTCATGCTCTCAGTACTATGTTCCCTTTAACAGACAGGTACTTACAGTACCAGTTTACAGGTTCTTAAGACCACAAATTCTAAGATACCACAGATTCATAACTGCCCCGCCCAGGGTATGTTATTTCATCTGTGGTGGACAAGCAACACCCGACAAATCATTAGTTGAAGTGCCAAGTACTGCTATCATTCCCCCATCACGCCCAAAGTCTACAAATAAGCCTGAACTATCCCTTAACTCTCAGTCCTAGTAGCAGTTAGAAGATCTAGTGACGCCTCTGAGTGACCTCTATAAAAGCATTTAAATAAAAGCAGTAAAGAAAGCATTTAAAGAAAGCAGTTAAACCCTATCACTCGGAGGTTTCAAAAGCTTCGTATTGGTAGTAAAAGAAACCCCCAGTCAGAATGACCGAGCATGGATCAAGAATTCCCGGATCTTGGTGAACCGCTCATAGTGTTCACTTCCTTCCGGGTGATTATGAGTTACCAACTAATGAAACGAACTAATTAATTAGTTCGTTCCGGATGCACTCACTCAGGACTCAAGAATATGCTTTGGCAGAAGAGGATAGCAGTTGAAAGGAACTCAACCCTATCTTAGAAAATAACCAAGGCCTGTGTATTGTTCTTTCAGAATTATCTGTCACACTGTATTTGAATCCAAGTGGATCCCATCTCGGTGTGACAGTTAAGACTAAACTCCCAACACATAGCAATTTTGGAAAATAAAAGATTTGAAAATCATTCCCGAAACAGGTACTAGACTCTCAATAAGAACACAGACCGTTTCAGTCTAGAGGAGACCTAATCGCTGACTCTGCTTCTAATTTCCCAAAATTTAACCCTTGACCGAATATGAACTAGTCATAACTGAGGAATTTATCCCTTACTTAGATCCGGATTTTATAAATGAATTTTTGTTGGAAATTTAATATGCAATATCTGTTTAAATCTGGAGTTCTACTGTCCAGGGGAAGGATCCCAAAATATCACAAACCACAATAGTTACATAATAATATCATGCATAAAGATATATGGAAGTGTAAAATTAATGAACCCAAAATATAGTGGTGGGTCTAGACAGAATGCGGGACACGGATATGAAATGGCCGGGAGACCAATAATGGTGGCAGAATAATCAGGTGGATTGCAAACATATGCTATCCAGTTTCCCAATTACTCGGATGGAGTGAATTTAGACAGCAGAAACCCTAAAATGGCAGTGTCGCTACCAGTTGGGCCCCTACTGTCTGCAAATTCAAATAAAAACCTACATGCTTCCTCTCTCCAATACTCATCAGCTAATATTGACAGATATTAACCAACTTGTATTACAGATTGGAATTTGGGTTTGGAAATAAGCTAGAGAAAATAAAACTGTATTTGGACAGTAACTAACTGAGTGGCTACTTCATTTCCCGATAAAGGGACCGTTCGCCTGACCTCGTTAATTATTATCGAAACCAAGCAAAATAACAAACAGTAATTAATATTCAGAACACGGGCTACTTAATTTCCCAGTGAAGGGACCGTTCGCCGACATTGTTCTGTAATATCTTTTACTGTTCATTCACACATCACGAAAAGACAAAATGAAAAATGAAAAATAAATAAAAAGAGGATGCCTTGAATGAGAGACATTGGTTTCTCATACAAGGTTATGGAATTAATCCATAATTAATGACTTAAATAACCCTTCACACCATAATTAATTACAGTCCGGATTATCTGCTTAAGGCATTACATTTTTGTTTATAGAAGAATATTTTAATGAAAATTGAACAAATGTCCTTTAGTCATGATAATTATTGATTTAATCATTGCTGATTATAGTCATTAATTAATGACTAGAGGGTTCAATTAATTAATGGTCGGATACGGAGAAACATAAAATTTTGACAAGGGCGTCATGCATGTCATGCGTCAGAATTGCGTCATGAACCACAACATGAGGGGTTAAGAATAAAAAAGTTTGATTTAGGGTTTTCCCAGTCCCTATACAGGAATCCAATCGCTAGACGTTGTCTCGCGACTGTGGTTTAGGGACTAGAGGTTAAGAATTCAGAATTTTTGTAATTTAATAAAGGGATGAGAACCCAGTCGTGAAACCATAATTTGTGTTGTGAACCTAGGTTACACGACATGGATTTCGCGACTAGTGATTTTGAAATAAATTGCTAAGTCATGCCCCAGTCGCTAGACTTGGGTTGTGTCGCAAGACGTGGTCTCGCGACAGGGGTCTAGCGACTGGCATGTTTTCACAAAATATTTCCAAGTGTTTGGTTCCCAGTCGCTAGACTTGGAAAGTGTGTCGCAAGACGTGGTCTCGCGACAGGATGATCTAGCGACTGGCTTTCAAAATATTGCTAAGGCATAATTTCCTAGTCCTGAAACTAAAATTGTGTCCTGAACCGTGGGTTCAGGACAGGAGTTACACAACTAGAGCCTTTCAGAGAAAATACAAGAGTTTGGTCCCCAGTCGCTAGGCTAGCATTGTGTCGCGAACCGTGGGTTCGCGACAGGAGTGCCTCACGACTGAGGGTTTTAAATTAAAGGACAAGTGTCCTGAGACATCCAGTCGCGAAACTACCCTCTAGTCGCGAGACGTGGTCTCGCGACTGGAGGCGGTTCGCGACCAGGAGGTGGTTCAGGACACATGTCAGGTACAGTAGCATGCATTGTGCGTGATCTCACCCTGTTTCAGATCTAAAAGTGACTTAAAGCTAAAAACAACCAACATAATTTAAATCTAACTAGAACATGCTTGAATAAAATGAAATAAACTAAGACAAACCTTAAAATAAAACAAAAAGAATCCTAATCTATGGTTTAATCATTCACTATGCATGAACCTAAGCAAAAATAGTAAGCAGTAAGCGTAATATGGAAAATTAAAGGTCAAATGGCCACAAATAAAATGAAAGCAGTAAATCCATGGGTTTAGAACACCCATTTCATGTTTTTGGGACATATTTCCAGATTTAATTTCCCATTTATTAAATGGGTTTGTTATTATCCATTAAGTTGGAAAATACAAACCCTAAAAACAAAGGTTTAGAAAAGAAAACATGGTAGAAAGTGGCTACCTAAAGCACTGAAATGGAAAACCAACAAGAATTTAAGCTAACTACACTAATCTAAGAACAAAATTTAAATAATACAAAAAATAAACTAACTACAGACTACCTAAGAGAGAGCTCTGCAAACTGTCTTCAAGAGAAATGAATGTCTAACTGCTGAGCACATAGGGATCACCATCTATTTATAGAAGTGAAACCCTAGGCCCATGGGCCTTGATCCTGAGGCCCACACGTGTCGCGAGACTCACACACATCACAGCCATGTCCTGTGTCGTGGAACTCAGCTGCATGTTGCAAGACTCCTCGCCTAGTCGTGAGGCTTTCTGGACTGAGTCTCTAGTCTGCCTTCTGTGTCGCTAGACCACACCCAATTGCGAGGCCATGTTTCACGACTGGGGTGTCTAGCGATTGGATTTGCCTTCAATTTTTCGTGTGTCGCGGAACACCTCCCAGTCGCAAGGCCATGTTTCGCGACTGGGGGTCTAGGGACTGGGTGCTTCAGTTCACTATCTTCTTGTGTCGCGAAACTGCACCTAATCGTGAGGCCAGGTTTCGCGACTGGCTCTACCTTACTGGGCCTGGCGGGCTGAATGAGTATTTTTGTGGGTTTTTTCTTTCTTTACCCATCTTTTTGTATTTTGTGGGCGTGGTTTATTCTTTTGCCCATCTTTTCATTCCTTTTTCTTTTCTTTTCTTTTTCTCATGTTTTTGGATTTTTCTAGCATAGAATTACATATTTATGCATTTTTCATACCAGCTTAATATTTTTACAAATATGCATAAATCAGTCCAATTCAACTGCTTTCTTATTTAATATAAGACCGGAATGCGATCAAATGCCCGTTTCAGACACGGAAATGGATTGAAAATAATGGACATTTCTGGCCATTATCAACATCCTCACAATTAATACCGATCGTCCCCGTGCAGTTAGAGTCAATGTTCGTTAGAACACGGACTCTACATATTCAATTCATTTTCGTGGCTTCCTAAATTACATTCTTTTTGAATTGGGATAAGACAATCAAAGACTACAAGTATTAAATTTCCTTGATTGCAGTGTTTAATGAAATGATACTTGCTCACTACATCGGGCCTACAAATCAAACATTGCTGTTAACCCTTCCTGAATATCATGTTTGAGAGATGCAAAGTTTAAAAATTAGAATTAAGGTATGACTTGAACACAATTCATGGAATAGAGCCTCACATATAAGAGGATCGGAAGATTCACTCACTCTCAATTAGAGTTTAATCATTGAGCTCTCAAAATCAAATTTAATTAAATTCTCCCATATGTTGCAATCAGACCAACTCGGCACCAGCTCATTTCCTCAAATCGAGATCCCGGGGTCTTATTTAAGGTTATAACGAGGTATACGGTTGTAACATTTGGTGGGAAAGGAATTATTGGGTTAGGAAGTGACAAAAATTTATTCTATCATAACTTGGCATTTTTATTGTGAAATTTATGATCCTCCATTATTTCTTTCTTTTGCTTTTGCTTTCCTTTTTCTGTTGCATGACATTAGACTATGTCTAATTGCATTGTCATTGCAATTTTATTCTTGTTGAAATGGATTCAACACACACATTTTTCTTTCTTCTCTCTCTCTTTTTTTTTAATCGGTTTATTGAATACCGATTTATATGTTTTTGATGATCATAAATTTAATGCTTTCGATATACTTTATTCTTGCACACTTGGGTTGAATATTTTGGTCTTTTTGTAAGGCTAGGAAAATATAGTGGGTTTCAAGAAAAATTAGGCTTAAAGGCTCAAGTAGGTTGATCCTAAAGGGAAAATATTTTTGGGTTTGGATTTCAAACGAAGGCCAAAAATTGGGTTTTCTAAATGCCTCGATCATATGCTCAATTTCGGGAATATGGCATGGTCTTGAATCGGTCCCAATTGCAAGTTCTAGTTTCCTTTAATCAAAATGATTCACACATCAAAGAATTAAATGAGTAAAAGTAACTCATGGCTCAGATCTCACAAGGTTGGATTGATTCATGTCATACAGTATTATAAAATTTAATCAAAGTTTAACTCTAACAATTTATTCAATCAAAATTTTCAACATGCAGATTTATTACCCAATAAGCTGATCGCTTCATTAAATTTTTATGGCTCAAAACCTTAGGAATTCATTTCATACATGTTCTCAATTTTATTATCCCAATTTAAAAGTTTGAAAATTTAATCACAAGCCTCATGTGAATTTAGAGCAGGTTTATGCATACTTTTGCTGGTTATTTAATTTAAAGTAGTAAAAGAGGCACTGTTAACATACAAAGTATGTCAACAACATATTTTCGGCCTGACAGTCACTTATTCATCTTGGACTGTCAGACATCTTTTCTCAAAATGAAATTGTTTGGACTGCAAAATTCCTTCTTGAAAGCATTAAATACATCAATTACAAGAGATTTTCAATGCCGTAAAATCGAACTTGCACAGGTGGTAGAAAATTCTCTTATATGATGTTTACATTTAAGCTCACAATGATGAGATCGAGACGCACTCATTCAGTCGGATCCTGGGGTTGATTGGAAGGACCAGCATCGTCATTCGGTGGAGGTGGTGGCTGCGGAAGCTGTTTAACCAGTGCAGACAGTACAAACTCCATCATCTTCTGTTGCCTCTCCTCACTTTCCATGCGTTCTTTATGCTGTCTCTCCTCTCTCTCGAGCAGCAACTGTCTGAATTCTGCCTCTCTTCTCTTTTCTTCGGCTCTTTCTTCTTCCTTCCTTCTTTCTCTTTCTTCTCTCCTTCTCCTGTCCTCTTGCCTTTCCCTTCGATCGTCTTCCCTCCCTAAGATTATCACATCTGCCAACTGTTTGACGCTTTCGGTCATAGTCTTGTTCATTGAGCTCACAATTTCAAGTACTTGTAAGTTGGCAGGATGCTGTGAGATATTCTGGCTCGTAGGGGGAATCTGTGGAGGTTGGGCTGGAGGTGGAATTGGCATTTCCATCTGCTCTTGCTGGGGATCTTCCTGCACTGTGGTTGAAGGTCCCGCATCAGTACGGGCTTTCTTCGTTCCCTTCTTTGCCCTAGATGGCCTAATTCTCTTGCTCGTGGTGCTTGATCACCAGATATGAATGAAGACTGAACCTCGGAGTCGCCGGGCAGTTGGGGCAATGAGTATTTAATTCTTTCCTGCAGAGAGAGATTTGGCACACTGATGGGGGGATTCACCCTTATTGGCACAATGAGTATGTGATACCCCGTAATAAAGTAGTTGCATTATTTTAGTTTGGCTCGGCAATATGTATCCCAAATAAATTTTTGAACTACGTTATGGCTTGATCCCTTCATAGGGTACGTAGGCAGCTTAGAAGTTTTAATTCTAAGTTCAATCACAAAATAATAAAACAAACAAAAATACTTTGGCACGAGAAAAGCCGAAACACAACTTCGAGGACGAAGTTGATTCTTAAGGAGGGTAGACTGTAATACCCGAGAATTTTCCAACATAAAATAAATACAATAAATAAAATAAAGACAATAAATAAAGAAATAAATGTAGAGGAAATGAGAAATGGAATTTAAATTGAAAAGGAATCAAAGTTCCGAGAACCCGGGAAGCCGAAGACAACTTAATTAAATAAATGGTTACACGGGGACCCGACACCGATGGACTCAATAACTCGAGTCCAAATATAAATTTAGGTCCGAATAAAATTAAGATAGGAAATCGGCGCCCGAAGATAGCCCGGAAATCGGAGTCCAAGAACATAGAGGGATAGAAGTCCGAAAGAGAGGAGGAAAGACCTGACGGATCGCACGACCCGGCCCAGACCGAAGTCCAGGCCAGGATGGCGTGGTCTCCGTGCGGTTTTAGAGGGGAGAGCGCGCCAAGTGCGCGCCAGACCCGACAGGCGAGACGTTCCGCGATTCTCTCGCCCGAACGTGGATTTTTCGACTTCGGTTGAACATCTTTCGACTCAAGACTCTTAGAGTCAGATCTTGGACGCCCTAGGTCTTAGTTAGCTATAAATAAACCCTCTTGGAAGCCCCAAGCACTTTTGAAACCCTACGAAATCTCTCTACACGTCGAAACCCTAATCCCGGAGTCGTCGGAGGCACGAAGGCATTCGAAGACTGAGTTGGACGAAAATTTGGAGACCCTTACTTCTGTGGTAAGATCTTGTTCATTCCTTTCCATTCAAGATTCGAAAACGAATCCTAATTAAACCTCTTTTCTATTCTAAACCCCAATCCGGACGCGTTGAGGAAAAACGAAGGATCTCTGAGGGAGAACGAAGAACGTGGAAGACACGCCTCCGAATCATCGAGCCGAGACATCCGTAAATCTGTAAGTTAACTCTTACTTGGTTTTGGGCGAAATTAAAATACGTTAGATTTAAAGATTCGAATCAAGGACATGAAATCTGCCAACGTAAATCTTTTAACGGCGCAACAGTGTTCTCTAATTTTTCCGAAACTTAAAACGACTTCAAACGGAAAAACTTAAAACACAAAAAATGTTCCTAAGACATAGATCTATCGACTGTAAAACTTTCATAATTTTTCATCGTGTTTTGTTATCCGAAAACGACCACGAACAGACCTGCCTTTGGTTTAGATCTTGAAACGGTGGCAGATTCTTAGTCCGAAC
This sequence comes from Hygrophila difformis, assembly GCA_030278955.1. NCBI lineage: Eukaryota > Viridiplantae > Streptophyta > Magnoliopsida > Lamiales > Acanthaceae > Hygrophila > Hygrophila difformis. The sequence goes on from JAOANR010000003.1 coordinate 52,222,573, forward strand.
TTGAGGTTGATTTTTGACTTAGATCTAGACCGATTCAGGATTGGTATCAAACATAAGAGTTGTAGATCTATGCGTTATGAACACCTCCGTAAAATTTCAGAATTTTTCGTGATGATTTGATATATGAAATCCACCCGAAACCGAACTGCTAGGATGTGGATCTTGAAATTCTTGACAGAACTTAGGTCAGAACTTGACGACGTTTTTGACTAGGGTTCTAGGCCGGTTTAGGTCTTTAGCCGAACATGAAAGTTGTAGAAAAATGCCTTAAGAAGGTCTCTGTAAAGTTTCGTTGAGTTTTGAGTTGATTTGCTATGGTAGATTTTAATATCTTTAAACTATGGTCTGCAAAATTCGGACAGATTTGTGTTTCTGCGAAAGTTGACATTTTTGACCTGTTTTGGTATCTCGGATTGAAAAAGTTAAAACACGAAAGTTGTTCATCTCGACGTTTCTGAGTCAGTAGTAAAATTTCGGAATTTTTGGAATTAAATCTGAATTTAGACGGATTTTAGAGTAAACAGTGGTTTACCGGAAGTCAAATCTTGAAATCTTGTTGAAACATGAAATTAGCCTTTAAGGTTTAAATGATAGGGGATTCCTTTGAAATAAAATACACATGAAATACGATGCTTGCCGAAAGACAATTGAGATATAATGCTTGCCGAAAGGCAATTGAAATATAATGCTTGCCGAAAGGCAATTGAGATATAATGCTTGCCGAAAAGCAATTGAAATATAATGCTTGCCGAAAGGCAATTGAGATATAATGCTTGCCGGAAGGAAATTGATAAATAAAGCTTGCCGAAGGACAATTGAGATATAAACTTGAAACAGGAGACATGAGATATGAAACTAGAAGACTCGAAAATTGTTCCTTTTAGATTATGCCTTAAAGTGTGTCTTGCGATTGTTTTACTTTGCGAATTATATTTATGATCTTATGAAATCTCTATCTTTTAAATTATGCCATTTAATTATTGTTAGATAAATAAGTGAAATGATGTGGTGTTGTGTACATGTTTTCTCAAAATCTAAATAACGGCTTTGAAACCCCTTAATAATGTTTGTGTTAACTTACTCAGCAAGTTTTTGCTGACCAAACCATATTTGTTTTTTCCTTTTCTACAGAGTATGAAGGATATGCATCATCATATGCATGCATGGGATATTCGGGAAATTATTATTTTCTTTTATTATTCTAGCCTTAGATATGAATTGCATGAACGGGTATGTTTAACCCGTGATTAGGCCATGTTGGCCCTATATTTAAATTCCGCTGCATTATATATGTAATATTATTTTCCGCTGCAACTCTGATATATTATTTTAAAATTATATATGAATGGGCTGTTTGAATGTTTTAAATTCTGAAAAACCATAGCCTTGCATCTCTTTGGTAAGCTCGGAGAAACCGTGTCTTGCTAGGGAGGTGTGGCGGTGACACCCCGACCTGGGTGACCAAAAACCGGGGTGTTACAAGTTGGTATCAGAGCCCAGAATATTTTAAAGCTATTTATTTTAAAGACAATATTTGATACCAAAGTTGGTATCAGAGACCGGATATTTTTAAACTATTATTTTTAAACCATTATTATTTTTAAACTATTATTAATATTTTGACTATTATTTTAAATTTTAAAGTATTATTTCCATGGAGGAATTTTTACTTTAAAACCCATGGAAAAAAATATATATATATAGTGCATTAAATTATTTTTGGGGGAAATCATCATTTGCATTTGCATATTGCATCTCTTTTATGTAGAGAACTTAGAATCTTGGCGAATTTCAACTTGGAATCTTGGCGAATTTTAACTTAGAATCTTGGCGAATTTTAACTTAGAATCTCGGTGGAGTTAACCTAGGATCTTGGCGAATATTAACTTAGATCTCTTGCTACACCTAGATAACTTAGAGGCTTGACATCGAATTAGGAACGCTAACTAGAGAGTGATCTTGCCTTAGTTCTAGATCGCGTTCATCTAAGCGCACGCCTAAGCATAACAAATCTCGACCTTAGCCATTCCTATCCTTGTACGAATTAGAAAATTTCCTTATGTGGAACAATAAAAATCAAGTCTTTATTAAAACACTCTCTATTCCAAAAATCTTGTTGGATTCCCAAACAACAAATTCGAAAATTTGAAATTAGAAATTTACGAAACGTCTTGTTCGAACGATCTATCTAAACCAAGATAAGCTAATCTATACACGTTATAACAGAAAATGGCGCCTAGGAGAAAACCAAGGAAGGTGAGTCCAAACGGTACTGACGCTAACCTTTCCAAACGCCCAACAACAGTGAAAGTCCTCAGAACCTAGGAGAGCAAGTGCCTCAAGCGCCCAATAATATGGAAGCACGTTTGAAAACGATAGAGGGAATCCTAGTAGCATTAGGAAATGCGGAGGTGCATAGGACACCTGCAGCAGTACCTCCGCCCGTAGCTCAAACCAACTATCTAGAGTTGGTGAATCCCTATCAACCACCACGTTATGATGGGCAGGAGGATCCCGCCGAACTAGAGGGGTGGATCCGTACATTTGATAAGCTCTTGGATGCTATCAAATGTCCTGATGAGGCAAGGACACGAGTAGCAACCTACTACTTAGGAGGCGAAGTCGATGAGTGGTGGCAAAACCTCCAGAGGAATTTAGAGGAAGCTGAAGAAACTTATTCGTGGAATGAACTTAAGGAGGGCCTAAGGGACCGATTCTACCCCATGAGCACCAAGGCGGCAATGTACGAAGAGTTTTTATCACTGAAGCAAGAGGGACGGACGGTGCAGGAGTATTACACCCGGTTTAAGGAGTTGGTACGATTTGCTACGAGGATAGTACCAACCGACTCTGACAAGGCTCAGAAATTCGAGATGGGTCTGAACCTTTGTATCCGGGAGATACTTGCAGTAGGACAATTCACGAACCTGCAGACGGTTTATGATCGTGCGGTAGCGGTTGCACGAGTCCAAGGACTGAAACGGAAACAAGTAGATGAGGCTAACCAAGGACCACAAGGAGAATACAAGGTGGATAAGGACCATTTCGATGGAAACTCGAAAGGACAACATCAAAATGACAATGGGGAGAAAAAGGGGATAGTCTTCAACCATGGTGACTATGCGTCACCATGTCCAAAGTGTGGTAAACCGCATTATGCGAGAGGATGCCCTCAGCCTGGAGCATGCCTTCGATGTGGTCGACATGGTCATCAGCTGCGTGATTGCCGGACACGGAGAGAGAACATCGACAAGAGAGAGGATGTGACTACTCGACCTAAGCAACCACGAAACCCAGACGGTCAAGGTGGCAACAACCAAGGGTACCAACACCCTCAGAATAAAGACCAAAACCCGAAACCTCTTGAGAGTACTGAATAGGCAGTTATGGGGACATAACTGGAGTCCTAAGGGGGAGAGGATGTGATACCCCGTAATAAAGTAGTTGCATTATTTTAGTTTGGCTCGGCAATATGTATCCCAAATAAATTTTTGAACTACGTTATGGCTTGATCCCTTCATAGGGTACGTAGGCATCTTAGAAGTTTTAATTCTAAGTTCAGTCACAAAATAATAAAACAAACAAAAAGACTTTGGCACGAGAAAAGCCGAAACACAACTTCGAGGACAAAGTTGATTCTTAAGGAGGATAGACTGTAATACCCGAGAATTTTCCAACATAAAATAAATACAATAAATAAAATAAAGACAATAAATAAAGAAATAAATGTAGAGGAAATGAGAAATGGAATTTAAATTGAAAAGGAATCAAAGTTCCGAGAACCCGGGAAGCCGAAGTCAACTTAATTAAATAAATGGTTACACGGGGACCCGACACCGATGGACTCAATAACTCGAGTCCAAATATAAATTTAGGTCCGAATAAAATTAAGATAGGAAATCGGAGCCCGGAGATAGCCCGGAAATCGGAGTCCAAGAACATAGAGGGATAGAAGTCCGAAAGAGAGGAGGAAAGACCCGACGGATCGCACGACCCGGCCCAGACCGAAGTCCAGGCCAGGATGGCGCGGTTGCCACGCGGTTTTAGAGGGGAGAGCGCGCCAAGTGCGCGCCAGACCCGACAGGCGAGACGTTCCGCGATTCTCTAGCCAAAATTTTTTTTTTCGACTTCGGTTGAACATCTTTCGACTCAAGACTCTTAGAGTCAGATCTTGGACGCCCTAGGTCTTAGTTAGCTATAAATAAACCCTCTTGGAAGCCCCAAGCACTTTTGAAACCCTACGAAATCTCTCTACACGTCGAAACCCTAATCCCGGAGTCGTCGGAGGCACGAAGGCATTCGAAGACTGAGTTGGACGAAAATTTGGAGACCCTTGCTTTCGTGGTAAGATCTTGTTCATTCCTTTCCATTCAAGATTCGAAAATGAATCCTAATTAAACCTCTTTTCTATTCTAAACCCCGATCCGGACGCGTTGAGGAAAAACGAAGGATCTCGGAGGGAGAACGAAGAACGTGGAAGCCACGCCTCCGAATCATCGAGCCGAGACATCCATAAATATGTAAGTTAACTCTTACGTGGTTTTGGGCGAAATTAAAATACGTTAGATTTAAAGATTCGAATCAAGGACATGAAATCTGCCAACGTAAATCTTTTAACGGCGCAACAGTGTTGTCTAATTTTTCCAAAACTTAAAACGACTTCAAACGGAAAAACTTAAAACACAAAAAACGTTCTTAAGACATAGATCTATCTACTGTAAAAGTTACATAATTTTTCATCGTGTTTTGATATCCGAAAACGACCACGAACAGACCTGCCTTTGGTTTAGATCTTGAAACAGTGGCAGATTCTTAATCTGAACTTGAGGTTGATTTTTGACTTAGATCTAAACCGATTAAGGATTGGTGCCAAACATAAGAGTTGTAGATCTATGCGTTAAGAACACCTCCGTAAAATTTCAGAATTTTTCGTGATGATTTGATATATGAAATCCACCCGAAACCGAACTACTAGGATGTGGATCTTGAAATTCTTGACAGAACTTAGGTCAGAACTTGACGACGTTTTTTACTAGGGTTCTAGGCCGGTTTAGGTCTTTAGTCGAACATGAAAGTTGTAGACAAATGCCTTAAGAAGGTCTCTATAAAAGTTCGTTGAGTTTGGAGTTGATTTGCTATGGTAGATTTCAATATCTTTAAACTGTGGTCTGCGAAATTCGGACAGATTTGTGTTAATGCGAAAAGTTACGTTTTTGACCTATTTTGATATCTCGGATTGAAAAAGCTAAAACACGAAAGTTGTTCATCTCGACGTTTCTGAGTCAGTAGTGAAATTTTGGAATTTTTGGAATTAAATCTGAATTTAGACGGATTTTAGAGTAAACAGTGGTTTACCGGAAGTCAAATCTTGAAATCTTGTTGAAACATGAAATTAGCCTTTAAGGTTTAAATGATTGGGGATTCCTTTGAAATAATATACACATGAAATACGATGCTTGCCGAAAGGCAATTGAGATATAATGCTTGCCGAAAGGCAATTGAAATATAATGCTTGCCGAAAGGCAATTGAGATATAATGCTTGCCGAAAGGCAAATGAGATATAATGCTTGCCGAAAGGCAATTGAAATATAATGCTTGCCGAAAGGCAATTGAGATATAATGCTTGCCGGAAGGCAATTGATAAATAAAGCTTGCCGAAGGACAATTGAGATATAAACTTGAAACATGAGACATGAGATATGAAACTAGAAGACTCGAAAATTGTTCCTTTTAGATTATGCCTTAAAGTGTGTCTTGCGATTGTTTTACTTTGCGAATTATATTTATGATCTTATGAAATCTCTATCTTTTAAATTATGCCATTTAATTATTGTTAGATAAATAAGTGAAATGATGTGGTGTTGTGTACATGTTTTCTCAAAATCTAAATAACGGCTTTGAAACCCCTTAATCATGTTTGTGTTAACTTACTCAGCAAGTTTTTGCTGACCAAACCATATTTGTTTTTTTCCTTTTCTATAGAGTATGAAAGATATGCATCATCATATGCATTCATGGGATATTCGGGAAATTATTATTTTCTTTTATTATTCTAGCCTTAGATATGAATTGCATGAACGGGTCTGTTTAACCCGTGATTAGGCCATGTTGGCCCTATATTTAAATTCCGCTGCATTATATATGTAAATATTATTTTCCGCTGCAACTCTGATATATTATTTTTAAATTATATATGAATGGGCTGTTTGAATGTTTTAAATTCTGAAAAACCATAGCCTTGCATCTCTTTGGTAAGCTCGGAGAAACCGTGTCTTGCTAGGGAGGTGTGGCGGTGACACCCCGACCTGGGTGACCAAAAACCGGGGTGTTACAGGTTGAAGGTCCCGCATCAGTACGGGCTTTCTTCATTCCCTTCTTTGCCCTAGATGGCCTAATTCTCTTGCTCGTGGTGCTTGATCACCAGATATGAATGAAGACTGAACCTCGGAGTCGCCGGGCAGTTGGGGCAATGAGTATGTAATTCTTTCCTGCAGAGGGAGATTTGGCACACTGATGGGGGGATTCACCCTTATTGGCTGGTCGGTTGCAAACGCACTTAAGTCGACGCCCTGACTTATGCAGATTTTTCGGATCAAATTTGGATAGCACAAGACTTGCTTGTCTTCTATCCGGGTCGTCATAACTTCAAAAACATGCCTCCCTATGTTCAACTTCACTCCATGCCACAGCTTCGCAAGTCCCATTGGGACACTTCCAGATGTAGTGTGTGGGTGCGAGTTGGGCCGGATCTTCGACAAATAAAACTCATAGGTCGGCATGAAGTGCAATTTCAACCTATTTGTATCAAAAGTATGGTCCGGAGTAGGTACCCTTGTCATGCTGTTTGCTATGGCCGAATACAATGCAGCTTTCTTTGTCTTTCCTCTTTTCATCAGAATTTCTCCTGCGGGGAATTCATCTCGGATAGCGGGGGTCTCAAAGAATGTATTCAACCATTCGGGTGAGATGTTGATAACCTGACCCCGGATCCAAGTCCTCCTGTTGCTTGCTTCAATATTGCAGAAGAATTCGCGAGTTAGCTCTACAAATCCATCTTCCTCATTGTGCAACATGAAGTTTCCCCATTCTTGATTTCTGTAGAATGTTTCAACTGTGGGGTGGAGCAAGATATCTGGGCTGAATCCCTTATCCGGCACGATCATCTTTGACATTTCCGCGTATCGTTCGGCCCCTTCCATCCGCCCATTGAACTTGATTTCCAAATCTGCATTGTTTAATTTCTTCTTTTCAAACTGCTTCAAAATCCCCATCCGATTCCTTACAGTGTTTTCAGACCAGAATTCAACTGGTCTAACAGAACCAATTGATTCTAAGTCTTCACTGGTATGCCAATCTGTTGATCCACTTTGCCCTCCTTGGATCGGTTCATGACCTAATTCTGCCTCCTGCGCCCTTTGACTCGGTTCTCCTTCTCCCTGAGCTGCTTCGTTTCTAGATTCCTCCTCAACCTTTTCAATTACATATTGCATTGTATTGCATTGAGTTTTTACAGGAGTTGGAAAGTTAAGTACATGGAAGTAAGGATCATCTACGCTTGTTGATACCTCCTCCTCCTCCCTAGCAGCTCGTCCATCATGACGTTGGAAGATTGGTGCCAGTTGATCCATAAATTCTTGTTCCTCTTGCTGAGCTTCTTCTTTTTCTTCCTCCATATCATTCTTCCTTCTTTCAGTGAGATCTTTCGGCTCATCAACTTTCTCCTTTACCAAGTCTGATACCGTGATTGGATTTGCAGATGGACCTTCTGGAGTGATAATTGCTTCAATTCTGGCCGTGCCAACAAGAGGATCGATGAGTCGGGATACTTTTGTTTGATAACGGATTTGTTCAGGCCCCTCCCCCTTAATCAATCCTTGTTTCGATCTGCTCATTCAGTCTCTTCCTTATGTCTCCCCGGATGGTTTTAGCATCGTGAGCAGTGGGCCCAGCCCATGTAGGGGGTTCTTTCTTGACTTTTAGCTCTTTGCCCGGCACTTCTCCTGTGATTATCAAATCTTCGTCATCTCATTCCTTATCTCTCTCCACATCTCCAGATTTCCGGCTTTTCAACTCTGCTAGGAGCTTTTCAGCGATTTCCTTGTCATGAGCTTCTTTCTTCTTTCGTTCTTCCTCAGCTTTAGTTTGCTGGATATTTTTCCTTATATACTCCTCCTCTGCAGCTTTCTTTTCTCTTTCAGCTTGTTCCTGTTCATCTAATTTCTCCACTGCAGACCCTCCTTCTTCAGTATTCTGTTCTGCCAAAGCCATAGCCATCCCTGCATCTTTCTCTTCTTGCAGCTGTTTAGCATATTCAGCATCCAAGGCAATCTGGTGTTGTCTCTTAGGAAGCGGTGGTGGCATTATCCCTTTTCCTCTGTTTTTAGATCTGCAGGTGCTGCCACCTTCCTAGCAGTTGGCTCGGGTTCTTGGATTACCACTTTTCTTTCTGGAGCCCTTGCTGGTTTCTCTTTTTCAGCCAATTTAACTAGCCTCCGTCTGGATTGTACTGGATGTTTAGGCTGGGCTGCAGTTTCTGCCACAGCAGGTATTGGCGTTTCAGATTGCATTTTAGTAGCAGCTTTCGGCACTTCAGCTTGCCCTGTTGGTGGCAAAGCAGATACTTGCACCGTTGGTTGGGTAGGCTGTGGGTTGGCTTCAGGAGGGGGAGTGGAGATATAGGCATCAACATTGGCATATGGGTCTTCCTCATAGCCCAGTTGTTTTCAGCGCGTTTCAGGTAGTCTTTGACGAAGCTCCGCTGAGTAATTCGCACAAGCTGTTCTTCCCAATCCTCCTTTATCCTTTTGCAAAACTTGCTCCGGACATTATAATTGTAATGTAGGATCTTTTTCTTGTTTGTCTTGTCATTACAATATTGGAGTGCCTCCTTATCCATCTCCATTATCAGATCCAGGTACGATTTCCGATACTTGTCCATCATAGCCCCCACCAGGTCTTTCTGAAGTCCTTCAAGATAGGCCATATCTTGCGCAAAGTTGAAGTTGAGATAAGCTCCAGCTTCAGCTTCTGACATTGGCTGGAACTGTCTCTCTCCTTTCTTTATGGGCTTCCAATTGCCCTTTCGTATGTCTACAAGCAGCTGTTCCCTTAATACAGCAATATGCCGAGGATGCTCATCTTCTTTCGAAGTCCCGAACTGCCCGTACTTTCTGTGCATGAAGATGGATTCGAGCTCCCCCAGAGCCGGTAATTCCACACCTTTATCTAGGAAAGATTTAGTGAGGCTCGGATTTCCTTTCCCCCAGACATATGTTAGATCCTCCCACTGCTGTCGTGCGTCCTTTATCTTCTTCCTCATGGTTTCCAACAATGAGGTGTTTCGGGTCTGCTCAAAATGTTCGGCCTTCTTAAGCTGCTTGTGCAAGTTAAAGCTTAGTTCTTGATGCCTGATGCGTGCTTGATCTGTAATCCACCTCTGTTCCACTGGTCCCCTTTTTTCAAACAAGTACGGGTTCCATTTGAATGGAAGAGCCTCGTGCATCATTATGGCTCCACTGTTTAGAACTCTGCTTAGGTCGATCTGTTTATCCGTGAAAGCCATTCTTACTTGAGGATCTATAAGCTGATTCGGGATGATGATGTCGAAGTCGGCCAGATTTGGGTCTTTTGTCCCTCTTTCTACATGCCGGTTCCAGATGGCTCTATGTTCCCTGAACTTTAACTGAATCCGTTCGTGATGGACATCTGGAGTCGTGAGTACATCATTCTTGGCATGATCCATCATCATCCCCCAAAATTTCTTCAGAAAGTGATAATAATGGAGTCGTGAGTACATCATTCTTGGCATGATCCATCATCATCCCCCAAAATTTCTTCAGAAAGTGATAATAATCTCTTTCGAACGAAGCAGCCACAATCGTTCTTTCTTCCGGTGGTATGTTCACATCCCACCCCGGTGCAAACTCCAATTTTTCCTCAGTGGTTTGGTCCAGTGGCACTCCATATTCTGACATGATTGCTGCCCTCATATTCTTGATCTCAGTTCTATCCACTGAAGCCTGCTGTGCTGCTTGTTCATATGTGCTATCAGGCAACCCAATGCCTGATTTCACTGTTAATTCATTCCTGAAAAAGATAGAGGAGATTAGAGATATTCAAGTTTTTATGATTTTCATGAATTGTTCAAGTTTGGGAATCAACATTCTCACATTTTGAGCTTTGCTCGAAATGTGATTTAATTGATTAGACTTGAATTTATGAAGAGGTCTAGATATAATATTTACAAGCAGGAATGTAACATCTATTCTAATTTATTAAAATTTAGGTCTTTGGACCCAAGATATTTTTAATGGGCCATTGGGCCCAAAAATTTTGATTTTTCAGTTTTATTAAACAAAGCTCGAGGCACTTGTTGAAAAATGGGGTGAGATGAAGATGTCGGAACGGAATGCTCGAAATTGGAATGTGCAGTGGAGACGTGGCGGAATGGATCTGCTATTTCCGGACTGCTTGGACTGTATTGGACAGTTAAAACATTCCCAAAAATTTGCAAACACTATTTTTTTTTAATTTTAAAGGTTGACTTGTTTTATTAAATAAAAAGTGGGATGTGTGTGGTCCCATTTTTTTGGTTTTCTTGAAAATGATAGCAGTTTAAGTGACAAAAATACTGCTATCTACTCACACTTTTAGTTCCATTGGGAACCGAAAATACACAAGTCAATTTTTATTCCACCAATTCTTTTGTCTTTTGTGAAAAAGTTTTTCTGAAAAGGGGTTTTGACAGTGTTTTGGTGTGCACAGAATTACTATGGTAGGCCATACACCACTTTTCTCAGCTTGCTGCACCCACATAGCACAGTCATGCCATACTAGGGAAATAAACATTAAATGTCTACAGCTTGGCATGCAAGAAACTGGCAGACCAACAAAAACAGATTCAGCAGCCATTCTACACCAAGTTATGCTCCTTTCTTTACCAAAAACATAAGATCAACAACCATTAATGCTTCAGTACTTCAGATTCACAAAAAAAAAAAAAAATCACCAACAGCATACAAACATTCACCAAATGCCTACATGCTCATTGGTTTAGCAGATTCACAAAATCATGCTTCAAGATGTACCAACTCAGGATCAAACTAGCATGCTCTTACTGATAACACTCAAACATTCAAAAATGCCCAAATGTCCATCAGTTTTCCAATTTTAGGTTTTCATAATTCCAGATCAAAAACAGGCAACACATGCTTTTATTCATCACCTTTAAGCAAGAAAACAGGCAGGCATCTCTAGAACCCTAGAAACTCTAGAATTCACCAATGGCCAATTCATTATAAATGTTGATCCCTAACCTGCCTTGCGTTTTCTAATACCCTACATACAGAGAAAACCAAATGCCCACACAGATTCGACACTCCTCAACCCTTCATAACAAGGAAAACGCGACCCTCATCCTTCCATTCATGTTTCGGCCAACACCCACCATATTACAGGTTTCAAAATAAGTACTGCCCATGCCATATCATGCCCAAAATCGAACTCACAGAGGGGGTAATAAGCGAAATACAAACCTATTTACACAGTGCACTTAAGAGAAATGGAGAAAATCGCAGAACAAGGGGGCTACGGGTATGTGCGAATTGGTGGGAATCGCTTACCATGGTTGAGCTTTCGAAGAGGACGGAGATGCCCTCGCGATTTCTGAAAATTTCGGCAGAGGTTCGCCTGAAAATGGCCGGAATATTGCGAGTAACACAGTGGTGTTCTTCGGGAAAATGGGGTTCGCGTACGAGAGGATTTGAAAAAAAAATTTCTAAGTTTTTGAAGTGTGGGGAAGAAGGAGGTGAAAGGGGGGCTTTAATACTGATGGGCCCAGTCGTGGAACCCTAGCCCATGTCGCGGAACTAGGTTTCACGACTGGGGCCTAGCGCCATTAGAGGGGCGCTAGATTGGAAGCCAGTCGCGAGCACATGTCTCGCGACTGGGGGTATCTCGACAGGATTGAGAGGGAAGCAGTGGGGCCAAGTGAGAGTATGGGTCGTGATACTAAGAGACAGTCGTGAGACTGAGAGCCAGTCGCGAGACCAGGTCTTGCGACTGGGGGTTTCACGACTGGCTGAGGGAATGAGAGGAAGGAGGCCAGTCGCTAAACTTGGTCCCAGTCGTGAGGCGTGGCCTCGCGACTGGATCTTTGCTTAGCGACTGGAGCTCCGAATCGACATTTGGGGACCTCAGTCGCTAAACTGTCACCCAGTCGTGAGGCGTGGCCTCGCGACTGGTGTCCAGTTCCGCGACTGGGTTTTGAATTTTCAAATTTTTGATGGACTGGGCCTGAGAGCGATGTTGGGCCTGAATCCACTTTATTTGAATTGGACCTGAATAAATTCAGTCCAAATAATATTCAAAACTACTGGGCTGAAATTAAATAATCTACTTGCATAAAAATAGGTTGGATCGATTCCATTTATTCATGAAATTTATTCCAGATTTTAAATTGCTTTAAATTCCGAGAATATTTTCTTAAATTCAAGGAATTAATCCAACCGGGAACCTGGTTTTCCGTGTCATTTTTCTGCTCCTTCTTTTTGGTGGTTCCAGAATTCCTGCAAGATAGATAAATGAAACGCATTAGATTTTCTCCAAATATCAACATCCTCACATTTAGAGTCTTAGTACTCTAAATGTTTAATTGATTTTTGGATACTTTCTGCCTTGAAATAAAATGGTATAAATGTATATAATAATAATTTTTATTTTTATTTTTATTTTTATTTATTATTTTTTTAATGAGGATAAGCCGGGTCTGCCACTGTTTGGCTCTCTTTTTCTGGATCGAACTGTCCGATGTATTCCTTCAGTCGGTGCCCATTCACCACTATGTTGCCCTTGTCAATTCTGATCCTGACGGCTCCATTTTCAAACACTTCTAACACTTCATGTGGCCCCTCCCATCTGGATTTAAGCTTTCCGGAGAACAGCTTCAACCTGGAATTGAATAACAATACATTCTGACCAACATAAAAGTGTTTAGGCTTAATCCGGCGATCGTGTAACTACTGGGTCCGCTCTTTATAAATCCGAGAGCTTTCATAAGCTTGCGCTCGTATTTCCTCAATTTCATTCAGGTCCAACTTGCGTTTGCTTTGAGCAACTTTCAGATCGAAGTTAAGTGTTTTGACGGCCCAGTAAGCTTTATGCTCTAACTCTACAGGCAAATGACAGGCTTTTCCGAAGACAAGTCTGTAAGGAGACATCCCAATGGGAGTCTTGTATGCAGTGCGGTATGCCCATAGAGCATCATTGAGCTTACGTGCCCAGTCATTTCGGGTTATCCCGACAGTGGCTTCGAGTATATACTTGATTTCGCGATTTGATACTTCGACTTGACCACTTGTCTGGGGATGATAAGGCGTGCCTATCTTATGGAGGATACCAGTTTTTATCATAAGGTTCTCAAAGGATTTATTAACAAAATGTATTCCTCCATCAGATATTATCACCCTAGGTATGCCAAATCGGTTGAAAATGTTGTTCTTGAGGAACTTTATGACTTGGCTACCATCATTGGTTGGTAATGCGACCGCCTCGACCCACTTGGACACGTAATCGACAGCTACCAAGATATAGTAGTTTCCACCAGATGGTGGGAACGGTCCCATGAAGTCAATGCCCCATACATCAAAGATCTCAAGTGCGAGAATCCCTTTCTGAGGCATCTCATCCCTCTTGGAGATGTTTCCTAATCTTTGGCATCTGTCGCAGGCTTTAGCAAACACCTTGCAGTCTTCATAAATAGTAGGCCAAAAGAATCCACACTCGAGTACCTTGTGGGCAGTCCGAGTGGGACCATGATGACCTCCGTATTCATATTCGTGGCATTTCTTGGTGATTTGGTAGGCCTCAGCTTCAGTAACACATCGCCTGATTATCGAATCAGCGCAATGTTTGAACAAGAAGGGATCTTCCCAAAAGTAGTTTACTACTTCTTTGAAGAATTTTGCCCTTTTGTATTTTTGCTGGAATGGTGGGGTTATTCCACATGCTAAAAAGTTAGCAATGTCGGAAAACCATGGACACGCCTGATCGTGCAAGTGCAATGCAAACAGTTGTTCGTCTGGAAAGTCCACATTGACGGCTTTATCATTTTTATCATTTTCTAATCGGGATAAATGGTCAGCAGCACCATTATCTCGACCTCGCCTATCTTTTATTACGATGTCGAATTCCTGCAACAGAAGTACCCACCTGATTAATCGAGGTTTGGCATCTTGTTTGCTGAACAAGTATCTCAGTGCAGAGTGATCTGTGTACACTATGGTTTTCGTACCAATAAGGTACTGTCTGAATTTATCAAACACGAAAACTACAGCGTACATTTCTTTTTCTGTGGTAGTGTAGTTGATTTGGGCTTCATTCAGGGCGTGACTTGCGTAATGAATTACACAATGTTTCCCTTCCTTATGTTGCCCAAGTACTGCACCCACGGATAGATCACTTGCATCGCACATTACCTCGAAAGGTATTGACCAATTGGGTGGTTGTACTATTGGACCAGAAACCAACATCTTTTTTAGCGTGTCAAAGGCTTGAACACGCGCTTCATTTATTAAAAAGGAATTTTCTTTACAAAGCAAATTAGTGAGCGGCTTGGCAATTTTAGAGAAATCCTTAATGAGTCTCCGGTAAAAACCGGCATGCCCTAAGAAGCTCTTAACTGCTTTAATAGAATTAGGGAGAGGGAGATTGGAGATGACTGAAACTTTGGCTGGATCGACTTCAATGCCTGCTCGTGAAATGCGATGACCTAACACTATGCCTTCAGTGACCATGAAATGGCACTTTTCCCAGTTTAAAACCAAGTTAGTATCCTCACATCTCTTAAGAATTTTAGCAAGATTGGTCAGACATTCTTCAAATGTATCTCCATATACAGAGAAGTCATCCATGAAAACTTCAATGCATTTTTTGATAAATTCAGAAAGTATAGACATCATGCAACGTTGAAAAGTGGCAGGTGCATTACACAAACCAAAAGGCATGCGCCTATAGGCAAAAGTGCCATAGGGGCATGTAAAAGTTGTTTTTTCGTGATCCTCACTGGCGATCACTATTTGATTATAACCTGAATATCTGTCCAAAAAACAATAAAACTCCCTTCCCGCCAACCGTTCCAACATTTGATCGATAAAAAGTAAAGGGAAATGGTCCTTGCGAGTGGCCTCGTTCAACTTCCGGTAGTCTATGCAGACTCTCCATCCGGTGACCGGCCGTGTGGCAATTTCCTCCCCTTGTTCATTCTTAGTTATGCACATCCCACCCCGCTTGGGAACAACCTGCACAGGACTGACCCATTTGCTGTCAGAAATTGGGTATATAACACCGGCATCTAACAGCTTGATCACTTTCTTTCTTACCACTTCTTGCATGGGTGGGTTCAATCTCCGTTGGGGCTGGCGTGAAGGCTTGAAATTCTCCTCCATTAGAATCCTGTGCATACAAACAGAAGGGCTTATTCCTTTGATATCAGAAATGGTCCAACCGATTGCACGCACATGTTTTTTAAGCACCCCCACCAGAGCATTTTCTTGATCTTGTGTCAACTTAGCTGACACAATTACCGGTAACATTTTATGTTCAGCGAGAAACGCATACTTAAGATGGTCCGGTAGCACTTTTAGTTCAAGCTCTGGTGGGCATTCCACCGAAGGAAGTAATTTGCGAGAATTAGATGGAGGAAATTCAGATTTACCTTTCGGATCCTGCATCATTACAGGATCCGCCTCCTCTTGGTTGGCATTGTCATGAAAATCGGCACTGTCAAATTCCTCCAAATCTCCAGTTTCGGGATTGGCGAAATGGACGGCGCTGCAGCCTTCTTGCTCCGCGCCAGCAGGCTACAGTACCTGCTTTGAAAAGTCATCATCCATCATCATTACAATCCCATTGTCAGAGTCTAACTCTGCTTCTCTCCTATCTATTACATCAATTGTGGAACAAGTTTCCTCATGCGGAAACTTCTGTAGCTTGCCCATATTGAAATTCAGCTCTTCTTCTCCAACACGGAGCTTGATTTGATTTGAACCGCATCTATCAGTGCACCACCCGTTGAAAGGAAGGGGCGGCCTAGGATCAGTGGCATCTCATAGTCTTTTTCTATGTCGAGAATAATGAAGTCGACGTGAAAGAGTATTCCTCCCGTCTTGACGATCACGTCCTTCAGTATCCCAACGGGATGAGTGATTGACCGGTCTGCCAGTTGTAATTTCATTGTAACCGGCTCAATCACTCCCAAGTGAAGACGTTTTGCCATGGCAAGTGGCGTAACGTTGATGCTCGACCCCAAGTCACATAATCCCTTTCTGACATTTGTCTTTCCGATGTGGACTGACAGTGTGATACAGCCCGGGTCCTCCTTCTTCTCAGGTAGCACTCTTTGGATTATGGCACTGCAGCTGCTATTTAAAACCACCACTTCATCCTTGTCGAATTTCCTTTTCCCTGAAATCATTTCTTTAAGAAATTTAGCATAGACGGGCATTTCTGAAATCATTTCGACCAAGGGAATAGTGATCTCAACAGCTTTCAATCTTTCCAGAAATTTCTTGAATTTAAGATCATGTTCCTTATTTTTAAGACGCGCAGGGTATGGCACCCTTGGCGTATACTTATTATCATCTAAATGGTGAAGGGTCAGAAATTTTACCTTCACCTTTACCAGATTTTCCACTGAGTTCTGCTGTCTCAGTTTCTTTTCTTTTTCTCCTTCCTCCTATGTTCCCTGATTTTCCTCAATACTTTCTTTTTCAGACTCCTTCCCTTGCGCTTCTTTGATCTGTGGCCCTGCCAGAACCTTGCCCGACTTCAACGTGATAGCCTTACACTGTGGGTTCTTTTCTGAACTACTCGGTAAAGTACCCTGATCTCTTTTCTGGAGCTCCTTGGCCATCTGGGTTACCTGAGTTTCCACGTTCCTTATAGAAGCCTGCAGATGTGTGTTTATCTACTTCTGGCTTGAGATGAATTCAGTCATTATGTTCTCAAGTCTAGAAGGTGGCTTCTGCTGAGGCGGATTCCACTGGTTCTGGGCTTGGTTTTGGTTAGGAAGAAATTGGTTTTGGGGCTGGTTCTGATTGGGGACAAATTGATTCTGTGGCTGCTGGAAGTTTTGAAAATTTTAGTTCTGAGTTGGCCTGGCTAGAATCTGTGGTTGGAAGTTTGGGTTAAAATGTTGGGGCCTGGGTTGGTTAAATTGTTGAGGCTGGGTTAACAGGTGTGAATTCAAAGCATTGTTGTTGGAATATGAGAGGTTAGGGTGCCGGTTTTGGAATCCACCTGCATAGTTGCAGCTCTCATTCGTCACCTGTTGACAAGCTTCAGTAGGATGTGGACCCTGGCATGATCCACAAACAGGTTCAGCATTCTGGGAAGAACTTCCCGATTCTTGATTCAAGGCCAACACGGCCACTTGATCTTTCAATTTGTCTAATTCAGATTTGCCTGCTGTACCTACAGCACATAAACCACGAGGGGGAGGGGGATCAACATCATCAGTTAAAACAGATCTGTTTACACTCATTTTCTCAATCTTGCCCCAGGCTTGATCCATTGGCATGTGGAGTAAATGTTGATCACCAGCAGCATCAAGCATGTATTTCCAGGATGGGGTCAAACCACTGTAGAATTTCCTCCATTGTTCCCACTCATGGAAACCATGTTGGGGACATTTTCTTAACAGGTTGAAGAAACGCTCCTTTGCGTCATACAGGGATTCGTCTGGCTTCATTTTGAATTCCGCAATTTTGGATCGGCATTCGTCCACCTTGGATTCCGGAAAGTATTTTGCCAAGAAGTTTCTGATCACTTCTTCCCATGTAGACTTTTGATTGACTGGCAGCGATTTGTACCACGTCTGGGCTCCACTGGACAAAGAGAAAGGAAACAATCTCAAATGAATAGTGTTAGGAGATACATTATGATTTTTGATGGTGTCACACAGTTCCAGGAAGGTCTGCAGATGGTCATGCGGGTCTTCATGACTTGCCCCCGCAAACTGATTGCTCTAAACAAGATTGATGAGTGCCGACTTTAATTCGAAATTCCTGGCCAAGAATGGAGCTTTTCCAGGAATGTTCAAGTATAGCTCTAAGATGGGCTGCATATAGTCAGCAGCTGCTGCTTGTTGATTGTTCCCCGGCCCTCCTTGATAGTGCTGTGGGTAATAGTTCTGATGCGGATAATAATTTCTGGGGTCATTGAAATCATTTGGGTTGGGAGGATTCTGATGCTGATTGAATTGAGGATTCTGGTACTGAGGATTCTGGAAGTGCTGGTTGTTAGGATTATTCTTGTTAAGTGGGTTATTGAATTGGTTTTGGGGAGGTGGTGGGTTGAGATTTTGATTACCGATGTTGGGCAGATTCCCCTCACCTTGAATTTCATTCAGTGGAGGGTCATCTGTCTCATCGCCATCTCCATCTCGGTTTTCATGAAGTGGTGGTGGGTTATTGTCAATAATGACAGGATTATCGGGAATGATGGGTGGATTGTTGCCTGGTAACTGTGCCATATCTGAAACTCCGCTGCTCGTACTGGACGAAGATTGCCTTACACGTTCCCTCCTTTCCTGCTCTTTCCTCTGCATAGTGAGGGCTCTGATTCGTCTCGCTTCCCTTTCTATTTTGAGGTTGAGTCGAAGTTCAGGTGTTGTTTCCTTTCTCTGTTGCATGTACAGCTTCGTTCAATGAGGGCAGTACCTGCAACCATCCCCAGGTTAGAACTGGTGTATAAGAATTATTTCTCAGAAACCAACATCCTCACATTTAGAGCTTTACTTCTCTAAATGTGTGATTGATTGAGAGTGGAATATTTTTGTTTTGAATAAAATATGTACACTAGCTATGAGTAAATCAGGAGTTTAATTCTCTTATAAATGGCGCTGCATCCTCCCCGGCAACGGCGCCATGAAACTTTTGACAATTTCTCGAACGAGTATTTTCGAAATAAAAAGAATCCCGGTCTTGATTTTATTTAATTAAAATCAATTTATGATTACGGAGTTGGGATTATGGATATATGTATAGGTTGTCACGTTTTTATTACTCGTGTTAAGAAACTGAGGCCCGAAAGCGCACGGTGTAAAAAATTGCAATAATTTGTAGGTAAGTCCGGATCGTTCACTGGAGGATGTGCAATGGAAGCAGGTCCCACGTCATTTTACAAGATTTTCAACTCGGTTACTCGAATCAGTTTGAGAAGTTGACTAACAACTACCTTACTGAATTTAAACTAGTTACGAAAGCAATTAAAATTATTCTACAAAGCATGTAAAATTCTATTCTAGAGTGCAGATAAGTTTAAGCTAAAAAGCAATTAAAATTAAGTCTAGAAAGCAAGTAAATTTACCCTATAGAAGCAATAAAATTATTCTAAGGAAAGCTGTAATTTAAGCTATACTAGCTAAGAAGCTGATTCAAATAGATGACAGAATGGACAGGGAGAAAAGAATAAACATTGGACAAGATTTAGATAAAGCATAATTAAGCTTCCATTTTTATACACAGATCTTTGTTTGGGATAATCCTGTCAGATAGCTAGTTCTCATGCTCTCAGTACTATGTTCCCTTTAACAGACAGGTACTTACAAGTTTACATGTTCTTAAGACCACAAATTCTAAGATACCACAGATTCATAACTGCCCCGGCCAGGGTATGTTATTTCATCTGTGGTGGACAAGCAACACCCGACAAATCATTAGTTGAAGTGCCAAGTACTGCTATCATTCCCCCATGTCACGCCCAAAGTCTACAAATAAGCCTGAACTATCCCTTAACTCTCAGTCCTAGTAGCAGTTAGAAGATCTAGTGACGCCTCCGAGTGACCTCTATAAAAGCATTTAAAGAAAAGCAGTAAAGAAAGCATTTAAAGAAAGCAGTTAAACCCTATCACTCGGAGGTTTCAAAAGCTTCGTACTGGTAGTAAAAGAAAGCCCCCAGTCAGAATGACCGAGCGTGGATCGAGAATTCCCGGATCTTGGTGAACCGCTCATAGTGTTCACTTCCTTCCGGGTGATTATGAGTTACCAACTAATGAAACGAACTAATTAATTAGTTCGTTCCGGATGCACTCACCCAGGACTCAAAAATAGGCTTTGGCATAAGAGGATAGCAATCGAAAGGAACTCAACCCTATCATAGAAAATAACCAAGGCATGTGTAGGTTCTTTCAGAATTATCTGTCACACTGTATTTGAATCCAAGTGGATCCCATCTCGGCGTGACACTTAAGACTAAATTCCCAACACATAGCAATTTTGGAAAATAAAAGATTTGAAAATCATTCCCGAAACAGGTACTAGACTCTCAATAAGAACACAGACCCTTTCAGTCTAGAAGAGACATAATCGCTGACTCTGCTTCTAATTTCCTAAAATTTAACCCTTGACCGAATATGAACTAGTCATAACTGAGGAATTTATCCCTTACTTAGATCTGGATTTTATAAATGAATTTTTGTTGGAAATTTAATATGCAATATCTGTTTAAATCTAGACTTCTACTGTCCAAGGGAAGGACCCCAAAATATCACAAACCACAATAGTTACATAATAATATCATGCATAAAGATATATGGAAGTGTAAAATTAATGAACCCAAAATATAGTGGTGGGTCTAGACAGAATGCGGGACACAGATATGAAGTGGCCGGGAGGCCAATAATGGTGGCAGAATAATCAGGTGGATTGCAAACATCTGCTATCCAGTTTCCCAATTACTCGGATGGAGTGAATTTAGACAGCAGAAACCCTAAAAAGGCAATGTCGCTACCAGTTGGGCCCTACTGTCTGCAAATTCAGATAAAAATCTACATGCTTCCTCTCTCCAATACTCATCAGCTAATATTGACAGATATTAACCAACTTGTATTACAGATTGAAATTTGGGTTTGGAAATAAGCTAGAGAAAATAAAACTGTATTTAGACAGTAACTAACTGAGTGGCTACTTCATTTCCCGATAAAAGGACCGTTTGCCTGACCTCATTAATTATTATCCAAACCATGCAAAATAACAAACAGTAATTAATATTCAGAACACGGGCTACTTAATTTCCCAGTGAAGGGACCGTTCGCCGACATTGTTCTGCAATATCTTTTACTGTTCGTTCACACATCACGAAAAGACAAAATGAAAAATGAAAAATAAATAAAAAGAGGATGCTTTGTATGAGAGACATTGGTTTCTCATACAAGGTTTTGGAATTAATCCATAACTAATGACTTAAATAACCCTTCACACCATAATTAATTACAGTCCGGATTATCTGCTTAAGGCATTACAGTTTTGTTTATAGAAGAATATTTTAATGAAAATTGAACAAAGGTCCTTTAGTCATGATAATTATTGATTTAATCATTGCTGATTATAGTCATTAATTAATGACTAGAGGGTTCAATTAATTAATGGTCGGATACGGAAAAACATAAAATTTTGACAAGGGCGTCATGCATGTCATGCGTCAGAATTGCGTCATGAACCGTGGGTTCATAACGGGAGGACCACAACATGAAGGGTTAAGAATAAAAGAGTTTGATTTAGGGTTTTCCCAGTCCCTAGACAGGAATCCAGTCGCTAGACGTGGTCTCGCGACTGGGGTTTAAGGACTAGGGGTTAAGAATTCAGAATTTTTGTAATTTAATAAAGGGATGAGAACCCAGTCGTGAAACCATAATTTGTGTCGTGAACCTAGGTTACACGACATGGATTTCGCGAATAGTGATTTTGAAATAAATAGCTAAGTCATGGAGCCCCAGTCGCTAGACTTGGGTTGTGTCGCAAGACGTAGTCTCGCGACAGGGGTCTAGCGACTGGCATGTTTTCACAAAATATTTCCAAGTGTTTGGTTCCCAGTCGCTAGACTTGGAAAGTGTGTTGCAAGACGTGGTCTCGCGACAGGATGGTCTAGCGACTGGGCTTTCAAAATATTGCTAAGGCATAATTTCCTAGTCCTGAAACTAAAATTGTGTCTGAACCGTGGGTTCAGGACAGGAGTTACACGACTAGAGCCTTTCAGAGAAAATACAAGAGTTTGGTCCCCAGTCGCCAGGCTAGCATTGTGTCGCGAACCGTGGGTTCGCGACAGGAGTGCCTCACGACTGAGGGTTTTAAATTAAAGGACAAGTGTCCTGAGACATCCAGTCACGAAACTACCCTCTAGTCGCGAGACGTGGTCTCGCGACTGGAGGCGGTTCGCAACCAGGAGGTGGTTCAGGACACAGGTCAGGTACAGTAGCATGCATTGTGCGTGATCTCACCCTGTTTCAGATCTAAAAGTGACTTAAAGCTAAAAACAACCAAACATAATTAAGCTAAAAACAACCAAACATAATTTAAAGCTAACTAGAACATGCTTGAATAAAATGAAATAAACTAAGACAGACCTTAAAATAAAACAAAAAGAATCCTAATCTAGGGTTTAATCATTCACTATGCATGAAATTAAGCAAAAATAGTAAGCAGTAAGCATAATATGGAAAATTAAAGGTCAAATGACCACAAATAAAATGAAAGCAGTAAAGCCATGGGTTTAGAACACCCATTTCATGTTTTTGGGACATATTTCCAGATTGAACTTCCCATTTATTAAGTGGGTTTGTTATTATCCATTAAGTTGGACAATACAAACCCTAAAAACAAAGGTTTAGAAAAGAAAACATGGTAGAAAGTGGCTACCTAAAGCACTGAAATGGAAAACCAACAAGAATTTAAGCTAACTACACTAATCTAAGAACAAAATTTAAATAATAAAAAAATAAACTAACTACAGACTACCTAAGAGAGAGCTCTGCAAACTGTCTTCAAGAGAAATGAATGTCTAACTGCTGAGCACATAGGGATCACCATCTATTTATAGAAGTGAAACCCTAGGCCCATGGGCCTTGATCCTGAGGCCCACACGTGTCGTGAGACTCACACACATCACAGCCATGTCTTGTGTCGTGGAACTCAGCTGCATGTTGCAAGATTCCTCGCCTAGTCGTGAGGCTTTCTGGACTGAGTCTCTAGTCTGCCTTCTGTGTCGCTAGACCACACCCAGTTGTGAGGCTATGTTTCGCGACTGGGGTGTCTGGCGACTGGATTTGCCTTCAATTTTTCGTGTGTCGCGGAACACCTCCCAGTCACGAGGCCATGTTTCCGGACGGGGGGTCTAGGGACTGGGTGCTTCAGTTCACTATCTTCTTATGTCGCGAAACTGCACCTAGTCGTGAGGCCATGTTTCGCGACTGGGTGCCAATCTCGCGACTGGCTCTACCTTACTGGGCCTGGCGGGCTGAATGAGTATTTTTGTGGGCTTTTTCTTTCTTTACCCATCTTTTTGTATTTTGTGGGCCTGGTTTATTCTTTTGCCCATCTTTTCATTCCTTTTTCTTTTCTTTTCTTTTTCTCATGTTTTTGGATTTTTCTAGCATAAATGTGTAATAAAATTACATATTTATGCATTTTTTATACCAGCTTATTATTTTTACAAATATGCATAAATCAGTCCAATTCAACTGCTTTCTTATTTAATATAAAACCGGAATGCGATCAAATGCCCGTTTCAGACACGGAAATGGATTGAAAATAATGGACATTTCTGGCCATTATCAGATGGCGAGACATTATAACAAGAGGGTTCGAGGCAAAACCTTTAGCGAGGGGGACCTAGTATGGAAGGTGGTTCTACCCTCGGGGGTGCGTGATAATGAGACAGGCAAGTTGTCTCCAAATTGGGAAGGACCATTCAATGTAACGCAAAGACTACTTAATGGTGCATACAAACTGATGCACATCGGTGGTCAAGAGCATAAGCAGAGTATAAATGCAAAATATCTCAAAGTGTTCTATCCATCAGTCTGGAAATCTGACTAACTAACATAAGTGCATCAAAAGTGGCCAACCACATGTGCTCGGCCAAAAAAATAGTCTAAAACAAAGACAAGAGTTGCCCACCCAAGGCCAATGGACTGACCCAAGAGTGTACTGAAAAGTAAAGCGATGCTAGATACTAGAGGGGGCATCATCCCATCACCTAATATGCGATCGCACATAATGGCCCACTGATCACGAGTCCGCCGAAAATGTCCGGCAGACAAGCAAGTAGAGCTCCGGGAAAACTGGATGGCGGCCAGAGGAGATGGGGATGGCGACTCCGACGATCCCTGATGCGGCGGCTCTCCGGTTGGCGGCCCTGCTGCAGGCGGCCTCGAGCAAAGCGATGGCGGCTGGCGGCCGGGCGCGAGAAGACTGGCGGCGTCCTCAAGATGGATGGCGGTGCTCCATCGGGCAAAGCTGGTGGCGGCCCTTCCTAATGTTGGCGGTGGCTTGGAACAGACCCGGAGCACAAGGGGTGGCGGCTGCCCAAGGCTGATGGTGGTGGCGGCTTCGTGCAGAAAGGGATGGCGGCCCTCCGAGTGTAGGGTGGCGGCCTTCAGATGGCGGCCGGGCACGAGACGACGGTGGCGGCGACCCTCTGTCCAGATGCTGGCGACGCTCTCAAGTGAGGGTAGCGGCCTTGGAAGCAGGGGTGGCAGCCCCCGGGGTGACGTTGGTGTTTGGGTGGCGGCGGTCCCCTAGGCTGGCGGCTCAAGGAAGGGAGATGGCGACTCGTGCGATGACTGATGGCGGCGATCCCTCGGGTGAGGCTGGAGGCGCTCCAACACTTCAATGGCGGCCTATACAAGTGAGGGGCGGCTGGGCGATGGCGGCTCTTGCAAAGGGAGATGGCGGCCTCTCTGTCCAACTTGATGCTGGCGGCGCTCAAATGGGGACGGCGGCCTCCTGGAGCGAACGATGGCGGCTCTTCAATAGGAGGTGGCGGCGGCCTCCCTATCCAATGAGGACGGCGGCGCTCTCGAGGTGGAAGATGGCGGCCCTCGTGCAAGGTGGTGATGGCGACTTGTGCGAAGATGGCGGCGTCTCACCAAGTGGAGATGGCGGCCCTCATGCAACGTGGTGATGGCGGCCAGGGAAGACGCTGGGCAGCCCTGGTGGCGGCTCCCGTGCAGACAATGGCGGCGTTTTCGGGTGACGGCGGCCCTAGGCAGGATGATGGCGGCGGCCTCCCTATCCCATGAAGATGGCGGCCGGCGAACGGGAAGGTGGCGGCGGCCTTGAAACGAGAAGGTGGCGGCGGCCTCTGCGGCCATGCAAGGGAGCTGGCGGCTTGACACTCTGGTGATGGCGGATCACGACGAAGGAAACCCTAAATCCTCGATAGCAGCTCCGGCAACAATGGGGCAGTGGTGCCCGGCAATCTCGACGGCGGCTAGATCCTCTTGGTGGTGGCCGGCAGCCGGGCTGAGAAGAAGATGAGGCATAATAGGCCTGGGCCTCCAAACCCGAAATTAAGCGCGCAAATTTGTCTTAAAATGCTAATCAGACAAAATACGCGAAGGGGGCATCTGTTAACCCAAAGAAAAATATTAAGGCCCATCTCTGTTAATCCAATGTTAAAAGGCCCATCTATTTTTTGAAAATTGTTCGGCCCAATCTGTGAAGTTATATCCAGAAGAGATGACGCATCTTCAAGTCAGTGGGGGTGAGGACCCTCATACAAGATCAGGGTGGAGCGTCATTTAAGGAAGCAGATCAGGGTGAAGTGCAACGAATCAAGATGAGGCATCACCCTGGGGTGTATGAAAGGAAACAAATCAAGCGAGACATCACCCAAGGAGACAAATCAGGGCGAGACACCACATAGGGAAACAAATCAGGATGAGATCAAGGTGGAGCGTCCATAGCTTAAAGGCTCTCACCACTATATATATGCAATGTGGCGCCACATGCAAGAGGAACCCTCAACACACTCTCAAGAGAGCCGCATTTATTTATCTTATTTTTCTGCAATTTTACTGCTTTTTGTTCTTCAATTCATTTACTGCTTTCTTTCAATTCATGTATTCGCTTTTTCTATTTTTCCTGTAGTCTTCCCCAAATTCATCAATAAAAGAGAGAATCTGTTCTCCCAAATTTTCACTGTTAACAATAATAAAATAAGGGTGAACCAAAATGAATTTTAACTATGGAAATAGATACTATATTATATACTCCATCCGTCCCAGTAGAAGTGCCATGTTTGACTTTTTGAAACTATTCATTTTTCAACTTTGACTAAATATTATTATAAGTATATATTTGAAAAAAGATAGTCGAGTTTTGTCTTGTTAGATTCGTCTAATCTTATAGTTTTAGAATATATAGCTTAATTTTTAGTTCTATATATTTTGAGATATTAACGATAAAAAAATGCATTGAATTGTGTATAGAAATGAAACATGACATTTTAAGTGGGATGGAGGAAGTACAATTTTATTTACACCAAAAAAATATGCCAAAATAACTCCATTTTTTTTTTATAAAATTACACTGAAAATATAAAGAATGTCTTAAAATATTTTTATTTACAAATTCTTATTTTATTGTTATAAATTGATTATTTGGTATCAAATGTTATAAAAATTTACCCAAATATTTTAAAACGGTGCCGAAAAATAGATGAAGAATACGATCAATTTTGTAAGGTATTACCAGGGGATTTAGTTAAAGTATTGGAAGAATTTAGTGAAGTGTTTGCAACACCACGGTGATTACCCCCTACCCGACCAGTGGATCATGCAATTCCATTGATTCCGGGAATGGCACAAGTCAATGTTCGACCATACCGTTACCCACATTACCAAAAAAGTGTGCTGGAACAAATGGTGACTGATATGCTCCAAGAAGGAATTATTAGACCGAACAACAACCCGTTCTCCTCGACAATTTTGTAGATTATTCGAAAGAAGGATGGGGCATGGCGTTTTTGCATAGACTACAGGGCTCTTAATGCCATCACCGTAAAGGATAGGTTCCCTATACCCACCATTAATGAGCTTTTCGACGAGTTACATGGTTTGCAATATTTCTCAAAGTTATATCTTTGTTCGGGATACCACCAAATTCATGTACGGGCTCGACGACATTCATAAAACATCCTTTCAAACACATCAAGGTCACTATGAATACATGGTAATGTTGTTTGGCCTCACTAACACCACAGAAACTTTTCAAAGCCTTATGAATTCTATCTTCAAACCGATGTTACGTCGCTTTGTCCAGCTGGTCTTCCGAGATGATATTCTAATTTATAGCACCACGTGGGAGGACCACCTCCGCCACTTACAAGCTGTGTTATTGGCCTTATCAAATAACCACCTATTTGCCAAACCGGAGAAATGTAGTTTTGGTACAACACAAGTTCAGCATTTGGGACATATTATCTGAGGAAAGGGAGTTCAAGTTGACCCTGATAACAGCGGCGGATCCAGAAAGTTTTTCTAGTGGTATCACAAAAGTGATGGAAACTATGTTGAAATTAAGGATGTTAGTCAAAATACAAAAATTATTCAAAAAAACTAGGTTATAGTTGATTATAGTGGTATCACCATAAAAATTTAGTGGTTGCACAAAGCAAAATTTAGTTAAATCTAAAAATAATTTAGCTTAAAATATCAATTTTATCAATTTGAATGGTATCCCGTGCTACCGCATGTTAACTAGTGCATCCGCCCCTGCCTGATAAGATTGCTGACATGGGAGTCAAAATCAAACCACTAAATTATTTGGAGCAAACCTTCAACAGATTTGAGTCCCCTGGTTTAGGAGGAAATTCTGACACAATAATGGGATCGAATGATTTTTAAAGAACTATGTCAAATCAAAAGCCCAATCGGGAGCAATTATGCTTTAATAATTCGAGTAGCTTGGATGTCCGGAACCCAATTCCCTAGTTCTGGATAAGTGATTGGATGAAAAAGGGATTTATTTCATTTTGATATATTTTGTATTATGCATTACTGTAATAGTGTAGAACTAATATGCCTTAAAATGTCAAAAGCATAAGATTGCTTTTTGGACCTTAGTTCGGTCGTTCGGTCATTGACAACAACCGAACGCCACCACCAACGAACACCAAGAAGGAGGAAGAAGTGGACCACCAAATTTTGAAGCATGGTTAGATGAACGTGAATGGTTCAGTCTACATGTCCCAAGTTCGGCCGAACCATGCCAAGCAAGGAGGTTCCAAGTAAACCGAACCATACCTTTTGTTGAATGAAAATTAACTTTGCTTTTGCAAGTTTATCTCTTCCAAAAAATCACCACTTATGGTCACTATTGGGCAAACTTCATCGTCTTGGATTGGAGCACTCCATGAAGATTACAATCAAGACTTTGAATTAATATATGAGGTCGTGAGGATACATCGTATGGGCGTGTTTGCCTTCCATTGTTGATTCTTAGAGTTGGTTTGCTTCCCTATCATTTTCATTTCACTTGCTTGTTTGTTCATCTTTTATTTTATTCAAGAATATATCCTATGATCCATGTCCATTGCTGTCATGGTGGACTGGCAGGTTCTAGCATTCCTAGGACTCATAGGATTTTACCGTCATTTCATTCGCGAATATGCTCAAATTGTAGGGCCACGAACTGAATTTTTGTGTACTGATGCCTTCATATGGACCGATGCTACCAACATTGCTTTTCAAAAACTCAAACAGGCTCTCTCAAATGCCCCTATGTTGGTGATTCCAAGTTTTAAGCAACCCCTTGTAGTGGAGACTAATGCTTCAGGCATTGGAGTGGGTGCGGTTCTTTCTCAGCAAAAACATCCTTTCGCATATTTTAGTAAAAAATTGGAGCCACGTATGCAGGCAGCCTCGGCCTATCACCGGGAAATGTACGCCATCATTTGTGCCAATAAGAAGTGGCGGCACTACCTCCTGGGAACTTATTGTCTTATATTAACAGACCAAGTTAGTTTGGGAGAGCTCGTGGCGCAAGCCATTCAAACGCTTGAACAACACAAATGGTTGGTCAAACTGGTAGGCTTTTATTTTGAGATACGTTTTCGCCCTGGTAGTGCGAATCTTTCCGCTGATGCTTTATCTCGCCAACCACCTAGTGATTCGGAATTTTGTGCTTTAGCTTGCTCGCTTCCAGGGCTCGTACAAGATTTGCAGCAGGCAACTATTTTGGATCCCACTCTCAAGGCTAAGATTTTGGCACTTTAGCAAGGGGAAGCAACATCCAGATGCTAAATGGATCAATAGTTTTCTATTATCTCGCGACAGAGTATGTGTGTCGGATAATCCTTCTATATGCAAGGTCCTATTGTATGAGTTTCATGATACCCCAGAGGGCATGCTGGCATCTACGTAACATTTAAGAGAATTGCTAGTGAATTTTTCTGGAAGGGTTTACATAAAGATGTTAAGATGTATGTTTCCCAATGTCTAACTTGTCAATAGGTGAAGTACTCATCCACGCCTATGGTAGGTCTTCTCCAACCCCTTCCCATTCCACATCGGATATGGGAGGACATCTCGCTCGATTTTGTGATTGGATAACCTCCCAATCTCACTCGGGGTAAAACAGTGGTACTCGTGGTAGTAGACCGACTCTCAAAGTATGCTCATTTCATTCCTCTACCATCCGATTTCACCAGCTCGTCCATGGCCCAAGTGTTTATGCAGAAGGTTGTATGCTTACATGGCATGCCCTGTACCATTGTTAGTGATCATGAACGGGTTTTTGCATGACAATTTTGGCGTGAGCTTTTCCACCTCCAAGGTACGAAGTTGGCAATAAGTTCTCCATACCATCTCGAGTCGGATAGGCAGATGGAGGTTACTCATCGATCATTTGAGATGTATCTTCATTGCTTTGCTTCGGAACAACCGCGTCGATGGGTGGATTTCCTCTCTTGGGCCGAGAATCTTATGACACGGAAACACACTCCTCCAACCTTGTTAAGATACCTACCTGGAGACACCCAAACAGCTCGGTAGAGGAGGAGTGTTTACAGAGAGATGCAGTGTTGGACTCCTTGCGTGCGAATCTGGCTCATGCACAGCAGTGTATGAAAGCAACAATTGACCACCACTGTTCTGAGGTGTAATTCCAAGTGGGTGATTGGGTTTGGGTCCGACTTCAGCCATATAGGCAACGCACCTTGCGTCGATCATTGTTTCATAAGCTAATTCGGTGTTTTATGTACCTTTCCGAGAAACTTTAATTTCTCTGTCAAAATAAAAAGTCTCATTCTTTATATAAGTTTTTGAAAGTTGTAACTACGAAAAGAAACTCTTCAAAGTAGCTTTAGGAAGTTTACGAAGTAGCTTTCCATTTAATTAATTTCTTTGAACCGTTTTAAAAACTACAGCTAGCTCTAAAACTCACTTTATATAAATTAATAGCTCCAATCCCTATCAAAATCTACAACTTATAAAAACTTCAACTCCCTTGTCTTTTAAGCGCTTTTGTTGATAAGAATCAATACGATCTTTATAAGGCTCCTCATCCGAATGACCATTTATCCGCGATCTTTTAAACTGCAATCCATTCTATAATTCTTCTCATTTCCTCTCGTGGGAAAATGATACCACAAAGAAGAGAATTGTACAGCACGAAATAACATAAAAACGGATTGATTTGAAAAAAGATTATGGACCTTCTATTCTAATCACTTTCCTAAAAGCCATTAAGGTCCCATGAAGAATGTGGGTTTCACGAAGTAGCTTTTGAGATATAAACAAAACAACCACATTATTTACACTCTTGAGTTTTGAATATTTTTGAATAAGAACAAGGATTGGTCGGGTAATATGGTTGATATATGATTAAGATCATGTGTTGCCTATGGAATAACTAGAGGTGTCGAAACGGGCCGGCCCTCACGGAGGCCCACATTTTTGCGGGCTTGAATGGGGCGGGTCCAAATCACCTAGGCCCGATCCGCCCCACACGCGGGTTGCGGGTTATGCGGGCCTGACCACGGGCTTTTTATTTAATAAATGTTACTCCTCCGTCCCATATAAGATGTCCTGTTTGAGTTTTTAATACTGTTCATTGTTCAACTTTGACTCTATATATTGTTTGTAACTACATATTTGAAGAAAATAGCCGAGTTCGGTCTCGTTAGATTCGTCTAATTGTATAGTTTTAGAATATATATTTTAAATAATTTTTTCTTGTATATATTTTGAGACATTAACGATTAAAAATATGCATTGGATTGTGTGCTAAAGGCAAACAAGACATCTTAGCTGGGACAGAGGGAGTATATTTTTTATTTGTAAAAAAATAAAATTTGGATATATTTTTTAATGAATAAATTAAAAATGAACTAAAGAGATTTATAATTGATATTTAAGAAGATAAATAATAAGTGTGGGTTTGTTGAATAATTTTTTCAAAGAATTTATGATTCTTCCATTTTTAATACTAAATGAGTATATTTTCTTTTTCTAAAAATATACTACCTCTGTTTCTTTTTAAGTGTAACACTTTTCTTTTTTGGGTGTTTCATATTAAATATTATATTACCATATATGGAATATTTTTAAAGGTAAAAAGCTTCCACTAAAGCAATTTTGTTCCTTGCATTAAATCTCGTGCCATCTTATGTTACACGTATTTAGAAACGGAGGGAGTAGTATTGTGTATGACAAAAGTTTTATAATTAATGATTAGACTGATAAAAATTTTAGGTCTCGCAGATAAAGTCTTTCGAGAGGTGTATTAGGTAAGACTGTTTGGCATAATTCATTAATTATATTTTAGAAAATAAGACATTTGAAGATAATAAATAAAATTTTATTTGCACAAATAATTTTAATAAATAGAATAATAAGGAGTTTTAAACTTAAAAACCTGATGCCCTAAAATTAATGAATTTGAAAATATTAGAAGAGATTTGTATTGAGATTTGTAATTCATTGTGCAATCAATTTAATAATTTAAATTTTTGATGACTTTATGCTAAAGATTCATACCAAAAAATATTAAATTCAATCGATGCAAAAAGTTTTTTTTAAAAAAAGTCAAAGCCCGTGGGCAAGCCCGCCCCGCAGCAAGCCCAACCCGCAAAAGCCCGCCCCGCCGCAGGTTGAGCCTGTTTAGACCTGCATCTAAACCGACCTCTAAAAGTTGAGCCCGCCCCGCATTTTTTACCTTGTGGGGTGGGCCCAGGTCCTGAGGGGTGGCCAGTGCAATTGCCTAGGGCTCTCTGTCTAAAAGGGGGCCCAAATTTTATTTTTAAATTTTAATAATATTTTTTTATTGCTAAGATATTATTTTTTCACTTAAGTTTTTAAGTTTTTTTTCTTTTAATAGAGCAAAACTAACCATTAGTTTCTCATTTAGTTTTTTCTTCACAAAAATAATACTAATGTTTTATGAACAAAAGGATAATTTATATCGACAAACTTTTATTTTTAAGAATATTTCAATTTTATATATTTATTTAGATTAAATTGGAACATATTATCTTAAGCAAAAGTTTCATTATCAAGGCTTTATGTATGCAAAATTCTTTAGGAGGTGCAACTCTTCTATGATCTCGAGAGATTCATTTTGCGCTCAATGGGGCATGTTACATTCGATTATTCATCAAACAAAACAAAAATGGGGCCCTATTATATGATTTTGCTTAGGCCCCCTAAAATGTCAGGATCGGTCCTGGGCGGGCCAGACCCATTTTGACAGGTTTACGAATAACCATTGACATTATCCCTCATAAAGTTCTGAACATCTTTATTTTCCTTTTATTATTCCATCTATACTATTTTGTCGAACACCATATCCTAAAGACTCTTCGATCTCTCTTGGCTTGTAAAATTATAAAATAAAATATAATCGATGTTCTAATAAATCTCCATCACAAGGGCACAATGATTTTCAAGAATGGTGCAGTTGATACCTATATTCATTTTAGATACATAAGATCCAAAACAGTGTCAAAATTGCATTCACGAATTGAATAAGAAACGATCACCATGTGGATGTATTTAGCAAAATATGCTATTCATTTGAATGCCAAATTGAAAGTATTGCATAGAGTAATTTTTCCCTAAACAAAAATCGACTCATCCATCTTAGTAAACTGTTATTCACAAAACTTAAACTCGATGGGCACATGTCATGAACCAACGCAAAACACTAGGATAAAGCGTTGTCGTTCTCTGGAAACGAGCCTTGAAAGAAGACAACAAATAAAAGGATCAAATGAACCACACAGTCAATATTGTGCCTGAAAAGAAATTAATAGCTCATTCATCTGATCTCATCTGATGGAGGAAGACTGATCACTCTTGATGGTTCTCATTGTGGAATTGGTTCAGGATGCACCGTGGGATTATCCCTGTTGTCGGACATCCCTAATCGGTACATTGCCCATACCCAAAGACCAAATATAATCCCAAGCATTATAGCGATCACGGTGACAATGATTCGTGCTGTCCGGTCAGAATCATTATTGGGTATTATTAGGGCTGGGGCTGGGGCATCTGCCTGCCGGTTAATTTTGCTCTTTTCATTCAATGGGGTCCATTTCACCAATCTCCTTTGCCCCTGAATTGGAATTGGAATTGGAGGAGGGATTGACAAATTTCCAACAATGCCTGAATAAGTGAAACACAGAAGAATAATAAGTATTTTTGTTCCAAGGAATTTGATCCAAGGTGTATATATATGTATTAGGTAAGTTGCAAAACCTGAAGGATATCGTTCGGTTGGGCTACTTGGATTGTACTCTTTGGGTGAAATAATAGCTCCATCGATGATCAAGAATGGCTCATGTGCTGCTGTGACTCTGGAACTTAATACGCAGAAGAACAACAAAGGTAAACAGACAAAAATGATCCTGCAGCTTCGCGAACCCCCGGCCATCTTTTCTGTAGAAATCAAGAATTTAGTGTCGTAACACACATGAAATTTCAGTGCATTGCGATGTTTACGAATCAAGAAATAGGATATACTTGACAAGAATATTTTCTTGAGATCAAATGCAGCTTCCGGCCACTACAAATTGAGAACACAGGCTGCAGCAGCAGTTACTTTAAAGGTGTGGATGGATCCCGATCTCCCAAATCACTTCCAATATATCTGAAATGATGAGAAACTGCAAAAAGGAAAGCAAGATGGGATTCCAGAAACTAGAGAGAAGAATGACGAAACTACAGTATAAATAACTAAAACAGAAACCCACTAGATCTAAATATAAGCCCACGCCTTGTTTGGATGCATTTTTCCCCTCAAGTGATTTTGGAGATAACTCCCTTAGATTATAAGGCTGGACAATTTTGCCGAAAACTCGGTAAATCGTTTATACCATACCGAAAAATATCGAAAATGCCGAAATTTATGGTATACCGAAATTTTTGGTACGGTATATTGCCGTGCCGAATATTTTTGGTATGGTATCGGTATAAGAATACAATATATTCGGTATACCGAAAATACCAAAATACCAACATATTATAAAATATATAATTACATGTTTTTAAAATAAAAAATTTACTACATATTCATTACTAAATCCAAAAAAAAAAATCATAGTTAAGTCCCAAACTCAAATTTGAATAATCTAAATTAAGTTTATATTTATTACATAAAGCAAACCCTAATTCTAGATTTCAATTTTATTCTAAATGATTACATTTATTTATTTACGTTTGAAATATAAGTAGTATTTATTTATCCTAATTTAATCTAACATATATCTATAACTTTTATTTTTTGTAATAGTTGTATCTTCTGGTCAAGCTTACTATCTTTGATCTTCAACTCTAATATGACTTAGAACGTAATCATGAACATATATATTACTAATAAATAAATGTCATTCTGCTATAAGAGATTATGAATGACCTCTAAAGTTCATTTAAAACTCTATTGATATCATGTGATGTGTATTAAATTATTTTGAAAATTATTTTATTACAATTAAATTAAAACTTTTATATGAGAATTTTCTTTCATTTTCATAAATAATTTTATATTGGCATATCGATAATACCGAACTTTTATGCTGAATATTTCGATATATCGAATATTGGTATGCCGATTTTTTGGTATGATAATGGTATTCATTTTTTATATACCGATATTTACGGTATGGTAACGGTATGAGTGAAGAAATTCGGTATGCCGTGCCGATCCAACCCTAGATTGTCACACCAACTTAGGCCCCGTTCTCTAAAACTTATTTTCAGACCTTATTATTTACTTTTTATAAAAATAAGATCAGACCAGATCAGATCAGATCAAATCATTATAATCATATATAGAAAATAAGATTAGACCAGACCAGATGGAATCAGACCAGACAAATTCAGATCAGACTAGATCTTATAAATTCAAATCAGACTAGGAAAATTAAGGCTAGAGAACATGGCCTAGAGAACATGGCCTTACTATAGGAATATTCAGATTTAACATTTCATTGTTTTATTGGACTTCTAAATTAACCAATGTTACGCAATATTTTATGAAAGTGAAGTTATATAAACATATTAATTACTTACGAATTAAGATTGAGGCCTGGCTTTAGAATATATTAATAATTGACTCCTACCATCATTTGAAGGGGGAGATTTTATTTATTAATTTATTATTTACCACGTGATACACACTTTTCATAATTTGGTATTATATTCACAAATTTGAATAACCCATGATGCTACATGCATGCCAACGCCTTGTTTGGTTCCCTCTTTTGTTTTGATTTTGTTGCTTGTTTTTCAGGCATCTCATTCTGATTTCCTGGACTTGATCTGAGAGCAGTGACTGGCGGTCAGTCCAAATTCTGAGTCGACAGGCTAAGCATTGTATTAAATTTTGGTCAATATCCCGAAATTTCGACGAATTTTTGGGTATTGGAGGCTGGAGCATCTTAAAGCGAAATTTTACATTCAACATCTTTTTGCAAAATACTTCATCACTATTCATGTAATTCCCTTGTGAAAAATAATGTGCGATTTGTGCTTTTATGAATGGAGTTTCTGATGAGGCCAGCACAGCAGGGCTCTTTGTGAATAATGGAATAGGATTCACCTTGCTTACGGTGATCCTCAAGACTTGTATTTATAAAGAGTATGTTACAGTATATAACAACTTCCCATAACAAGAGGGAAAACAAATCTAATAAATCCCTAATTACAAGTCTAAGTATATGGAAAAGATATGCTATCTATTTCCCGTATTACCCCCGTCAAGCGATGCGTGGGGTGGAGACCGACGCGAAGCTTGGAACGTAGAAAATAGAATGCAGGTCGGGGAAGACTCTTCGTGAAGATGTCTGCGAGCTGCAGATGAGACGGTATGAACTGAGTGAGAAGCTTGCCGGAGGAAACCAACTCTCGAACAAAGTGATAATCCAAATCAATATGCTTGGCACGCTTATGAGCCACAGGATTCTGACTGAGGAAGACAGCACTTTTGTTGTCACAAAGCAATGAAGGACGAGACGAAGAGACAAATTTCAATTCACGCAGAAGATTGGTAAGCCACACTAATTCGGCAGCTGTGTTCGCCATTGCACGATACTCAGACTCACAGCTGGATCGAGCGATAGTAGGTTGCTTCTTCGCACTCCAGGAAACAAGATTGCCACCAACAAAAATCGAGTAGCCATAGGTCGATCGCCTAGTGTCGATACAGCGGGCCCAGTCAGCGTCTGAATAGCCTACAATGGAGGAATCTGCACGGCGAGTGAAAATGAGACCAAAATGAACAGTCCCCTTAACGTAACGGAGGATACGTTTGAGGGCGACAAAATGACTATTCGTAGGAGCCTGAAGGAACTGACTGACTTGATTGACAGCATAAGAAAGATCCGGCCGGGTGATGGTGAGATATTGAAGAGCACCGACGAGGGAGCGATACAAAGTGGGATCAGGATACGGAGTTCCATCACGCACAAGGACCTCACCGGCAGGAAGAGGCGTGGCCACGGGCTTCACGTCCAACAGCTGGGCGCGCTTAAGAATGTCATGAGCGTACTTAGCCTGGCCAACGAAAAGCCCATCAGATGTGTGAGTGACCTCTAAGCCGAGAAAGTAACTAAGGCGACCCAGATCCTTGATAGCAAATTCCTTCCCGGTTCGAGAGATGAATTCCTGTAACAGCAACGGGTTGTCACCTGTAACAATAATATCATCAACATATAGCAAAAGAAAAATAGCAGAGGCGCCTCTATGGAAGTAAAATAAGGATGTATCGGCACGGCTCTGAGAGAAGCCCAGTCGAAAGAGATAACTGCTGAATCGCTGAAACCAGGCAAGTGGTGCCTGGCGAAGACCATACAGAGCCTTCTTAAGGCGACAAACATGAGACGGGAAGCGAGGATTTACAAAACCTGGAGGCTGTGCCATGAA
The DNA here is from genome assembly GCA_030278955.1 of Hygrophila difformis. NCBI lineage: Eukaryota > Viridiplantae > Streptophyta > Magnoliopsida > Lamiales > Acanthaceae > Hygrophila > Hygrophila difformis. Next base: position 52,259,772 of record JAOANR010000003.1, read on the forward strand.
AACTGGTTTGTCAAGAATACCATTAAGAAAGGCGTTCTTGACATCAAGCTGATGCAGCGACCATCCACGCATAACAGCAATTGCCAAAACAACTCGGACAGTGGCAGCACGGACAACAGGACTAAAAGTGTGGTGGAAATCAGCACCGGGAACCTGAGTAAAACCCTGAGCTACAAGACGAGCTTTATGGCGTTCGACAGAACCATCAGCATGAAACTTGGTCCGAAAAACCCATTTAGAACCCACGACATTGGCACCAGCAGGTCTAGGGACGAGATCCCATGTATAGTTGGAGTGAAGAGCATCTATTTCTTCTTGCATGGCAGACAACCATACTGGAAATTTGGAAGCCGATTTAAAACCCTTAGGCTCGGAAGTGGCGACCAAGGAGGAGAGTAACGCCGTAGTGGACAAGTCGACTGGATATCGAGGCTTGAAGATTCCAGCCTTTGACCGAGTGATCATGGGATGTGAGGGGATGAGAGGGAGCGCCGATGGTGAAGGTACCGGAGCCTGGGCAGCCGCATCCGTGAAAGGATCGGGAGCAGCAGGATCAAGGACATTATGGGGCGCAGGAGGCGCAGGATCCAACACCGGCGGTGGAGGATCATCCGGAGCAGGAGCTGGGGCCGGCGGTGCAACAGGAGGAAGCTCGTCATCATCACAGAGAGGAGAAGAGGAAGGCCCCGAAGCTTGTTTCCAGGCGGCGCCGGAGGGGGCAGACGAAGGAGACTGGATCAAGGAATCCTCCAAAAAACCCACAATCGGCAGATCACGTGGAGAGGTCGGCGATGACCTGTGACGAAACGGAAAAAGAGATTCATCAAACTGAGCATGTCTAGTGATATAAACCCGAGAAGATTCCACATCCAAACAGCGGAACCCCTTGCAAGAACTGCTATACCCAAGAAAAACACAAGGTTTGCTGCGTGGCGACAGTTTGTTAGCAGCATAATCTCGTAAATATGGAAACACACGGCATCCAAAGGGCCGAAATAGAGCATAGTTGGGTATGGTGCCAAATAAAACCTCAAAGGGGATTTATTTTGAAGAATGGACGAAGGCAGCCGATTGATAAGATATACAGCAGTACAAAATGAATCAAACCAGTAAGAGCCATGAAGATGGGAGTGAAACAGCATAGACAAACCCATTTCAGAGATGTGGCGATGCTTCTGTTCAGCACGACCATTCTGTTGTGGGGTGTATGGGCAAGACAGACGGTGATGAATGCCATGGGAGCTCATAAAATTCCGTACTTTATGATTAACAAATTCAGTTCCCCCGTCACTCTGAAAAATTTTTACTGGAAAACTGATTGCATACAAACTGATGAAAACTCTCCAAAATAATAAAGAAATCAGATTTGGAGCGCAAAGGATATATCCAAGTAAATCGTCAAAAATCATCAACAAAAATCACATAATATTTATACCCATCAACAGTAGGGATTGGTGCCGGCCCCCACAAGTCACAATGAATAATCTCAAGAACACTGGATGCACGTTTTCTCATTCAAAGCAAAAGGCAAACGTTTGCTCTTAGCCATCTGGCAAGAAGAGCAAAGAGTAGGATCCGGTAACAAAGAAGAAACATGTAAATGTCCCAATTTATTTAACAATGAAATGACATCAAATGGGACATGCCCCAAACGCAAATGCCACAAAGAAAAGCTAGCTAATAATGAGTTATGTCGGATAGCAGCAACTAAAGCCGGAACACCACGATCAAGCAAATATAAACCTTGTCTACATCTGCCCTGTGCTAGGACCTTCTTTGTCTTTCGGTTCTGTATTGCAAAGCAGTTATTAGAAAAGACAACATCAACAGGAGAATCGACGGTTAGTTTGCTGATAGATAATAAGTTCTTAGTGATATGGGGAACCACAAGAACATCCAATAATTTAATATCAGGAGTTAAACTGCTTGAGCCGATATGAGAAATAGACAAGGATGAACCATTGCCAACAATAACAGAACCATTACCGGAGTATGCAGTAGCAGAATCAAGCGAAGCAGGCTGATTAGTCATATGATCCGAAGCGCCTGAGTCAAGATACCAATCCGACGGGTTGAGACGGCATGAGGCGTTGAAAGCATCGGCAAGTGGAGCAGGAGATGCTTGTTGCAACAGACGAGTGTACTGAGGACACTTATTAGCGTAATGTTCCTCGCGACAAATCTGACAGCGAGGCGTGAAGCGGCGGCCACCACGACCACGACCTGAACCCTGCCGAGGCCCATTGGAAGTGCCCCCGCGAGCTTGCTGGCGACCAGGGTAAGAAGAACCGCCGCTGGAGTGGCGACCACCGTGCGGCTGCGGCTGGGGGAATCGCGATCAGCAACAAAGGCAGCAACCGGAGCAGAAGGCCCCTCCATGGACCGAAGCATGGATTCAAATTGCTTGGCCTGGTGAAGCAAATCCTGAAAACCAGGCATCGGGCTGAGAGCAAGGCGGGTGTCGGCAAAAGAGGCAAAGGATAAACCGAGGCCGCGCAAGAACCAATGGGATTTGTCGGAGGGATCCACGGGCTTACCAATGGCAGAAAGTTGATCACACAAGGTCTTGAATTTTCGACCATACTCATCCACGGACATATCAGACTTGCGGAGGGAGAGAAGCTCCTCGCGCAATTGGTGCGTGCGAGAGGCCGAGGAGTCCGAGAAGGCGGCCCGCAAGGTTGTCCAGGCGGCACGGGCAGTGGTGCATTCAATGACTTTGGACATGGCCTCCGGGGACAAGGACGTCCAGATGACAGAAAGGAGTTTGCGATCTTTAGAACGCCATGAGAGATAGGCGGGGTTGGGAGTGACCACACCATCGGCAGCGGCGATGGTGGCTTCCGGTGAAGCGGCTGTTCCATCAAGGTGACCATCAAGGTCATAGCACTCGGCCATGTGGAGGATTTGACGATACCAAACAAGGTATGTGGTGGAGTCGAGAATCAGAGGCTGGAGGACGGGTGGGAAGAGTAGTGGCGGCAGGAGTAGGGTTTGCCATGGAGAAAGAAAAGAAAAGAAAGAACGATGCAGAAGCGAGAGGATCGTTCAAAAATCTGATACCATGTGAATAATGGAATAGGATTCACCTTGCTTACGGTGATCCTCAAGACCATTACAAGTCTAAGTATATGGAAAAGATATGCTATCTATTTCCCGTATTACTCTTAAATTTCTCTGTCTCACTATTCAGATATACTTCAGATGATATATTTTTATTCTTAAATCGAAAATTTTGGTATGCATGTATGGGGAAGAAAATACTTGTATAGAAGATAGACGACAGAGATGGGTCAAGAAATTAAAATTGGGGCTATCACTCGTCTCAATAATGAAGTAATATAGAATGAGAAGGGGAAAAGCAAGACACAGTTGGGATGCACAAAAAGCTGGATATAAGGTACTTGATGAAAAATAATATGCTCACTTAAATATAAACCTATTAATTGGTTAAGATTGAGGCCTTGTTTTAGTTGCTATTTATGTAAGTATTTAAGTGTATACAGGTTATTGTGATTGCCATTTTGTTCCTCGTGAATTTTCTATGTATATAACTACTGATCAAAGTCGTAAATCCCATGAGTAGCACACCTGGTCATATATGTATTTAGTTTTTGGGTACATATAGAGAGAGATATTCAGAATCATTGAAGTGAATTAGAGAAGTGCAGATTGACATTCAATCATCCAAAATATTATTGCCAAAATTGGATCAACAATTGAATCAGATGAGACCAAAAGAACATATATGGATCTATTTAGCAAAATTGTGCTATTCATTCATCCGAATGCCAAATTGCAAAATATTGCATGGAAACACAATTCAATTTATGAATCATATTAAAGCATAGGGTATCTATCACAAAGCTTTAAACCTATGAATGCAAAACCAACGCGAAACACTGAATTATAGCGTCATTTAAACTCGCCTTGAAAGAAGAATGTAATTAAGGAGATCAACAAAAGGATTAACGGAAACCAACCAATGGCTCTCACTCATCTGATCATCCAAAATGTATCACTCATCACTCTGCATCGTTATGTAAAGTTGGAAAACCAGTTCCTATTCCTGTTCCTGTTCCAGTTCCTATTCCTGTTCCTATTCCTGTTCCCATTCCCATTATGTAAAGTTGGAAAACCAGGCATCCCATTCCCATTCCTATTCCTGTTCTGCGAAATCCTTTCTTCAAAGTATTCCCACAAGCAAAAACCTAAATAAACCCCAAATGCAAAACCCGCACCAGAAATGGCTCTTTGAAGCTTCGCATAAGGAGAATAGGGAATTGAGGCACCGTCGTCTGCCTGCATATTATTGAGTGAAGTCCCTTTCGCCAATCTCCTTTGCCCCTTCAGTGTCTGCCTGTTTTGAAGGTAGTTTCCGCTTCCACGTGCAAACGACACCCGATGATCAGGATCATCCTCTTCATCATGATTCCCTGCTGGTGCTGCGTTGGACATCAATTTGAACCCATTCACACCTGAATAAGAGTGAAACACATACAGCAGAATAACTAGATAATTGTGTTTCAAGGAGTTTGATCAAAAGTATATATATATTCATGATCTCACTTACAAACAAAGCGACAGGACGACTAAACCTGTAAGATTAATAATACCTGAAGGATACAGTTCAATAGGGCTACGTGAATTGTTAATCGCTCCATCGATTGATATTTCTTTTCCAGTGACCAAGAATCGCTCATGTGCTGTGACACTGCAGGTGGTACTTAGTATGCAGAAAAGCAAAGGTAAACAGACAGCTACAATAATCCCGTTTCGTGAAACCCCCACCATTTTTTTTATGTAGCCTACAACCAAGAAACCCAGAATTTAGGGTTTTAAATACATACGTACAATTTCAGTGCAATGCAATCAAGAAATTGGGTATACCTGACAAAATGAATCTGTGGATCTCGAACACAGGCTGCAGTTCCTTTAAAGGTGCTCCATCTATGTGTGGATCTTGAATTCCCAAATCACTTTCAATATTTCTGAAATGAACAACTGCCAAAAGGAAAGCAAGAAGAGATTCAAGAAAGTAGAGACAAGTGGTGGGAGAAGGACGAGAGAGGTATGCGGAATGAAGAGCTTAAATAACCAAAAACACAAGCCTATGCTGCCTACGCCATGTTTGGTTGAATTTTATTGTTTTATTTTTTCTCTAGTTTTTTTTTTTAATAATTTATTTTTGGAAGTATATTTCGAGATAACACCCTTATGACACCAACTAATTATTAAGGTATACGACAGTCCACACTCCACTTCAATCTCTCATGCTATCTAATGCATGCTTTTTAGCAATTAATAATTCAAAAATTGTGTAAAAGTTCAATTTATAAAATTAGATTATTTTAAACCTATATATGGTGAAACGAATTTAATATCTCACTTAACTATAATATATATATATATATTTTTATTATATAGCAATGTTAAAATATATTTTTGGCGAAGCCTAAAGAAAGTGGTGGTGGGAGCTCTATCACACAATTAAAGAGGATAAATAGAAGGGATAGGAGGCCGAATAAAGAATCCAGCTTCCAAATCCTCATCCCCTAGCAAGAAATAAATACCCAAAAGGTCTTAAAAGTTTCTCTATTATCCATTTAGTCCATAAAATATTTGGTTATCCCAAATGATCCAAATACTTTCATGTTTTAGCCAAAATAGTTCTAAATGCATTTAATTTTCAATTTTAGGCCCTAAACTTTTATATTGTTCATTTTTACCCGGCCCCATAAAGTTTCTAAAAGTTTAGGGGTCGAAAATTGAATATTAAATACATTTGCGACTATTTCGGCTAAAATATGAAAGTTATACGACCATTTGAGATAATCAAATACTTCATGGACTAAATTGGATAATACTTCCTCCGTTTTTTATTACTTGTAACATTTGCAAATTTGGTACTATTCACACATGTACTTTGACTTAAAGTTTTATCATAGTTATAGAAGTTAAAATATAGTCACTTGAGATCTTATTATATTCGTCTCATCGAGTAGTTTTTAAATATTTCAAACTTTTCGAATTTTTACTTGTACTAAATTTGAGTTATTAATAATTTAAAATATGCATTGGACGGCGCGCACAGTGGATCCGTTACAATTTTTGGAAAACAAAGGGAGTAGAAAAACTTACAGGACTATTTGAATATTTATTCCTCCCCTACCTATTATATTTGGTGAATTAGAGAAGTCCACACTCCACATAATTGGCATTCAACGTAACAATAGAATGGTGAATCAGTGACGGTTACAGGGGGTCAGTTGACCCCCGGATTTTTTAAAAAAAGTTTTTTTTCTTTTAAATATATATATTTATTTTATATTTATACTTTATTCTTGTTCCCTTCTCTTCTTAAGGCTCCCTTTTCAGACGCTCATCTCCCTCTCACAGTCTCATGCCTCCTTCCCTTCGATCTCACGCTCTCTCTGCTTGGCCTATTTCCCTACTCCCTCTCACGCCCTTCTTTCCTGTATAAATTCTCCTGATTCAATATTTGGTTGCATTTTATGTTTTGATATTTGTCGCCCCAATTTGCAAGCTGAACAAGCAGATGTTTGGTGATAAAATTAAGTAGTTATATAAATTATTACGGTTATTATTCAGTGGTTATGTGATAATTGCTTTTTATGCTTTGAGATTTCTCGCCCCACATAATTAGTTGTCCTCATTGTTTTAGAGCTTTGAGTTAAAATTTTAACAGTTGGTAAGTGTTTATGGTCTAATTTATGGACGTAGTGATGTCATTGTGGGTTTAAAGGAATTGATGGCTCTGTGTTGGTAAACGGTTGAGTATCGAATTTATGTGTGTAAAATTTCGAAGCTGTAGTCATCAGCTCATTTTTGACAGATCGGATTGGGTGTTATTGGGGAAAAAGTTTATATGGACAGTTAAGTATATACTATATTGAAATTAGTCTGAACCACATTGACAGAGTGACAATGCATTTAAGGATAGAACTTCATAATTTATATTTATTTAAATAATATAATTATAGTGAAATTTCCAGGGCCTATCCCTTATATGCAGTGCTTATTTTGTAGGCTTAGATTTCATGATTAGTTATGGGCTTGGTATTTTTACCTCTTAACTAATGTGATTATAGGCTTCACTAAAGAGGTGGGATTAAAAAAATCCCTTTTGTATTGGATTAAATTATTAAATCACAACTCACCAAGTGAACCCGTTTTCTCCTTATCATTATGAAGATGCAGGGGAAAATAACAAACAGGCACACAAATGAAGCACATTTAGTATTGGTGATATAGGATATATTGTTTACGTAGCTTATATGAAATTTAATTTCTCCGTCAAAATTAAAAGTGTTTCTGAAAGTTGTAGCTACAAAAAGGAACTCTCCAAAGTAACTTTTGAAAGTTGTCAAAGCAACTTCAATTTTATTAGTTTCTTTTAACCCTTTAAAAACTACACCTAGCTCTAAAAACCACTTTATTTATATAAATTATACGAGTATAAATTAACAGCTTCAATTCCTATCAAAATCTACAATTTCTAACACTGCAACTCCTTGCTCTTTTAAGCGCGTGATATCACTTTCCTAAAAGCCATTAAGGTCCCATGAAGAATGTGGGTTTCACGAAATAGGTTTCGAGATATAAACAACACAACCACAATATTTACACTCTTGAGTTTTAAATATGGTTGAATAAGAACAAGGATTGGTCGGGTAATATGGTTGATATATGTTTAAGATCATGTTTTGCCTATGGAATAACCATTGCATCATCCCTCATAAAGGTGCTATAAACGTCTTTATTTTGTTTCTATTATTCTCTATCTATACTATACAAAATACTGCCGAAAACCATTTCCTAAAGACTCCGATCTTCGCTCTTAGCTTGTTTAATTATAAAATAAAATATACTTGAATCTTCATCACAAGGGCACAATGGTTTCAAGAATCGTGCAGTTGATATAACTATATTCATTTTAGATGCTTAAGATCCAAAAACAGTGTCAAAATTGCATTCACGAATTGAATAAGAAGCGATCATCATAAAAGAACAGTGTATTCAGCAAAAATTGTGCTATTCATTTGAATGCCAAATTGAAAGTACGTATTGGATAGAGTAGTTTTTCCCTAAACACAAATCGACTCATCAATCGTAGTAAACTCAACTTCACAAAGCTTAAACGTAACCGGATCGACACATGTCACGAGCCAACGAACGCAAAACACTAGAATAAAGCGACGCCGTTTAGACTCTGGAAACGGCAGAGCTGTCAAAATGGGCTTGGCCCGTTGGGCCAGCCCGCCCCCCGCCTTCCAAAAGGGTGGGTTGGGCTGAATAAATAAAGGCCCGTTTGGAAGCGGGCCTAAATGGGCTAGCCCGCCTGAACCCGCCGTCGCTTGGGCTGGCCCGCGGCGGGTGCGGGCCAGCCCGCGGGCTAAGTCAAAATTTTAATTTATTTAATATTTTGTTAAATTTGTTATGAAAATCTAAATAACATATGTATTTGTAAGAATATTGATTAGTTGAATATTATTTTAATTCATATTATTTTAATTTGTTAAGTTTGTTATAAATTAAATTATATTAAATTAGAATAATTTTAAAACTCACTTTATATGACATGAGCTACTTAACATTACTTTTTTAACTAATTTTTTCAAAAAAAGAATACTATACAAAATTAAACTAAATTATTTTACATTTTATTAAAAATATATTTAATTTTAAATTTTGTTATTATATTTAATTTTGGATAAATAACAATATTATATAATTTATTATATAATTAAAAATTAATTTATTAATTAAATATAAAAACCGCGGGCTGGCCCGCCTGGCCCACAACCCGCCGGTGGGTTGGTCTGGGCTGAGGTTATTCTAGCCCGCCCCGCCGTGGGCCTAGCCCGCCTAAGCCCGCGAAATGGTGGGCTGGAGTGGGCTTGGCCCGTGTCGCCTCGCCAACCCGTCTTGACACATCTAGGAAACGGGCCTTGAAACAAGACAACAAATAAAAGGATCAAATGAACCCCACATTCAATATTGTGCATGAAAAGAATTTAATAGATCACTCATCTCTGATTTCATCTGATGGAAGACTTATCACTCTTGATGGTTATCATTGTGGAATTTCGTCAGGATGCACCACACTTTTATGCTTGTTCTAGTTCGCTCTCATGAATCGGTAGCATAACCATACCAAAATACCAAGTAGAATACCACACATTATAGCCATCCCCACACCGATAAGGATTAGTGCTGTCCGGTTAGAATCATTATTGGGTATTAGGGCTGGGGCTGGGGCTGGGGCATCTGCGGGTAGATTAATTTTGCTCTTTTCATTCAATGATGTCCCTTTCCCCAATCTCCTTTGCCCCTGAATTGGAATCGGAATTGGAGTAGGGATTGAAAAATTCCCAACGATGCCTGAATAAGTGAAACACAGAAGAATATTACGTATTTTTGTTCCAAGGAATTTGATCCAAGTGTATATATATGTATGAGGTAAGTTACAAAACCTGAAGGATATAGTTCGGTTGGGCTACTTGGCTTGTACTCTTTGGGTGAAATAATAGCTCCATCGATGATCAAGAATGGCTCATGTGCTGCTGTGACTCTGGAACTTAATACGCAGAAGAACAACAAAGGTAAACAGACAGCAATGATCCTGCGGCTTCGTGCACCCCCCACCATTTTTTTCCTGTAGAAATCAAGAATTTAGCGTCGTAACACACATGAAATTTCAATGCATTGCAATATTTACGAATCAAGAAATAGGGTATACCTGACAAGAATCTTTCTTCAGATAGAATGCAGCTTCCGGGCACTACAAATGGAAAACACATGAAGAAGCAGCAGCAGCAGTTACTTTAAAGGTGTGGATGGATCCCGATCTCCCAAATCACTTCCAATATATCTGAAATGATGAGAAACTGCAAAAAGGAAAGCAAGATGGGATTCCAGAAACTAGAGAGAAGAATGACGAAAACATACAGGTGGAATTTAGAGTATAAATAACTAAAACAGAAACCCACTAGATCTAAATATAAGCCCACGCCTTGTTTGGATGCATTTTTTCCCCTCGAGTGATTTTGGAGATAACTCCCTTAGATTGTCACACCAACTTAACATTTCATTGTTTTATTGGACTTCTAAATTAACCAATGTTACGGAATATTTTATGAAAGTGAAGTTATGTAAACATATTAATTAATTAAGAATTAAGATTGAGGCCTTGCTTTAGAATATATTAATAATTGACTCCTACCATCATCATTTGATGGGGGAGATTTTATTTATTTTTATTATTTACCACGTGATACACTCTTTTAATAATTTGGTATTATATTCACAAATTTGAAGGACGAGACATACATAATGAAGTGGAATCAAGAGCTTAAATAGCAAAACAATAACCCATGATGCTACATGCATGCCAACGCCTTGTTTGGTTCCCTTTTTTGTTTCGATTTTGTTGCTAGTTTTTCCATGCCTTTAGGCATCTCATTCTGATTTTCCTGGACTTACTGAGAGCAGTGGCTGGCTGTCGGTCCAAATTTTGAGTCGAAAGGCTAAGCATTGTATTAAATTTTGGTCAATATCGAAATTTTGGGTATTGGATTTGAAGCATCTCGAAGCAAAATTTTATATTCAATATCTTTTTGCAAAATACTTCATCACAATTCATGTAATTTCCTTGTGAAAAATAATGTGCAATTGTTGTGCTTTCATGAATGGAGTTTTTTGCTGAGGCCAACCAGGGGCTCTTAAATTTCTTCGCCTCAGTATTCAGATATACTCCGGTTCCTAAATAGTTGTCTATTTTAGCTCAATTTCAATAACCAATGTTTGCATTGATTAATTTTCATAAATTTACATATTTACCCTTCAACTAAACTCATTCTTAATAAATGTCAACAAATAATATTTACGTAAAATGAAGGGCAATATAGTAAAAACACAGCATAACTAACTATAACTATCTCAAAATGACAATTATTATGGAACACTTTTTAATCTTTAAAAATACAACAAAAAAGGAACGGAGGGAGTAGATTATATATTTTTGTTATTAAATCGAAGATTTTGTTATGCATGTATAGGGAAGAAAATATACTTATATAGAAGATGGACATAGATGGGGCAAGAAATTAAAATTGGGGTTGTCTCAATAATGTAATATAGAATGAGAAGGGGAAAAGCAAGACACATTTGGGATGCACAAAAAGCTGGATATAAGGTACTTGATTAAAAATAATATGCTCACTTAAACATAAACCTATTAATTGGTTAAGATTGAGGCCTTGCTTGAGTTGCTATTTATATATGTATGTAAGTGCATACAGGTTTATTGTGATTGCCAATTTGTTCCTCGTGAATTTTCTATGTATATAACTACTGATCAAAGTCATAAATCCCATGAGTAGCACAGCTGGTCATATATGTATTTAGTTTTTGGGTACATATAGATAGATATTCGGAATCATTGAAGTGAATTAGAGAAGTGCAGATTGACTATCAATCATCCAAATATTATTGCCAAAATTGCATCACCAATTCAATCATATCAGACCAAAAGGACATGGATCTATTTAGCAAAATTGTGCTATTCATTCATCTGAATACCAGATTGCAAAATATTGCATTGAAACACAATTCATTTTATGAATCATATTAAAGCATAGGGTATTATCTATCACAAAGCTTTAAACCTATGAACCCAAAACCAACACGAAACACTGAATATAGCGTCTTAAAAACTCGCCTTGAAAGAAGAATGGGAGAACATAAAAGGATTAACTGAAACTACACGTACGGGAATACCAGTGGCTCTCACTCATCTGATCATCTGATCGAAAATGTATCACTCGTCACTTTGCATCGTCCTCATTATGTGGTGGAAGTTGGAACACGAGGCATCCCATTCCCATTCCTATTCAATTCCTGTTCTGTAAAATCCTTTCTTCAAAGTATTCCCACAAGCAAAAACCTAAATAAACCCCAAATGCAAAACCCGCACCAGAAATGGCTCTTTGAAGTTTCGCATAAGGATCATAGGGAATTGAGGCACGGTCGTCTGCCTGCTGCATATTATTATTGAGTGAGGTCCCTTTTGCCAATCTCCTTTGCCCCTTCAATGCCTGCCTGTTTTGAAGGTAGTTTCCGCTTCCACGTGCAAACGACATCCGATGATCAGGATCATCCTCTTCATCATGATTCCCTGCTGGTGCTGCGTTGGACATCAATTTGAACCCATTGACACCTGAATAAGTGAAACACATACAGCAGAATAACTAGATATTTTGTGTTTCAAGGAATTTGATCAAAAGTATATATATATTCATGATCTCACTTATAAACAAAGCGACAGGACGACTAAACCTGTAAGATTAATAGTACCTGAAGGATACAGTTCAATAGGGCTACTTGAATTGTTAATCGCTCCATCGATTGATATTTCGTTTCCAGTGACCAAGAATTGCTCGTGTGCTGTGACACCGGTGGTACTTAATATGCAGAAAAACAAAGGTAAACAGACAGCTACAACAATCCAGTTTCCTGAAACCCCGACCATTTTTTTTATGTAGCCTACAACCAAGAAACCCAGAATTTAGGGTTTTAAATACATACATACAATTTCAGTGCAATGCAATCAAGAAATTGGGTATACCTGACGAAATGAATCTGTGGATCTCGAACACAGGCTGCAGTTCCTTTAAAGGTGCTCTATATATGTGTGGATCTTGAATTCCCAAATCACTTTCAAAATTTCTGAAATGAACAACTGCCAAAAGGAAAGCAAGAGGAGATTCAAGAAAGTAGAGACAAGTGGTGGGAGAAGGACGAGAGAGCTATGCGGAATGAAGAGCTTAAATAACCAAAAAACACAATCCTATGCTGCCTACGCCATGTTTGGTTGAATTTTGTTGCTTATTTTTTCTTTACTTTTTTTTTATTATTTATGTTTGGAAGTAAATTTGGATAACTCCCTTATCACACCAATTAATTATTAAGGTATACGAGAGTCTACACATGTGCTCCATTTCAATCTCTCATGCTATCTAATGCATGCTTTTTAGCACTTAATAATTCAAAAATTATGTAAAAGTTCAGTTTATAAAATTAGATATTTTAAAACGGAAAAAAAAAATCCATTTAGCCCCATAAGTTTTTTCAATTTCCAAAATCATCCCACAAATATCGAATTACACGAATCCATCCCATAACTACCATAATCATCGACGAACCCGTCCGTGAACTGGTTTTTTTGCTAATCATCGCCGAGCCCGTCCCATAACTTCCCTAATGGAGGGATGGGTTCGGTGATAATTAAGTTATTTATGGGACGAATTCGGGTATAATTAGCGAAAAAACCGAGTTCATGGACGTGTTCAGCTATGATTAAGGTAGTTATATATGGGACGGATTCGTCTAATTCGATTTTATGGGACTGTTTTGAAAATTTTTTAAAATTATGGGACGTTATGGGTTTTTTTCCATTTTAAAACTATGTGATGAAATAAATTCAATACTTCACTTGACTATATATGATTTTTTTTTTTTGGCTTATATAGTAATGTTAAAATATTCTTTTTTTGTGAAGCCAAAACCAGAAGAAAGAGTGGTGGAAGCTCATACCACATACATGCATCAATTAAAGGGGATAAAGGAAGGGCAAACGTAAGTAAGCTCCTCCATAATTTGTGACGTGCACTCTAGTCAATAGTTAAGTACCATTTCATTAGGAAAAATAAAGGATTGCCCTCCCTTCTTTAAATTTTTTAACTTTTACATATGCTTAAACAATTATTCAGCCTTAATAATTTTAGTTTTTAGCTTGTTTACTAATTTTCTCAACATTATTTGGTGTTTAAGCCCACTTACCATCATTACTAGATATTTCCGAATTCGGTCCCTAAAATATTGATAATTAAGGAATTTCGATCACCAAAATTTTGGTAGTTACAAACCCACTCTACATATAAGCCCACTGCCCACGCCTTGTTTGGCTGCATTTTCCACCCAAAGATTTTGGAGATAACTACCTTGTCACATTGTCACACCAACTTAATTACTATAGGTATATTGATATTTAACATTTCATTATTTATTAGACTTTTAAATTAATCAATGTTGCGCAATATTTTATGAAAGTTGAGTTATATAAAATAAATTAATTCATCAAGAATTCAGATTGAGGCCTTGTTTCAGAATATATTTTTTTTTCGGGGGTTGTTTTATGTTGTTGTCTTAGGGACTGTTTGGGAATTAGTTGTTAACTGATTGTGTGAGTAATTTGAGTAATAAATTAGTTAAAAATTTTTTGTCTGGAATAAACTAATTCTAAAATGCTGCTATTTACACCGGTTTCAAAAAGAACGGATTGAACACTATTTTAAGTTATTTTGTCTTTAAATAAGCTAATTTATGTTAAATTGATTAGAATAAGCTAATTTCATTTAGCTTATTTGCAAAACAGTGCCTTAAGCTTTCTGTGCAGATGAAAAACGTTGTCGCAACGCAGTTCAAATGACGTAAGGACTATAAGAACTAAACAGTTACAACAGTTATGAAAGTTATGAAGGAAGTTACACTGTGTTATAGTTATTGCTGCTGATTATAACTGTATTGAGGAGCTGTTCTGCATCTGATTACGAATGTACTCTCATCTATATAAGTGTGTTCGTCATAGATGAGTTGAGATAGATTGCTAGATTGATAATTTGAGTTGTAATTTTCACTTTCGTATTCTTGAGAATCGGTTTTCTCTCATAGAGTTCATAGATATTAGGGCCCGTTTGGATTGGCTTTTGAAAAAAGCAGAAGCCAAAAGTAGCAGCAGAAGCAGAAGTCAAAAGCAAAAGCATGTCACTTTTGTGTTTGGATGGAATGTTTGAAAAGCGGCTTTTTCTAAAAAATATGTTTGGATGAATAAAAATCAAAAGTGCTTTTAGAGTGTGGTAATTACCAAAAATGACATGCTACTTAATATGATAATAAGATATATTTATAGTGTAATTTATATTAAGTAGTGGGGGTATTTAAGTCCTTGCACATTTTACGAGGTGCTTTTGGCTTCTGCTTTTGGGAGAAGCACCCCTGGGCTGCTTCTGGGAGAAGCACCCCTGGGCTGCTTCTTCCAAAAGCACTTTTTTCGCTTTTCGAGGTGCTTTTGCTTTTTCTTAAAAGCCAAAACAAACACCTAATTTCTACTAGAAGTGCTTTTGGCAGAAGCAAAAGCCAAAAGGACCTCCCTAGAAGCCAATCCAAACGGGCTCTTAGTCTGTGAGAGCTTTTAGAAAGTCCTTGATGATTTTGCTGTTCATTTGAGAAATACTTTCTATCATCATCAAAGGTTTTGTGCACTACAATGCTTCAATAGGAAATCCTGTATTGAAGAAACCTCATTCTCGATCGTGTTCGTGAAACCTGCCTTTGCCTTTGAGAATGAGCTAGCGTCTTGTGTATCATATTTCCAAGAAGCTTGAAAATCAGATTGGCAAGGATATCAAATAGGACTGTCTTTGTTGTTCCGGGGGAGTTTGAGCTATAGTTATTCTGCAAGTCTATTAGCTTTTGTCTTAGAGTGTGATAGCTCTTTGGTCTATCTATTTCTAGGAGTTTGCATATATTATAGAGCCTAGATTGGAATCCCCAAGATGTAGGTCGTGAGACCAAACATGGTCAACAAATCTGTTGCCTTGTGTTTTTACTTTCCGCTTTTACATGTTGTTTTGATCACACACCAACGACCGTTCGTAATCAAGATTAAAATTGGGACCAACTTTTAGAATATATTAAAAATCGTCTGCATATGTTCTGTTCTCATCGTCTGATACGAGTTCTGTTCAAATATTTTTGTATCACAGCGCCACAACCGATCTCCCTGCAGGGGGCTTCTTGCTGCTGCTGATCTCTCAAGCATCATCTCACTGCTGCCAAACTTCCCTTGAGCATTCTCGCAGCAACCGTCTTCGGCATCTATTCCACCATCTGCGATCCCACCATTATTCTACTTTCGTGCACTTATTGTTCTTCCCAGTTTGTTTTGATTCCTTTTAGCATATTCATTTACTTTTCCTTAAGTCTAATAATCATGAATCGAATTAGAAAATATGAATTTAGTTATGAAAAACGTAAGAAAAATAAATCTATCTATATAAAGATAATATCCCTGTGAACAGTCTTATGAATAGTGCTTATCAACCGTGGTAATAGTCCTTTTAAAAAATCTACCTAAATCCTTCCCCACCGTCGTAATAGTGCTTATGAACCCTAAAGCTGTGGACTTTCAAAATTTGAATTCCATGTCTTTCTCTTTCAAATCTCTCTTTCATAATCTTTCTCTGCCTTTTCTATCTAAAACTATCTCCATCGCCTATGATGCTAAGATTTAGAAGGCACTTTTGGCATAAACAGAATCTTGCTGGAGACTTAGAAGTCCAGGTATTCAAAATTCGTGACTTCATCTGTGTCTCAGCATTTTTTGTTAACGGTGATTTGTTGCTTCATCTCACTTATCGGTGAATGGAGAGCTATTTGGGAAGAACTTGTTTTCTTTCGAAAAAAGGAAATAACGACTCCATTAGAGCCCTACACCGAGGAGCTTCTCTCGCCGCCGCTGAAATCGATTGTGGCGCCTCCGCGAGCAGCTCTCCTCTCCCCGTCGTGTCCAGCCTGTGTGCGTCCTCGGATGCTGAGTCACCTTGCGCGAAATCAAGCAACTCGCCGCCGCTTCTGGAAACAGAGAAGGTTGTCTGACCATTGACAAACAAAGTACCAAGAAGAAGAAACTTCTTTACAGTGTAAGTGATTTCCTTTACTTGAAATCTGATTTTAATTTATTGCATTTGGTAGCAAGTTTGTTTGTGGTTGTCTATAATTTGAGAGGATTTGTTGCTTACTTTCTTGATTATAAGTGGTCCGAAAATAAAGTTCAAACAAGAACAAGAATAAACACTTTAGCTTTGCTATTATCATTCATCATGCCTTGAATATGCTCGATGAAATGATTGAGTCGAAAAACCTGTTATGTGTTTTAATGATTTCTACCATTCTTCCTCTATATTTTTTGTAGTATGGTTGGGCAAGAAAGCAAATGGTTTATCTTTATGGTTATGGACATTTCTATTTGATTTGATTTTACGTTTTACTCTGTTTGGAGATTTTTTACTGTGAATGCTTCTATTAGTCTTCTTTTTCATCTGAAATGTTTGCTGCAATTTGCCTTATGCTTGCGTCTGATTTGTTGACTTTTTGAATGTAATTCCTAGACAGAGGTGCTGTGAATCCATACACACAACTGTGAGAAGGATATGGCTGGCACAGTCGAGAAGGTTTGACGGCTTTATTTCAACTTTTATCATTTTTGTTATTTTGGTTTGTGTCAGAAGATGTTACTCTGGAAAAAATCTGATTTGCTAATACTTTAGTTCTTTCAAATTTTGTATATTATTGTACAGCAATATATCCATAGAGTAGGCTGTGAGGAAGGAGTGGTTATTAATCATAGGATATGTGCCTTCTTTATTATTTACCACTGTCGCCGCTTGAAACCTAACCGCACGTCGTTGTAGGTACTCTCTAAATTCAAATTGAAGCTTTTACAAAATTCAATATTCCATATGCAAGGTAAATCTGCCAGCTTCATTCTCTAATTGTTTATTTCACAGTTCGATTTTTGCTTCTTGAAGTATGGGTTTGAAGATGAATACGAAGAATGAAGGATTAGAAACTCATGAAAATGGTAATTTTGTTTTTATTGGTTTGTTTGTTTCTTGAAATTCATTTGATATTGGGGTAATAACCTACAGATCTTTTCATTAAATTCTTTTGGTGGAATTTAGTCGAAGGCTTTGTCTGATAAGCATACTAATGGTCTGTTAAGCAGGCGGAAGGCGATAGTGTCTGGAGTTGGTTTTCATTTGCTTTTTGGTGATTCACTGAGAATCCTGATTTCGTTGGTTCTTATCTGCACGTGTACACTATTTCAAAATAACGGATAATGCAGGCATACATGCTTGCTCGATATGGTGGAGTTGCTCCAAAAATGGCAGAAGAAGCCCATTCAGTAATGAGTCATCCGGTATAGTGTTTCTTTCCATCACCCTTCTATCTATTGGCAGTATTTTATTCACAGGTTTGGTTTGATTTTTTCAGCTATCATTTTGTTTTATCTTATATTTTCCCCTTCCATTTTTATGTTTGATTAGGACGCTCTTGTGCTTCTTTGATTTTCATTGAGTTTAAATAACAAAAAGGTTATTGGTTGAAGATGGTCACATATCAAAATGGAATAGCAAATCTTGCTTATTATTTTTGTATCACAATGGATTATCACCTTTTAACTTGATAGTTAGTTTCCCATTGTGTTTTGTCATTTTCTTTTATTATTTCATATTCAGCTTAAGAACATCAATAAGTTGGAGTCTTCATCAACATGCTCTCTGACGAACTCCCTTGAGTAATTATATTTTTCATCTCTTTCCCCTTAACATACTATCTTGAGAGTGGAAAAGATTTCCAGTCCATTGCTATGTGCCACTGGATTTGAGTTGCAGCTGGGTGTGCATTCTTGATGTTCTTTTAAAATTCCAGGATGCGTGGAAGTTGAGATTGATTATTGAGATGCCTGTAAGACATTGTTCCGGATGCTAAAAGGTGATATTGATTCAATGATTCTTGATCATATTTGCTCCATTAATCGATTTTTTATACCTTGCTGCTATTTGTGTATATAATGACCATGGAAAGTGAAGTTGAAGTGAGTTTTAGTTTTATTATTGTCTATTTATTGAGTTTTTTGTTGCGTGTGCATCTCCATGTTGTTGTTTTCTTCTTTTTTTGGTTTGTGACTGTATGAATTTCTTATCCATGTTCTTAGAATCTGGGTAATGAAATAAAAAAATTCAGTAGAAAAGGGAGATCTAGGTGTGACAATACTTCATATTCGAATAAAAAATTCTAGATTCATTTTGATTTATTATTTCAGGCTGATTTTTTCTTTCCTGAATGAGTTGTTCAAAAATATGATCATATAAGTTATTCCCGTACTTCATATTGGAAGATGAAATTGGTTCACAGTGGGAGAAATGGAAGCCAACTAAGCCTCTGAACAAGATTGATCATTTAGGGATTTTCAATTTTTGCTCCCTGTTCATCCTCAGAAGCTTCAAGAGTAATAATTTCTCATTCTATGAAATTATATATTGCTGGCCTTTTATATGCAATAAAAGTCTTTTGCTTATTTATCTGTATTCTGATGATTAAATTAGTTTCAATTTTTATGTTTAATGTATTCAATATCGATTTGTCTGGGCTTTAAAACGCATTATATAAATATAGTTTTTCTTGGGTTCAGTATAATAAAAAATTGCCTTTGATTTAGCATACGAAAAATGATAATAAATCGTCTTTGTATACAAATAGTACTTTCTGGCCTGGAACGCCATTAAACGGCCATTGTTCATCATGCTTGGAGCTGCAGAATCACAAATGAGAGGATTTGTGTGTACAATGAATCGGCAAAGATAACATGAGTGTGGTGTTTGATGTTGTTGGGGAGCTGAAAGGTGTAATCCATGATTCTTAGTACATTTTGATCAATCAACTATCAAAAGCTAGAAAGGTTTGTAATTAGATAATGATTATACTATGTTGTCCTTTCTAACGTTTACGGTGCTATAATTTAATCAGTATTACAGATAAAGTTGGCTTATTTTATTTGTTACATACAATTTTTTTGCTCACATTCCATCCGCCTATTGGATGGGTGATACTAGTAATAATAATAAGAAGATACTACCAATCTGAAAATACTACCAATGCTGATGTTAAAGGTATGAATAAAGTTGATGTTGAATGTGAGAATGATAATATACTTAATTAATGAAATGTGACTGCTTTGAAGACAATGTGTTTATTGATATTCCTAGTGTTTATGTGGGAAAATACTACCAATACTGATGTTGAAGATATGAATGAAGTTTTTTTTTGAGGAAATTTCCTTTGTTTATTCATTCAAAACCAGATTGCAACAATACAAGTCGGAGGAAGGAATCTGATCCATCTCCATAAGAATCATCAAGCAACTTCTCCCCCCAATGGAACGCCTTTTTTAATCAACATACACTTCTCAGACTCAACAAAAAGAAACCAGAATCAAAACTTGAGGCCGACACAAAAAGAAACCAGAACCCAACACTATTGTCACTCCCTTATCTGCTACAATCTGTACACTTTCCACTCCCTTTTCCTCAATTCTGCATGAGAGCCAATGAAACTTTTGACAATTTCGTCACACGAGTATTTTTAAAATATCCCAAGTTGAATTTATTAAATGAAAAGAGTTATGATTCATGGGAAGGGGTTTAAGGATAGAGTTCACTTTTTATTACTCATTAGGGGAAACTTTGAGTTCAAACGGCGTTATGGACCTCCCCGGCATGAAACTTTTGACAATTTCGTGCCTTGAAGATCCTTGCCATGAAACTTTTGACAAGTTCCCACTACATGAGTATTTTCTGAAAAAAATCATAATCCTGGTGTTCAATTTTTATTTAATGAAACCAATTTATGAGGATGGAGTTGGGATTAGGAATATATTTATAGGTTGTCACGTTTTTATTACTCGTGTTAAGAAACTGTGGCCCGAAAGCGCACGGTGTCAAAAATTGCAGTAATTTATAGTAAGACCGGATCGTTCACTGGAGGATGTGCGATGGAAGCAGGGCCCACGTCGTTTTACTAGATTTTCCATTCGTATTGCTCCAATTGGTTTGAAAAGTGATTAACATCTACTGACTGAATTTAAACTAGATTACAAAAGCACTTAAATCTATTCTACAAAGCACATGAATTCTATTCTAAAAGCGGGTAAAGTTATTCTAAGAATGCGATAAATACTATCTGCAAAAGCAATGAAATTTTTACACTATGCTAGCTATGAAGCTGATTCATAGTGTGGACAGAAGGAACATGAAGAAAAGAATAAAAATTGGACAAGATTTAGATAAGGCATAATTAAACTTCCATTTTTATACACAGATCTTTGCTTGGGATAATCCTGTCAGATAGCTAATTCTCATGCTCTCAGTACTGCGTTCCCTTTAACAGACAGGTACTTACAGCATGAGTTTACATGTTCTTAAGACCGCAAATTCTAAGATACCACCGATTTTTAACTGCCCTGGCCAGGGTATGTTATTTCATCTGTGGTGGATAAGCAACACCTGACAGATCATTTATTGAAATGCCAAGTACTACTATCATTCTCCCACGTCACACCCAAAGATTCTAATCAAGCCTGAACTATCCCTTAACTATCAATCCTAGTAGCAGTTACACAACTCTCAATACAACCGAGTGACCTCTAATGAAAGCATTTAAAAGAAAGCATTTAAAGAAAGCATTTAAAATCCTATCACTCGGGGGTTTTGAAGGTCTGACCCTGGTAGTAAAAGATAGCTCCCCATCAGAATGAAGGAGTATGGATCAAGAATTCCCGGCTCTCGGTGAACTACTCGTGTGTTCACTTCCTTCCAGGTGGTTATGAGATACAAACTAATGAAATGAACTAGTGAATTAGTTCCTTCCGGATGCACTCACTCAGGACTCAAAAATAGGCTTTGGCGGAAGAGGATAGCAGTTGAAAGGAGAATCAACCCTATCTTAGAAAATAACCAAGGCCTGGGTGTTGTTCCTCTAAGATTATTTACTACACTGTATTTGAGTCCAAGTGGACCCCATCTCGGTGTAATATTTAATCTCATATTCCTAACAAAAAGCAATTTTGGAAAATAATGAATCGGAAAACCATTCCCTAAACAGGTACTAGACTCTCAATTAAAACACAGATCTTTTCAGTCTAGATGAGACCTAATCGCTGACTCTGCTTCTAATTTCCCAAAATCAACCCTTGACAGAATTTGAACTAGTCATAACTGAAGAATTTATCCCTTACTTAGATCCGGATTTTATAAAGAATTTTTATCGGAAATTTAATATACGATATCTGTTTAAAATCTAGACTTCTATTGTCCAAGGGAAGGATCCCAAAATATTATAGACCACATTAATTACATAATAGTAGCATGCATACGGATATAGTGAAGTGTAAAATGAATTGACCCAAAATATAATGGCAGGCCTAGACAGAAAGTGAAACACAGACATGAAGTGGTCAAAGGACCAAAGTAATGGCAGAATAATCGGGTGGACTGTAAACATCTACTGTCCAATTTCCCAATTACTCGGATGAAGTGAATTTAGACAGGTGAAACCCTGAAATGGCAGTGTCGCTACCAGTTGGGCCCCTACTGTCTGTGAATTCAGATAAAAACCTACATGCTTCCTTTCTGCAGTACTTATCAGCTAATGTTGACAGACATTAGGAGAGTCATACTACAGATTGGAATTTGGGTTTGGAAATTAAGATAAGGAAAATAAACTTGTATCTGGATAGGAGTCAGCTGAGCAGCTATTATAATCCCGGATGGACGAACCGCCAAGGCTTCCACTGACTGTCATCCAGACCATGCAATATAACACTTAGTAACTAATACCAAGAATACGAGCTAGTCATCCGTGAGGGAATACCCGCCAACATTAGTCTGATATATTCTTTACTAATTGTTACACACAATACGCAAAAGACAAAAGAAAATAAAGTAAACTAAAATAAAATAAAGAGAAGAACTTGTATGAGAGACATTGGTTTCTCATGCAAGGTTATGGAATCAATCCATAATTGATGGCCTAAATAATCCCTCCTACCATAATTAATTACAGTCCGGATTATCTGTTTAAGGCATCATGGTTTTGTTTATAGAAAAATGTTTTAATGACAATTGAACAAAGATCCTTTAATCATAACAATTAGTTATTTAACCATTGCTAATTACAATCATTAATCATTACTGACTAGAGGGTTCAATTAATTAAATGATGTAAAATGAAGAATCAAAATTTTGGCAGCATAACGCCTTATATTGGAATTCTGGGATATTACATCTTAATCCGTGGGATTAAGACGTGAGTGTTTGCAGTATAATAGAGGTTGAGAAATCAGAATTTTTGAGACAAAATAGAAGGGAGGATTCTGTCTAAATACCATAAATTGTGTCATGAGCCTAGACCCGCGACATGGGTACCTCGACAGGTTTTCAGATGCAGAGTTTCACCTTGTGTCGCTAAGCAATGGTTGTGTCGCGGACCGTGGGTCCGCGACAGGAGTTTAGCGACACAAGATTTCTGAAAATTTCAAAGTATTTGGCTCCCAGTCGCTAATCTGGAAATTGTGTCGCGAGGCATGGCTCCGCGACAGGATGTTTAGCGACTGGGTTTTCAAAATTTTTACAAGGCATAATTTCCTGTCTCGGAATAAAGAGTCTGTCGCGGACCGTGGGTCCGCGACAGGGGTGTTCCGCGACAGGAGCCATGCAGAGAAAAATAGCAAGAGTTTGGGTCCCTGGTCGCTAAGCAGGGTTTGTGTCGCGGACCGTGGGTCCGCGACAGGAGTGCCTCGCGACCGAGGGTTTTCAAAATTTTAAGACAAGTGTCCCTAAACATCCATGTCGCGGAACAGCCTCCCTGTCGCTAGACGTGGCCTCGCGACAGGAGTCGGTTAGCGACATGGATGGTTCAGGACACAAGTCAGTAAAAGCATAATTGAACAGTGGCATGCAAACAGCGTGATCTCACCCTATTTCGGATTAAATAGCATTTCTAAGCTAAAAACAACCAAACAACAATGGAAATACGCAAGAACATGCTAGAACAGAAATAAACTAAATGGGAACAGTATTTAAAAATAAAGCACTATCCTAATCTAGGGTTTGACCACACACATACATAACATTATCCATAAAAATAATGACAATAAGCACAATAAAGGGAAATGGGGGTCAAATGTCTCCAACATGAAAATGAAAGCATTAAATCCATGGGGTGTGAGTCCCATTTCATGATTTGGGACACATAATGCGAATATTTTCCCATATTATTAAATGGGTTTGTTAATACCCATCATTTGGGTATTACAAAACCCTAAAAAAAACAAAGTTTAGATGGAAAAACATGGTGAAAACTGGCTACCTAACCACTGGAACAGTGGAAAACAGTAAACAAAACACTACACTAAGCTAAACTATGGACATAATTAAATAATACAAAAAAATTAAAAACTAAACTACACTACCTAAGAACTGGGCGCTGATCTTGCCTTCAAGAGGATGAACTCTAATTTTTCCAACCCTGAGCTCATGGGGGTCACCTCATATTTATAGAAGTGGAACCCTAGGCCCATGGGCTTGATCTGAGGCCCACTGTGTCTCAAGACATCACACACATCACACTGTGTCGCGGAACTGGAAGTCTGTCGCGGAACATCACTGCATGTGGTAAGGCTTCTCGACTGGGTCTTGGGCCTCTATTGGTGCGTCTGTGTCGCTAATCAGGCATGTGTCGCTAAACCATGGTCCGCGACTCGGGCCTAGCACCACAGCCTATCTGGACTGGTCTCTTCTTCATGTTGCATGCTGTGTCGCTAAACCCTCCTGTGTCGCTAAGCCATGGACCGCGACACAGGAGCTTCCGCGACCGGGTGTTCCAGGACTGGGCTGAATGGGCCAGATGGGCCGAAATTGTTCTTTTTGTGGGCTTTTTCTATCTTTTCCCATCTTTTTGTATTCCTTTTTCTTTTCTTTTCTTTTTCTCATGTTTTTGGATTTTTCTAACATAAATGTGTAATAAAATTACATATTTATGCATTTTTCACACCAGCTCAATATTTTTACAATTATGCATAAATCAGTCCAATTCAACTGCTTTCTTATTTAGTATAGGACCGGAATGCGATCAAATGCCCGTTTTAGACACGGAAATGGATTGAAAATAATGGTTATTTCTGGCCATTATCAACATCCTCACATTTAATACTGATCGTCCCCGAGCAGTCAGAGTCAATGTTCTAGAGAACACGGACTCTGCATATTCAATTCATTTTCGTGGCTTCATAAATCACATTCTTTTTGGATTGGGATAAGACAATCAAAAACTACAAGTGTTAAATCCCCTTGATTGCAGTGTTTAATGAAATGATACTTGCTCACTACATCGGGCCTACAAATCAAACATTATTATCGACCCTTCATGAATATCATGTTTGTAAGATGCAAAGATTAAGAATGAGAATTAAGGTATGACACAAACATAATTCCTAAAACAGAGCCTCACATATAAGAGAATCGGAAAGTTCACTCACTCCCAATTAGGGTTTAATAATGGACGCTCAAAATCAATTTTAATTAAATTATCCCAAAAGCTTGCAATTAGACCAACTCGCCACCGGCTCATTTCCTCAGATCGAGATCATGAGGTCTTATTCAAGGGTTATAACGGGGCATACGGTTGTAACGTTCGGTAGGAACGGGAAATTATTGGGCTGAGAAATGGCAAGAATTTATTCTATCATAACTTGGCATTTTTATTTAAAATTTGTGATCATCATTATTTCTTCTTTCTTTTGCTTTTCTTTTGCATGACATTAGACTAAGTCTAATTTGCTTTGTCATTTGCAATTTATTTGTGTTGAATAAAGTTCAACTATTATTATTATTATATATATATATATATTTTTTTTCGAATCGGTTTATAGCATTACCGATTAATACATTTTTTATGATCACAAATCTAATGTCTTGATAAAATTTATTCTTGCACACTAGGGTTTGAATGTTTTGGTTTTTTTTTTATAAGGCTAGGAATAATATAGTGGGTTTCAAAGAAAAATTAGGCTTATAGGCTCGAATTGGTTCATCCTAAAGGGGAAATATTTTTGGGTTTGGATTTCAAACGAAGGCCAAAATTTTGGTTTTCTAAGTGCCTCGATCATATGCTCGATTTCGGGAGTATGGCATGGTCTTGAATCGGTCCCAATTGCAAGTTCTAGTTTCCTTTAATCAAATTGATTCACACATCAAAGAAATTAAATGAGTAAAAGTGACTCATGGCTCAAATCTCACAATGTTGGATTGATTCATTTCATACAATATTCTCAAATTTAATCAAAGCTTAATCCCAACACTTCATTCAATCAAAATCTCTAACATGCAGATTTATTACCCAATAAGCTGATCGCATCATTAAATTTTTATAGCTCAAAACCTTAGGAATTCATGTCATGCATGTCCTCAATTATATTATCCCAATTTAAAAGTTTGAAGATTTAATCACAAGCCTAAATTCAGCATGTGAATTTAGAGCAGGTTTATGCACATTTTTGCTGGTTATTTAATTTAAAGCAGTAAAGAGGCACTGCTGACATATGGAGTATGTCAACAACATATTTTTAGCCTGACAGTCACTTATTCATCTCGGACTGTCAGACATCTTTTCAAGAAGAAAGCGAATAAAAAATGTTTGTGGATCTCGAAAGTTTGAGTTCCATTCGTGGAAAGCGATAAATTACATCATTTATAAGAGATTCTTATGCAGTTAGTACGAACCTGCATACAAAAGAAGAAATCCCTTATATAATGCCTACACTAGAGCTTAAATATGATAAAACATTTCAGAATTCACCCTTCTTCTCTTAGAACATGTATCTACTCCAGTGGACGACGCTGGTCAGATCAAAGCGCAGACACCAGCCATTGTGGTCTCTCAGGGGTTCATGCATCCTTGTGCAGTAGACCCGGGGTGGTTGGTCTGCAAATAGGTAGGGAGTGTCCGGATCGTCCGCCATCCATGAGAGAGTGTTGGTGTATGTGTAGTTTAGGACCGATCTATCGATCACCATTCTCTCTATCATTGTGATCCCCTGATTGACCTGGCCTTCATCTAACTTGCTCATAAGCATCAGTCCACGGGTGAAGATTGACGCTTTGTGATTGTCCTCGATGTCTGGCCGCAGCAGTTCACAGGCTTGCTCCTCATCCCCTTCTGCAAATGCTAGGAGTGCTGGAACAATTTGGAGGTTAAAATTTCCTGCATCCATGCATGTGTGCAGGAATCTCTCCTTCTGCCACCGAATCCTCCCTTGCCACTGCCTCACCTTAGAAGTATCCAACTCGCATCGCTTGTACACGATGGCGAGATTTCCTGCGTCCCAGAACTTTTTGCATGTCTCTTGTGCAGTGAACACTTCCCTGATTTCATCCTCTCCTATTCGGGAGAGGATTTCACCTAGGAGCTCCAGTGGCAAGTCCAGCAGCTGGGTTCCTTCGGGTGCGGGATCTGGGATAAGACGGTTGTCCCTTCAAAGATAAGAAGTGATGAATCCAATTTTTTTATAATTTCCTCAGAAATTATTCAAGTTTAGAAACCAACATCCTCACATTTAGAGTTTTGCTCTAAATGTGAGATTATTAAGTTTCTGACTTGAATTTAGTATAAAGCATAGGTAAAATAAATTTTTGTGAAGGGATAGGGGTCATTGCTCCCCTATATATTTTTAATGGGTCATCGGGCCCAAAAGTTTGATTTTCCAATATTTTTAAACAAGTTCGAGAAACTTGTTGAAAATGGAATGAGATGGATGGATGGGGGAAATGCTCGAATTTTGGAATGTGCAGTGGAGGCGTGGCGCAATGGATCTGCTATTTCTGGACTGTCTGGACTGTCTTGGACAGTTAAAGCATTCCCAAAAATTTGCAAACACTATTTTTTTAATTTTTAAAGGGTTGACTTGTTTTATTTAAAGAAAGTGGGATGTGAGTGGTCCCATTTTGGATTTTTGAAAAGGATAGCAGTTGGGTGACAAAAATACTGCTATCTACTCACACTACAGTTCCATTGGGAACAAAAACATAAGCCAATTTAAACCTATCAACTATTTTTGTCTTTTTCCAAAAGGTTGCTTTTATTAAAAAGCGGAAGTCTCCCATTGGGTGTTTGTACTATGTTTCCATAAACAAACAAACATTTATTCCCACAAGATTGTAACATGTGGAAACAAATATGCCAAAAAGATCTTTCCACTTTAATGTTCCAAGATAACACTGCAGAAACATTTATTTCAAGATCAAAAACAAAGTTGAAAAGGAGCATCAAGCATTTAACCCTACTTTTTCAAAAACTCAATATAGGAAAAACCAATAACATCATGGTGTTCGAAACAACACCCTAACATTCATCAGTTCTTCTTTTCCTGTTTCAAACTTCAAACTTAAAATTTTAACCCTTAACAGTTTTTTTTAAAACAGTTTCTCAAACAGGTTTTTAAGGGTTTCAAAAAGGTTTCAAAAGGTGCTCAAGATCGAGAGCATTCAAAAGCCCCAAAAATAGAAAAACAAGAGTCCAAACAGACCACATTATGTTCTTCTCAAAACCAAGTAAAGGCAAAAGAACAAGGAAAATAGAAAGAGCCATGAACAGGAGGAAAAATGGGATTCTACCCTGCCCTCCTTGGTTCAGGTTGGGGTAAGGGTCCCAAGTTTGGAAGGATCCTAAAAAATCTGTCCATAGTTTCCCCTTGAAAACGGATGGTTGGGTGCGAAGAACACGGTGGTGTTCGTTCGGTAGAGAGGAGAGTGAACAGGAGAAGTTGGAGAGATGAGTGAAAATGAGGAGAGTGCAGGGAAAGGAGGTGAGGAGGGGGGTATAAATATTGAAAAAGCTGGTCACGGAACCCCAGACCGTGTCGCGGAACAAGGTTCCTCGACCAGGGCCTAGCGACATTAGACATGTCGCGGAATTGGAGTCCGGTCGCGAGGCAGTGCCTCGCGACAGGGGTATCGCGACCGAGTTCTGTAAAGGAAAAAGTCAACGGGAAAAGGTGTCGCGGAATAGAAGGCCTGTCGCGAGGTCATGGCCCGCGACAGGGGTTCCGCGACAGCGTCAGAAGGAGTTAGAGACAAATGCGATTGTGTCGCGGGACCAGGCCTGGTCGCGGAGCATTGTCTCGCTACACAGTGGTTGCTTCGCGACACAAAATTTTGAATTTTCAAATTTTTCGTGGTCTGGGCCCGAGCGTGGTATTGGGCCTGAATCCACTTTATTTGATTTGGACCTGAATAAATTCAGTCCAAATAAATTCAAAATACTGGGCTGAAATTAAAGAAGGATCCACTTGCACAAATTAGGTTGGGTTAATTCCATTTGTTTGCAAAAATTATTCCGGATTTAAATTGCTCCAAATTCCGGAAATATTTTCTTAAATTCATGGAATTAATCCAACCAAGAATCTGGTTTTCCGTGTTACTTTTCTGCTCTTTTTTTTATGGTTCCGAACTTTCTGCAAGACAGATAAATAAAACGCATTAGATTTTCTCCAAATATCAACATCTTCACATTTAGAATCTTAGTACTCTAAATGTTTAATTGATTTTTGGGTACTTTCTTGTTACGAAAATAATATAATATTATATAACAATATACTATATATATGTGAAATGAAAGGAAAAAAAAATTTGTGCTTTTAATGTTGTTTCTTATTAGGTGTAAGCCGGGTCTACGACTGCTTGGCTTTCTTTCTCCGGATCGAACTGTCCGATGTACTCCTTCAATCGTTGTCCATTCACCACTATGTTGCCCTTGTCAGTTCGGATCCTGACGGATCCATTTTCAAACACTTCTAGCACATCGTGTGGTCCTTCCCATCTGGATTTAAGCTTTCCAGGGAACAGCTTCAACCTAGAATTGAGTAATAATACATTTTGACCAACATAGAAATGTTTATGCTTAATCCGGCGATCGTGCAACTTCTGGGTCCGTTCCTTATAAATTCGAGAGCTTTCATAAGCTAGCGCTCGTATTTCCTCAATTTCATTGAGGTCCAACTTACGTTTGCTCTGAGCAACTTTCGGATCGAAGTTGAGCGTTTTAACGGCCCAGTAAGCTTTATGCTCTAGCTCTACAGGAAAATGACAGGCTTTTCCGAAGATAAGCCTATATGGAGACATCCCAATGGGAGTCTTATATGCTGTGTGGTATGCCCATAGAGCATCATTGAGCTTACGTGCCCAATCCTTGCGGGTTATCCCGACAGTGGCTTCGAGTATGTGTTTGATTTCGCGATTGGATACTTCGACTTGACCACTAGTCTGGGGATGATAAGGCGTGCCTATCTTATGGAGGATTCCATTTTTACTCATTAAAGTTTCGAAAGCTTTATTAATAAAGTGTGTTCCTACATCAGATATCACCACCCTAGGTATGCCAAATCGACTGAAAATGTTGTTCTTGAGGAACTTGATGACTTGGCTACCATCATTGGTCGGTAATGCGACAGCCTCGACCCACTTGGACACGTAATCGACAGCTACCAAGATATAGTAGTTTCCACCAGATGGTGGAAACGGTCCCATGAAGTCAATGCCCCATACATCGAAAATCTCAAGTGTGAGAATTCCCTTTTGAGGCATCTCATCCCTCTTGGAGAGGTTTCCTAATCTTTGGCATTTGTCGCAACCTTTCACAAATGTCCTGCAATCCTCATAGATGTGAGGCCAATAAAATCCACATTCGAGGACCTTGTGGGCCGTTCGAGCGGGACCATGGTGACCTCCATATTCTGATTCATGGCATTTTCTGACAATTTGATAGGCTTCATGCTTGGTCACACATCGCCTGATTATTGAATCGGCGCAGTGTTTGAAGAGATAAGGTTCTTCCCAGAAGTAGTTTAATACATCTTGGTTGAACTTATTCTTCTGATGATAGTTCGAAAACTGTGGGGTTATTCCGCACGCCAAGAAGTTAGCGATGTCGGAAAACCATGGACAAGCTTGATTGTGCAGATGCAATGCGAACAACTGTTCGTCCGGGAACTCTTCATTAACGTCTTTTTCCTTTTTATCATTATCTAATCGAGATAAGTGGTCAGCAGCACCATTATCTCGACCTCGCCTATCTTTTATTATGATGTCGAATTCTTGCAACAGAAGTACCCACCTGATTAATCGAGGTTTTGCATCTTGTTTGCTAAACAAGTATCTCAATGCAGAATGATCGGTGTATACTATAGTCTTCGTACCTATAAGGTACTGTCTGAATTTGTCAAACGCGAAGATTACAGCATACATCTCTTTCTCCGTTGTGGTGTAATTGACTTGGGCCTCA
Organism: Hygrophila difformis; assembly: GCA_030278955.1. Classification (NCBI taxonomy): domain Eukaryota; kingdom Viridiplantae; phylum Streptophyta; class Magnoliopsida; order Lamiales; family Acanthaceae; genus Hygrophila; species Hygrophila difformis. The sequence continues at coordinate 52,290,810 of JAOANR010000003.1, forward strand.
TTCAGGGCATGACTTGCGTAATGAATTACGCAATGTCTCCCATCCTTATGTTGCCCAAGAACTGCACCTACGGCGAGATCACTAGCATCGCACATTACCTCGAAAGGTATTGACCAATCGGGTGGTTGCACTATCGGTGCAGAAACCAACATCTTCTTGAGCGTGTCAAAGGCTTGAACACACGCTTCATTTATTAAGAAATAATTTTCTTTACAAAGCAGATTAGTGAGCGGCTTGGCAATTTTAGAGAAATCCTTAATGAATCTCCGGTAAAAACCAGCATGCCCTAAGAAGCTCCTAACTGATTTGATTGAGTTAGGAAGAGGGAGATTGGAAATGATCGAAACTTTGGCTGATCAACCTCGATGCCTGCACGAGAAATGCTATGACCTAACACTATGCCCTCAATGATCATAAAATGGCACTTTTCCCAATTTAAAACCAGGTTAGTGTCCTCACATCTTTTTAAAATCTTAGCAAGATTAGTCAAACATTCATCAAACGTATCTCCATATACAGAGAAGTCATCCATGAAGACCTCAATGCATTTTTCGATAAATTCAGAGAATATAGACATCATGCATCTTTGAAAAGTAGCTGGTGCATTGCATAATCCAAAAGGCATGCGCCTATAGGCAAAAGTGCCATAGGGGCATGTAAAGGTAGTTTTTTCGTGATCTTCACTGGCGATCACTATTTGATTGTATCCAGAATAACCATCTAAAAAACAATAAAACGCTCTTCCCGCCAACCGTTCCAACATTTGATCGATAAAAGGTAAAGGGAAATGGTCCTTGCGAGTTGCCTCGTTCAACTTCCGGTAGTCTATGCAGACTCTCCATCCGGTGACTGGGCGTGTGGCAATTTCCTCCCCTTGTTCATTCTGTGTGATGCACATCCCACCCCGCTTAGGAACAACCTGCACAGGACTGACCCATTTGCTATCAGAAATCGGGTATATAATACCGGCGTCTCACAGCTTGATCACTTCCTTTCTTACCAGTTCTTGCATGGGTGGGTTCAATCTTCGTTGGGGCTGGCGTGAAGGCTTGAAATTCTCCTCCATTAAAATCCTGTGCATACAAACAGAAGGGCTTATTCCTTTGATATCAGAAATGGTCCAACCGATTGCACGCACATAATTTTTAAGCACTCCCACCTAAGCGTTTTCTTGAGCTTGTGTCAACTTGGCTGACACAATTACCGGTAATTTTTTATGTTCTGCGAGAAACGCATACTTAAGATGTTCCGGTAAAATTTTTAGTTCAAGCTCTTGTGGGCATTCCACTGAAGGGAGTAATTTGCGAGAATTAGATGGCGGAAAATCAGTTTTACCTTTCGGATCCTGCATCAGTACAGGATCCGCCTCCTCTTGGTTGGCGTCCTCATGGAATTCGGTGCCGTCAAACTCCTCCAAATCCCCTGTTTCGGGATCGGCAAAGTGAACGGCTTTGCATCCTTTGTGCTCCACGCTAGCAGGTCTCAGTACTTGCTTTGATAGTTCATCCAGCATCATTTCATGATCAAATCCAGAGTCAAGCTCTCTCTCCTCACTCCTAACTATTACAGATTTTGATGAACAGAACCCGTCATCTGGGTATTTCTGTAATTGTGCCATGTCAAATGTAACTTCTTCCTCATCGACTCGCAGTGTTACTCGTCCAGCTTTTGCATCTATCAGTGCTCCGCCTGTTGCAAGGAATGGTCTCCCTAAGATCAATGGCATGTCCAGATCCTCCTCTATGTCTAGAATCACAAAATCAACTGGGAATAAGATATTCCCAGTCTTCACTATGATGTCCTTGAGGATGCCGACAGGCTTCGTGATGGATCTGTCTGCTAATTGGAGTCTCATCTTGACTGGCTCGATATGTCCCAGCTTGAGGTGTTGCACCATTGCCAGAGGCATAACATTGATGCTAGAACCAAGATCACAAAGGCCTTTTCCTGCTTTGATTTTCCCGATTTGAATCGGCAGCGTGCAACAGCCTGGATCTTCTTGCTTCTTAGGAAGCTTGCGTTGGATGATAGCACTGCATGTATTGTTAAGAACTACCAGTTCTTCCTGCTCAATTCTCCTTTTTCCTGAAACTAATTCTTTCAGAAATTTAGCGTATGCTGGCATTTCAGCTATCATTTCGATGAGAGGAATAGTTATTTCTACTTTTTGCAGCCTTTTCAGAAATTTTTCAAATTTAAGGTCATGTTCTTGATTTTTAAGTCGGGTCGGGTATGGCACCCTTGGCATGAACTTTTTATTATAGAATTGTTTTTGTGGTAAAGGGAAGGAAGTTGTACCTCCACCTGTACCCTTATCTGTTTCAGCCGTTTCAGGTGCAGCGTCAGTCTGCAGATTGGCTGTCTCTTTTTCGGCTTCCTTTTCATTCTCCTCAATGTCACTTTCCAGTTCATTTTCTTGTACCAGTTTCTCTTTGCCCTTGGATCCCTCCAAAACTTTACCAGACTTCAGTGTGATGGCCTTACACTGAGGGTTTTTCTCAGTAGTGCTGGGTAGAGTTCCTTGGTCTCTTTTCTGTATTTCCTTGGCCATTTGTGTAACCTGCGTCTCCACATTCCGGATAGAAGACTGCAGCTGAGTGTTGATTTCCTTTTGACTGGTAATGAAGTCAGTCATGAGGGTCTCTAATCTGGAATGGGGTTTCTGCTGGTTTTGGTTCCAATCCTGGTTCTGACCTTGGTTTTGAACAAACTGATTCTGATTCTGCGGCTGATTCTGATTGGGGACAAACTGATTCTGTGGCTGCTGAAAGTTTTGGAAATTTTGGTTTTGAGGTGGCCTAGCTAGAATCTGAGGCTGAAAACTTGGGTTAAAATGCTGGGGCCTTGGTTGGTTGAACTGTTGGGGCTGGGTCAACAGGTGGGAATTCAAAGCGTTGTTGTTGGAATATGAAAGGTTCGGGTGCCGGTTTTGGAATCCACCTGCATAGTTACAGCTTTCATTCGCCACTTGTTGACAGGACTCAGTGGGATGCGGGCCTTGGCAAGTCCCACAAACAGCCTCAGCATTTTGAGTCTGTGTAGAGCTCCCAGCTTCTTGATTCAAGGCCAAGACGGCCACTTGGTCTTTTAGTCTGTCCAGTTCAGATTTCCCTACTGTACCTACAGCACATAAACCACGAGGGGGAGGGGGGTCAACATCATCAGTTAGAACAGATCTATTTACACTCATTGCTTCAATCTTGCCCCAGGCCTGATCCATTGGTATGTAGAGCAAATGTTGACCACCAGCAGCATCAAGCATATATTTCCAGGATGGGGTCAAACCGCTGTAAAACTTCCTTAATTGCTCCCACTCATGGAAGCCATGTTGGGGGCACTTTCTGAGCAGGTTGAAGAACCGTTCCTTTGCGTCATACAGGGACTCATCTGGCTTCATCTTGAATTCCGCGATTTTGGAACGACATTCATCCACCTTGGATTCCGGAAAGTATTTTGCCAGGAAGTTTCGGATCACTTCCTCCCAGGTGGACTTCTAATTAATTGGCAGCGATTTGTACCATGTTCGCGCTCCACTAGTCAAAGAGAAGGGAAATAATCTCAATCGAATAGTGTTAGCAGATACATTTTGATTTTTAATGGTGTCACATAGCTCCAAGAAAGTTTGCAAATGATCATGTGGGTCTTCATGACTTGCCCCAGCAAACTGATTGCTCTGAACGAGATTGATGAGTGCCGGTTTCAATTCGAAATTCCTGGCCAAGAACGGGGCTTGCCCAGGAATGTTCAAATACGGTTCCAGAATGGACTGCATATAGTCAGCTGCGGCTGCCTGTTGATTGTTCCCTGGCCCTCCTTGGTATTGCTGTGGGTAAAAGTTCTGATTTGGATAGTAATTTCTGGGATCATTGAAGTCGTTAGGGTTAGGATGATTCTGGTTTTGGTTAAACTGGGGGTTTGGAAATTGAGGATACTGAAAATTTGGATTATTTGGTGGGTTTTGAGGGTTTGGATTGGGAGGAGGTGCCTCGAAGTGTTGCTGTTCAATGTTTGGTGGGTTCCCGCCTCCCTGTATGATCTGAGGAGGGGGATCATCCAAATCATCGTTATCAGCATCTTCGGGGTCTTCCTCAATGTTGTGGAGTGGTGGGTTGGGTGGGATGATCGGAGGAATGTCAGGGTTGGCCATATCGGATATGTCGCTACTGGTGCTTGGTGAAAGTAGTGCCTGTCTTTCGCGTTCCCGTCTTCGTTTAGTCTCCGCCCTAAGATGTCGAGCTGTCTTTTCTATCTCTGCATTGTACGGGATTTCGGCTGGCGTCTGCTTCCTCCTTTGCATAGAACAACGGCTTCAATACTGACGGTACCTGTACAATCCCCAGGTTAGAATTGGTTTTGAAGGCAAATGTTTATATTTATATGTATAAGCTAACTAAGAGCAATGAGGAATGTAATTCTCTAATAAAACGGCGCTGCATCCTCCCCGGCAATGGCGCCATGAAACTTTTGACAATTTCATCACACGAGTATTTTTAAAATATCCCAAGTTGAATTTATTAAATGAAAAGAGTTATGATTCATGGGAAGGGGTTTAAGGATATAGTTCACTTTTTATTACTCATGAGGGGAAACTTTGAGTTCAAACGGCGTTATGGACCTCCCCGGCATGAAACTTTTGACAATTTCGTCCCTTGAAGATCCTTGCCATGAAACTTTTGACAAGTTCCCACTACATGAGTATTTTCTGAAAAAATCATAATCCTGGTGTTCAACTTTTATTTAATGAAACCAATTTATGAGGATGGAGTTGGGATTAGGGATATATTTATAGGTCGTCACGTTTTTATTACTCGTGTTAAGAAACTGTGGCCCGAAAGCGCACGGTATCAAAAATTGCAGTAATTTATAGTAAGACCGGATCGTTCACTGGAGGATGTGCGATGGAAGCAGGGCCCACGTCGTTTTACTAGATTTTCCATTCGTATTGCTCCAATTGGTTTGAAAAGTGATTAACATCTACTGACTGAATTTAAACTAGATTACAAAAGCACTTAAATCTATTCTACAAAGCACATGAATTCTATTCTAAAAGCGGGTAAAGTTATTCTAAGAATGCGATAAATACTATCTGCAAAAGCAATGAAATTTTTACACTATGTTAGCTATGAAGCTGATTCATAGTGTGGACAGAAGGGACAGGAAGAAAAGAATAAAAATTGGACAAGATTTAGATAAGGCATAATTAAACTTCCATTTTTATACACAGATCTTTGCTTGGGATAATCCTGTCAGATAGCTAATTCTCATGCTCTCAGTACTGCGTTCCCTTTAACAGACAGGTACTTACAGCATGAGTTTACATGTTCTTATGACCGCAAATTCTAAGATACCACCGATTTGTAACTGCCCTGGCCAGGGTATGTTATTTCATCTGTGGTGGATAAGCAACACCTGACAGATCATTTATTGAAATGCCAAGTCTACTATCATTCTCCCACGTCACACCCAAAGATTCTAATCAAGCCTGAACTATCCCTTAACTATCAATCCTAGTAGCAGTTACACAACTCTCAATACAACCGAGTGACCTCTAATGAAAGCATTTAAAGAAAGTATTTAAAATCCTATCACTCGGGGGTTTTGAAGGTCTGACCCTGGTAGTAAAAGATAGCTCCCCATCAGAATGAAGGAGTATGGATCAAGAATTCCCGGCTCTCGGTGAACTACTCGTGTGTTCACTTCCTTCCAGGTGGTTATGAGATACAAACTAATGAAATGAACTAATGAATTAGTTCCTTCCGGATGCACTCACTCAGTACTCAAAAATAGGCCTTGGCAGAAGAGGATAGCAGTTGAAAAGAGAGTCAACCCTATCTTAGAAAATAACCAAGGCCTGGGTGTTGTTCCTCTAAGATTATTTACTACACTGTATTTGAGTCCAAGTGGACCCCATCTCGGTGTAATATTTAATCTCAGATTCCCAACAAACAGCAATTTTGGAAAATAATGAATCTGAAAACCATTCCCTAAACAGGTACTAGACTCTCAATTAAAACACAGATCTTTTCAGTCTAATGAGACCTAATCGCTGACTCTGCTTCTAATTTCCCAAAATCAACCCTTGACAGAATTTGAACTAGTCATAACTGAAGAATTTATCCCTTACTTAGATCCGGATTTTATAAAGAATTTTTATCGGAAATTTAATATATGATATCTGTTTAAAATCTAGACTTCTATTGTCCAAGGGAAGGATCCCAAAATATTATAGACCACATTAATTACATAATAGTAGCATGCATACGGATATAGTGAAGTGTAAAATGAATTGACCCAAAATATAATGGCAGGCCTAGACAGAAAGTGAAACACAGACATGAAGTGGTCAAAGGACCAAAGTAATGGCAGAATAATCGGGTGGACTGTAAACATCTACTGTCCAATTTTCCAATTACTCGGATGAAGTGAATTTAGACAGGTGAAACCCTGAAATGGCAGTGTCGCTACCAGTTGGGCCCTACTGTCTGTGAATTCAGATAAAAACATACATGCTTACTTTCTGCAGTACTTATCAGCTAATGTTGACAGACATTAGCAGAGTCATACTACAGATTGAAATTTGGGTTTGGAAATTAAGATAAGGAAAATAAAACTGTATCTGGATTGGAGTCAGCTGAGCAGCTATTATAATCCAGGATGGACGAACCGCCAAGGCTTCCACTGACTGTCATCCAGACCATGCAAAATAACACTAAGTAACTAATACCCAGAATACGAGCTAGTCATCCGTGAGGGAATACCCGCCAACATTAGTCTGATGTATTCTTTACTAATTGTTACACACAATACGCAAAAGACAAAAGAAAATAAAGTAAACTAAAATAAAATAAAGAGAAGAACTTGTATGAGAGACATTGGTTTCTCATGCAAGGTTATGGAATCAATCCATAATTGATGGCCTAAATAATCCTTCCTACCATAATTAATTACAGTCCGGATTATCTGTTTAAGGCATCATGGTTTTGTTTATATAAAAATGTTTTAATGACAATTGAACAAAGATCCTTTAATCATAACAATTAGTGATTTAACCATTGCTAATTACAATCATTAATCATTACTGACTAGAGGGTTCAATTAATTAAATGATGTGAAATGGAGAATCAAAATTTTGGCACCATAACGCCTTATATTGCAATTCTGGGATATTACATCTTAATCCGTGGGATTAAGACGTGAGTGTTTGCAGTATAATAGAGGTTGAGAAATCAGAATTTTTGAGACAAAATAGAAGGGAGGATCCTGTCTAAATACCATAAATTGTGTCATGAGCCATGACCCGCGACATGGGTACCTCGACAGGTTTTCAGAAATTTTGGCAGAGTTTCACCTTGTGTCGCTAAGCAGGGGGTTGTGTTGCGGACCGTGGGTCCGCGACAGGAGTTTAACGACACAAGATTATCTGAAAATTTCAAAGTATTTGGCTCCCAGTCGCTAATCTGGAAATTGTGTCGCGAGGCGTGACTCCGCGACAGGATGTTTAGCGACTGGGTTTTCAAAATTTTTACAAGGCATAATTTTCTGTCTCGGAATAAAGAGTGTGTCGCGGACCGTGGGTCCGCGACAGGGGTGTTCCGCGACAGGAGCCATGCAGAGAAAAATAGCAAGAGTTTGGGTCCCTGGTCGCTAAGCAGGGTGATGCACCCTGCGAAACCACATTTAAATAAGCTTCAATTATGTTAAAATAAACCTAAATTGCATGCATGAGACTCTATTTTACTGCTTTTTAATGTATATTTCATGTGATGTGTAAATATTAATAAGACCGGTTAAATTGAGCTTATCTGAGCCCAATTTACCTTGCTTTATGTTTTATAATAAGACTTTGGCAATTCTAATGCATTGCAATGATGTTTCAGGCATTAAAATGAAGAAAGAAGATGTTCGGAGGTCAAAGGATGCAAAATTCGGAATTTTCAACACTGGAAAGCTCCAGAATGCGCCACATGGGCATGGCGGCGCCTAAAATCATGCTTGAGCGCCACATTATGCGCCACCTCAACACTTAGCAAAATTTCGGATGGAAAAAAGCTTCAGGATGCGCCGCAATAGCTTGGTGGCGCCGAAAAGTACTCCGGAGCGCCACAAAATGCGCCGCAGGGTAAAATTTAGGAAATTGTCAGAATGCACCGCACCTTCTTGGCGGCGCATAGAAGTGCCTCTCAGCGCCACAAAATGCGCCACTTTCAAAAATTCGGAAAATCTACGTATGCACCGCAGCTCCTTGGTGGCACCGAAAACCTCTTCCGAGCGCCACTTTTTGCGCCACAGTCGCGGTTGAGCAGTTTTCTAACCTCCCGAACACGGTTTTAAGGCCCGTTTATCGTCATTTCTTCAGATCAGACTTACCATTCATCGACAGAAACTCTCTGAAACATATGAGAAATGGGAGAAGAAGGCCGGAAACACAGAATCAAGCCGGAGGAATTGGCCAGAATGCTGTTCTGATCGAGTTCTTCCTATCATAGGTGTTGCCTATCTAGACTAGAGCATGAAAAAGGGGAAGAAAGATTAATTAATGATCTATTTCCTGATGAAAATTTATATTTAATAAATAACACTTCCTCTGATCCGTGGTTTGCTGATTTTGTAAATTATTTAGCATGTGATGTAATTCCTGATCATTTAAAATGGCATAGCCAAAAACAAAAATTTAAAACTGATGCTAAATATTTTATTTGGGATGAACCTTATTTGTTTAGACTCTGTTCAGATCAGATCATAAGGAGGTGCATCCCTGACGAGGATTTTGAAAAAGTGTAAAGGCTTGCCACGAAGGACTTGGAGGAGGACATGTTGGACCGAACAGAACAGCTCATAAGGTACTCGAAGGTGGTTTATATTGGCCTAATATTTATCGTGATGCTAGATCATTTGTGCAAAAATGTGATGTATGTCAAAGGGCTGGTAATATCACTAAAAGAGATGAAATGCCGCTAAAAGGAATTATGCCTGTTGAGTTGTTTGATTTGTGGGGAATTGATTTTATGGGTCCATTTCCACCATCTAATGGGAAATTGTATATTCTTGTTGCTGTAGAGTATGTATCAAAATGGGTAGAAGCTGAATCATGTGCTTTAAATGATGCTAAACAAGTGATTAAATTTCTGAAAAAGCAAATCTTTACTCGTTTTGGTGTGCCTAAAGCAATCATTAGTGATGGTGGATCTCATTTTGTCAATAGGGTTGTTAAACAATTTTTATCTAGATTTCATGTTCATCATAGGATAACAACACCCTATCATTCTCAAGCCAATGGTCAGGTAGAAGTCACTAATCGTGAGATTAAAAAGATTTTGGAAGCCACTGTAGGAAAATCTAGAAAAGATTGGGCTTTTAAGTTAGATGAAACATTGTGGGCTTATAGAACAGCTTTTAAAACACCTATAGGTATGACTCCTTTTAAATTGGTTTATGGTAAAGCTTGTCATTTACCTTTTGAACTTGAGTTTAAATCACTTTGGGCTATGAAGAAATTGAATTTTGAATTTAAAGAGGCTCAAGAAAAAAGGAAAATAGATCTTACTGAATTAGAAGAAATTAGACGTCAAGCGTATGATAATGCTCTAATTTATAAGGAGAGAACAAAGCTTTATCATGATAAAATGCTTAGGCCTAAGGTTTTTGAAGCTGGACAATTAGTGCTTTTATATAATTCTAGATTTAAACTATTTCCTGGTAAATTAAAGACAAAATGGTCAGGACCTTTTAGGATTGTTAAAGTGTTGGATAATGGTGCAGAAGTTTTAAAAGCTGAAGATGAAAGGGAATTCACTGTAAATGGTCAAAGACTTAAACATTATTTTGGAGATGAAGTTAAATTCATCGAACAAATTAATGTTAAGCCTTTGGTTATTTAAATCTTCTTATTGAAGTAATTGCATTGCATTTCAATTATGTTGAGTTTTTATTTATTAAAATTTATAAAAACCAATAAAAATTATAAAATGAAAGAAAAAGATAAAAATATTTTGCATTTTATTGTTTATGTGCTTTTATTTGCTTTATTGCTTTTGCTAATTTAAGTAGATGTGTTTTTAGTTTAATTATGTTGTTTAAATTTTATGTTAAGTTATTCACATGTGTTTAATAAATTGAGTAGGACATTGCCTATGAATTAGAATAAGTAGCAAAATGTTAAGAAATGATGGATTTATGTGTGCTTGGAGGATTGATCTTGATATTTGTATTCTGACTCGGTGATGAATTAAGGAGGAGGATCTATATGGACTATTTGGTTTAAATGAGGAGAACTATAACCCGGGAGGATTTAAGGAGTCTATATATGCTAAATCTGACTTGCTAACCTTAGGGATTGAATAAACTATCATTTTGGTTGAGTTTGAGCTGAAATTCGAGTGTCACAGACTCAGTTTAGGCGCCACACCTTCTTGGTGGCGCCTAAAACCAAGCTCAGGCGCCACATTATGCGCCATTTTTAACCCTGGGAAAACTTGAAGTCAGGTAATGCGCCACAACTTCTTGGTGGCGCCTAAAACCAAGCTCAGGCGCCACATTATGCGCCATTTTTAACCCTGGGAAAACTTGAAGTCAGGTAATGCGCCACACCTTCATGGTGGCGCATAAAATCACTCCGGAGCGCCACTTTTGGCGCCACTTTCAGACTTATAAAATTTCTTGATCCAAAAATGCGCCGCATCAACTGTGCGGCGCCTAAAAGGTGTCTCCAGCGCCACTTTTGGCGCCTGACCCGGCGGGTCAGGCTCCAGACCCGGTCTGGAATCGGGAATTTTACCCCAAAATTCACCTCTTCTCCTCATTTTTCATCCCAATCGACCGAGAGCTTCTTCCCTCTCTCCCGTGCGCCACCACCCTCCTCCAAGTGACACATTTGCGCCACTTTGGTAAAAATTCTTCCAATTCTTGTTTCCTTCTACCAATTCTTATCTACATTGTTCAAATTCTCATTCCAAAACCTAAATTTTGCTTTGTTTGAATCAAATTAGGGTTCTTCAACCCTACTTCTTCAAATTTGGGGATTCTACTCCAAAGTGCTCCAATCCTTCAATCTAGGTAAGAATGGCTATCCTAATTCCATTATTATCATATTCTAGTACTTTGGAATGCATTAATTTTGGTATTGGTGTTGTTGCTTGAATTTTGGGTTTTGTAGAATGTGGGATAAAATTTGATTTTGATTGTCTAAATTCTAGTTTTAGCATGAACAAGTGTTGTAGAACATGGATTGAATACATAATGTGAAAATTTTTGTATTAACATTAAAATTTGGGATTTTTGAGAATTTTAAAATCTGAAAATTATTTTAAATTGATTAAAATGGCATTTTTGGTTAATTGAATGGATGAAACATCACTAGAACATGTCATTTTAGTTATATTAAAAATATAAAGTTATTTTCTTGTCAAAAATTCCATGTTTTTCATAATGTGAGTTAATCGGACCATGTTTTGATAAACACCCTTTTATGTGTAATTTAGTTAATTAAAATAGGTTAATTTATCATATGAATAAATTGGAATGAATTTAAATATTAATTTAAACCATTTGTAATGCACTAGTTTAATAATTTAGATTGTATTTGCTTATTAAATCTGAAAATTTAATAAAACAAGGAGTTTTTATTATAAAGGCATGTTCAAACATGAATTTTAAACTTTAAAATAAAATGGATGATATTTTTAAACAAAGTTTAGAATTCACAATCTTTAAAATACAACATCTTGGTCATTGAGTTATCTAAATCCCACATTCTAGGTTGATGTATATGTTTGCTTTATACTTAACACTCAAGTTAAACCTGTGGTTTAAACTTAAGTGTGAGGATGGGAGGCAATGCATATATATGATACTAACCCAGAGTTTTTGTACAACCAGGTACTGAAATAATGTATAATCCTCCAAACCTCCCTAAGAAATCGGGTTATAGGTATATACCCATGCCCGAGGGGAGAATGGGGATTTATGATCCACAGTCACCGGATAGCATTCCTACTCCTATTCCTGATGAGCATATTTTTGAACATCGCAGACTCCGCACGAAAAATTTAGTACAGATGGATTATCCAGGACAAAGGATTCACTGAAGCTGACGTGGAGCGATTTTCGGTTCATGATGCTTTCATGAGTCGAGGATGGATGAAATTTGCTGCGCATCCGGAAGGAGTTTACTCTTGGGAGCTTACTAGACAATTCCTATGTAATGCTCGGTATGATCAGTATACTTCATGGATTAGGGGGGTGCCTGTGCCATATGGTCCCGCAGTAATCAATGAACTGTATGGTACTGTGGATGTCTCTTGCACGGCTACGAAGAAGAAGCACTTTCATGACCCTATTCATGAAGAGGAAGGAGGACCAGAATTGGAGAAAAGAATCCTGAAAGAGATGTTTGAAACGCAAAAGAAAGTTGCCTACATAGGGGAGAAGAAGGAAAATGTTGTTGCCACTTTAATGGCTGCACCGCTTTATCAGATCTACCTGCTCTACAAGCATAAGGTGTTTCCTACTTCGCACACTTCACAACCGAATGCAGAGGAGCTGTATTTTGTGTATTGTGTGAAGAACGGGTTGCCTATTGACATTGGGGATATGGTGGCATATGAGTTGGATAAAATGGCGTCTGACGCTGCACGGACTGTGCTGGGATTTCCTGCGCTGATCTGGACACTTTGTGAGAGAGCTGGAGTGAATATGACAGCCTATGCTCATGATTTGAAACCCAAGCATCCTATCTCTTTCAAGAATTTCTATAATAAGCCTGGAGTAAAATGTGCAGAGCTTGGTTACCCTACTACATCCCGTGGGGCACCCACTTGTCATCCTGATATACCTAGTACATCTGGTGCTAAGGTAGAGCCTGCAGAGATTGCAATCAATAGAATGACCTATGAGATTCATCAGCTTAGAGCCGAGATGAAGAGGAAGGAGGATAGTACATAGGCACAGTTTGCACGACTTTCCAGCAGACTTGAGTACTTCATGTCTGCAAATCTAGGTGATCGATATATTCCTCCTACTACTAGTTCGAGCTCTACAGGGAGTGATGATGTTCCTAGGGAAGATGAAGTAGGTGATTCGGATGGATCTTTAGAAATCTAGATTTTTTTATTAGATAGGATTGCTCCCTTTTGGTTTAATTTGTAATAGTTAGAATCATTTTGGTACTATTTTGCTTATTTAATTAGCATCTGTCCATGTTTATTTAATTAATGAAAAGAATTAATAGAAATTAAAAATCTGAAATTTATAAATTAAAATAATAAAAATCTGAATTAAATAAATTATGGATAGAATTTAATTGTTTTAATTTATAAATTACCATGTGTTCTAACGATTATCTTTTGTGTAAGCAAATACCATATAAATATATAAAGGAGCAGGATATGCCATGAGCAAGCAAGCAAAAGGGGGACATCCAATACGGTGAAAGAATTTCTAGGATCTACATATTCCAGGTGTGATCTTTTCATGTTATATATTATCAATTTGCATGAAGTATGTGGTAAGAGCTTGAGTCGATTTAATTTTATTTTACTGTTTATTATGATTTGAATAAAATGGTACATGCATGATTAATTGGTTTAAATTTAAATTGTGTTTTCTCAGTGGTGCTATTATTTAGAGATTATCACATCATTGCCAATCTGGAGAAAATCTAAATAAGTCTAAATGTTCTGCTCTAATCCGATTTTACAATTTAATTAGTGTTAGGTTTCTTAGTTTAAAGTCCTAGACTTTGTCAAATTGTTATGCAAGTTGTTTGGGCTATTGATGACAATTCTATTTGCCTTGCAGAAAACTATTTGATTAATTAGACTAGTTATTTAAAATGTGGAGAGTTATCATTATTTATAAATAAATATGCTCGTTCTAAATCTTTTTAAATGCTTAATTAAAATAAAGTCAGAGTGAGAACCCTAAAAAAAAACAAGTTATCTTGCAAAAAGAAAAAGAAAAGAAAAATTATTGAAGAGTGCAAGATCAAAAAAAAAAAAAAAAAGAGAAAGGGTGATCAAATATAAATTCTTAAACTCTTGACTGGATGACTGGCACATATTCGGTGACACGAGTAGCTTTTGGAATTCAACCGTCTACAACTCAGCCAAAGTGTCTAGAATATAGTGAAACCTAGCCATAGATTGAGCATATTTAAAGACTGGAATAGAAAAGCATATTTACATTACTCACTTTCCCATATTAAGTGCTATGTATAATTAATCTGTTTTATGTATTGTAAGTGTATTGGGTATCTAGTTCTGATAGCTGATGCATATCAATTTGCCTAGTTCTAGTACATTAAACTTTGAACCCTCTTAACTCATTTTATTGTTGAAATCTATGATTTGGCAGAACTATAGAGACTTTATCTTTATTATCTTGATTGGCAAGTTGATGTGCTAATTGATCTCATTGCTCAAGGGACGAGCAATATTTAAGTGTGAGGATGTTGATGCACCCTGCGAAACCACATTTAAATAAGCTTAAATTATGTTAAAATGAACCTAAATTGCATGCATGAGACTCTATTTTACTGCTTTTTAATGTATATTTCATGTGATGTGTAAATATTAATAAGACCGGTTAAATTGAGCTTATCTGAGCCCAATTTACCTTGCTTTATGTTTTATAATAAGACTTTGGCAATTCTAATGCATTGCAATGATGTTTCAGGCATTAAAATGAAGAAAGAAGATGTTCGGATGTCAAAGGATGCAAAATTCGGAATTTTCAACACTGGAAAGCTCCAGAATGCGCCACATGGGCATGGCGGTGCCTAAAATCATGCTTGAGCGCCACATTATGCGCCACCTCAACACTTAGCAAAATTTCGGATGGAAAAAAGCTTCAGGATGCGCCGCAATAGCTTGGTGGCGCCGAAAAGTACTCCGGAGCGCCACAAAATGCGCCGCAGGGTAAAATTTAGGAAATTGTCAGAATGCACCGCATCTTCTTGGCGGCGCATAAAAGTGCCTCTCAGCGCCACAAAATGCGCCACTTTCAAAAATTCGGAAAATCTTCGTATGCGCCGCAGCTCCTTGGTGGCGCCGAAAACCTCTTCCGAGCGCCACTTTTTGCGCCACAGTCACGGTTGAGCAGTTTTCTAACCTCCCGAACACGGTTTTAAGGCCCGTTTATCGTCATTTCTTCATATCAGACTTACCATTCATCGATAGAAACTCTCTGAAACATTTGAGAAATGGGAGAAGAAGGCCGGAAACACAGAATCAAGCCGGAGGAATTGGCCAGAATGCTGTTCTGATCGAGTTCTTCCTATCATAGGTGTTGCCTTTCTTTTTCTTGCTTTGTAATGAATTGAAATTGCCTCTAAATGTAATCTGCTATCATGTTTTTAATTTGTAGACGGATTTCTGTATTGTTCGTGTTAGAAGTATTCTAGAACGGGAGTTCAGAATCACTTTGAAGTACGAATTCATCTTTTACGGAAGTAATATAATGTGTCGCTGTTTTCTATTGGAATCTGGAATTATGATTAAAATGTCAGATTATGTTTTATTTGGTTTGAGCGCCATTCTGCATAAATGGTAGACGTGAAATTCATGTTTTGGTGTTAATCTGCTTTTTGATCGAGTAAATTGGAGTAATCTGATATGATGTTAGAATCTGTATTAGGATTAAATGTTAGATGCCATTAGATTGATCGATATTCTGTGTTTTACCAAATCTGCTATTTACATTACCAATATGCTAAAGCTTAGAATTGACCGATCAATCTGTATTTTCTATTTTTTAGCAATCTGGCATTAATTCTAATATATCTGCATTTTAATATTATTAAATAAATCCAGTTTACCATGTTTTGTTATTATTTTACCATAATTGTTAAATTATTTACACTATTCTGCATAATTAAATGTTAGAATCAAATTCTGTGACTTCTGCTTTGCTAAATCAGGAGATAAAAAGTAGAATTAATATTTTAGTATCGGAATTGGGAATAAATTACATTATAAATGGATTCTGGCATGTGCACAATGATTTGGGAAATGAAAAGTGCCTTTTAATTGCTATAGGAAAATTTGTAAGCTTGGAAAAAATTCAAATTTAGGCCTAGAATAATGATTGCAGAATGTTAGATAATTTAATCAGCTTCCATGAAATCTGTTTAAGCATAATTTTATTATTAGTAGATTATAATATTTTTAATCTTTATAAAATAATTAATTTTAAGAAATTGATCTTTTTAGACATTGGAAAATGCTAAATCAATATGCAATTTCTATTTTATATAAAGATGGCAATATTTAAAATATTACAAGCATCTCCCATTTATAACTTTATTAATTATAATTTTAATTTGCTTTATTTTAAATTTAATTTCACTGTTTATTTTTAATTAAATCACCATTAGAATCAATTAAAATCTGTTTAAATATAATATATATAATTAATGAACTTAAGAACAATTAAAATTTCTCCGGAATAAAATAATATTCTGAAATTCCCTGTGGTTCGACCCGGTATTCACCGGTTTTTATTACTTGATGACAACCATCCGCTTGTGGTAAAATATGAGTAGTGAAAATCGACCCATCACAGGGTTTGTGTCGCGGACCGTGGGTTCGCGACAGAAGTGCCTCGCGACCGAGGGTTTTCAAAATTTTAAGACAAAGTGTCCCTAAACATCCATGTCGCGGAACAGCCTCCCTGTCGCTAGACGTGGCCTCGCGACAGGAGTCGGTTAGCGACATGGATGGTTCAGGACACAAGTCAGTAAAAGCAGAATTGAACAGTGGCATGCAAACAGCGTGATCTCACCCTATTTCGGATTAAAAAGCATTTCTAAGCTAAAAACAACCAAACAACAATGGAAATACGCAAGAACATGCTAGAACAGAAATAAACTAAATGGGAACAGTATTTAAAAATAAAGCACTATCCTAATCTAGGGTTTGACCACACACATACATAACATTATCCATAAAAATAATGACAATAAGCACAATAAAGGGAAATGGGGGTCAAATGACTCCAACATGAAAATAAAAGCATTAAATCCATGGGGTGTGAGTCCCATTTCATGATTTGGGACACATAATGCGAATATTTTCCCATATTATTAAATGGGTTTGTTAATACCCATCATTTGGGTATTACAAAACCCTAAAAAAAACAAAGTTTAGATGGAAAAACATGGTGAAAACTGACTACCTAACCACTGGAACAGTGGAAAACAGTAAACAAAACACTACACTAAGCTAAACTATGGACATAATTAAATAATACAAAAAAATTAAAAACTAAACTACACTACCTAAGAACTGGGCGTTGATCTTGCCTTCAAGAGGATGAACTCTAATTTTTCCAACCCTGAGCTCATGGGGGTCACCTCATATTTATAGAAGTGGAACCCTAGGCCCATGGGCTTGATCTGAGGCTCACTGTGTCTCAAGACATCACACACATCACATTGTGTCGCGGAACTGGAAGTCTGTCGCGGAACATCACTGCATGTGGTAAGGCTTCTCGACTGGGTCTTGGGCCTCTATTGGTGCGTCTGTGTTGCTAATCAGGCCTGTGTCGCTAAACCATGGTCCGCGACTCGGGCCTAGCACCACAGCCTATCTGGACTGGTCTCTTCTTCATGCTGCATGCTGTGTTGCTAAACCCTCCTGTGTCGCTAAGCCATGGACCGCGACACAGGAGCTTCCGCGACCGGGTGTTCCAGGACTGGGCTGAATGGGCAGATGGGCCGAAATTGTTCTTTTTGTGGGCTTTTTCTATCTTTTCCCATCTTTTTGTATTCCTTTTTCTTTTCTTTTCTTTTTCTCATGTTTTTGGATTTTTCTAACATAAATGTGTAATAAAATTACATATTTATGCATTTTTCACACCAGCTCAATATTTTTACAATTATGCATAAATCTGTCCAATTCAACTGCTTTCTTATTTAGTATAAGACCGGAATGCGATCAAATGCCCATTTTAGACACGGAAATGATTGAAAATAATGGTAATTTCTGGCCATTATCAGCCGACACAATCAGGATTTCATAACCACACCTCCAATTTCTCCTTCCCAGCCGCACCTCTTCTAGCCCAAAACTCCGCTAAAGAATTCCTTTCCCTAAAAGTGTGTTGCACTTTCACATACCCCCCACATCTGAATAGCCAAAACCGGTCTCAAGTACTCATTGAACCTCCATGGAATTTTATCCGGCTCCTTCAACCAATGAACCACATTTTGAGAATCACTTCCAAAGATCACTTTTGGGATGGGGAATCCATGTTCACATAACAAAGCGTTACATACTCTACTCACCGCTGCAATTTCGGCCTCATTGGAATCCTTGAAGCCAATATTGTCTCATAGAATATACTCCAAATATGACCTTTCCACCATCATCCCTAATTACACCACCAACTCCAGCGGATCCCGGGTTACCAAGCGACGACCCATCGGTATTCACCTTCCACCATCCTACCTCCGGGTGTTCCCATTCCAGCGAGCCCCTCGGCACACAATTACTCCGATCCCCCGTACACCGTACTTATCAGCTATCCAAGGCAAACAGTTTGCAATCCGCTCCAGTTCACCGACCCTGCCCCCTCATCCGCATGCCACCAGACTCCCACCCTCCATTTCACTATCTCCTCCGCCATTCTTTTATCAAACCGCACTCCATTAAAAACCACATCATTACGAAGCTTCCATATACACCAAAAAATTGCTAGGCCTGTTAGGTACCATGCCTTCTTCCTATTCCATCTAATAGGACAATCAAACCATCCCACCAACATCTCTAATGCCCTCCCCGGAGCCACCCAATTCAACCCAAACCAATTTAAAGCCAAATACCATAAATCACGTACCTCCTTGCACTGACAAAAAAGGTGATCCAACGTTTCAGCCTCCACCCCACAGCATGGACACATCCCATTTGTGATCTGACCGCATCCTCTCTTGACCAGCACATCTCTCACCGGAAGTGCATTATGAAAAATCTTCCATGCCAACATCTTCACTTTCATAGGACATTTCACTCTCCACATCTTGTTAAAAAACCATCTCATATCCTCTACACCAGCAGCCTCACACCGCCTCCAGCATGACCCTATTGAAAACTGTCCGCTCCTCTCATGTTTCCATCTAATTTTATCCCCCGAGAATCTGTTCATAAGCGCTTGGTTGATGCACTGAATAAAATCATCCCACACTCCTAACTCCCAGTCAAACAATTGTCTTCTTAGATCAATCTTCCATTCCCAATCCACTCCCTTCCAATTCCCAAAATCTATTATCTTTCCCTCCTTGTTTATTGCTAGCGCATACAACCTTGGAAACATTTCTTTTAATGTCAACCCCCCCTCCATCCACCTATCCTCCCAATACCTCACCCGAGTACCATCCCCCACCTGAATAAACATACTGCCCTCCAATCCCAACTGATCACAACACTCCCACCCTCTACAGATACTACCCCACACAGTCCTTCGTTTTATCACTTCAGGGAGTAAAGGTGCCTTACTTCTATAATACTTAGCATCAATCACATTTTTCCGAAGTGTGTTCTCCCCTCCAAACCTCCATCTCCATTTGTACAACAAAGCATTGTTCATTTTCTCCACATTTCTAATACTTAACCCCCCCCCCTCCCAATGTAAGCATATATCCTCCCATTAAACAGTATGAATACGCCTCATGCCTTCCCACTCATTCCAAAAAAACCTCCTCTTCAGCCTTTCAAAATTCTCAGCCACAGTTCTCGGTATCTTGAAAATAGACAAAAAATATATTGGTAGACTATTCATTACGGACTTTATCAAACACCATCGCCCAGCTTGCGACAATAACCTCCCCTTCCAACCCGCCAATCTCTTCTCAACCCTATCAATAACCGATTGCTAAACCGACACCCCATTAATCCGGCCTCCAACCGGGATCCCCAAATATTGCATTGGCCATTTTCCCACCTCACATCCCATGACCCCTGCTGCTTCCCGAAGAAAATCTCCTTCACAGCTAATTCCAAAGATACAACTCTTATTGAAATTAATCTTAAGACCCGTCGTTAATGAAAGACATCTCAGTATACGCTTTAGATTTATCACTTGCATGAGCTCCCCTTCAAAAAGAGAACCGTGTCGTCCGCGTATTGTAGGTGCGAAATAATCATGCTGCCATCAGTCCCCACCGCCAGTCCCCTGTACACTCCCATCTCAACCGCCCGACTCATCAAACAATTAAAAATCTCCGCTACCAAAACAAAGAGATAAGGGGATAGAGGGTCCCCTTGTCTCAACCCTTTTTCCATCCTAAAATATCCTGTTGGGGTACAATTTATAAGCACCGATGCTTTCGCAGATTTCACACAAACCATCATCCACCGTATCCACTTCTCCTCAAATTTCATTACCCTTAAAACTCTTTCCAACGCTTCCCACGATACATTATCATACGCCTTGTCGAAGTCTAACTTCACCACGAATCCTTTCTTCCCTGAACTTTGAGTAGTTTGAATAACTTCAGACGCTATAAGCACTCCATCTAGGATTTGTCTTCCTTTGACGAATGCCATTTGAGCCTCTCCCACCAATCTACTTATCTCTTCCTTCAACCGCCTTGCTAGAGCCTTTGCCACAATTTTGTAAACACTTCCTAACAATGATATCGGTCTATACTCGCCAAATTCCATTGGATTTTCTACCTTAGGAATTAAGGTAATGAACGAGTTCCCTAAATCCCTCGGCAGAGCATCCTTTGTCTCCAAACCTTTAAACACTTCCAACACCTCCTCCTTCACATTCGGCCAGAAATTCTTTATAAATTCAATGTTGAATCCGTCCGGACCTGGAGCTTTATTCCCATCGCAACTCCACACCACTTCACGAATTTCCTCCTCTGTAAAGCTTCTTATCATCCAATTCCTCTCCACCTCGTCCACCTGCTTCAACCCTATATTATCAATCTCAAAACCCTCCTCCCTCTGTCTGGTAAACTTCGATTGGAAAAACCTAACCGCCTCCTCTTTTATTGCCCTCGGCTCACCAACAACCACACCATCAATTTTAATCGCACCAATAAAGTTCCTCCTCTTGTTGAACGCAGTAACGGCATGGAAGAATTTTGTATTCTGATCCCCTTCTTTAAGCCACCGGATGCGAGATTTTTGTAGCCATCTACGTTCCTCTGCTAGCAACAGTCCCTCCAACTCCTTTTTCTTGTTACACCACTCCATCCGCACGCCCCCATCTCCCTCCCCATCTGACATCTTCTCTACCAGTACACTAATTTCCTCCTGAAGCCTCTGAATTTTAGAATCCATATCAGTCGCCCCATAGCCATTCCATTCTCTAATCCTTTTTTTAATTCTTGTAATCTCCACAATATACCCCTCCCTCCAGCCGCCCTTGATCCATCCCAAGCTTGTTTAACCACCTCAGAAAATCCCTTCATCTCCAACCAATAATTATAGAACCTAAATGGTTTATGCCCCCATGATTTTTCCCCCACCTCTAACATGACCGTGTAGTGGTCCGAAAGCACCGAATCCCCTCTTTTTTGCACCACTGATCCCTCTAAACAAAGCCAACCTGGTGAAACAAGAAACCGATCTAGACGACTCATCACCCTCCCACCCCTCCCGACCCAAGTAAACAAACCCCCCTCCATAGGTAGATCCACTAAACCCAACTGTTCCATCAAATTCCTAAAATCCCTATTTGAACTGCCCTCCCCGCCACACCCCATTCTCTCACCCTCTCCGACCACCGCATTGAAGTCCCCCAAAAAACACCAAAGATCCCCATTATTAGTCTCACACTTCTGTATAAAAAGATCCCAAAGAACCAATCTTTCTCTTCTGTCATTCGGAGCATGCACACACACCATATTAATCTCCTCTCTCAACCCACTAATCCTACCCTTTATCCATATAAAATGATGCTCCTTCTTGATCACCCTGAACATCCCCCAGTTTGAATCCCACACCAAGAGCAAGCCCCCCGCACTCCCCACACTCGGCTGGAAACAAAAATCAAAATTCCCTGAGCCCCATAAACTAGAAATAAACCTATCCCTAAACTCACTCATTTTAGTTTCTTGAAAGCAAATCATCTGTGGTTTAGCCTTCTTACACAACCTCTTACACAACCTCTTGACAGCCCTCCTCCTAACTCCTCCATTCAAACCCATAAGATTGCACGTAATTAACCGCATAATATACTACTATACTCTAACTCACAGACCCCTCCCTACTAGATCAACACACCCACATTACTCCTTTTCAATCTCTTCCCTAACCCTCTCCAACGCCCTCTCCCTCCCTACCCTTAAGCCCAATCCCAAACTATCAGCAAGCTTTAGTGTTTCTTCCAATTCTACATAATCAACCAGCTTAACCCCACTCTTCAACCTCACAGTTTCAAACTGTAAAGTTGCAAACCCATTGTCTACCATTTCCAGTATAACCTGTCCTTTCGTCCTACTTCTTCCCTTTCCCTTTGTTGCCTTTGATCTATTCTTCCGAGCTTTCCGATTGTTGTTTTTCTTCCTCCCCGCAATTACCTTCACTACCGCCTCTTCCACCATCCTTACACTCTCTGCCACACACCTTTTCAATTCTTCTACCTTCTCCATTTCCCCATCTTCCAGCGCATGCACTGAGCCCAGAGAAAGATCTGGGCGCTCCGTGTCGCTCCCAGCCAATGCAACCTCACCAATTTCCCCCCCTGCCACACCAGTTTCTCCCTCCGACATAGACTCTCCAACATCTTCTAAACTAACTTCATTAACAACCCCAGACCGCATCCCTATCCCCTCCGCCCCGAATTCCAAATCTGCCACCAATTCGTTATTTAAAACCCTCTCCCACTGTACTACGCTAACGGTCCCATCCTTCTCCCCACTCTCCATTCCCCGATTTACACAGAGATTCTTATCCCCGCATCCTTCTCTCAAAATCCCATTGTTATCAATACTAGCCTTAGTCCCATTAACCTCTGCCTCCCCCTCTACATTCCCCCTGGCCCATATTAACCCTTTTTCAGAGACCTCAGTGTAGCCCAAAAAAGATCCATCGGAATTACCCTCAGCCCACTTCTCATGAATCCCCTTGGAATTCTTCTCATTTTCATCGAGCCCATTATCAAGAGGCCCATCATCCTTAAGCCCTACCACTGCAGGCCCATTATCCTTAAGCCCTACCACTGCATACCCATCAACCCCTTCCCCATCATCTTGGGATCCTTCCCTGCATGTCACCTTTGAGACGTCATGATGGCTAGCCGTATTTTTTGAACCCTCATCTTGGGAACCCTCCCTGCATGTCACCTTTAAGACTTCATTATGGCAAGCCGTTTTATTCGAACCAACATCTCTCCCATGCATTTCCCCAGACAGCCTTTGCTCTTCCCCATATTCGAAGGTCCCGGACTTACCCTCAACCCTCACCTCTTCCACCTTCTCCACTACCGGCGTTTCCTTCTCCAGCGTCCCTTTCCGATTCTCCGGCGGCCGATCATCCTCTTCCACATCCGGCACCACCACGTCCTCACAAAAATTAATCACAACCCTCACCATTGACCTCCACTTCCCCACTTGTACCCTAACCATCGATGGTGGATCAACACTCTCTTTCAACTCAACCAGCATCTTTGCCTAATCAAAACGTTTGTTCTTCATGGTCTCACTATGAACACTAATCACCCTTCCCCATCCTCTAGCAATTTTCTGTAAATTTTCCTGACTCCATGCTATGTACGGTAGCCCAAATATGTACGTCCAAACCAAGTTTTTAGTCACCATAACACCAGCAGCCCATCGCCTCTTCCAGTCAGTCATACTGTGATCCCTCCGATCCTTTACAAAGTTATCCCGATCTACAACTTCTTTGAACACCACCACCACTATCAAACCCCCTCCATATAGTACATCTTCACAATCCTGATATTCACTATAAAGCCACTTTTGAAACCCTACCAACTTATCAAGCTTCCACAATTTCACCACCACCCCCCTTTGTAGCCTTTCCTCTTCACTATGCACCACCTTCAGATTCACAATATCCTTATTCATATTCCTGTTATCAGCTTCCTTCCAAAACCTACCCCCTTTAATTACTTCCGCATATGACCTTTCATCCCTCCATGCATCGTTACTTATCTTTCCCACTTGCTTGAGGCCCCCATTCCCTTCTCCATCTATTATCCTGATAGATTTCCCCTTGTTGACTACTGCTCCCCTACTTCCCCAGCTTCTCTGTCTTCTTGGGACAGCCCAACCAGTCCGCAGTCTTCTCCCTTGGAAAACCTTACCCTGCAAATTCTTCATGACCTCTCCCGCCTCCTCTCTACTTGGGAACCTAAAGAACCCAAACTTAAACCCTGTCTCCAGCCATCTTCTATTTGGGATGAACCAATTCTTCACTTTAGCTATCTTGTTAATCTCACGGAGCACCTCTATATTTCCGACCTCTGCAGGGATATTCCCTACAAAGATCCCCACCAGGTCCCCACTCTTCTTGTCGCCTTCCGCTTCAGACCTCCTCTTGTCTCTACAAAGATATGAATGAAGTTGATGTTGAATGTGAGAATGATAATATACTTAATTACTTAAATGTGATTGCTTTTGAAGACAATGTGCTTATTGATATTCCTAGTGTTTATGTGGGAAATGATTATTTGAATAAATCACTTGATATTGAAAGTGAGAATGATAATAGTCATTCTAGGAAAGATAGTTCTTTTAGAGCATTTCATTTATTTGATTATTTAATTGATGCTAGAAATTGGGATGCCCTAAATGCTGATATGATTGATTTATCCATTATAAAGGGAGATGGTACCATTCATAAAGGGCCAAAAGATAAAAAAATTCTAGGTAATTTTTGATAAATTGTATTCTAAAGTTTTACCCAATTAACAAATGAAGGTTTTGGAGATAGGATACATGTTGGTAAAGACGTAAATAACCCGAAACAGGTATTGAACATGTTAAAAATATGACCACTTGGTATGAAATGCATTTGAGGTATCAAAAAAATAAAATAAATTATTGATAAAACAGCTCGAGAATTAATTGAAAGACAAAAAACTTACTGGGAAAATGTTTTACTTAGAATTTATTCAATAGTGAAGTTTCTTGCTAAGATATTGAAGTTTCTCGCTAAGCATAATTTGGCATTTCGAGGTATTAATGAGAAATTTATTGTTTTGGTAAACATTGACGACTATGTGTCGGCAAAGGTCACAAATTACAACGGGAGAAAAAGAGGAGGGATAGTGGGCGGGTGCGAATCGAACCCCCAACCTATGGTTGAAAGGCAGGAGAGATGACCACAAGGGTAAAGTCTCATTCCCACTAATGAGAAATTGTTTCAAGATAACAATGGAAACTTCTTGTGTCTAATTGAAATGTTGGCTAAATTTGATCCAATAGATCAAAAAAATCTTAGGCGCATAAAATATGATGACTTCTTGTATTCAAAATGACTTTTTTCTTTTGCTTATTTCAAAGATTGTAATTGAAATTATTAAAAAGATAAAGCAAGCATAATATTTCTCAATAATACTTGACTATAACCCCGATGTTTTCCATAAAAAAACAAATGTCCATCATTATATGTTAATATTTCTAATCCTTTCTTCAATTTCTTGGATTTTTTTAATGTTAATGATACAAGTGGCCAGGGACTTTTTAATGTCGTACGGGATGACTTAAAAAATATTAGTCTTGATATACTTGATGTTCTACGATAAAGCTATGATAATGGCTCAAACATGTAACGAAAACATCAAGAAGCTAGTGCAGAAGAAACTTTTAGGTATAAATCCAAGAGCATGTGGTTGGCATAGCCTTAACATATGTGACGTGACAAATATTTGTATGAAAGTACGAGACTTTTTTGGCATTATTCGAGGAATCTATACTTTATTTTAACATTCTACTAATAGATGGCGAATTTTGTAAGATAATGTGAAAGGTTTAACTCCTAAATCCTTTTCATATACTTGTTGGTAGAGTAGCGTGGAGAGTGTTAGAGCAATGAGAAATCTTCGAGAAGCTTTACTTCAAGCTACAGACGAGAATAATGATTATAAAGTGAAGAGTGAAGCTAAATCATTAGCGAATAATGAATTTGAAGATAATGAGCTTTTGGTGTCTATTATTGTTTGGCTTGATATATTAGAAGCAATTAATTTGGTTAGTATTGCAATCTAAAAAATATTGGTTGATGTTGCTATTGAGAAAACAAAAGGTTTGATTTCTAATTTTGAGAAGTATATAGAAAATGGTTTTCAAGATGCTTTTGGATAATGATAAATAAATTGCTATTAAATTTGAAATTGATTCGATTTTTGAAAAAAAAAAAGTGAAATTAAAAGAAAAAAATACTTTTGAACAAGCCATTGAACAATATCAACAATACTTTTGAAAAAAAATGCTATTAAATACTTTTTTTGCTTTGTATTGTTGACCAAGCCATTGCTTCTCTTAATAATCCATTTGAACAATATCAACAATACGAAAGTATTTTTGGTTTCTTATTTACTTCTCATATGTTGCAAACATTAGATGATATGAATTTGAGGTATAGTTCTACTATATTTGAAAATGTCCTAAAGCATAACCAACAATTTGATATTGATGGTGATGAATTATTTGTGGAGTTGAAATTACTTACAGAAGTTTTGACGAAACCAAAAAAATGGGTCCTATTGACATTATTAATTATTTGAAAGACTTGAAGTGTTTTCCTAATGTAATGATTGCATATAGAATTTTGTTAACTATTCTTGTTACGGTTACATCTGCATAGAGGAGCTTTCCAAAGTTAAAAATATTGAAGTCCTACTTGCGTTTTACAATGTTAAAGGAGAGACTTGTTGGTCTGGCAATGATAGTATTTGAGAATGATTTTTCAGAGAAAGTAAAATATGAGGACTTAGTTGATGATTTTGCCTCTAAAAAAAGTATTACAAGGATTACTCTATTTAAGAAGAAATATGTTATGTTATTTTCTTTTATTTAAACATTTGCAATTAATTTATGATATGTTAAGAGGGCCTAAAATTTTTATTAGAATATGGCCTCTGAAAATGATTGTACGACCTGTCTATGCAAAATAGTGCCGAACACCATATCCTAATGACACTTTTCTCTTAGCTTGTAAAATTATAAAATAAAATATACTTGATGTTTTAATAAATCTTCATCACAAGGGCACTACAATGGTTTCAAGAATGGTGCAGTTGATAACTATATTCATTTTAGATACTTAAGATCCAAAAACAGTGTCAAAATTGCATTCACGACTTGAATAAGAAGCGATCATCATAAAAGAACAGCATGTGGATGTATTTAGCAAAATTGTGCTATTCATTTAAATGCCAAATTGAAAGTATTGCAAAGAGTAGTTTTTTCCCTAAACACAAATCGACTCATCAATCGTAGTAAACTCTAATTCACAAGGCTTAAACCCGCGATGCACACATGTCACGAACCACGCAAAAAACCTAGAATAAAGCGTCGTTTAAACTCTCAGAAAACGAGCCTTGAAAAAGACAACAAATAAAAGGACCAATGAACCAAACAGTCAATATTGTGCCGGAAAAGAATTTAATTGATCACTTATCTCTGATCTCATCTGATGGAAGACTTATCACTCTTGATGGTTCTCATTGTGGAATTTCTTCAGGATGCACCACACTTTTATGCTTGTTCTAGTTCGCTATTATGAATCGGTAGCATAACCATACCAAAATACCAAATAGAATCCCAACCATTATAGCCATCCACACACCGACAGCGATTAGTGCTATCCGGTTAGAATCATTATTGGGTATTAGGGCTGGGACTGGGGCATCTGCCGGCAGATTAATTTTGCTCTTTTCATTCAATGAGTTCCCTTTCCCCAATCTCCTTTGCCCCTGTATTGGAATGGGAGGAGGAATCGACAAATTTCCAACAATGCCTGAATAAGTGAAACACAGAAGAATAATAAGTATTTCTGTTCCAAGGAATTTGATCCGAGTATATACATGAGTTAAGCTACGAAACCTGAAGGATATAGTTCGGTTGGGCTACTCGGATTGTACTCTTTGGGTGAAATAATAGCTCCATCGATGATCAAGAATGGCTCATGTGCTGCTGTGACTCTGGAACTTAACACGCGGAAGAACAACAAAGATAAACAGACAGCAATGATCCTGCAGCTTCGCGAACCCCACGCCATTTCTTTCTGTAGAAATCAAGACTTTAGTGTGGTAACACACATGAAATTTCAATGCACTGCAACGTTTATGAATGAAGAAAAAGGATATACCTGACAAGAATCTTTCTTCAGATAGAATGCAGCTTCTGGCCACTAAAATTGAAAACACAGTTTAAAGGTGTGTATCGATCCTGATGTCCCAAATCACTTCCAATATTTCTGGACTGATGAGTAACTGTAAAAAAGAAAGCAAGATGGGATTCAAGAAACTAGAGAGAAGATGACGAAACATATAGTTGGAATCAAGAGTATAAATAACCAAAACACAATGTCACACCAACTTAATTACTATAGGTATATTGATATTTAACATTTCATCATTTTATTAGACTTTTAGATTAATCAATGTTGCGCAATATTTTATGAAGGTTGAGTAATATAAAACATATTAATTCATTAAGAAGAAACACCCACGATCCAATAAATTACACTCGCGCCAAAACGTAATCAATCAACATAACGTTTCCATCACAAAAAGACGACACGTTTGACAAGCCTTCCTAAGTCGGCCGCTCATCACAAGTGAAGTCGTTGTTTTAGAATATATTAAAAATCGTTCGTTCTACGCATGAGTTTTGTTCTCATCATCTGATACGATCTGTTCAAATATTTTTTGTGGACATTTTGTGGCCCATACCACTTTGGCAAAGCCAAGCATATGATGGCCCTTGTGATCCATTCATCTAGGGCAGCCCACAATCTCAAAGCCCTCTTTGGCCTGCTCCTTTTTCCTGGTATGGTAATCGCATCATCTCCATTACTGCAGATTCTTCTCTTCCCCAATTCATGGCTGTGCAATTAAACCATTCCTTTCACCCCTTGATTCCCATAATCAAATCCCTACAATTGCTCAACCCTTCCAGCAATATCTGTGAATCTCCCTATAAATACCATCCATCTTGGCCAACCTAGATATACCAGAAATCTCATCCCTCCTCCTCTGTGAACTGACCTTTGTGATACCCTTGAGATTGTGGCTCTCTCTGTGATCGGTGAAATTCTTGGTGTTTCAAATGTATAATGCTTGGTGCAAAATGGGGATGGTCCTGAGTCCTAATCATCTTTGATTTCGTATCATATTTTCTTCTATTTTGATTTCTTTGTGAACTTCTTTTGTTTCTCTTTTCAATTCCCTACTGCCTTGGGTTTTCTTTTGGTTTCTTGAAATTACAACAGTGGTATCAGAGCTTTTGGTGAAACCCGATCCATCAGAAACCAAAATTGGAGAGTAAATTAGGGCCAAAAACTGGGAACCCAATTTGTTCACTCCCAGACCGTTCATTCTTCCTCTCTCCCGCTACGCTGCCCGCTGCCACTGTAATACCATAGAAATTACCCGAAATAATTGTAATTCACTAAAGAGACTTTTATTCAATATTTAAACACTTGCTTAAAGAATTAGTATATTGATTTTTCTACAAAACAACACTTGAAAAACTATATATGTAAATTTGTCTTTTCCAAAAGAAATATGAATTTCAATATCATGGGTAATAGAATTATATACTTTATGGAATATTTTTAAATCTATTGTTTAAATTATATATATAAGTTTTTATATATATACACATTTTGGTCTTGAAAATTATTATGAGGATAGTATGTGAATATTTTAAGTACTTTGATCTTCATTATGGAATAAATTTTTATAAAAATAAAAGTATGAGTTTTTATGTGAATCTATGAGAATTAACTTTTATATATAAGAAAATATATTCATAGATTATAATTTTTATTTGATGATGACATGAAGACTTTGTGGTTTGAGTATTGTTATGAATAAAATAAAACCATGCAAGTATATTATTATTATCTTTTGAAAGCACATTAATATAAATACAATACTTGAAATAAATAAATAAATATTATATTATCATATCCAACTCATTGAGTATAAATGCATGCCACTAAATAATGGCAAAAATAATGATTTTTGTAGACAAGCTAATACTTCAATCATTTTCATGATACACTACTTACACAAATATAAGGTTAAAAGCAATTGCAAGAAATTTTCTTCCTAAACAAATAGATGAAAAATCCACATGATTAACAAGTGTCTTGGATGAATGGCTAGCAAAGAAAGGTGATCAATTATCTCTTGAACCCACCAATATTAATAGCCTCCATAATAGGCAAACCATTATGTTAATAGACAACATGATGGACAAAATTAATAGCCTCCCAAATTAATAGCCTCTTTGTTAGGCTATATGGACCAGATGAGTGGATACAAATACTCTAACCATTATTGCTCAAGACACACTTAATTGGATGATTGGTGAGGTTGTAATCACTCTCACAATGTGTCATGTTCAATTGTTCAAATCTTAGCCTATAAATAGATGGAGTTTCTAGCCTTCAAATACACCAATCTCATCCATCTCATTAGCCAAATTCACTACCCATTTTATTCTTCAAAGTTCTCCCACATAGTGAGCATATCTTAAGGATTGTGGAGTCTTGTAGGCTTGGCAACCTTCATCATTCTAAGAGTTCTAACTCTTCTCAACACTTGGTTAGTAAGATATCATCCTTGAAACTTGTATCTTAGAGATCTAAATCTTTTATTTTTATACTATAAATTGATTTCCCTCTATTTGTCGAATTTCAGCGAAACCCGTAATTTGTGGTGCGAATCTTGTATTATAACGGCCATTATCTTTGAATCTCCTTGCTCTTATACATCAATTCAGTAAGTTAACACTCTCTACTTTAAGTTTGGAGATCCCATCCATGTTTTAAGAGTACAAAATTAGAATTCCCTCATTATACCAAAATCTGTCCGTTTTTCGTTTACGTAAAGATCCATCTTTCTAAACTATTTTGGTTCATTAACCCTCAAAGGTTCCTTCATAAAACTTGTTCCTTATTGAATTGAGTATAATTCTGGAAAATTTTATGATTTTTAGAACTCGTATCAAAAAGTTATGGGATCCAAGAAATGATAGTGTTTTCTGAAATCCGCATTTTTTAAGGTCCTAAGTATCTCAAAGCCAAATGGTTTATTCATGAAAAATATTTATCTATGTGTTATCTACCTTGTGGTAAAATTTTAGAATTTTTGGTCGCGAATTACTATTTTTAAAACCTGTTGAAAATTATAGAGTCACCATTGAATTTGTGGCAGAATACATGTTCTGAAAAGAACTCAAGTTTTGAACTGTTTCCATACCTTATTTTATAAAGTGTAAAACATGAAACTTGTTCAACTATGTGTTGAGTATCTACAGTTTAAATTTCATAGCAATCTCCTTTCATATGAATTTTTAAACTGACTTGGCGTAAACTGCAATGTTGGACTTGATTTTTGGTCCAAATGAGAAATTGTTGGATTTTGAGATCCATGAAATGATATTTTCATATTTATGAGATATTGATATGGGAGTTAAATGTTGAAATGATATTTGACATTATTGAATGCCCTTGTTATGAGGTTACTCCCATGAAATTGTTGAAAACTCTTTTAAAGAGGATATTATGTGGAAAATTGTGAAAAACACTTTTAAAAATCCATTGTGCACTATTGACTTGAGTAAGATGCCATACTTGATAGAGGGCTAATGCACTAGGGATGTGTCTTACGGGGCCTCCCCCTCTAAATATGCCAAGACGGCGTTGTTGATAAATTGTGCCAAAATGGCGTTGTTGCATGTATGAGTCTATACTCTTGGGTGTATCCGTGATGGGTTACCCGAGGCTCCGGAGTGTGTCTGTATATGAGTCCGCTGCATGCTGATCAAGACTTATGATCGATACGATATGATATGATATATGGAAAGTGGTGTCCTCTTGTGCATAGTTGCTACAATGGTAAGATTGAAAGTTATTTATTTTGTTAAAGGTAATGTGTGTGATCCTTTTAAAAGAAAAAGTGAATTATTTTTTAAATGAGTGTCAACCACTATTTTAAAATCCACTTCTTAAAGTGGAGCGGGTTGACTTACTCAGTACCATTGTACTGATAAAAAGTTGTTGTGTTATCTTTTTACAGATATTGGAGCTGGCATGTGAACTGCATCTCATGACATGAGCATTTGGGGATGGGATACCTTTCATCAAAAAGAATTTTGCTTTAAGGAACCACGTACTTTTAATTATTAATGTCCTATATATTGCCTTTAGTTATGCTTCCGCGTGAGAAAGAACAATGACTATGGTATTAAGTACTTTAAATTTTCTTATATCTATATTTTATAAAATTGGCAATTATTTTTAAAGTCCATACTACAAAAATCTATATGTGAATATATTTAGCCGTAGCACTTGTCAATTAAGTTAGCCAAAGGGCGAGCCTGACTGACAAGTGTGGCGGTAACATTCTGAAACCTTATGATGATGAATTTCGGGGTGTTACAGAGTGGTATCAGAGAGTTTTTTTAAACTCTAAGTATTTGTAAACTGTTAAATATAGAGCTGCATGAGGTGATTCTGTCTAAGGAGTCTGGTTTTTAAAGATTGCCCGTCAGCCGGTGGCTCTACTAGTCTTTCCTGGGAATGCGACTCTGTAGCTATATATTTTAACTAGTTGGCAAATTACTTAGAAGGCGATACCCTCTAATCTTAGCATTTCTTGGTTAAATTTTGAGAAAGAAATCTGCAAAATATTTTTCAAAGGCCTATATGGGCTATGTTAAATTTTGAAACTTAGAAATTATTTTTGGGGTGGGGACATATGCATTCATGAGCATGCATCATTTTCTATAAAAATAAAATTAAATAAAAAAAATTGTTATGATAGACTAAGTCAGTTGACCTTATCATAAGTGCTCTTTTTAAATTCTCTATCTTGTAATGTTTTCTAGATTTATGAAATAAAGCTTGTTATTTCATTCCTTCTAGTTAATCTCTCTCTAAATAAAGTCATACTCCTAACTTAGACATTTCTGCATTAACTCATCCTTATACTATGATCTAACGAGTTTTAGGACATAACCATCCCTTAGACTAGAACTCACTCTTGCTTAACCATCCTTAGCAGAATGGCACCCCGTGCAAGGACTAGAAAAACCCTCCGAAGTGTTAATGCCCTCAACAACATGGAGCCACACCAAAATCTGAGCATGACTAACCACGAAGTGCCAGCACAGGGTGTACCCAATCAATAAGCTGTACCACCTGCACACAGCATACATCACCCTCACATCACCAACAATCAGGGCTTTCGACACAACATGGTACCTCCTAATCAGGGAGCACCCAACAACCAAACCCCTCAGAATCGAAACACGCCAAACTCGCTTGACAATGATCGCCTAAGGATCATTGAGCAAATACTCATTGCCTTGGGTCAGGGTCAAATTAATCAAGCCACAGCAGCTGTGCCGCCACCTCAAGCCCAGCTCAATCAACTTGCAGTGGTGAACCAATACAGACCACCTCGTTATAATGGGTAGGAAGACCCTACTAAATTGGAGGATTGGATAAAAAGTTTTATCAAGCTACTTGATGCGACTCGTTTCCCAGATAAGCAGAAGATTACTGTAGCCTCGTACTTTTTAGGAGATGATGCAGATGATTGGTGGCAGTTACATTAGAGAGAGCTAGATGATGATGAGGAGTATACATGGGAAAACTTTACAGAAGCTCTAATAGAAAGGTTTTTACTCTATGAGTACCAAAGCAGCAATGTATGAAAAGTTCCTATCGTTACGACAAGGAGCACAATCTGTACAAGAATACTATGTCAGATTCAAGGAGTTAGTCAGATTTGCTCCTAAGTTAGTCTCCACCGATGCCGAGAAGGCACAGAAGTTCGAAATGGGATTAAACCTCTCCATTAGAGAAGTGGTGGCTGGAGTTCAGTATCCTACCCTCCAAGCGATCTACGATCGAGCTGTCGCAGTTTCTCATGTACAACAAATGAAGAGAAAAGCCAGGGAGTCTAGACGCGGGTTCCAAGGACAGGACAAGAGGATTCGGGACAACCGAGGAAGCAGCAGCAACAACAACCACCTCAGCAACAATAAAGGCAATATTCGAGGTGGGCAGAATCGACCCGTCCAGGGAAACAAAGGAGGGGCCAACAATGGTACTAGAAACCATGAAGGGTACATACCACAATGCCCAAAATGCAACAAGCCCCACTTGGCTAGAGGATGCCCCAAGCCGGGTACATGTTATAGATGTGGCCGAGAAGGTCATATGAGGAAGCAGTGTAAGACCCGCATTGAAAATATTACAAAAAGAGATGACCTTATCAATATCCCCACTCAGCCAAATAATCAGGATGTGTGAAATGGAAATAGTCAAGGACAGAGGCCTCAGCTAAATAGAAACCAACAAGGAAACCATGGAGCACCTATAGGGCGGCTCAATGTTATTAATCAGGCAGATCTTTCAACTCAAGGGGATGTGATAACAAGTACATTTACGGCTTTAAGTGTGCCTGTTAAGGTTTTATTTGATTCTGGAGCAAGTTGTTCGTTTATCTCTTCTAGAATCTTGCCTGAATTAGAGATGCCAAAACCTAAAATGATTAACTTAGGAATTCAGTTGCCTTCGGGAAAAATTGTATCGTGCACCAAACGATACGATGGGATTCCTATAATCATTAAGAACCTTGAGTTCTATGCAAACTTAGTAGAATTTGACCTTAAAGATTTTGATATTATATTGGGAATGGATTGGCTTACCCAATATAAAGCGGTAATTGAGTGTCAGAAACACAAAATTACACTGTCTAAGACTAGAGGCAAAAAGGTCAACTACTATGTCCAACTCCCCAAACGTAAGACTAAGGTAGTAAATGCCTTAAAATTTTATAGTCTTATGCAGAAAGGATATATGCTTCATGCATGCTATATCCATAACCTCAAGTTAAAGGAGAATAAAATTGATGACATTCCAGTAGTGAGGGAGTATCCAGATGTATTCCCAGAAGAAATTCCTGGAATGCCTCCAGAACGTGAAGTCGAGTTTACAATCGATCTACTTCCCGGAACAGAACCTGTATCAAAAGCTCCTTATCGCATGGAAACCCTAGAAATGAATGAACTCAATGAGCAACTTAAGGAATTATTACAAAAGGGGTATATACGACCTAGCACGTCGCCGTGGGGAGCACCAGTCTTATTCGTCAAGAAGAAAGATGGAGGGTTGCGTCTTTGTATCGATTATAGAGGTTTAAATCAGGTAATGGTTAAAAACAAATACCCGTCACCTAGGATTGATGACCTTTTCGATCAACTTAAAGGTGCAACGGTATTCTCCAAATTAGATTTGCGATCTGGTTATCATCAACTGCGAATCGCTGAAAAGGATATTCTGAAAACTGCATTCAAGACACGTTATGGACATTACGAATTTACAGTGATGTCATTTGGGCTAACAAATGCCCCAGCAGTATTCATGAATCTCATCAATGATGTGTTTCGAGAATTTTTTGATCAATGTGTAGTCATTTTCATCGACGACGTCTTGATCTATTCAAAGAGCAATGAAGAGCATGAGCAACACTTGCATCAGGTGCTAGAGACATTAAGGAAACACCAACTCTATGCCAAGTTTTTCAAGTGTGACTTTTGGTTAGAAAAAGTAGCATTTTTAGGCCACGTTGTATCAGCTGATGGAGTTTCTGTTGACCCAGCAAAAATATCAGCAATCACCGAGTGGCCTACGCCTACTAATCAAACAGAAGTGAGAAGTTTTCTTGGACTGGATGGATACTACAGGAGGTTCGTCAAGGACTTTTCCAAAGTTGCACGACCTCTGACTCAACTTTTGAAGAAAGGCTTGAAGTATGAATGGACAGAAAAGTGTGAATCATCCTTTCAAGAGTTAAAGAAACGCCTCACAACAGCACCAATTTTAACATTGCCAACAGAGAATGGAGATTTTGAAGTGTATAGTGACGCTTCAAAAGAGGGGCTAGGGTGTGTTTTAATGCAACAACAACAAGTCATTGCATATGCATCACGACAATTGAAGCCTCATGAGGAGAATTATCCGACGCACGACCTAGAATTAGCAGCGGTAGTGTTCGCATTAAAGATTTGGCGACACTACTTGTACGGACGAACTTGTCGGATATTCACCGACCACAAGAGCCTTAAGTACATATTTACTCAGAAGGAGTTAAACATGAGGCAACGCAGATGGTTAGAGTTGATCAGTGATTATTATTTGGACATTGCCTACCATGAAGGGAAAGCTAACGTAGTCGCAGATGCATTGAGCCGCAAGACTCGACACGTGGCAAATATTCTTATCTTACCTTCGGAACTGTATATGGACTTGGTCAAGGTAGACACGGAGCTAGTCCATTATGGAACTGTGGAAAATGTCATTAATGCTATGACATTGAATCTACGATATTTGATGAAATACGCAGTGCTCAACCAGGCGACATAAAGCTTGAAAGGATCAAGAAGAAGGTTGCTGAAGGAAAAGCAATTGGTTTTGCAATCCATGAGGATGGAAGCATTCGCTTCAAAGGGAGATGGTGCGTACCGCATAAATGCGTAGAGCTAAAACGAAGATTAATGGAAGAAGGCCACAACACCCCGAATTCAGTACATCCAGGGGGTGATAAGCTTTATAAGGATTTAAAGAAGGTTTATTGGTGGCCAAGGATGAAGAATGAGGTTGTTGAGTTTGTGGCTAGATGTTTAACCTGTCAAAAGGTTAAAGCAGTACGTCAGAAGCCCTTAGGACTCATGAAACCATTGGATATCCCAAGTTGGAAATGGGATAGTATATCAATGGATTTTGTTTCAGGACTACCACGATCACCAAAAGGAATGAATAAAATTTGGGTAATTGTTGATAGATTGACAAAGATTGCGATCTTCATACCAATGAAGGATACATGGTCTATAGATCAATTAGCAAGAGCATATATCAATAACGTGGTTCGACGACATGGAGTGCCACATGATATAATCTCTGATAAAGACAGTAGATTTGTCTCTCATTTTTGGACCAAGCTGCAAGAAACTCTTGGTACCCAAATTAAAATGAGCACCGCTTTTCACCCGATGACAGATGGACAAACAGAAAGGATAATCCAAACACTGGAGGACATGCTGAGAGCATGCGTTCTTGAATTTAAAGGAAGTTGGGAAAACCATCTACCTTTGATAGAGTTCTCTTACAATAACAGCTATCATGCTAGTATATGCATGGCACCATTTGAGGCACTATATGGACGCAAGTGCCGAAGCCCATTATGTTGGGAAAAATGTGAGAATTCTATTGTGGTTGGGCCGCAACTCATTGAAGACATGGCCCAACAGATCAAGATGATCCAAGGGAAAATGAAGGCAGCACAAGATCGACAGAAAAGTTATGCCGATGTTAGGCAACAAGACCTAGAATTTCAAGTTGGAGATAAGGTTATGCTGAAAATATCACCTATGAAAGGAGTGATGCATTTTGGAAAGCGAGGAAAGTTGAGTCCTCGATATATTGGACCCTATGACATTCTGGAACGAGTCGGAACCCTGGCATATAGACTAGCCCTACCGCCACAACTATCTCGAGTGCACAATGTGTTCCATGTTTCACAGTTAAAGAAATATGTGCATGACCCAACCCATGTACTTCAACAGGAAGTAATTGAATTCAAAGAAGATCTAACTTATGAAGAGTATCCAATCCAAATACTCGATATCAAAGAAAGAACGACAAGGAACAAGACCACCCGGATTGTTAAAGTACTTTGGTCCAATCATGGTACGGAAGAAGCAACATGGGAACTAGAGGATGATATGAAGCAACGCTACCCCAATCTCTTTTTAAACGACCAAAAAACAGTTATGGGGACATAACTGTAGGCGTAAGGAGGAGGATGTAACCACCCGACACAATCTTGATATGGTATGTTCGAAATCTCCTAAAACCTTTCTCATTATCTTTTATCTTGTATTTCGCAACTTAGATTGCCATAGTAGTTTTCATTAAAACTTTGAGGACGAAGTTGATTCTTAAGGAGGGTGGATTGTAATACCATAGAAATTACCCGAAATAATTGTAATTCACTAAAGAGACTTTTATTAAATATTTAAACACTTGCTTAAAGAATTAGTGTATTGATTTTTTTACAAAACAACACTTGAAAAACTATATATGTAAATTTGTCTTTTCCAAAAGAAATATGAATTTCAATATTAAGGGTAATAGAATTATATTGTTTATGGAATATTTTTTTTAATATTGTTTAAATTATATATATACACATTGGTCTTGAAAATTATTATGAGGATAGTATGTGAATATTTTAAGTATTTTGATTCATTATGGAATAAATTTTTATAAAAATAAAAGTATGAGTTTTTATGTGAATCTATGAGAATTAACTTTTATATATAAGAATTTTTTTTTTTTTTGAGGGGAATGAGGAATTTTATTCCTTGGCCAAAACTAAAATAGCCCGAAGGCTTTACAACAATGCGTCCCTCTACAACAGCAACACTAACACAGGATAGAAAATCACAAAGAATCGGTATGCTAAATCTCATACAGACAAACTCAATGCTTAGCCACGCACCACACCCAAATCTTATATAAGAAAATATATTCATAGATTATAATTTTTATTTGATGATGACATGAAGACTTTGTGGTTTGAATATTGTTGTGAATAAAATAAAACCATGCAAGTATATTATTATTATCTTTTTGAAAGTACATTAATATAAATACAATACTTGAAATAAATAAATAAATATTATATTATCATATCCAACTCATTGAGTATAAATGCATGCCACTAAATAATGGCAAGAATAATAATTTTTCTAGACAAGCTAATACTTCTATCATTTTCATGATACACTACTTACACAAATATAAGGTTAAAAGCAATTGCAAGAAATTTTCTTCCTAAACAAATAGATGAAAAATCGACATGATTAACAAGTGTCTTGGATGAATGGCTAGCAAAGAAAGGTGATCAATTATCTCTTGAACCCACCAAGATTAATAGCCTCCATAATAGGCAAACCATTATGTTAATAGACAACATGATGGACAAAATTAATAGCCTCTTTGTTAGGCTATAAGGACCAAATGAGTGGATACAAATACTCTAACCATTATTGCTCAAGACACACTTAATTGGATGATTGGTGAGGTTGTAATCACTCTCACAATGTGTCATGTTCAATTGTTCACATCTTAGCCTATAAATAGAGGGAGTTTCTAGCCTT
Source organism: Hygrophila difformis (assembly GCA_030278955.1). Classification (NCBI taxonomy): domain Eukaryota; kingdom Viridiplantae; phylum Streptophyta; class Magnoliopsida; order Lamiales; family Acanthaceae; genus Hygrophila; species Hygrophila difformis. Next base: position 52,330,192 of record JAOANR010000003.1, read on the forward strand.
CAAACACACCAATCTCATCCATCTCATTAGCCAAATTCACTACCCATTCTATTTTTCCAAGTTCTCCCACATAGTGAGCATATCTTAAGGATTGTGGAGTTTTATAGGCTTGGCAACCTTCATCTATCTAAGAGTTCTAACTCTTCTCAACACTTGGTTAGTAAGATATCCCTCCTTGTAAAATTGTATCTTAGAGATCTAAATATTTTTATTTTTATACTATAAATTGATTTTCCTCTAATTGTCGAATTTCAGCGAAACCCGTAATTTGTGGCGCGAATCTTGTGTTATAACGCCATTACCTTTGAATCTCCTTGCTCTTATACATCAATTCAGTAAGTTAACACTCTCTACTTCAAGTTTTGGAGATCCCAATCCATGTTTTAAGAGTACAAAATTAGAATTTCCCCATTATAACAAAATCTGTCAGTTTTTCATTTACGTAAGATCCATCTTTTTAAACTATTTTGGTCCATTATCACTCAAAGGTTCCTTCATAAAACTTGTTCCTTATTGAGTTGAGTATCTTTCTGGAAAATTTTATAATTTTTAGAACTCGTATGAAAAAGTTATGGTATCCGCTTTATCGAAAGGTCGAAATCTCTTTTTGTTGAAATATAAGAAATGATAGTGTTTATGAAATCCTCATTTTTGAAGGTCTTAAGTGTTTCAAACCTAAATGTTTATTCATGAAAAATATTTATCTATGTGTTAGCTACCTTGTGGTAAAATTTCAGAATTTTTGGTCGTGAATTACTATTTTTAAAAAACTAATTATAGAGTCACCATTGATTTCTGGGAGAATACATGTTCTGAAAAGAACTCAATTTTTGAACTGTTTCCATACCTTATTTTGTAAAGTGTAAAACATGAAACTTGTTGAACTATGTTTTGAGTATCTACAGTTTAAATTTCATAGCAATCTCCTTTCATATGAATTTTTAAACTGACTTGGCGTAAACTGCGATGTTGGACTTGATTTTTGGTCCAAATGAGAAATTGTTGGATTTTGAGATCCATGAAATGATATTTTCATATTTATGAGATATTGATATGGGAGTTAAATGTTGAAATGATATTTGGCATTATTGAATGCCCTTGTTATGAGGTTACTCCAGTGAAATTGTTGAAAACTCTTTTAAAGAGGATATTATGTGGAAAATTGTGAAAAACACTTTTAAATCCATTGTGCACTATTAACTTGAGTAAGATGCCATACTTGATAGAGGGTTAATGCACTAGGGATGTGTCTTGCGGGGCCTCCCCCTCTAAATATGCCAAGACAACGTTGTTGATAAATTGTGCCAAAACGGCGTTGTTGCATGTATGAGTCTATACTCTTGGGTGTATCCGTGATGGGTTACCCAAGGCTCCGGAGTGTGTCTGTATATAAGTCCACTGCATGCTGATCATGACTTATGATCGATATGATATGATATGATATATGGAAAATGGTGTTCTCTTGTGCATAGTTGGTACAATGGTAAGAATGAAAGTTATTTATTTTGTTAATGGTAATGTGTGTGATCCTTTTAAAAGAAAAAGTGAAAATTATTTTTTAAATGAGTGTCAACCACTATTTTCAAATCTACTTCTTAAAGTGGAGCGGGTTGACTTACTCAGTACCATTGTACTGATAAAAAGTTGTTGTGTTATCTTTTTACAGATATTGGAGCTGACATGTGAACTGCATCTCATGACATAAGCATTTGGGGATGGGATACCTTTCATCAATAAGATTGTTGCTTTAAGGAACCACGTACTTTTAATTATTAATGTCCTATATATTGCCTTTAGTTCTGCTTCCGCGTGAGAAAGAACAATGACTCTGGTATTAAGTACTTTAAATTTTCTTATGTCTATATTTTATAAAATTGGCAATTATTTTTAAAGTCCATACTACAAAAATCTATATGTGAAGATATTTAGCCGTAGCACTTGTCAATTAAGTTAGCCAAAGGGCGAGCCTTACTGACAAGTATGTCGGTAACATTATGAAACCTTATGAGGATGAATTTCGGGGTGTTACAGCCACCGTAAGAGTCGCCGCCGCCAGCCTCTCCTCCGCTGAGAGACGCCGGCGCCCCAGCCCCTGCAACCGCCGGAGCACTCCTCCGTCTCGGTCGCCGTCCGCCGCTGCCTCCAGCGCCCAAATCCGTCGCCCCCCCCCCCCCCGCACACACACACTCTGGTAAGGTGCTCCTGTTACTTTGTGTAGTGTGTGCGATCCCTGCTGCTGTCTACTGCAATCTGCATCTGTTGCTCGGCTGTGCTAGTTTCAAAGGGCATTGGTCCCTTTGATTCAATTTTCTGATTAAGGGCATTGGACCCTCAAGCCTATATTCTGGTCAGACTCCACGATTTCTTGTAGAAATCAATCAGGTAATATCATTCCTTAATTTATGTATTTCGGAATTAAATATACTGTTAGTTTGGGTTATCTGACCCATGATAGGATTGGGAATTTGCTGCTGTAGTTCGGACTTAGGATCATTGCTTGAATTCTGTGTTTGATTATCTTTTGTGATTATCTGTGGTGAATTCTGAAAATGGCCGATTCTTCTCGTTCATATGGTGTTGCTATGTTTAATTGCAAGAATGATTTTTCTATTTGGAAAAGGAAAATGAGATGTGTCCTTATTACACTGAAACTTGCTAAGGCTATTGATAATTCTTTTAAAGATGAATCTAAAGAAGAAATTTATGAAATGAATGAACTTGCAATTTCACAAATTACTTTGCATTTGTCTGACTCTGTGTTAAGAAAGGTTGGAATTTGTGAAACTGCAAAAGATCTCTGGGATAAATTGAATGAACTTTTCACTGAATCTTCCCTATCATCTAGAATGTTTTTACTTGAAAAGTTTTTCAGATATAAACTTGATTTATCTCTTGATATAGATGATAATATATGCTTTTCAAAAATTGGTACAAGATATAAAAAATACTGGTGATGAACATATTGATGAGTATGTTACCATTATGCTTTTAAATGTTATACCTGACTCTTATTCTGAAGTGAAATTTGCAATCTAGTATGCTAGGGATACAATTACTATTGACACTGTGATTAGTTGTTTGAAAAGCAAAGAAATTGAACTAAAAATATATAAAGGTTCTAAATCATCTTCTGATAAAGTGTTAAATACAAGAGGTAGATCGGTTGAAAGGAAAAATGGTAAAAACAATGACAATGGGAATTCTAGACATGGTAAATCTAGGGGCAGATCAAAATCGAATGGGAAGTATAACAGAAAATGTTATAACCGTGGTAAAAAGGGTCACTATGCTAATGAATGCAAGAGTCCTAAGAAAACCACTCAAGTTGATTCTGCTAATAATGTGAAAACTGATAATGAGCCTGGAGATGTGTACCTTATGTGTGAACTCTGTGTTACATACTTCTGAAATGAATGGCTTGTTGATTCTGGATGTACTTATCACATGACTCCCTATAGAAATTTATTTTATGATTATAAAGAAATTGAAAATAACTATGTATTAACGGCTAATGATAAAAAAGTGTAAGGTAAATGGGATTGGAACTATTATGTTTAAATTTGACTATGGTGTCACTGTGTGTTTGAAAAATGTGAAGCATGTTCCTGCCTTAACTTTTAATCTTATGTAAGTTTCTACCTTGGAAGAAGAAAATGGTTTTGAAGGTAGATGGGGAAATGGAGTTATGAAAATTATTAAAGGATCAATGATTGTTTTCAAAGCCATAAAAAGAAAAAAATTGTATGTTTGTTCTACCTACGTGAACAATGTGGTGTCTAATGATGATGTGTCTATATTTGTTTCTGTGCAAAGTGATAAAACAATGTTATGGCATGCTAGATTAGGCCACATGAGTAAAAGAGGTTTAGAAATTCTTAAAAAGAATAATGTGTTTGATTATAATGAAATATCTTAATTATCCTTCTGTGATGCATGTCTTGTTGGTAAGCAACATCATGTAAGTTTTCCTAGTTGTTCATCTCATGTTAAATCCACTAGAATCCTTGAATATTTGCATGCTGATGTTTGGGGCCCTGCTAGTACTCCAACTCAAGGTGGGAATCGTTATTTTCTATCTGTGATTGATGATTTCTCTCGTAAAGTGTGGGTTTTTTTGATGAAACAAAAATCTGAAGTTTTTGATAACTTTAAAAATTGGAAAACTCTTATTGAAAAACAAACTGGAAAAAGAATTGGCACACTTAGAACTGATAATGGTCTTAAGTTTTGCAATAATCAAATGGATTCTCTTTGTGATGAATTTGGTATAAAAAGACATAGGACAGTGCCTTATACACCTCAAAAAAATGGTATAGCTGAAAGAATGAATAGAACACTTCTTGAAAAGGTTAGAAATATAATGTCACCTACTGGACTTTCTAAAAAATTTTGGGGTGAAGCTTTAATGACTGTTGCTCACTTAGTGAATAAATCACCTAGTATTCCTTTAGGTGGTAAGTGTCCAGATGTTGTGTTCTATAATAAGATGATTGATTATTCATATCTTAGAACTTTTGGCTGTGGTGCATATATTCACCAATCTAATGATAAGTTGGAACCTAGATCCAAAAAATGTATTTTTCTTGGTTATCCTCAGGGAACTAAAGTCTATATACTATGGGATAAATCTGTGCCTGGTTTTAAAACTATCATTAGTAGAGATGTGATATTCAATGAGGTGGAGTTTCCTTGTAAATTGTCTGAAAATGATAATTCTGAATTTGAGGTGAAGAAATCTGACTATGTGCCTGAATATGATTCTTCTCCTTCTGTGCCTGCTCATACTCTTGCTAATGTGCCTATTGATGAGCATGCTATTATTCCTCAAAATGATCTTGTTCCTGTGCATGGAATTGAAAATGATAATCAATCTGAAATTGATGATAATGCTAATGAACAACAAAATGAGGAAGAAGATTTGAGAAACTATGTGCTTGCTAGGAATAGGGCTAGGAGGACTACTAAACCACCTACAAGATATGAAGATTCTGCTTGGTTTGCATATGCTTGTTTCGTGCATGAATCAATTGAATATCATGAGCCTAAATGTTATTCTGATGCTATGAGATCTAAGGAAGCTGATAAATGGCTAAATGCTATGAATGAAGAATTAAAGTCTTTGCATGATAACAAAACTGGATATTAGTTCATAAACCTTATCATTGCTCTGTGATTGATTGTAAATGGATTTATAAGGTTAAAAAGGAACTAAAAGGAGAAAGATTTAAGGCTAGGTTAGTTGCTAAAGACTTTACACAAAAAGAAGGAATTGATTATTCTGAGATTTTTGCTCCTGTTGCAAAATTTACAACTATACGTGTAATGCTTGCCTTAGTTACTCATTTTAATTGGGAAATGATTCGAATGGATGTTAAAACTGTTTTTTTGCATGGTGATATTGATCATACCATTTACATGAATCAACCCGCTGGCTTTGTGGATAAAAGTAAACAAAATCATGTTTGTTTATTGAAAAAGGCTCTTTATGGTTTAAAACAGGCTCCTAGACAATGGAATTTGAAATTTGATAAATGCATGAAAGACTTATGCTTTAATAGAAGTGAACATGATCACTGCTTGTATTTTAAGAATACAAACTCTGTGCCTTTCTTTCTGCTTGTCTACGTGGATGATATGCTCTTGATTTCACCTTCCAGGTCTGCCATATCTGAAATTCAAGCATGTTTGAGCGAAAATTTGACATGAAAAATCTTGGTGATGCTCAATGTATTCTTGGCATGAATATTTTTAGGGATAGATCCAAGTGTACTCTTGAGTTAAATCAATCCCCTTATGTGAAAAAGATCTTGAAAAGATTTTGTATGTCTAATGCTAAACCCGTCGCTGTTCCACTTGCATCTCACTTTGTGCTTAGTAAGGATATGTGTCCTTCATCTGATTTTGAAATCAAGCAAATGGAAAAGGTTCGATATGCCCATGCAATTGGTTCAGTGATGTATCTCATGGTAAGTACTAGGCCTGACATTGCCTATGCTGTCAGTTGCCTAAGCAGGTATATGAGTAATCCAGGATTACCCCATTGGGAATGGTTAATGAGATACCTTGTTTGTACTGCTAATTGTGGTTTAAAGTTTGCAAAAATTTCTGATTCTGTATGCATAAAAGGTTATGTTGATGCAAACTATGCCAACGATAGGGATAATAGGAAATCCACTACTTCATATGTGTTTACTTTGTGTGGCTCTTGACTAAGTTGGAAATCACAATTACAATCTATTGTTGCATTATCTACTACTAAATCTGAATATGTAGCAATGACTGAAGCTTTTAAAGAAGCTATATGGCTTAAAGGATTAATGTCTGAAATTGGTTTTCAAGATAACATTTGTGTATATTCAGATAGTCAGTCTGCTATACAATTATGCAAGCATCCTGTTTACCATGATAGATCTAAACATATAGATGTTAAATATCATTTCATAAGAAATGATGTTGAATCTGGAGAAATAAAACTTGAAAAAATTCATACTTCTATGAATCCTGCTGACATGGGAACAAAATATTTATCATCTGAAAAACATTTAAACTGTTTGAAGATGTTGAACTTTTCTATGTGATACTGTGTGCTACTAGCTATGTGCTTATCTCTTTGTGTGATCTTAGTGATCTAGTTCTCTGTGATTTATTTTTCCTCTATAACTAACTTGGTGTTTTCTTTGGCTTTGTGCAGTGAGGAAACGGAAGGGCGATGATGAACCATTTTTGACCCCGCATTTAAATAAGTGACGGTATGTGCCAAAGTGGAGTATGTGGACATTTGTGGCCCATACCACTTTGGCAAAGCCAAGCATATGATGGCCCTTGTGAAACATTCATCTAGGGCAGCCCACAATCTCAAAGCCCTCTTTGGCCTGCTCCTTTTTCCTGGTATGGTAATCGCATCATCTCCATTACTGCAGATTCTTCTCTTCCCCAATTCATGGCTGTGCAATCAAACCATTCCTTTCACCCCTTGATTCCCATAATCAAATCCCTACAATTGCTCAACCCTTCCAGCAATATCAGTGTGAATCTCCCTATAAATACCATCCATCTTGGCCAACCTAGATATACCAAAAATCTCATCCCTCCTCCTCTGTGAACTGACCTTTTTGATACCCTTGAGATTGTGGCTCTCTCTGTGATCGGTGAAACTTGGTGTTTCAAGTGTATAATGCTTGGTGCAAAATGGGGATGGTCCTGAGCCCTAATCATCTTTGATTTCGTATCATATTTTCTTCTATTTTGATTTCTTTGTGAACTTCTTTTGTTTCTCTTTTCAATTCCCTACTGCCTTGGGTTTTCTTTTGGTTTCTTGAAATTACAACATTTTTGTATCACCGTGCCACTGCCGATCTCTCAAGCATCTTCTATGCTACCGATCTGTTATGAAAATAACGAAAGATAATGAAAAACACACAAGAATTGTTTACCCAGTTCTACCAAGCCAGGGATTTCACGATATTTCAGATACTGTTTAGAATGACAGAGGAGGGGTTTAAATACAAACTCAGCCCTAGGCCCAAAAAGGCCAAAAAGACATGGACCAAAATTGTGTGCGTTACAGCCCAAAATTGTGTGCAGTACCTCTTGCATCATCAGACTTCACAACATCATGATCTTCCCATGAGTGTTCTCGCAGCAACTGTCTTCGGCATCTATTCCACCATCTGTGATCCGGCCATTACTCTACTTTTGCGCGCTTGCTTATCGTTCTTCGCAGGTTGTTTCGATTCCTTTTAGCATATTCATTTACTTTTCCTTAATTCTATGAATCATGAATCGAATTAGAAAGTATGAATTCGGTTATGAAAAACATAAGGGGGCAAAAAAAAAACAGAGAGATAAGAAATGTATGTAGGGGCAAAAAAAAACAGAGAGATAAGAAATGTTGGTTCAATCTCAAAGGAAACTCTTGATAAGTTCATTTCTGAAAATACTACTAATATTGATATTGAAGGTATGAATGAAGTTGATGTTGAATGTGAGAATGATAATATACTTACTGAAAATGAGAATAAAAATGTGTCTGCTTTTGATGACAATGTGCTTATTGATAATCCTAGTGGTTATGTGAGAAATGATAATTTGAATACATTACTCGATAATGAAAGTGAGAATGATAGTAGTCATTCTAGGAAAGATAGTTCTTTTAGAGCATTTCATTCATTTGATTATTTGATCGTAGAAATTGGGATGCCATAACCTCTTAAATGAATGATTTATAAGTTATAAAAAGTGTTAAAAGAGATGGTACCGTTGATAAGAGGACCAAAGATAAAAATTCTTTGTAATTTATTGCTAAATTATATAGTAAAGTTTTACCCAATTAACAAATGAAGGTTTTCGAGATTGGATACATATTGGTAAGGACTTAAAGAACACGAAACGGGTATTGAACATGATAAAAATATGACCACTTAGTTTGAAATGCGTTTATGGTATCAAAAAAAAAAATCAAATTATTGATAAAACACCTCAAGAATTAATTGAAAGAGAAAAAACTCATTGGAAAAATATTTTACTTAGAATTTATTCAATAGAAGTTTCTCACTAAGCATAATTTGGCATTTCGAGGTACTAATGAGAAATTGTTTCAAGATAACAATGGAAACTTCTTGAGTCTAATTGAAATATTGGCTAAATTTGATCCAATTGTTCAAGAACGTATTACGCGCATAAAAAATGATGATGTGGATGTCATTATCCAAGGCATCTATTCAAAATGAGTTGTTATTTCTTTTGCTTGCTTCAAAGATTAAAACTAAAATTATTAAAAAGATAGAGCAAGCAAAATATTTCTCAATAATACTTGACTGTAGCCCCGATGTTTGCCACAAAAGAAAAAAATGTCCCTCATTATATGTTAATATCTCTAATCATTTTGTCATTGAAGAATCTTTCCTTGGATTTTTTAATGTTAATGATACAAGTGGCTAGGACTTTTTAAAGTCGTACAGGATGAGTTAAAACATATTGGTCTTGATATAATGTTCGAGGATAAGGCTATGATCTCAAACATGAAATGTAAACATCAAGGCGTGCAGAAGAAACTTTTAGATATGAATCCAAAAGCATGTTGTCATAGCCTTAACATGGCAAATACTTGTATGAAAGCATGAGATTTTTTATTTATTTTTTTGGCATTATTCAACGAATCTATACTTATTTTTGTAAGCTGATGTGAAAGAATTAACTCTTAAATCCTTTTCATATACTCGTTTGTAGAGTAGAGTTGAGAGTGTTAGAGCAATAAGAACTCTTCGAGAAGCTTTACTTCAAGCTACAGACGAGAATAATGATTATAAAGTATAGAGTGAAACTAAATCTTTAGGGAATAATGCATTTGCAGATAATGATTTTTGGTGTCTATTATTGTTTGGCTTGATGTATTAGTAGCAATTAATTTGGTTAGTATTGCAATCTAAAAAAATATTAGTTGATGTTGCTATCGAGAAAACAAAAGGTTCGATTTCTTATTTTAAGAAGTATAGAGAACATGGTTTTCAAGATGCTTTTGGATAATGCTAAATAAATTGCTATTAAATTTGAGATTGATTCGATTTTTCATTAAAAAAAACGTGAAATTAAAAGAAAAAAAAATACTTTGAAGAAAGTTCTAATGCACCATTAGTATCTTTATCAGCAGATGAATCATTTAAAGTTGATTTTTTGCTTTGTATTTTTGACCAAGCCATTGCTTCTCTTCATAATCGATTTGAACACTATCAACAATACGAAAGTATTTTTTGCTTCTTATTTATTTCTTATATGTTGCAATCATTAGATGATATAAATTTGAAGTATAGTTGTACTATGTTTGAAAATGTCCTAAAACAGATTGTTATATTATTGATGGTGATGAATTATTTGTGGAGTTGAAGTTACTTAGAGAAGTTTTGCCGAAACAAAAAATGGGTCCTATTGACATTATAATTATTTGAGAGACTTTGAGTGTTTTCCTAATGTAATGATTGCATATAGAATTTTGTTAACTATTCCTAATTATTATGGCTGCATCTGTATAGAGGAGCTTTTCAAAGTTAAAAATATTGAAGTCTTACTTGCGTTCTACAATGTTGAATGAGAGACTTAATGGTCTGACAATGATAGTTAGGGGTGGGCAAAATATTCGAACCGATTTGTTGAACCGCTGAATCGAACTGAAATCGAACCGAATTTCCGATTAACCGAGGACCCCGGAGCAAATACAAATATCATATTTCAGTATTCGTCCAGTTCAAATACAAATACAATACTTTAATTTTTTCCCCGGTTAACCGAACCGAACCGAATATATTTATTTTATTTTAAAAGTTATATATAGTGTAAATATTATAGAAATTTGATGGTATAAAATTATATAGATAATATATATCATTATTTATTTAATTATTTAAGTATATAATAAAACAAATATAAAAAATTAAAGAGCTAATTATCAAAATATATCACCATAATTAATAAGCCTATATTGATTTTTGTCTTTCAGAATACCCTATTATTAAAATATACCTCTACATTAAGATTTGTTACATATACTAACATATTTTGATTACATTGAAAAAAACCATTTGATTCCATAGTTATATGTATATTTTTTTTTCTGAGTGTAATAACCTCGTCCGACCCTCTTAAAATGTATAATCAAGTTTTCATTTCTTAAATCTTTGAGTTTCGTAGATTTTTAAATATTCGAACCGAATCGTTTAACCGCTAAATCTAATCGAATCCGAACGCCCGGTTAACCGATGACTCCGGTTACAAATACAAATACTAAAATGAAGTATTTGTCCGGTTCAAATACAAATACAAATATCTGAAAAATTCAGGTTAACCGAACCGTGCCCACCCCTAATGATAGTATTTGATAATGATTTTTTAGAGAAAGTAAAATATGAGGACTTAATTGATGATTTTGCTTCTAAAAAATATTATTCCCTCCGTCCCATTAATTTTATCTACATTTCCTTTTTTCTTGGTGACACAGCCTAAAGAAGCTGTCTACCTTTCCTTTTTGGGTTGTCCCAATAATAATGGGCTCTTTCCATTTTAAGGAAACTAAATCAATATAAGCATGATTAAAACCTCACATTAATGACAATTGTACTTTTTGCACAAAGTCACATGCATTTGTTTAATAATTAATATTTCGAAATGGGTATAAATAAAAATTATATATATAATAATATTCTAAAATTATACTATTCGACGATTCTGAGAAGAACACACTTGACTATTTTTCTTTTTCTACATCATTACGGTAATATTGAGTCAAAATTAACTATATAGTTAAAAGTCAAATGTAACCATTATAAATTGGATGGAGGAATTAGTCAAATTTACCCATACCACTTTAACTACTAAACAACGCTACTTAAATTCTCGTGCCCCAAAGAAAGTGGCCCCAATTAGTGGGACGGAGGGAGTACAAGGGTCGCTCTTTTTAAGAAGAAATATGTTATGTTATTTTCTTTTGTACTCCCTCCGTTTCTTTTTAAATGTTACGTGTTGTCTTTTTTACTGTTTATTGTAGTACTTTGACTTCTATTTTTGTTATAGTTATAGAAGACAAAATATAGCTAAGTGAGATCTTGTTGGATTCGTCTCATCTTCTAGTTTTTAAATATCAAATTTTAAGAATTTTTACTTGTACCGAATTTGAGTTATTAATCATTGAAAATGTGCAATGGCATACGTACAAATGAGAAGTGTAACCTTTAAAAAGAAACGGAGGAAGTAAATAATTTATGATATGTTAAGAGGGCCTAAAAATTTTAATAGAAAAGGGCTATTGAAAATGATTATACAACCTATCTATGCAAAATAGTGCCGAACACCATATCCCAATTAGGGGTGAGTAAAACTCGACCTGACACTCGATTAGACTATTAAATTTTAAAAATATAAAAATAACTATTAAATACAATTTAAGTTTTATCAAGCCTAGCAAACTCATATTTTGCGGCATAATAAGTAAAACTGTCAATTTAAATTCAAATTATATACTGTACTATCTAACCTAGTTAAACTCGGCCTTGAACTTTAAATTTTATTACTGTTCAGGCTCGGTACTCGATACTCGATCACCCCTAATCCCAATGACACTTCGCTCTTAGCTTGTAAAATTATAAAATAAAATATACTTGTTTAATAAATCTCCATCACAAGGGCACAATGGTTTCAAGAATGATGCAGTTGATAACTATATTCATTTTAGATACTTAAGATCCAAAAACAGTGTCAAAATTGCATTCACGAATTGAATAAGAAGCGATCATCATAAAGAACAGTGTATTTAGCAAAAATTGTGCTGTTCATTTGAATGCCAAATTGAAAGTATTGCATAGAGCAGTTTTTACCTAAACACAAATCGACTTATCAATCTTAGTAAACTCAAATTCACAAAGCTTAAACTCGATGGCTATGTCATGAACAAACACGAAACACCAGGATAAAGCGTCGTTTAAACTCTGGAAACGAGCCTTGAAAGAAGACAACAAAAAAAAAAAAAAAGGATCAAATGAACCACACAGTCAATATTGTGCCCGAAAAGAAATTAATAGCTCACTCATCTGATCTCATCTGATGGAGGAAGACTGATCAGTCTTTATGGTTCTCATTGTGGAATTGGTACAGGATGCACCCTGGGGTTATTCCTGTTGTTTGACTTCCCTAATTGGTACATTGCCCATACCAAAAGACCAAATATAATCCCAAGCATTATAGCGATCACGGTGACAATGATTCGTGCTGTCCGGTCAGAATCATTATTGGGTATTATTAGGGCTGGGGCTGGGGCATCTGCCTGCCGGTTAATTTTGCTATTTTCATTGAATGAAGTCCATTTCCCCAATCTCCTTTGCCCCTGAATTGGAATTGGAATTGGAGGAGGGATCGACAAATTTCCAATGATGCCTGAATAAGTGAATTTTGTTCCAAGGAATAATGAGTATTTTTGTTCCAAGGAATTTGATCCATTTATATACACAAGGAGGTAAGTTACAAAACCTGAAGGATATAGTTCGGTTGAGATACTCAGATTGTACTCTTTGGGTGAAATAATAGCTCCATCGATGGCCAAGAATGGCTCATGTGCTGCTGTGACTCTGGAACTTAACACGCAGAAGAACAACAAAGGTAAACAGACAGCAATGATCCTGCAGCTTCGTGCACCCCCCACCATTTTTTTCCTGTAGAAATCAAGAATTTAGCATCGTAACACACATGAAATTTCAATGCATTGCAATATTTACGAAACAAGAAATAGGATATACCTGACAAGAATCTTTCTTCAGATAGAATGCAGCTTCCGGCCACTACAAAAATCGAAAACACAGGAAGAAGCAGCAGCAGCAGTTACTTTAAAGGTGTGGATGGATCCTGATCTCCCAAATCACTTCCAATATAGTATCTGAAATGATGAGTAACTGTAAAAAGGAAAGCCAAGATGGGATTCAAGAAACTAGAGACAAGAATGACGAAACATACAGGTGGAATCTGTGGATTTGATATCACACACACAAGACACTTTACACTTTTGATATCTAAAAACGATAACCAAAAGTGGAGAGTTGTATAGCCTTTCTTTATATTTCTCGCTTTACTTCGCTCTGAGAATTACAACAATCGAAATACCTATTTATAGAAATGAAAACATATAACAGACAACGAACATATGCTAAACTGTTCTTGCGGTGGCTTCAATACTTTCGGCGCCGTAGATGAGAAATCAACTCGGATGGCGCCGTACTATTACTTTGATGGCTTCAACAAATACGGCATTTGACGTTTATGCCGTTTTCCAACAAAACTCCCCCGTAAACTTCAAATGCTTCTTCCATCTATCATCCCTATCATTTTCTTGAACTTGTCGAGCAGTACCTTTGGCAATGGCTTTGTAAATATATCTGCCACTTGTTCTTGGCTTGCCATATGCATTAGTTCCACATTTCCGCTTTTCACATGATCTCGGATAAAGTGGAAACGAACATCAATGTGTTTGCTTCTTTCATGATTCACTGGATTCTTCGCCAATTCAATTGCGGATTTGTTGTCTATGCGAATCACTGTTCCGCTTGACTGCTTCATCTCCATCTTGCTCAACAGATTTTTAAGCCATACAGCATGACATACACACCAAGATGCTGCTACATATTCAGCTTCACATGTTGAGAGCGTCACGATCGGTTGCTTCTTTGAAAGCCAAGTAAAGGCAGTATTTCCCATAAAGAACACATACCCTGCAGTACTTTTTCGATCATCAATATCTCCACACCAATCACTGTCAGAGTATCCAATCAGCTTGTAGTCTTCTGTCCTCGAGTAGAACAATCCATGTGACGCTGTTCCTTGAATGTACCTGAGGATTCTCTTTAACGCCTTCCAGTGTGAGTAAGTTGGGTTCTCCATGAACCGACTCACAACCCCAACACTTAGTGCAATATCTGGCCTTGTGCATGTGAGGTAGCGAAGGCTTCCAACCAAGCTTCTGTACCTTCCTGGATCAACTTGTTCTCCTTCATCAAACTTTGAAAGTTTTGCTCCAGGTTCCATAGGTGTTGATACGGGGTTGCACTTCTCCATCTTGAATTCTTTCAAGATCGTCTTCGCATATGTCTCCTGTGATACAAAGATGCCTCTTTCGGTTTGTCTAACTTCTAGACCAAGGAAGAACTTCATCAAGCCTAAATCAGTCATCTCAAACTCCTGTTTCATTCTTCTTTTGAAGTCTTCTATCATCTCATCACTGTTACCCATGAAAATGAGGTCATCAACATAAAGAGCAACAAACAAAATGTTACCTCCATTTTTCTTGATGTAGAGGGCATGCTCGTAGGGACATTGCTCAAACCCATTCTCCTTGAAATATGCATCAATGCGAGTATTCCATGCTCGCGGTGCTTGCTTTAGCCCGTAAAGCGCCTTTTTCAACTTCAACACCTTTGTTTCTCCTCCAAGTTTCAGATAACCTGGTGGTTGCTCAATGTAGACTTCTTCTTCGAGTACACCATTCAAGAACGTTGTCTTGACATCCATTTGGAATATTGGCCATTTGTATTGAGCAGCTTGAGAAATAAGTAGACGGATTGTCTCCATTCTTGCGACAGGGGCAAAGACTTCATCATAATCGATTCCTTCCTTTTGCTTGTATCCTTTTGCGACAAGCCGAGCTTTGTATTGTTCAATCTCCCCTTGTGCATTCATCTTTTTCTTATAGACCCATTTCACTCCAATGGCCTGACTTCCTTTGGGCAATTCAGTGAGCTCCCATGTGTTGTTGCGTTCGATTGCTTCAATTTCTTCATCCATGGCTGACTTCCATTTTTCATCTAGTACGGCATCTTCATACTTGATATTTTCAGAATCTGCCAACAAACATACAAGATGTACCTCTGTGGAGTCGTACAAATCTTGGAGACTTCTCATTCGGGGCTGTCGTGGCTCATCTTCTTCTTCTTTTTCTTCAACAATCTCAGGATCTGTTGATAGAACTGTCGGAACAATAGTTGACGATTCTGCAACTTCGTTGGTAACTTCCTTTGAGTTATTCCAGTCCCATTCACTTGCTTCATTCACTCGCACATCTCGACTTACTATCACCTTCTTGCTTATCGGGTCATACAGCTTATACCCTTTTGTTAGTCCGTCATATCCGATAAAAACATATGCTTTGCTTTTATCTTCCAGCTTCATTCTTCGCGGATCTGGTACATGTGCATAGGCTACACTACCGAATATCTTTAGATGAGAGACGGTAGGCTTCTTACCATTCCATGCTTCCAGTGGTGTTCGATTCTTCAACTTCATGTGTGGGCACCGATTCTGTATGTAGACGGCACACATCACAGCTTCTGCCCAGAATTCTTTGGGCATCTTCTTGCTTTTCAGCATCGACCGAACCATATCTAGAATGGTCCTATTCTTCCTTTCAGCTACGCCATTCTGTTGGGGCGAGTATGGTGCTGTCAGAAATCTTCTTATGCCTTCTCGTTCACAGTACTCTCGGAAGGCTGTCGAGGTGTATTCGCCTCCTCTATCAGATCGAATTGCTTTGATGGATCTGCCAGTTTCTTTTTCAACACTCGCCTTGAACATTTTGAACACCTTGAATGCCTCGGATTTTTCTTTCAGCAAATAGACCCACGTCCTTCGAGAGAAATCATCGATGAAGGAGATGAAGTATCTCTTTCCGCTGAAAGATACGGGAGTAATTGGTCCACATATGTCGGTGTGGATCAGCTCAAGCGGATGCTTTGCTTCATATTCGGCCTTCTTCTGAAATGAGGCTCTTGTTTGCTTCCCGAGTACACAATCTTCACAAAATTCTCCTCCAAAATCCATGCTGGGCAGTCCTTTCACCATCTTCATCTTCACTAGCTTTTTCAGACCATCATAGTGTAAGTGGCCAAAGCGGTGATGCCATAGTGACGCTTTATTTTCTTCTTTGACTTGTAAGCATTTCCCTTGCAAGCTTCGCAGGTTCAACTTGTACATTCGATTTCTCTCCATTTCGACTCGAGCTATCAGACGTCCTTGCTTGTCTTTCAGATGCAGCAACTGATCTTTTAGAAAGGTTGAGTATCCTTTCTCTGCGAGCTGGCCAAGACTCAAAATGTTGTTTTTGAGGTCTGGGACATAGTAAACATCTTGGATTGTCCCTATCAAGCCATCATTCTGTGTGAAACATATCGTACCTCGGCCTTTGACTTGTACTTTTGATGCATTTCCGAATGATACATGACCATTGTCAACTTTCTGCATTTCTTTGAATAGATGCTCATCATAGCACATGTGGTTGCTTGCTCCAGAATCGAGGTACCAGGATGTGTCATCGTTGACATCGTTGTGCGCCATCATGAGAACACCTCCATTTGCTTTGTCTTCCACGACTAGGTTGGTTGTCTCTTTCACTCGTCGGTTGGCCCGACACTCTTTTGCAAAGTGTCCCATCTTGCCACAATTGTAACAACCCTCGTTGTTGCAGTCGTCGGAATGATGACCATATTTGTGGCACTTTTGGCATTTGACGTTGGAGAAATTTGATCGACCGCCTCTTCCTCGAGCGCGTCCTCTTCCACGCCAGTTTGCTTGGCTTGATTCGAATCTGTCCCTCTGGTACCTTTCATAATTATTGCTTTGGATACCACGACCGTGTCCACGATTTCCACGGTCTTGTCCTCTCCCCCGAAAGTTTCGAGAGTAGAGAACCTTTTCATCTTTAATTGATGCCTTGGTCTGGAGTGCCTGGTCGAGTGACTCCTCTTTCTTTTTCTTTTTCCTTTGTTCGTGTGCTTCGAGAGATCCAGCGAGCTCTTCAACGGTGAGTACTTTGAGGTCCTTCGATTCTTCAATCGCACACACAACATTTTCGAAATCATTGGTCAATGATCTCAATATTTTCTCCACAATTCTGGCATCGGACAATTCTTCACCGTTCCGATTGAGTTGGTTTGCCACGGTCTGGACACGTGTGATGTAGTCGGACACGTTTTCTGACTCCTTCATTTTCATGCTTTCAAGCTCTCCACGAAGGGTTTGGAGACGCACTTGCTTTACTCGGTCGGCTCCTTTGAATGATTTTTCAAGGATGTCCCATGCTTCTTTTGAGGTGGTGGCACCGGATATTTTTTCGAAGCCTGATTCGTCAACGGCTCGGAATAACATGTAAAGGGCTCCGCTATCTTTGGACCGCGCATCTTTCAATGCTTTTTGTTCTGCTGCAGTTAATTTCCCAGTATTTTCTGGTTCTACAAAACCATTTTGAACCACGTCCCATGCATCTTGAGCTCCAAGAAGGGCTTTAATTTGAATACTCCATTTCTCGTAATTTGCTTTCGTAAGCTGCGGCAGTGACATTTGTCCCGTGATATTCGCCATTTGACCTGTATATTTTTAATCCAAATAATATATATATATATATACTATTATGGATATACTCCAATTTAAAGCCTCAACTACAAATATAATTTCGGTAGCTGGCTTTAACACGTCTTGGCACAATAGCAGCTTTCTCTTCAGAAATGAATCTGGCCCACTTCCTTAAATTTTTTCTTGACTTGTCCTCTTGAAATCTGCTAGCACAGGCACAACACTGCTCCACTTCTTTATTTTTCCATTAAGCTGAAGGTCCCACCTTTTGAAGTCATAGGTGAGACAGCCAAGTATAATTAATTCAAGACTTTGGTTTCCTTTTAGTCTTTCTTTTATTCCCTGGAATCAAAACTTCACAGCAACATGGGGAGAAACCATCGGAAGGGATGGCAAGAGGAAGTTGGACAGAGTGTGCAGACAGCAGGATCGGCTGGGCTTTTGCAACGGGACAACAGAGCAGCGACGGGAGACCAGCTGGGTGGAATTGCTGGATGGGAGAGCAGTTGCTACGGTGGGCTGTGGAGACAGCTCGGCGTTGGAGGCGCAGCGGCGTCAGGAAGGTGGAGGGACTGTGCTGTGGCAGCTTCTCACGAAGAGCCGGCGGTGGACAGCAGCTCGGAGGAAACCAGGATGGTAAATTTAATTCTTTTAATTTGAGTGTTTATACTCAAACCTGTTTTGCTCTGAGTTTGGATCACTCAGGCTCTGATACCAATTTGTGGATTTGATATCACACACACAAGACACTTTACACTTTTGATATCTAAAAACGATAACCAAAAGTGGAGAGTTGTATAGCCTTTCTTTATATTTCTCGCTTTACTTCGCTCTGAGAATTACAACAATCGAAATACCTATTTATAGAAATGAAAACATATAACAGACAACGAACATATGCTAAACTGTTCTTGCGGTGGCTTCAATACTTTCGGCGCCGTAGATGAGAAATCAACTCGGATGGCGCCGTACTATTACTTTGATGGCTTCAACAAATACGGCATTTGACGTTTATGCCATTTTCCAACAGAATCAAGAGTATAAATAACCAAAACACAAACCCGCTAGATCTAAATATATGCCCACGCCTTGTTTAGTTGTTTGGATGCATATTTTCTTCCCCTCAAGTGATTTTGGAGATAACTCCCTTGTCACACCAACTTAATTACTATAGGTATATTGAGATTTAACATTTCATTATTTTATTAGACTTTTAAATTAATCAATGAATTTTATGAAAGTGGAGTAATATAAACATATTAATTTATTAAGAATTCAGATTGAGGCCTTGCTTTAGAATATAGTATTAAAAATGACTCCTACCATCATTTGAAGGGGAGATTCATTTTTTCTACCACCTGATACACTCTTTTAAGTTGAAATGGCTAAGACAAAACTCTTTTATTACTTCATCTTTGCCACAAGTTCAGTTCGGTTGTTAATTGAGACAAATTAATGTTCTTTTTGGTTATATGAAGTCCCATTCTTGTGAACACTCTAGCATTCAGTACTCTAAAACATTATGGTACATAATGGGTATGGTGGTTTTGTCAGTCATCTTATTCGATGTTTTTGCTACAAGAGTTTGATTTCTCAAGAGCTTTTTCCGGGCAAGAAATTCATACAAATTGGAGGGCGGATCTTGGCCAAGGCAAGTATGCTCGAAGGTAGAATCCAGAGCCCGTCGCCACATATCAACCCGGATGCAGCTGCCGGAACCATTACATCCGCCTCCTTGTCGCGCATTTTGTGCCAAACAAAAACGACCAAGCTCCCCACGCACATGTCTATCGCGAAGTAGCCCCCCACGAGAAAAGGCACTGCCATCGCCATTGGCAGAGGAACCCATTTCCCGTACTTGTTTGGCAACTTATCTCTCAAAAGGTTCACCAATACTGCAAACGCAAAAAACCCATAACAAAGCTGCAAGCAGTGGCGCGGGAGAGCAGAGAAGCCTTGAACTCCAAGAATCGCCATGTTTCGAAACACAATAGCATATGGAGCTTTGTATTCACCGTCAGGGTTCCCCACATCAAACGCCTTGTAGAAGAGGAAGAACGTCAAAGGGCCTACCACGCAGCCAATGGCCGTCCCAATGGCCTGGCTCATGAGCATCGCACGTGGGGATGTTAGCGTGAGATGCCCTGTCTTGAAATCCTGTATCAAGTCTGCAGATGTGTTGACAATGGACTTTATCAGACCACATCCGATGAGTCCAGCAACCACGCCATTTCCTTTCCCGGACATGGATGCAAGCGCAAAAAGAGCCACTTTCCCATAGTTGTAGCCCATGTTCATGTCGGTCAGACCGGTGCCATACGCGTTGCAGAAGCATAACGCAGGGGCGAAAACATACGCCACGAGAACAAAATACCACTTTAGCTGGGGAAACATGATTGGGATTACGCCTATCCAAATAACAGAGAATATCAAGTAGCCAACACATGCTACCCATAGAGGAATCGTTTCCCTTATAAAGACTTCATTCCTTCTAGAATCCTCAAGTGGTTGATTGTTTTCATCAGAAACTGTTGCAATAGGTAACTTTCATTTCAGTAAGCTTATGTTAACAAATGCTGTGTTAGAAACAACAAACAAAAGCCGGGTTTGCTCACCCGCCGACATCTTCTTGTTGTACTTGGAATACATGCTTAAGACAGTGAACAACAGAGTCTTGACAAAGTTGTAAAGGCCATCGCCTAAAATAAGAGCTATTGAAATAAAAACCTGTAAATGGAACACAAGACAAACACCATCCATTCATTCAAAACGAAGAAAAGAGAACACACTTGTTCCTTAGTTTACGCGAAAAAAGCCTTAATGTTCATACCTTGTAACCATTAAGGCTCTGCATACTGCTTTCCTTCACATTCTGGGGAAACCAATCTCCCTTCTTGTTAGCAATCAAAGGCCACATTAAACTCCACGAAAGCACCGCGCCGAGAAGCAACGACAAGTTCACAATGTGGGAGCAGATCATTCCTGCTCCGACATATGACATGCTAAAATTGAAGTAGAATCTGCAAAGAAAAACATGTGTTTTAAAAAATAGATTGATGTCCAAAAGCAACAAGAGTAGGGACACAGATCACAATGCTTACGATTGTTTGTAAGCTTGAAGCCCGAAGGTTGGGAAATTGAAGAATCCGCATTGATCCCCACCGGAATAAAACCATTGAAAGAAACTCCATAAAAAGCTAAATGACAGAAACTTGGTGAATCCTCTAATCTGTTTCCTGAATTATTCATACATCAACAACAATCATTCCCACGAAATTCCTAATTGGAATAATGGAAGGGAATAAGCAGTCAACAAAATGTCGCTATATATACTTAGTCATCTTGTCGTCTTTACTAGAGTGAAAACCATTGATTAGAACAGCCGTGGCAGTCCCCGTTGGATATGGCAATTTGTAATCAATTATCAAAATCTGTCACAGAACCCCAAGGTGTAAAACTCAAACAATTAACCCTAATCCTGTAATAAAGTGCTTTAATGAAATAAAAAACCAACCTTTGTAAGAGGAACCAAAGAAAACAAACCAACGAAGCAAATGACAAAAAGGAACCCTATCATCCAATCCAGGGCGGGCTCTTTGGTACTGCCTGGCGAATTCCCTGGCGTGTTAACCCCAGCTTGTTCGTACGTCCTCCTATTCAGGCCCAACAGATACGACCCGAATCCGCCGCCATAAGCAATGGCATAGCAACCAACTGCACATGTCTGAATAACTGTGTTCTCCTGCCTGGTAAAAGGGGCCGTCTTGAAGTTGGCCTTCTTCAGGACCCTTGTCCAGATCCTCATGAACATGAACGCAAGTAGAGCGGCGGAGACGTTCAAGTTGGGGACGAGCCCCGTCGCCAGGTTCAGCTTCATCGCTATCACGCTGTAGATCATCCCGATTACGGTGCTTGCGACGATTCCTCGTGCTGTAATCTGCTGCGTCCATGGAGGAATTCTGTTCGCATCTTCTTCTTCTCCGTTTTGTTCCACATTCATCGTCTGCATGGTCTTCCCATCTGTTCCCATTGCCTGGTGAAGGGAGAATGAGTGCCAAGATCACCGGCGGAGAAGAGTGTGTGTTTTTAACGAAATTGGAATTGGAAAAAGACGGAGATTTGGAAGCAGGTAAGGAATGGGAATTGCGTCGTCGTCAGCATTGGAAATGGAAATAAGTAAATAAATAAAGATTAATTGGAGTGTGAATTGAATGTCTGACTGAATGTACGACAGAGTGGAGTTCGTGCAAGTAGTACAGACAGAGGGGCCTGAATTTTGGTACTGCAATTTGGAATTTAAGGATGCACACGTGTGTCGCCTCAATGGAAAAAAAAATTACTCCCTCCGTCCCATTACAAGTGGTCACTTTTTTTTGGGCACGGGAATTTAGGTTGTGGTGTTTAGTAGTTAAAGTAGTGTAAGTAAATTTGACTAATTCATCCATCTAATTTATAATGGATACGTTTGACTTTTAACCATATTTATTATTTAACTTTGACTTAATATTATCGTAATGAAGTAGAAAGAAAAAAATAGTCAAGTGTGGTCTTGTTAGAATCGTCTAATCGTATAGTTTTAGAATATATATTTTATATAATTTTTATTTATACCCATTTTGAGATATTAATGGTTAAACATATATAGGGAGTTTGTGCAGAAAGTACAATTGTCATTATTGTGGAATTTTTAATGATGCTTATGTTAATCTATTTGCTAAAAAGGGAAAGTGGCCACTTTTAATGGGACACCCCAAAAAGGAATAGTGGTCACTTTTAATGGGACGGAGGGAGTACTATTCATGTTTGACCCACTTTCACTGCACGTTATAATTTATAGTACAATTTAAAAAAAATAGTGTAGGTACTACAATAGTACTCCCTCCATCCCGCGAAAGTTGACGTGTATTCCTTTTTGAGCTGTCCCACAAAATTTGACACGTTTCCTTTTTTAGATAAATTAAATTAATATAAATATGATTAGAATCTTAATGGTTTCTAAAAACCCATTAAAAGTAATTACTTTAACTATTTTGCACAACTCCCAATACACTTTTATTTTTCTATACAAATCCCTTACATTTCTTTAATTCTCCATATCTCAAAATAGGTACAAATAAAAATTATATAGGGGATGTGGACTTAGCCCAAGTGGTTAAGTCTCTAGGCTTCCAACGGAAGGTTGGAGGTTCGATCCCCACCGGCAAATTATATAAAAAATATATTCTAAAACTAGACATCTAGACGATTCTAACAAGACCGCACTTGAATATTTTTTTTCTAATTAAATCATTACCATAATATTAAGTCAAAGTTAAACAATAAGTAAAGTGAAAATTCATTAAAATTTTAAACACAAATACCCACAACACTTTAACCATTAAACCCCACTACATAAATTACCGTGCCCAAAAGAAATGCGTCAACTTTCGCAGGACGGAGGGAGTATAAATAAATTTGTAGTCGGGGAATAGGACTTGAGTACGTGGTTTAGCGTTTAGGGTTTAGGGTTGGGGTCATCTCCCTACCTTCCAATCATAGGACTTGAGTGGTTTAGGACTTGAGTGGTCATGTCCCTACCTTCCAATCATAGGTTGGAGGTTCGATTTCCATCCGACCCCTATCCCTCCCCTTATCCCTTTTGTAATTTGTGTGGATTGGGCTCTCACACACATTTACCGACACATAAGTGTCAATGTTAAAAAAAAAAAAAAAAATGTAGTCAAAACTCTAATGATTTCGCACCTCTACAAGCCAGATGAGGGGCAATTGTATTACTACCTTCTTTCAAGATGTAAGAGAAAACAATCTCCGGTGAGTCATTCATGATAGAACGAATTGAATGCAATGAACAAGAGGAAATAATTGATGATCCTCATCATCACCACCGTCCAGTTTGAAATTGAATCATACTAAGACATTTTGAGAACCCAGATCGAAACCCAACAACCATGAATCATTAGGGGTGGGCAAAAAATTCGAACCGATTCGCTGAACCGCCAAATCGAATCGAAATCGAACCGAATTTCCGGTTAACCGAGGACCCCGGTTCAAATACAAATACTTCATTTAAGTATTTGCCCGATTCAAATACAAATACAAATACTTTAATTTTTTTTCCCGATTAATCGAACCGAACCGAATATATTTTACTTAGATGAAGTAGTTTCTAACCGAATGTGCACGGTTCGGTTACTCGGAGTTTTTCAGGTATTTGTATTTGTATTTGAACCGAACCGAACCGAACCAATACAAATACTTCATCTAAGTATTTATGTGCATATCTACTTCCAATTTTACTTTTTTGGAATTAGAAATTAGAAACTACGAATGAAATAAGTCCCAATTAACATAGTTGCTCTTGCACATTTAAGGTTGTCTGAGGTGTTACGTAGGATAAATGAGGCATGTATATGTCTTTATAGAAATTTCACTCCCGTCAACCTCTTTAAATTTTAATTCACATTTTCTTGATATAATATATTCTATTAATACTTTCATGTCATTTTCGTTTAACGGTTTTTTTGACTTGTATCTTTAACTAATTACAACACATCTGCAATTAGAGTCATTTTATAGTCTTACCTCCCATTTAACCAGTCTCTTTCATTTCTCTACACAATCCAATACACATTTTTAATTGTTAATATCTAATAATATGTACAACAAAAAAATTATGTAAAATATATATTCTAAAACTACATGATTTTACGACTCTAACAAGACCCAACTCGACTAGTTTTTTCAAATATATACTTGCAATAAGTTAAGTCAAAGTTAAATAATGAACAGTGTCAAAAAGTCAAACAAGACAAGTATACTGGAATGGAGGGAGTATTTTTTTTTGTACTTCCTCCGTTTTCTAAAAATTGAAACGGATCCACAATACACGCAGTCCAATGCACATTTTAAACCATTAATAACTCAAGTTCGGTATAAGTAAAAATTCTAAAAGTTCGATATTTAAAAACTACTCGACGAGACGAATCTAACAAGATCTCACTTGACTATATTTTAACTTGTATAACTATAATAAAACTTTAAAGTCAAAGTGCGTGTGTGAACAGTACTCAATTTCCAAACGTTTCAATATTTCAAACACGGGAGTGATATATTTTTATATAATTAAGATATCATACACATTAATGAACGATATCACCCGGATGTTGCACCCACTTATTTTATTAAAAAATCAATTAAAAAAATTGTCTTCTAATTTTTTTTTATTTGGGTTTACAGAAATATGGTAAAAAAAAATGGAATATAAATAACAAAATAAAATGTTGAGATGGAAGTGATCTGGGTGGCGAATAGAATCTACATTGCATTCGGTAAGTATTGTAGATGCTCCTATAGTTTATCCAACATTTAGCAAGTATACAAATTTAATTTTAATTCTTGTCACTACTCTAGATTTGTTATACTTCAGAATGGTAGAAAGAGTATTACTACGTACAGTATTTATTTAAATAGCAGCCAGTATTAGTGGGTTGGATTCCTCATTCCTCAATGCACATTAGATGGTTTGGAGTAGTTGGCTTTGGTGAGTGGTCATCGCAAAACTATGTGAGCCCACGGATTTGCTAGTTAATGAGATGTTTGGATGTTGGTAGATTGGTGAGCGGATTGAAAGAGCATATTGTCTCACAGTTCTCTCTCCGAATCTGCTATCTGCTAGCGGATCCGCTGACTCCCAAACATCCCCAATAACATATCTGGGAGCAGATCCGATAGCGAATATATTCGCTCTCAAACATTTTAAAATCTCATTTGGTAAAAGGGCACTTCAGTGTGCACTGCACTTTCCAAGATCAGAGATCTACCTGCAAAAGCATAAATTACATCATCAAACATTTTCAAATGATTATGCCTATTGGATACCATGCTGGTTAAATTGAACTTAAAGGGCTATATCAAATATGGGTAACAATATTCTTTTGCTGGAGTAGATACATGAATAAATGAATTTCAGGATACAAAATGAAAATGTGAAGATAACAAAAGAGCGTAGCTTACATATCAGTACATGAACCAAAACATTCATATGTATATATGTATAGTTTTAGTTTGCTGGGTATATTCGAATGAGGGGAGTGTAACTATGATTTTCTACTAATCTATTGAAGCTCCATGTTATCTGCTCTGCATTAGAGATCTACTTCTGCTTATGCGAGAAGATGAAGATGATGATGATGAGAACTTGTATCGTCGTGCAAAACATCCCGAGAGCATATGGGAATTTGAGAAACAAGATTAACAGCAAACCCATCAAATTAAAAGGGGAAATGAATCACCATTTGTGGCTCCAAGATGCAGCGTCGTGTGGGTGCATGACAATAATGATAACAGGCTGATTGCAGTCTGACTGCTAGTCGCTACTGAGTCTTAATTGTCTGCTTCAGATTCCGATGTTGAATTTGATGTGAGCGGCTGCATATCGCCTTCACTTTCTCCTGTTTTCAATCGAGTCATCAAGGTATCATCCAAAGCATTATCCGCAGGACATTTGTGGGCTGGATTCGTAGCAGACATTTGACAAAAGCACTCCGGCCATGAATTTGTATAGAATGATTCAGGTGGGACACGCCTGTGAGGTCCGCCGAAGTTTGTGTTTGCCATCACATGTCGTACAGATTCTGAAAAACCTGCTGTATGGCCCTTCTCTCGCTCAATAAAGACAGGTGCGAGACCCTTCCTATCGGGTACTATGTTTGAACGGAATCCATAGTAGAGACGGTGACCAAGAAGATTATTTGCGAAGTTGCTTGGACCATCGTATGTGGGCATAAATATGTCAGAAAGCAGGCAGACCATATAATCTACAGCAGACCCCAGAAGGCCACGGGTATTCTTTGCAAGCTCACCAGTTGTATCAACGGTACTATGATTCTCAAGGTGAGGGAACAATGATCGAAACGGCTTCATATATCGCTCACCGCCAAATAGTTCCCCAGCTGCAAGATATATTCTTGTAGAGTTGTCAAAACCCATTGCTCGCAAGAGAAGACCAACCTGCAGTTTATAGGAGAAGAATTTAAGAATACCTTGACATATGACATGTGACTGATTGCAATTAAATAAAATTGTATGACTACAATCATCATGGTGATCATCTCATTGTGGTTTTGTTATTCTCGTCTTACTGCAGTTTTGTATGTGTGCCAACTGTCAATAATAAAATAATAGCTTCAACATTTTAATAGTCTTATAAATCCATTTTGTTGTTACCAATTAATGTCACCAAAGGAATCAAAGATGACCCAACTCCAAAGAGGTAACTTCTATTGCACACAGGTAGGAGCAGACGAACATCATTTCGATGTGGATCCTTCATTTTTAAGAACTTATCTTATATTTTAGCTATAGGCACCAAGACCAGTACTTGTAAATTGATTACTACATCAGAGCAACTTCAATACAGTGAAACTCTTTAAAGAATACATTTAGTGAAGGATTACATTTGATTCACTAGGCTAATTCCCACACTGAACCCCACTTCAAAATCCTCACTTAGTCCTTATAAATCGAGCACCAACTAAAACACACCAATGATGAAAAATGACTTTAGAAATGTTTCAATTAAAACCTTTTCATATAGGAATATGAACTGAGAGTTCTTTGATGATAAACAGTTCCAAAATTTATAAATGGCCTTCATGTCAAGAATGAGAGAATCATATATATCTACAGGTAAGCAGTGTAGGTTATAAATTTTATTTCTTCTAAAAAATCATCTTGACTTAGAGATGGAAACTAATGCTACCCAAAAAAGCTTGTTGGGAGCCACCTCCATTCGTGTGATGAGCAAATTAAGAGATTATCAAGGGAGAAAAACAACTACTACTTTTCAGAGCAAATTAACATGTGCTAGAGCGTAAATTTTGGTTGAGCTATTTTTAATACTGAAAGCAAATAAGCATCTTATTTCTTCAACATGGCAGTTTTACCTAGTGTCTTAGGACTTTAACAGGAGACTAAGCACATCCAAAAGAGCAGAGGATAGATAAATGACAACAAAAACTGGGGAAAAAATACCTCTTCTGGAGTTAGAGGGCATTTTCCTATCGCCCTTCGCTCACTATAAACAAGTTTCTTTGGTGCAAAATTTTCTTCCCGGTATTTCTTCAGAATTTTCTGTTCTTCTGGAGTAAAGATATCAAAGCACCTGAAAGTATCTTATGTTATGGATTGGAAATTGTATGATAGAAATGCATTCTGTTATTGTGTGCTTGAAAAATCTATCTTTGTCAGACCATTATCAAGTTGATAAAGGCCTTTGGGATTCCCGATTCCTCCCTCAGAATTTTTGGCACTTGATTTTTTTGGCTGGTCTGCATATCAGCAGATCCACCATTTAACGACAACATAAAATTCAAGCATGCATACACCACCATTCCCCCCTAATATTACAAAGTTGCTTGACTGGTAATTGCCTAATTGCCACTAACTAATGAAGAAATTAGACTCACTATCTTGAATAACAATCCGCCGTACCTAGCCTTTTCGTCCTCTTTATTTTTCACTGTTAGTGTTCTCTCAGAAAATATCCAAGAAGTTCCAATATGAACCAAATATGATATAGAGTGAGGAAGTAGGGCGTCACCCAGCAAATGACAGCA
Source organism: Hygrophila difformis (assembly GCA_030278955.1). Taxonomy (NCBI): domain Eukaryota; kingdom Viridiplantae; phylum Streptophyta; class Magnoliopsida; order Lamiales; family Acanthaceae; genus Hygrophila; species Hygrophila difformis. The sequence goes on from JAOANR010000003.1 coordinate 52,358,679, forward strand.
TATCCATTTCAAAGCGGAGATGTATTGACATGAAGTGACCTTGTGCACGAAGTCTGCTCACTATTGAGCTACTCAACTCCATTATATGAGGTTTGAATCTTAGGGCATGATAGTTCACTCTGCACCTGAGCCGCTGGTATTCAGCATTGTCAATTTCTTCAGCCAAGCGGTGTGAGAAAGGTGTCAGATATATAGCACCATGCTCTTTCATCTTTTCTAGGGCATCTGTTGTGTACCAACTGATAGGAGCATCTCTTGGTGGTCGTATCTGAGCACCAAAAGATGTGTCAAGTGTTCTTGTCGTATATTGTAAAAACTATACAATCATTAAAAACTTCACCTGAAAAGCTTTAATCTTCTTGTTTTTCCCAGTTTTCTTGATTTCTGGAATGCTTTCCACTATTCGCACATCATTTCTCAATGACTCGATAAAATGCTTGACATCATAGACACCATGAAAGCCACTATAGAGGAAAAGATACCAACATATAATAAGAATTAGCTGCTATGAACAAAGTTAAGCTCTTCAAAATGTTTTCTTTGGACTTGAAGTACAAATCACAAAAGCATCTGTATTTAGTAAACATTTCCAAAACTAAACTAAAATTTAAACAATAAAAATAAAAAACATAAATATTAAATTTTCTTACTGAAGATCCACTTTACAGACTTTAACTATGGCAGACAGCAACTCAACACAGAACAAGACTTTATTATTCAAACATATTTCACATTTGAATAGATGATGAGTTTACTACATTTCTGGTTCACATCTATAATTTTGAGCAAATGACTTTCAGTGCATCATGTAGTTTCTGTGACTTTAATCTTCTTAAACAACACATTAGACCTCTATATACACAACCACATACACGCATATTAATAATTTATTGGTCAAACACATTGGATTCTAGTTTAAATATCATTGACAACACTAGATAGATGCTACAGGAATCCAAGAACAGTTAGCCCATATCGCATGTTATGCTTCAGCATATTATTTATTTTAGGTTAAAAGGTTGTAGAATGAAATACCTGTCATCGTGCCAGAATGAATTAGCATCAAGTTCAGGGAGCACGAGTGTGGCATTCATGATTCGAGCAGCAAGAACAGCATTACAGATCTAAACATCACAAAAACATCATAATTTATGCTTGACAATATATAATAAGTAAAAGATAAGCAAGTTGCTCTTATATTGCATTAAGGCAAGAATAAGACAAAATATTTCCGTAATTAAAATTCATAATCAATAAAACAAATATGTTTGACAGCCGAACTTCTAATGGCCAGGTGATATTTAGAGAAGAGGTCAACCCAAAAAACATCTTATCACCTACAAAGCATTAAAATTGATAAACCGCTCTATCAACTTAAAGTATTTACACAGGCTTTTTCAACAGTTCTAACATGGTATCAACTTTATCACTCCATATGCACCCACCCATCAATACTCCTAAATGTTGATGAATGGCAAACAAATATCCATAACCCTAGATTAACGAAAGCCGTTTTTTTTTATTTCATGTATGCTAATTAACTGAAAAATGATTATCAATAAGAGAAGCAAAGGTATTCAATCTGCTTGTATTAAAGTATCACTATTCAAAAATCTGGATGATTCCCCTGTGTTGATTTAAAATGAACACAAATAGCGGTTTTTCCAAGTTGCCTTCATGTAAAATGGAACCGAATGCAGGATATACAATATTCCATTGATTTCTAAATTTAACAACAGCACAATGCAGAATAATTGCAAAGAAATCAAAATTCTCTGGTTCACTAATAACAGACAAACTCCGTAAGTGAGAGAAAAAATTACAGCTATGAGCAACAAATGTTCGTATACCAGGAGAAACTACTTAAATCCCAAAGGAGCAAGGATAAAGAATGAGATATGATCATATTTAAGGGCACAATAAAAGCACATAACAGAATAAAGAAAATTGTAAATGACAATATAAAAAAGAAACATGATACTGTTGCATACTGCACTTCTTTGCTGATTGAGGCCTCCATTACAACGGACACGTAAATAGCCATTGGATTCTGCTGGGGGAGCTGCATGAAGATATAAGCATGAGATCAAAATTGCAACACCGAATAAAGTCAGTAGAAAACTGTAAACATAAATTCATGTATTTCAGTAACAACATCAACTAAAAGCACCGCAACCACTGTAAACTCCTGTGTAAACTAATTTTTCAACAAGACCCAAAACTATTACAGCAAAACATATGAATGCAAAGTATGGAAGACATACGAGGCCAATTGGATCTTGGTGCAGATGATGGTCTCCATCCATCAGTGGCAGCCGTATTCCAAAGCTCATCAACATCAATCTACATATATAGTACAAAATATGAACAATTGTTCACAGAGTTTTGGAAAAAATTTCAATGAATAATGCAGAGGCTATAATATGCCAGATCTACTAAAAACAATTGAAAGAAAAAAGTTTCTAACTTTAAGCTGTCAGTTCTATATTTAGAGCTCTTTTTGGTTCAAAATAAGATGTAAACGAAATTCCACTAAACAAGTAATTGCTCTAGCATATAATAACAAACCAAAAATCTAACTGATTTTCACCTACAAGTCAATACATTAACAAAGAAGAGAACGATACAACAACCCGAATTTACTCAACATCCAACAAAAATTCGAAAGGGGAATCACTACAATATGTACCTCCGAACGCGAGACGGATCTTGCAGTGTTCTTAAGAGTGGACAACAGAGAAATTGTGCAGATCACCAGGACAATGACCGCAATTGCTAACCTGCCAAACATTCCTCTAACTCCAGATTGCTTCACTTGGTGCCTATGCGGCAGTCTGCTGGAATCACGAAAAGCGATCCAAACTCAACAAAAAATGGGAATTAAATCGAGCAAATCAAGTATAGAGGTAAGGTTAAACAAATTCCCACCTTCTCATTGTGAAAAATCAGCAATCCTGGATAGGAACTAGTGAGAAATTCAACAGTATTCTCGAGTAAGCTAGATGCGATGCGAGAGATCGGAGATGGGGATATGTTTTACTTTCTATAAATTAATACAATTAGTATTTTCCTTCGATTCTCTTCACTTACGTTGCTGTTGTTTTTTTTCTTTTTTTTTTTTTCTTTTTTTAATTACTCCCCTTCAAGTACACCCATTCTTAATAATTACCTAACAAATACTCCCTTCGTCCCACATTAGATGTCATATTTGACTTTTTGACACTGTTCATTATTCAACTTTGACTCAATATTACTGTAAGTATATAATTGAAAAAAAATATTCGAGTTTGATATTTTAGATTCGTTTAATTGTATAGTTTTCGAATATATATTTTACATAATTTTTATTTTTATATATTTTCATATATTAACAATTTAAAAGGTGTATGAGTTTTCGTAGCTAGCACGTCTAAGATATGGCTAGGGTTTCTCTCTCTCCTGAGCGAGACAAACGTACGACGGCGCCAGAGTCGACGAACCATGCAAGACCGGAGCTTTCTTCATTCAAAGAGGCGCTAAACAGTAACATGGCGTCACACGAGGATGTGAGGATGAAACGAGATCTTATTGCGGAGAAACTGATTCGAAAGGAATACGTCGGGGGTGACAGGAAGGTGCCGAGTTTTACGGTGGATGATGCGTTGGAAGAGGAGGTTGGAAAGGAATGGAGGGATGCGTTGATTGTCAAGACGATGGGGCTGCGTGTTCCCTTCCGCGTGCTGAAGGAGAGACTTGCGAAGTTATGGAAGTGCAGCGGCTCTTTGGATTTGATCGACGTTGGCTATAGTTACTATGTGGTGAAATTCATTAAGTTGGAAGACAGGGAGAAGGTAATTAACGGAGGCCCATGGATGCTTTTCGACCATTATTTACCAATCATGCAGTGGCGGAAGGAATTTGATCCGGCCACGGAGAAGGTTAAAAAGACTATGGTGTGGGCGCGGATGCTTGGCATATCGGTGCAACACTTCAAAGAAGATTTCCTGCACGCGTTTGCTTCAGAGATTGGTGAGGTAGTGCGGTTTGATAAATTTACACTCGAACATGAGCGAGGGCGCTTTGCTAGGGTTTGCGTTGAATTGGATCTTAACGAACCTGTGTTGGGCAAGTTTATGGTTAATGGGAGATGGGTACATGTGGCGTATGAGGGCCTTCATCTGATTTGCAAGGCGTGCGGAAGATATGGCCACTTTAATAAAGACTGTAACTTTAAAGCGGAGGACGAACGAACTGGGGAGGAAACGGTGGAGGAGTGACGAACAAGAAAGGGCAAGGAAGGGGAAGGCTAAGATACATGAAGAGAAGCATGTGGCACAGGGGAGTGATAGTAACATGGAGGACGTCCGTAGTCAGCGGGAGGATACTGGTAAAGAGGCGGTTCCGGGGGATCTTTATAGAGAGTGGATTACGGTGGAGAGACGGCGACGAAAACCACTACAAAAAGGGGGGCGAGTACATACTGGGACGGGCAAATCTGTACCAGGGAAACGGACAGCAAGTCCCAAAGGAGGGGAGGGGCGGAAGTCTGGCCTGGAGCCTTGCACTAACGAGGAGGGGAAGTTACAGGACCAATCTTGCACAAAGGAGGAGGAAAAGTTACAGGACCAATCTGAGGGTGGGGGGATGACTGCACTTGTCACCACTGGACCTAAGCCTGATAAGGGGCTGGGGTATATTAGTATTCTACCAGCGGCTAAAGGTACTAAGAGGACGAGGTTGGAGGAGGTAACACCGGATGCCGGACCAAGTGGAGTTGGCGGGGCAGGGCAGCCTTTGGCCATTTGTTGGGGGGAGGCTTATGTTCCTCCTGATTCAAAAAGTGATACTGAATCAAGAGAGGAGTGTTGGGCAGATGCCATCGAGGAGGGAGAATAGATGTTGGGGTTCAGGTGAGGGAGGTCTTATTATTCTAGGGTTTTCTATGGAATTTAAGGACTTTACAGTGGTGGCGTGGAACGTTTGTGGAATTATGAGTAAAACGGCGCAACGGTGGGTGAGTGAGTTATTGAGGGACCATAAACCAGACTTGTTTTGTGTTTTGGAACCTCGTGGAATGTTTCATCGAGTGAGGGCGTTCTTTGCACGCATGGGTTATGTCCCGGTTGACATTCAGGAGACGGTGGGTATGGGAGGGGGCCTATGGGTACTCCGGGCTAATCATGTTGATTGCTTAATTGTGGTGGTGGATAATAGAGATCGTATGATCACCTTGGCGCTTTCGAAAGGAGGATCACAGTGGAATATCACAGCAGTTTATGCGGCTCCAAATTATCAACGTCGACGTCAAAACTGGGAAGAGTTAAAGGAATTGGCAAGCAATATTGCTGGGCCGTGGGTTTTATTGGGCGACTGGAATGAAATTGTTTCGGAGGATGAGGTGCAAGGCGGGGTATATCTTTCGGATCGAGCGGCTGAATTTAGAGAGGTGTTGGATTTCTGCCACTTACTAGATATCTCCACCATCGGGCCAACCTTCACGTGGTCTCGCATGGCTGGGGCGGGGAGAAGAATTAGTAAAAGGTTAGACCGCTGTGTGGGTAATTTGGGATGGTTGAACATGTTTGGAGAGGGGCGTGTTTTGCATTTATCGCGTATGGGTTCCGATCACTGTCCTTTGAAACTAATGTGTGGCGAGCAAGTGCCCTTGTCAATGCCTCGGCCGTTTAGGTGGGAAGCTGCTTGGAGTGTTCATCCACAATATAAGGAGGTGGTGAATGGGTGCAGCGATGAAGGTGGCGAGGAGTTGGAGGCTGTGTTGGAATTGGTACAAGCTAAATCCAAGGATTTCAATCACAATGTCTTTGGTAATATCAGGAGTAGGAAGCGGAAGTTAAAAAACCGAATCATTGGGGTTGAGCGATGTCTCCAAAGGGTTGAATCGGCTTGGCTACGAAGATTAGAAAGCGAGCTCAAACTGGAGATGGAAGAAATTTTGAAGCAAGAAGAGATTCTCTGGTACCAGAAATCGCGGGATAAATGGGTTAAATTGGGAGATCGGAATACGAGATATTTTCATGCCCGGACCAAAGTACATCGGAAAAGAGACAGAATTTATGGCTTGAATATAGGTGACCAGTGGGAGATGAGGCAAGATATCCTACAACAACATGTGATTGAATATTACTCTAATATGTATGGAGCGCATGCTGAGCAGGAGGTGGGAGGCGAGCTTCCTCAATTAGATCCGATATCTTTTGACCAGCGGCAGCAGCTGGAGCAAGACGTGAAGGGTGAAGAGGTGAGGGATGCGTTATTTTCCATGCGGTCGCTGGCCGCACCGGGGCCGGATGGTTTCCCAGCGGGTTTCTTTAAAGAGTATTGGGATCTCATGCAAGCGCCAATGATTAAAATGGTTTGTGAGATTATTAGCACTCGCCAGGTACCGGAGAAATTCGCACATGCTTACATGTGTCTTCTCCCTAAAGTGTCGGTTCCGGCCACCATCAGGGAGTACCGTCCGCTCATGCTTTGTAATGTGGCTTTCAAAGTAATTACGAAGATATTGGTCAGGAGGTTACGGGCTATTTTGTGTGAAATTGTGGGTCCATATCAGTCGGCTTTTCTGCCGGGGAGAGGCACTGCCGACAATGGTTTGATACTCCAGGAGATGGTGGCGTCATTGGAGCAACCACGGGCTGCATGCCGCGCAACCATTCTTAAAATTGATTTGATGAAAGCATATGATACTGTACGATGGGACTTCTTAAATTCTTGTCTGATGGAGCTTGCATTGCCAGTAGGGTGTTGTGAGTTGATCATGGCCTGTGTTCGATCGGCGAGTTTTTCGATCTTATGGAATGGTTCTCCCATTGGGAATATCAAGACGTATCGTGGTCTCCGGCAAGGGGATCCCTTGTCCCCATATTTATTTGTAATAATTATAGAGAAGTTGTCGCGCACAATATTGCATGAGGTGCAGCTTGGCAGGTGGCGGCCTTTAGTTTTGAAGCGGGGAGGGGTGGGCATATCACACCTCATGTTCGCTGATGATCTTATCTTTTGTTCGCTACTAGAAGAGGGGAGTATTCAAGTAATGGCGGAGGTGTTGCAACGCTTTGGGTCTAGATCTGGACTCAAAATGAATGCAACTAAGTCTTCCACTTTTTGCTCGCCTGATGCTACTACAGTGGAGAGAGATTGGATTATGCAATATATGGGGATTGAACGTAATGGGGAAATAGGGAAATATTTGGGCTTCCCCATTATTCATGGTCGCACTAGGGCCGCACACTTTGATGGTCTGATTCATAGGCTGGAGAGTAAATTGAGTTCATGGTCGAGTTTTCTTCTGAACAAGGCAGGGCGGGTGACCAAGGCGAGGGCGGTGTTGGCTACCATTCCAGTGTATGTTATGCAAATTCACCTGCTCCCGGTTAGTGTTTGCAATTCGATTGACAAGCTCATTAGACGTTGGATATGGAAGGGGAGTGATGGTCGGGGTCTTCATCTAGTTAATTGGAATATTGTTTCTAAGGATAGGGCGGCTGGAGGATTGGGAATTCGGCCTGCTAGATTGATGAACCAGGCCCTATTGGGAAAATTGATCTGGGATTTTCTTATGAATCATGACAAGATGTGGGTTTGCTTGTTGAGAGACAAGTATGGTATTGATGAGGGGATGTTTCCCAGTGCGCATTACCGAGGGACGAAGGTATGGAAAATGATTAACAAGGTGGGTGAGTGGTTTCGGTCAAGCTATGGCGTCCGTATAGGAGATGGAGGTAGCTCGTTGTGGTACAGCCCGTGGTGGGAGGGGGAGTGTCTTGCCACGAAAGTCCCGTTTGTACATTATAATGATGTCCTGATGAAAATCAAGGATGTCATTAGTCATGGACAGTGGGAGTTGAATGTCTTATACTCTTGGCTTCCGGAGGAGATTAAGCAAACTATAAGAGCCAGGCCACCACCTTTTCTCTCTGATCATGTGCGGGATGTTCTACACTGGCGGCATGAGGCTTCCGGAGTATATTCTATTCGTTCTGGTTATAGGTGGTTGAGTGGCTGTAATGTCGAAGCTAGGGGATGGAGATGGATATGGAAGGCCTGGATACCAGAGAAGGTTGGATTATTATTGTGGTTGACGAGTCATGAGGCCTTGCCATGCAATGGATTGAGATACAGAAGAGGGCTGTGTGCGTCGCCTATTTGTTCAGTCTGTGGAGTAGAGGAGGATGACTGGAAACATGCGTTGTTTCGTTGTGCATGGAGCCTAGAAGTTTGGAACAGGGAGGGTTTCGCTCACGCTATAAATACGTTGGATGATCCGGGTGGGAGCAAGGATTGGTTGGAGCGAGCTGTTAAAAGGTGGAAGACAAGGTTCATTGCCATACTTTGGACGGTGTGGCTGGAGCGAAATGGGCGGCTATTTCGGGGCGTTGCTACTCATGTGGACACGGTGATAGCGAAGGCTCGTCATATAGCTTGTGCCATTGACAATAATATTGGGGTCCGTAATGAGAGATTGGTGAGATGGGTGAAGTGGAAGCCGGAGGAGGTCATTGGATGGATCTTGCACTCGGATGGGTGTGTACTTACGTCCGAACGTCGAGCGGGTTTTGGGGCTATCGTGCGCAAGGAGGATGGCACATGGCGAGGGGGCTGTAGTGGTTTTGTGGGAGACAGGCCTATACTCGAAGTGGAACTGCTGGCTTTACGTTATGGGTTGCAATGGGCTAGAGAGGAAGGTCTTCAGCTTTCGGCTTGTTTTCTTGATTCTGAAGAGGCGTATAGGTTGGTGGTGGGTGCGAGTACTTGTAAGCATCACCTTTGGCCCATCATTACTGAGATAAAGGCTGAGCTAGGAGGGATGGTGGGATGTGTTGTTCGACATGTGCTTCGGGAGGGCAACCAGGTGGCGGATGCTTTGGCCCGGAAGGCGGTGAGAAGTGAAGATTTCTATACAACATGGGCTTTTCCTCCCGATGAGTTGACGACGCCACTGGCTCAAGATGAAGGAGGCATGATGTTTGCTCGTTACTGAGTGGTAGAGATTGGTTTAGTTTGATTTGGTTTTTGTTTTTTTGTTTTTGTTTTACTCTTTGCTCGCCTTCTCAGGCTGTGTCACCCAAAAAAACAATTTAAAAGGTGTATTGGATTGTGTGCAGAAATCAAATAGGACATCTTAATTGGGACAGAGGGAGTAGCATTTATGTAGACAATATAGTAAAAACATTGCATAACTATCTATAATTACCTAAAAACAACAACTATTTTGGAACATTTTTCAATCTCTAAAGACACAAATAAAAAGGAACGGAGTAGGGGTGTCAATTTGGATACGAACCCGAAAAACGAACCCGACTGACACGAAAAATTTCAGGTTTGGGTTTAGTCATTTTGGGTTTTTTCCAAATCAGGTCGACCCGAAACCCGACCTGAAATATTATTCCACCTGCTCAACCTGACACGAACATGACCCGAAACCTTAAATTTTGTAAATTTTGCCTATAACCCGAAAAATGAACCCGAACGACACGAAAAATTTCAGGTTTGGGTTTAGTCATTTTGGATTTTATCCCAAATCAGGTCGACCCGAAACCGACCTGAAATATTATACAACCTGATCAACCCAACACGAATACGACCCGAAACCTGAAATTAACACCCCTAGAACGGAGGGAGTATTATTTGAATTAGAATTAGCGAAAATACATTCATTTGAAATAGGTTATTTTTAATCTATTTTACCTTCATTTATTATGTTTGAATATATAGTTGATTTATGTAGGAGATGCTCCCTCCATCCCAATCATGTTTGACTTTTTAGCACTATTCATTATTTAATTTTGACTCAATTTTACTGCAAGTATATATTTGATAAAAAAAAATAATCGATTTGGGTGTTGTTACAATTCTATAATCATATAGTTTCAGAATATATAATTTATATAATTTTTAATGTTCATATTTTGATATATTAACAGTTGAAAAAGTACATTGAATTATGTGCAGAAATAAAATAAGACAAGTTAAATGGGAAAGATGGAGTATTGTATAAGCTATTCATTAAAAAACAAAAAAAAGAGATATAAATATTAATAGTATATTTTTTATAGCATAACTACAATGACCAACATGAATTAGCTTGATTGGATTGATGTTTAAAAAAAAGTCTCGATTTCAAGCCTTATGTATGAAAAAACTGATTTGAGATAATGATGCCAGGCAGCTTGAAGTATTTCGTATTTACCTAAAAAGAATTAGATCCAATCCAAGTAGGGGTAGAAATAGGCTAGGCCGGGCTAGGACTAGGCTTGTACAGCCTGGGCCTTCTTTGATTTTCGTTGGGCTGAGCCTGGTCTATTACCTTTGATAGGCCTATGTTATAGGCCTAAGCCAGGCCTATTTAAATAGGCCAGCTTTTAAGCCTTTTAAAAGGCTGATTAAGCTTATTTTAGAAATAAATTCAAATTTTTTTTATATATATCCGGATGTAATCATAAGGTTGGAAGATATAATTTGTTCACTTGGGCAAGTTTTCATCCAAAACTATTTTATATACAGGGTTGAACTATTTATATAAGAGAAAAAATTCATAAATATTGTAAAATTTATATAAGATCAAAATAATATTTACTTTTTCGCTTAAGCAAGGTCTCGGGTTCGAGCCTTGTGTATGCAAAAAACTGCTTTGGGAGAGGCGCTCTTAATTGCCCCTGCAGATCCTCGAGGGGTTAGTCTTGGGTCCAATGTGGCCTGGGATACCCGGTTTCACCAAAAAATAATAATTACTTTTACATAATACAATACTGATACAACGACATATTCTTATGTAATAAACATAAATCGACTAATAATATGATAAATATGCCGGTCTGGTAGGCCTAAATGGCTTTTAATTAAGTTTGGCCTGAGCCTATTTAGCTAAATATGCTTTTGAATTAGCCTAAGCCTAACATGTTTATATAAAAAATCTGGCCTAGCCTGGCCTTCGGTAGGCTAGGCTATAGGCCCTGTCGGGTAGCTTGGCCTATCCCCACCCTAAATCCAAGAGAAATAATATGTCCTGACTCTATAAATACTTTCTCTGATTATCATCTAAAATATCACTCCATCGAATCTGGTTAATATTTCCGTTTGTGCTCAATTAGCTCAGCAAAAACTTTTGCCGAAATATGAAGGGACCCCATAAACTTTGGTCTATTAAATATCAAACCACCACAAACTTTTATACAAATGATTTTAATTTGTTACTATTACACAAAATTTTTAGGCTGTTATGTATCCAAAAAAAAAAATTTAGGCTGTTTCAAAAAAAAAAAAAATTAAAAGCACACACATACGTTTGTACCTACTAATCCTTTTCAGTTGCTTTGGTTTTATTACGTACAATCCACACGCTATTCATTCATAAGACTAGATTTCAAATGTTTTTAAAACGCCAATCAATTATACAAGTCAACATAAAAGATAAACTCAAAATAAAAATATCTAGAGATGAGAATTTGGTCAAATAAATAAGTCCATAACTTCCAACTTTATAGTAGTAAAATGTATTGGGATTTGGGTTACCGAAAACTCACCGTGCATTGGTTCAGGGTGTTGAGATGGGATGGGCTTCCATTGGCCTATATCATTGAAAGAATTTGCATCTTGTTGTCTTGGAACTGGGAAGTCAATCCGCCGCGGATGTACTTGTTTAGGGTAAACAAGACAGGAATATTAATGGAACCCTAGGTAAGTGTTCATATGTGATATTCACCAGGTATGCTGACTCGATGAGATATGTGTTTGAATATTATTAAAGTGTGTATTGGGTGTTCAATGGTATTTTGGTTGTATAAAATACTCAACATATATAAAACACTCATTTTGTCATTCAACATATATAAAATACTTATTCAACACTCGAGTATCTATTGATTGGGCTACCAAACCAAATAGGAGTAATTTATATACATAAGGCTGCGGCTAATCAAAATAAATAAATCCTATCATAAATTCTACTCTATAAGGCATAAGCATTTGAGGGGAAGGGAGGAGTGAAGGACCATCTACCGAGAAATAAATAAAGTTTGGTAAGTGGTACTGGACATTGTACATTTTTGACCATTCTGTCCGTAACTAGACAAAGCAGCCAAACTACACAATTATATTTCCCTCATTTGTCAAACGAATCTGATACCCTTCTTCATAATTTTTTTTTAGGAGCGATTGAAGGCTGGAAGGGTGGTGGGAACTCATACCACACAATTACAAAGGGGAAAAAAGAGAGGGATAGAGGGCCGGTGGGAATCGAACATCCAACATTCCGTGGGAAGTCAAGGAACTTAACCACTTAAAATCAATAAAAGTTGCAATAAATAATAATAATAATAATCTATATATTAATAAAACCATTAGTGAACAACATATCCTACATTTAATGTAGTGTCTTCATTACAAATTTCTAATTTTTATAGATTTTTGTATTTTTTAATTTATTAATTTTAGAGTTTCTCATTATTTATTATTCATTCATTATAGATTTTCAATATTTGAAATATATGAAATTTTCAATTTATACAGAATCCCATAATATTGTTCACTTTTAAAAAGATTTGAAATTTAAAATTTAAAAAAAGATTTGAAAGATTTTGAATTTTAAATTTATATAGAATTTCCAATTACAATTTATATATAATATATATAATTAATATGTACTTATATCATTCTAATTGTATATAAATACTTCTTCTATATTCAAATATTTTTTACATACCCACTTTTCACACATTCAGTGTACTTTTGAAATCATGAATAACTCAAGTTTAGTACAAGTAAAAATTCTAAAAGTTCGATATCTAAAAACTACACGACGAGACAAATCTAACAATATCTCACTTGGCTATATTTTAACTTGTATAAATATGATAAAACTTTAAGTGAAAGTCTGTGTGTGCATAGTAGCACATTTACAAATGTCAACAACATTTAAATACGGAGGTACTAAAGTCCCGTTTGGATTGGCTTTTGGACAGGTGCTTTTGGCTTTTGCGTCTACGAAAAGCAATTTTGATGGAAAAATGGTGTTTGTATTGGCTTTTAAAAAAGTAAAAGCACATCGAAAATCCAAAAAAGTGTTTTTAGGAAAAGTAGCCCAGTGGATGCTAAAGCAGAAGCCAAAAACACTTAGAAATGTGTGCAAAGTCTTAAGTGCTCCCACTAATTTGTTTAAATTACACTATAAATATATAGTATTCTCATTTATATAGCACGAACTTTTTGGTAATTACTCCCTCCGTTTTGAAACAAATGTAACATTTGCATAGTTGTTACTATTCATTGATTAACTTTGATTCAATTTTTTAACATAGTTATATAAGATAAAACATAGTCAAGTAAGATCTTATTAGATTCGTCTAATCGCGTAGTTTTATAATATCAATTTTTTATAATTTTTATTTTTGCAAAATTTGACATATTAAGCATTATAAATGTGTATTGGATAACGTGAAACACAGGAATGTTAGAATTTTTAAAAAACGGATGGAGTATAACATTCCAAAAGCACTTTTCAACTTTACACATCCAAACATATTTTTGAAAAAAAAAAAACTGGTTTTCAAACATTTCATCCAAACACAAAAGTTACATGCTTATGCTTTTGGCTTTCACTTCTGCTTCTGCTTTTGGCTTCTGTTTTTTTCAAAAGCCAATCCAAACGGGCCCTAATATGAAACTTATTTATATTTTATTATATTAAAAATTATACAAAACATTTATAATTATTAAGAAAATTGTGAAAATTCATATTATGTGAATAGTTGGTTTACAATAAATTAACTATTTCCGTAAAATATTATCAATAAAATAATAGGGTGTATAAAGAGTTATTAGAGTGCGAATATATTCATTATTAAATAAAGAAGGAAAATCAAATTTATTTAATTTATTTTTCAACGAAGAATTCATTATCTATGTTATAACAGATTCGCAATTGACAGAAGAACAAATAAAAAATCTAGCTTTGCTAAAAATTGAAAAGCTAATTGCTGGAAATTTTATAAGTTTGAAACTTTTCTCTGAAATATCGGTACCGTATGATGTTTTAACGTCTGAAACAGAGAATCTACTAATACTAGAATAGTCATATTATAATAAGAAAAAAGGATGACATATCATACTAACCTATTGTAACACCCCGGTTTTGGTAACCCAGGCCGGGATGCCACCGCCACACATCCCTAGCAAGACACGGTTTCTCCGAGCTCACTAAAGAGATGCAAGGCTATGGTTTTTCAGAATTTAAATATTCAAGTAGCCCATTCGTAAATAATTTAAAAATACTACATCAGAGTTGCAGCGAGAATATAAAGTACGCAGCGGAAGTAAAGTGTATGCAGCGGAATTTAAAATATAGGGCCGACATGGCCAAACCACGGGTTAAACAGACCCGTTCATGCAAGTTACGTAAAATAAATAATTAAGTGTCCAAAATGATCCCCCAATGAGTGATCATGCTCCGTACTCTGTAACAGAAAAAAAAATGAACAACGGTTTTTATCAGTATTATAAAATACTGAGTAAGTCAATCCTTTCATAGCAATAAAGGGGTTAGATTTTTAATAATTAAGATAAAACTTTTTGCCATGCATAAAAAACATTTTAAAAATGCGAATATAATTGCATACTTTAAAGACACATTTAATTTCATAATTTAAAACTTAAGCATGGGCAATTATTTAAGACATGATTTAAAAACATGAATAATGCCGTAAGTAAGTAAATGAAAATTTGAGCTTTTTTTTTTTAAAAAAAAATTCTCCCCGATACGCCACCATCTCAACAATATTAATTTAGCTGGCAATCCGACGGCCGCAGCCAATTTCATAAAATCTGAGCTTTTTAATATATTTCCCGTTACGCCATCATCTCAACAATATATATATCATTTAGCCGGTGATCCGGCGGCCTCAGCCAATTTCATAAGTATCATCTCATTTAGCCGGTATTCCGGCGGCCGCAGCCGATTCGCCATACCCAGTACCACTCCGTCGAGCCTCGAGTAACCCATACGAACACACTCGAGAGGGTAGGCCGTTGGTCTCTTGTGACCAAATACGCCATATCCAGTACCGCTCCGTCAAGCCTCGAGTAACCCACACGGATACACCCGAGAGGATAGGCCCAAAAATATAAGATGCCGTTTTGGCAATCTTTCGCGCGTAATAATCATTGCCGTTTAGGCACAAAATGAATAATTAGGAGGGCACCCTGCAGAGCACTCACCCCCCAATGTAACCGATATCGTTTCAACTTTAGTGTAACGGGATTTCCAAAAATACAGCTTTATCGTATCACAAGATTTCGATCGTTGTTTAGAAATTTCAAAATTTCACAAGTTTAAAACCGATCGATGTCACAGTTTACGCCTTTTCAGTTTAAAAATCCATTTCTTAGGCGATTGATCTGAAATTTTCACAGTAGCTCAAAAACATCCCAATGAACAACTTTCATGTTTTGAGTTTTTCGGAAAAATGATGGGAAGCATGTCAAAAATCAAGTTTTCTACACAAATAGTATGCTGTCAGGATTCAGGTTTGACATCTGTCAAAGATTTGACTTTTTAACATATCAAATGAACTCCAAAAATTCTGAAAATTTACAGGCACTTAAAAGACACCAAAATAAACAAGTTTTATTAGAGGCAAATTATGCAAATTCATCACGGATTAAGTCAGATTAATCTACTAAGTTCGGTCTTAAAATCTGTCTCAGTTTTCGAAAGGTTCATGCACCACAGAATATGTTCGACGCGGTTTGGGATAGCAAATCTTAATGAAAGTGCATGAAACTTTACAGAGGTATTCAAGACTCATAGATCTACAACTTTTGTTTAGATCATGAAGATTGGTTCGGACTAGAAATGATAGAAATAAGCTCATCAAGTTCGGTTATGAAATCTGTCAACTTTTGAAAATTCTTAAAAACGCAGAATATGTCCGACTTGATTTGGGGTATCAAAACTTGATGAAAATTTCTGAAATTTTTACACAATATAGCTTAAGATCTTAGGATCAAAATCTTAGTTTTGAGTTTTCAGGTTTGAACGCTCGAAGTAAGAGTTTTGCTCGGATTTCAGAAAATACGTAGATTGGGGTTTTTAGGTTTGATTTCAACGTTTCGTTTAAGATCCAATGTTTCGGATGTCTTTAAACCACCCATATTGATATGGAAGGTATTAACTTACAGTGAGTGAGTTCTTGAACGTTCTAGAGTTGATCGATTTGTCCAAAATCGCCACGAACGGATCTACGCAACACGTTCTTCTTCTCCTTTGGCTACGAACGTGTTTTGCAAGTAAAGATCCGTAAGTTAGAAGGTTGATTATGATCTTAAAGCAATAAGGAAACTTGATTTACACCTTACCAACAATCCAATGCCTGCAAATCCTTGATCTACACACTACCTTGGTTGGATTTGATTGCCGGAAAGTTGCCGGAAAGTCGCCGGAAGAGTGTTTTGGCTTTGGGAGAGTTTGGGAGAGTTTTGGGATGAATTATTGAGTGTTGAAGACTGAAATGGGGTGTTAGGGACATCTAATAATCATCCAAAATATGCCTCCCCCGTGATAGATCAAGATTCCCACCTTTGGGACCCAAAAAATGGCAAAAAGTCACCAAAAATGCATAATGCCCGACTGCTACAGTAGCATGCTACAGTAGCGTGCTACAGTAGCATGCTACAGTAACTTTTTTTTTTTTTTAAATTTTTTTTTTTATATATATATTAAGATTCTTATCTTAAAAAAAATCATAATGTGAGAATTTTTGTGATCTTATAAGTCATACATAGTTTCAAAAAGGAATATATTCTTTATTTGAAAATGACAAGATATGATTAATATTCCACCCTACAATTTCAAACCATAGTCAAATTATTCCCAATTATATTATGGCATTCTAGAATAATCTCATAATAAAAAATATATGGGTAGAATGATTAATCAAGGATATATAGAAAATAGATAATTCTCATTATAATTTAAACATGTAAATATATACATGTATATACATGTGTACATGTTTGGAAAGATTATTTCAAGACCAAGGTATATATGTGTATATAAACTTGTATATGGATTTAAAATATTCTATGAACCATATACTTATTACACTTGATATTGAAATCCATATATTTATTTGAAAAGACAAATATATATAATTTTTCAAAGTATGTTTTGTAGAAAATAATATACTAATCTTTAAGCACATATTTGAACATATAAATATATATATAGATTTGATTAAAAATCTACTTAGTGAATTAATCAAAAATATATATTCATATATATATATATCGGGCAATTTCTATGGTATTACAATCTACCCTCCTTAAGAATCAACTTCGTCCCCGAAGTTGCGCGACTTATTGACCGATTGATTGATTGCGATTGTATCATTGTGTTTTGTTGTTTGATATTATTCGACTGAACCCAGAATTGAAATTTCCAAGTTGCCTACGTACCCCGTGAAGGGATCAAGTCATTACGTAGTTCAAAACAATTTGAATTTGTTCATTTGGGATACAAAATATTCGGGTCGTTACATCCTCTCCCCCTTAAGATTACAGTTATGTCCCCATAACTGCGGTTGCACCGTTTTGGAATAGGGTCGGGTAACGCTCCTTCATGTCGGATTATAACTCCCATGTCGCCGTTTCACTTTCATGGTTCGACCAAAGAACCTTGACCATTCTCACGGCTTTGTTCCTTGTTACTCTCTCCTTAACATCGAGTATTCGTACCGGAATTTCCTCATAGCTCAAGTCATCATCCAATTCAATTCATTCCGGTTGGAGTACATGGGTCGGATCGTGCACATACTTCTTCAATTGTGATATGTGGAACACGTTGTGAACTCTAGCCAATTGTGGCGGTAAGGCTAGACGATATGCTAAATTCCCGACTTTTTCTAGAATTTCATAAGGTCCTATATATCGAGGGCTTAACTTTCCTCGTTTGCCAAAACGCATAACCCCCTTCATCGGTGATATCTTTAACATGACCTTATCCCCAACTTGAAATTCTAGGTCTTGCCGTCTCACATCGGCATAACTTTTCTGTCGGTCCTGGGCCGCTTTCATCTTTCCTCGAATCACTTTGATTTGTTGGGTCATATCGTCTACGAGTTGTGGTCCTACTACCACTGTCTTATCACTCCCTTCCCAACTCAACGGACTTCGGCACCTTCGACCATACAATGCCTCGAATGGTGCCATGCCGATGCTAGCGTGGTAGCTATTGTTGTAGGAAAATTCAATTAGGGGTAAATGATTTTCCCAGCTACCCTTAAACTCTAGGACGCAAGCTCTCAGCATGTCTTCCAACGTTTGGATTGTTCTCTCAGTTTGTCCATCCGTCATTGGGTGGAATGCGGTGCTCATCTTAATCTGCGTACCGAGGGCTTCTTGTAACTTGACCCAAAAGTGAGAGACAAATCTACTATCTCTATCGGAGATAATGTCATGTGGCACCCCGTGTCTTCGTACCACATTGTCAATATACGCCCTTGCTAATTGGTCCATGGTCCAAGTGTCCTTCATTGGAATAAAAATGGCCGTCTTCGTTAGCCTATCGACAATCACCCATATCTTATTCATTCCTCTTGGTGATCGTGGTAATCCCGAAACGAAATCCATAGAGATACTATCCCACTTCCAACTCGGGATTTCCAATGGTTGCATCAATCCTAAGGGTTTCTGTCGCACGGCTTTGACCTTTTGGCACGTGAGGCATCTCGCTACAAATTCTGCCACTTCATTTTTCATCCTCGGCCACCAGTAAATTTTCCTCAAATCCTTATGTAATTTGTCGCCTCCAGGGTGAACCGAGTAAGGTGTGTTATGCCCCTCTTCCATCAATCTTTGTTTTATCTCCATGCATTTTTGTGGTACACACCATTTTCCCTTGAAACGAATGCTTCCGTCCTCATGGATAGCAAATCCTATTGCCTTCCCGTTGGCAATGTTCTCCTTAATCCTTTCCAACTTTGCGTCACCCGGTTGGGCGAGTTTGATCTCGTCAAATATGGTTGATTCGACTACCATGGCGTTGACCATTTCGTTTACAGTGCCCGAATGCACTAGTTCTAAGCTCAATCTTGCCAAGTCCATATATAATGCTGGCGGAATCACCATCGAATTTGCCACATGTTGGGTCTTCCGGCTTAAGGCATCGGCTACTACGTTGGCCTTCCCTTCGTGGTAAGAAATTTCGAGATCATAGTCCTTGATTAGTTCCAACCATCTCCGTTGTCTCAGATTTAGCTCTTTTTGAGTGAATATGTATTTGAGGCTTTTGTGGTCTGTGAACATCCGACACTTTCTCCCATAAAGGTAGTGTCTCCATATTTTCAGAGCGAACACGACTGCCGCCAACTCCAAGTCATGCGTTGGGTAGTTCGCTTCATGAGGTTTCAATTGGCGCGAAGCATATGCAATGACCCTCGAGTCTTGCATCAAAACACATCCTAGACCTTCCTTTGAAGCGTCACTGTAAACCTCGAAGTCACCATTCTCTGATGGTAGTGCTAATACGGGTGTACTGGTGAGTCGCTTTTTCAGTTCTTGAAACGCGGACTCACACTCACTGGTCCAGTCATATTTTACCCCTTTCTTCAACAGCTGGGTCAACGGGCGTGCGATTTTTGAGAAGTCCTTCACAAATCGCCTATAATAACCAGCTAGCCCAAGGAAGCTCCGTATTTCAGTTGGACTCGTCGGCGATACCCATTCCGTCACCGCCGAAATTTTTGCCTGATCCACTGAAACTCCAGTGGCGGATACTATGTGCCCAAGGAATGCTACTTCCTTCAACCAAAAGTCGCATTTGGATAGTTTGCCATAGAGTTGGTTCTTGCGCAAAATCCCTAACACTTGGTGCAAATGTTGGGAATGCTCCTCCTCGCTTCTCGAGTAGATCAGGATGTCGTCGATGAACACCACGACGCTTTGATCTAACAATTCTCTAAATACATCGTTCATGAGGTTCATGAACATTGCAGGTGCATTTGTTAACCCAAAGGATAATACTGTGAACTCGTAGTGTCCATAACGAGTTCGGAATGCCGTCTTCGGGATATCCTTCTCCGCAATCCTCAGCTGGTGATAACCGGATCGCAAGTCGATCTTTGAGAACACCGACGCCCCCTTTAATTGATCAAATAAGTCCTCAATCCTTGGTAATGGATACTTGTTCTTGATGGTCACTTGATTGAGTCCTCTGTAATCGATGCAAAGGCGTAGTCCTCCATCCTTCTTTTTAACAAATAAGACCGGTGCTCCCCACGGGGACGTACTTGGTCTTATGTATCCTTTCTCCAACAACTCTTCGAGTTGTTCCTTTAACTCCTTCATTTCCAGTGGTGCCATACGGTAAGGGGCCTTCGAGACAGGTTCCGTTCCCGGAATGAGATCTATGGTGAATTCAAGATCTCTCTCAGGTGGCATACCAGGGATGTCTTCAGGAAATACGTCCGGGTATTCTCTCACCACTGGGATGTCGTCAACCTTGCTCTCTTCCGCCTCCAGGTTGTGAACGTAGCATGCATACAACGCGTATCCCTTATGCATTAAGCTACGAAGCTTGAGAGCGTTAACAACCTTGTTGCTCCTCTTAGGGGGTTGAGAGTAAAAGATGACTCTCTTTCCCCTACCTTTCGACAAGGTGATCTTCTGCTTTTGACATTCTATTACCGCTTTATACCGGGTCAACCAATCCATTCCCAGTATAACGTCGAAGTCCCTTAAATTAAATTCTACCAAGTTTGCGAAAAATTCTATGTTCTTGATAACTATCGGAATTCCGTTATAACGTTTAGAGCATGGTACTACCTCTCCTGATGGTAGTTGAATTTCTAAGTTAATCAGTTCGCACTTAGGTAGATCTAGTTCAGATAAGACTCTTGATGATATAATCGAACAACTAGCTCCTGAGTCAAACAGAACTTTAAGGGGTGTACTTAAAACATGGAATGTACCTGCCATCACGTCACCCTGCATAGGCACATCTGCTTGGTTGATAACATTCAACCTCCCCATGGGCCGTTCTTGGTTGCCCGGCTGATCCCGGTTCGGGTTCTGATTCTGTTGTTGATTTGGATTCTGTGGAGGGCGTTGATTCTGGTTGAAATTCTGGTTCTGAGGGGGTCTGTACCCTTGATAGTTACCATTCCGTCCATTTTGGTTACGAGGCTGTGCTGGCCCTATAATCAAGTCCTCTCGCTTGGTGATGTTTTCAATTCGAGTCCGGCACTCATTCATCCGATGACCAAATCGACCACACCTGAAGCATGTGCCCTGTTGGGGGCATCCCCTAATCAAGTGAGGTCTCCCGCATCTTGGGCATGGTGGCACAGGGTTACCCTGGAAAAAGGTTCTCCCACCATTTCCCCTATTGTTGTTCTGAGGGGGTCTGTTCAGGCCTCCCCGAAAGTTGTTTCCTCCAGAATTGTTACCAGTGCGGTTATCCCTGTTCCTCTTATCTTGCCCCGGAGGTCCCCGGCTGGACTCTCCACTCATCCTCCTCTTCAGTTGTTGCACCCTTGCAACAGCAACTGCACGATCATATACTGCTTGCAGGTCCGGGTAATGGACACCAGTGATCACTTCCCGTATGGTCAAGTTCAATCCCATCTCGAATTTTTGTGCCTTCTCTACGTCTGTCGGTACTAGTCTTGGTGCAAAGCGCACCAACTCCTTGAATCGAGTGTAATACTCTTGTACAGTCTGCCCGCCTTGTTTCAGTGACAAAAACTCCTCGTACATGGCCGCCTTCGTACTTAGGGGGTAAAATCGGTCCCTGAGCAGTTCCATCATTTCAGTCCATGAATAGGGCACATCTTCCTCTCGTATCTTTCCCTGGGTGGCTTGCCACCAGTCGTCTGCTTCACCTCCCAAGTAGTATGAGGCCACATGCACCTTTTCCCCTTCTGGGCACTTAACTGCGCTTAACAACTTGTCGAAGGTCCTAATCCACTCCTCTAGTTTTGCAGGGTCTTCCTCGCCTGCATAGTGCGGCGGTTGGTATGGGTTCACCATGGCTAGGTAATTAATGCGAGCTTGTGGTGGAGGTGCCGCAGCCGCTTGGCCTTGGTTCACCTGCGCGTTCCCTATCGCAATGAGAACCTCTTCTAGAGTGCGCAGGCGATTACCTATGTTGTCTGGTATAGGGCCTGCTGGCTCTTCCTGAGCGTGTACACCCACGTTTGGTATCGGCATGTCAGGTTGCCTAGGTATTTCGTTGGTATTGGGAGGAATGGGCTGGACGCGCGGTCTCCCTCTCGGTGCCATTCTGTTGCAAGAACAAGTGATTTAGATTTTAAGGAAAATATAATAAAGGGTTTATACAATGATTATCGAAACCCCAGGGTCTAGGGTTTCAGGGTCTTGGGTTTCAAGGTTTAAATGAGCCGTGCGCTTGAGATGGATTTGTTGTTTGGGAATTCAACATAATTTTTGGAATAGAGAGTGTTCAAACAAAAACTTGATTTATTTATTTATATATATATTTTTTTTATTATGATTATTATATATTTTTTTTTTACAAGTGATAGGATATACCAAAATAGGATCCTTCTATCGTTTCTAGGCGTCCTCCGGCACAGTGGTGGGATCCTCCTCTGGATCTTCCTCCACCGGGCTTGACGGTAGTAGGTCATCGAAAATGTGGTTCAAGTCATCCCCATGAGCATCAACAAGCTCCTTTAAACATAGATTTTGTGTAGTGAGGGTTTGGATTTGGTCTTCGAGCTGGTTTATGCGGTGGTGGTCCGCCTCTCTTAAGCTTCCCATATGGTGCAGATTTGCCTCCAATTGGGCCATACGATGTTCCATTTGTTGTATGGTTTGTTGGGAATCAAAGTGAGCGTTCATCATTTTGACCATTAAGTTCATCATGTCTTGGTTAGCCATCTAGCGCAAGAAAAAGATCTAGGTTACAACATAACGCTTCTAGGTTCTCTAAGGTATAGAAATGCAATATGCACATGCAGTGATGATCCCCCTGATAAAAAAAATTTTATGCATGCATTTATTTATTCATGGGTTTTAAAAATAAATTTATTCCATGGATAGACTAAAATAAGGATAAAAGGTTTGGGCCACTATTATTGGGCCGAAAGAAATAAATTATTTGGGCTTTAAATAAAAACAAGTTATTGGGCCAAAATAGTTGGGGTTATCCTGATATTTAGATATTGAGCCAAAAATAATTAATCCTTGGGTTTAAAATATTGCACTAAGTAAATAAAAATTTTGGGCTCGAAATAATAAACATTTGGGCTTTATTTAAAAATACAGGTATTGGGCTAAAAATAATTTCTTGGGCTTCTTAAAATTTTTGGGCTAAAAATTTGGGCTTTAACTTCAAAACAATAATTGGGCTTTTTGAAATATACTACTAGTTTAGAAATGATAACTTTAAAAATAATAATACTTGAAAATAATAGTTTAAAAATATTCCGAGCTCTTTAAAATAGTTGTTTTAAAATATTCCGGGCTCTGATACCACATTGTAACACCCCGGTTTTGGTAACCCAGGCCGGGATGCCACCGCCACACCTCCCTAGCAAGACACGGTTTCTCCGAGCTCACTAAAGAGATGCAAGGCTATGGTTTTTCAGAATTTAAATATTCAAGTAGCCCATTCGTAAATAATTTAAAAATACTACATCAGAGTTGCAGCGAGAATATAAAGTACGCAGCGGAAGTAAAGTGTATGCAGCGGAATTTAAAATATAGGGCCGACATGGCCAAACCACGGGTTAAACAGACCCGTTCATGCAAGTTACGTAAAATAAATAATTAAGTGTCCAAAATGATCCCCCAATGAGTGATCATGCTCCGTACTCTGTAACAGAAAAAAAAATGAACAACGGTTTTTATCAGTATTATAAAATACTGAGTAAGTCAATCCTTTCATAGCAATAAAGGGGTTAGATTTTTAATAATTAAGATAAAACTTTTTGCCATGCATAAAAAACATTTTAAAAATGCGAATATAATTGCATACTTTAAAGACACATTTAATTTCATAATTTAAAACTTAAGCATGGGCAATTATTTAAGACATGATTTAAAAACATGAATAATGCCGTAAGTAAGTAAATGAAAATTTGAGCTTTTTTTTTTTTAAAAAAAATTCTCCCCGATACGCCACCATCTCAACAATATTAATTTAGCTGGCAATCCGACGGCCGCAGCCAATTTCATAAAATCTGAGCTTTTTAATATATTTCCCGTTACGCCATCATCTCAACAATATATATATCATTTAGCCGGTGATCCGGCGGCCTCAGCCAATTTCATAAGTATCATCTCATTTAGCCGGTATTCCGGCGGCCGCAGCCGATTCGCCATACCCAGTACCACTCCGTCGAGCCTCGAGTAACCCATACGAACACACTCGAGAGGGTAGGCCGTTGGTCTCTTGTGACCAAATACGCCATATCCAGTACCGCTCCGTCAAGCCTCGAGTAACCCACACGGATACACCCGAGAGGATAGGCCCAAAAATATAAGATGCCGTTTTGGCAATCTTTCGCGCGTAATAATCATTGCCGTTTAGGCACAAAATGAATAATTAGGAGGGCACCCTGCAGAGCACTCACCCCCCAATGTAACCGATATCGTTTCAACTTTAGTGTAACGGGATTTCCAAAAATACAGCTTTATCGTATCACAAGATTTCGATCGTTGTTTAGAAATTTCAAAATTTCACAAGTTTAAAACCGATCGATGTCACAGTTTACGCCTTTTCAGTTTAAAAATCCATTTCTTAGGCGATTGATCTGAAATTTTCACAGTAGCTCAAAAACATCCCAATGAACAACTTTCATGTTTTGAGTTTTTCGGAAAAATGATGGGAAGCATGTCAAAAATCAAGTTTTCTACACAAATAGTATGCTGTCAGGATTCAGGTTTGACATCTGTCAAAGATTTGACTTTTTAACATATCAAATGAACTCCAAAAATTCTGAAAATTTACAGGCACTTAAAAGACACCAAAATAAACAAGTTTTATTAGAGGCAAATTATGCAAATTCATCACGGATTAAGTCAGATTAATCTACTAAGTTCGGTCTTAAAATCTGTCTCAGTTTTCGAAAGGTTCATGCACCACAGAATATGTTCGACGCGGTTTGGGATAGCAAATCTTAATGAAAGTGCATGAAATTTTACAGAGGTATTCAAGACTCATAGATCTACAACTTTTGTTTAGATTATGAAGATTGGTTCGGACTAGAAATGATAGAAATAAGCTCATCAAGTTCGGTTATGAAATCTGTCAACTTTTGAAAATTCTTAAAAACGCAGAATATGTCCGACTTGATTTGGGGTATCAAAACTTGATGAAAATTTCTGAAATTTTTACACAATATAGCTTAAGATCTTAGGATCAAAATCTTAGTTTTGAGTTTTCAGGTTTGAACGCTCGAAGTAAGAGTTTTGCTCGGATTTCAGAAAATACGTAGATTGGGGTTTTTAGGTTTGATTTCAACGTTTCGTTTAAGATCCAATGTTTCGGATGTCTTTAAACCACCCATATTGATATGGAAGGTATTAACTTACAGTGAGTGAGTTCTTGAACGTTCTAGAGTTGATCGATTTGTCCAAAATCGCCACGAACGGATCTACGCAACACGTTCTTCTTCTCCTTTGGCTACGAACGTGTTTTGCAAGTAAAGATCCGTAAGTTAGAAGGTTGATTATGATCTTAAAGCAATAAGGAAACTTGATTTACACCTTACCAACAATCCAATGCCTGCAAATCCTTGATCTACACACTACCTTGGTTGGATTTGATTGCCGGAAAGTTGCCGGAAAGTCGCCGGAAGAGTGTTTTGGCTTTGGGAGAGTTTGGGAGAGTTTTGGGATGAATTATTGAGTGTTGAAGACTGAAATGGGGTGTTAGGGACATCTAATAATCATCCAAAATATGCCTCCCCCGTGATAGATCAAGATTCCCACCTTTGGGACCCAAAAAATGGCAAAAAGTCACCAAAAATGCATAATGCCCGACTGCTACAGTAGCATGCTACAGTAGCGTGCTACAGTAGCATGCTACAGTAACTTTTTTTTTTTTTTTTTAAATTTTTTTTTATATATATATTAAGATTCTTATCTTAAAAAAAATCATAATGTGAGAATTTTTGTGATCTTATAAGTCATACATAGTTTCAAAAAGGAATATATTCTTTATTTGAAAATGACAAGATATGATTAATATTCCACCCTACAATTTCAAACCATAGTCAAATTATTCCCAATTATATTATGGCATTCTAGAATAATCCCATAATAAAAAATATATGGGTAGAATGATTAATCAAGGATATATAGAAAATAGATAATTCTCATTATAATTTAAACATGTAAATATATACATGTATATACATGTGTACATGTTTGGAAAGATTATTTCAAGACCAAGGTATATATGTGTATATAAACTTGTATATGGATTTAAAATATTCTATGAACCATATACTTATTACACTTGATATTGAAATCCATATATTTATTTGAAAAGACAAATATATATAATTTTTCAAAGTATGTTTTGTAGAAAATAATATACTAATCTTTAAGCACATATTTGAACATATAAATATATATATAGATTTGATTAAAAATCTACTTAGTGAATTAATCAAAAATATATATTCATATATATATATCGGGCAATCTATGGTATTACAATCTACCCTCCTTAAGAATCAACTTCGTCCCCGAAGTTGCGCGACTTATTGACCGATTGATTGATTGCGATTGTATCATTGTGTTTTGTTGTTTGATATTATTCGACTGAACCCAGAATTGAAATTTCCAAGTTGCCTACGTACCCCGTGAAGGGATCAAGTCATTACGTAGTTCAAAACAATTTGAATTTGTTCATTTGGGATACAAAATATTCGGGTCGTTACACCTATTACCTTTGTTGATTGATGAACAAAGAAAATTTATAATAACCAATAAGTGATAATATTATAAAGAAAGAAAATGAAAACAGGAAAATTTATAATAAGATAACATCTGCAGTTGATAGTGGTGAGGGTGGATTCTTTTTTCTTTACGTGGTGGAACTGGCAATATATTTATCTGGAAACCATTATGTTCAGTCTTTCGTGGAGGTGTGATATTATATTGCTTTTAGCATTCAGTGGAATAACATCACTACTTCAAGATGTAGGATTGCACATTCTAGATTTGGTATTCCACTAGATTGTGATGTGAATTCTACCTACAAAAAATTACCCCAAAAAGTGATTTATCCTCTCTTCTAATTAAGACAAAGCTCATTATTTGTGATGGAAATTATTGATTGGTATAATGATTATGAGGCCATCTGATTTAACCAAATTTCACATTCGATTTCAGAGGAGAAAATTCTCACTCGCAATTTGTTTTGTTATGACTATAAATAGAAGTCATTGTCAAGCTTTAAAAATGTTAGACTTTATTTTCCAGAACCGGTTTTTAGAGGGCAGTCGAAGCATTAATATGAAATTAAGATGGATTAATTCAAGATACAATAAGAAATGTTGTCTACAATGAAATTCATATATGCCAAAAAAATTGCAAAATGAATACTTCATGCAGGTGATGGTAATTGGTAAAATTGGTATTGATCTGGAGATGTACAATCAGGTGTGACATTTTAAAATGATCTTCTTATAAACTCTAGGGTCGACAATTGTTGAGATTATACATATAAATATAAATTGTACCATTTCAAATCCGACATTTTTAAAGATGTTGCTAGACTAGCCCCTACAAATGAGATATTGATACGATCAATGATTATATCATGGAACATAGTTCTGCAAATAAAAAGATATATCTCAGTTCTAACCATATTTGTCAATATGATGAAAGTATATATAATGATGATGAAATATCTTCACCAAAATATCAATGTATGATCAAGATTTCAGGATCACCGAATCATGAAATAAAGTTGAAGGAGGGCTGCAAAGTCATGCTTATTAAGAATATAGATCCATCAAATAAATTATGCAATGGAAGTATGTTGATAGTAAACAAAATACAGAACCATACAACTAAGGCTAAATAATTTTGGGAAACCATGAAAGTATAAAATTCTTGATAGAATGATTATAAAGCTGTCGGATTTAACCAAATTCTCATACTATGATTATAAACAAAAGTCAATGTCAATCTTTAAAGAATGTTGAACTCTATTTTCCAAAATCAGTATTTAGCTTTGAAAAATCATATGTTGTGATATCTCGTGTCACTAGCAAGAGAAGAATCAAAGTATTAATATTTAATTAAGATGGATTAACTCAAAATACTACAAGAAATATTGTTTATAATGAAATTTATATATATAAAAAATTTGCAATATGAATACTTGATGTAGGTGATGGTAAAACCGGTATTGATCTTGGAGATGTAGTCAGATATGATATTTCTGGATAATAGTCTTATAAACTCTATGGGTGATCCTATATAAGCATTTTTTTAGTGTACATATACAAATATAACATCACTTCAAATATAGACATTTTTAAAGACATGTGCTATACTAGCCCCTTCCAATGTGATGAGTTGATACAATTAATAAGTACATCATGGAATGTCTGTCTGCAAATGAAAATGTACATCTCAGTTCTAAAAATATTTGTCAAGAGGATGAAAGCATGGATAATGACAATGAAATATTTTCATCAGAATATCTAAACACAATCAAGTGTTATGGACTTCTGAATCATAAATAAAGTTGATTGATGGTTGTATAGTCATTCTTTTCAGGTATATAGATCTATAAAATAAATTATGCAATGAAAGCAGATTGATAGTAACTAAGATGTGAAACCATATAATTGAGGTTAAACTAATTTTAGGAAATAATGAAAGTAGAAAATTCTTTATTGGTAGAATGATTATGAGCATGTCTGATTTAACCAAATTCTTCATTCGATTTCAGATGAGACAATTCTCATTCGCACTTCGTTTTGCTATGAACATAAAGAAAAGTTAGTGTCAATCATTAAAAAATGTTGAACTCTACCTTCCAGAACCAGTTTTTAGCAATAACAATTATATGTTGCGATATCTCATGTCACTAGCAACATGAGACTCGGAGTAGTAATATTTATAAGTTAAGATGGATTAATTCAAAATACTACAAAAAATGTTGTTGACACTGAAATTTTCAGAAAATTGTAAGGAAAATTTTCATATCATGCTTAATATTTATTTAAATTTATTTAATTTTAAATAAAATACTACTCCCTCCGTCCCACCACACTTGTCCTGTTTGACTTTTTTTTACACTGTTCATTGTTCAGCTTTGACCCAACTTTATCACAAGTATATATTTAGAGAAAAATAGTCGAGTTGGGTCTTGTTAGAATCGTATGATCATGTAATTTTATAATATATATTTTGCAAAATTTTTCATTGTACATATTTTGAGATATTAACAGTTGAAAAAGTGCATTGGATTGTGTGCAAAAGTGAAACAAGACAAGTTAAATGGGACAGAGGGAGTATAATTTTATTATTTATTTTTATTGATCTACTAGGTTTGTACGGGACAAGCCACAAGAAGACGGTTTAATATAATTTCTCTATTAGTTTTAAAATAATTAAATTATAATTATCATATATTCTCTATTAGTTTCATATGATATAAGTATATATATTATATATAAGAATATATAATTATACCAGTCGAGTCTCGACGGGTTACTTACTAGTAATAATAATAATAATAATAATAATAATAATAATAATAATAATAATAAAAGTTGCTAGTAATATATTTTGACATATTTTTATTACAAATACCTCTGCAATTTATTTATTTTTTGCTTTTTATGTAACTGTTAATAACCCCAATATTTCATTATTAATAATCCGAATTATATAAGTAAAAAGTATAAAATATTTGATATAAAATTATGAGATTAAACGAATCTAATATTTTATTTGATTATATTTTTCTTATATAGCTCCGTCAAAATTTTCAGTTGAAGTTACTTAATCTATATATTAATAAAACCATTAGTGAACAACCTATCCTACATTTAATGTGGTGTCTCCATTTTAAATTTCCAATTTTTATGGATTTTTGCATTTTTAATTTATTAATTTTAGAGTTTATCTTTATTATTTATTTATTCATTCTAGATTTTCAATTTTTGAAATATATGGATCAATTTATACGTAATCCCACAATATTGTTCACTTTTAAAAAGATTTGAAAGATTTGAAATTTAAAATTTAAAAAGATTTGAAAGATTTTAAATTTTAAATTTATATAGAATTTCCAATTCCAATTTATATATTACATATAATTAATATGTAAAATACTTCTCTATATTCAAATATTTTTTACGGACCCACTTTTCACACAGTACATTTTAAATCATGAATAACTTAAGTTCAGTACAAGTAAAAATTCTAAAAGTTCGATGTTTAAAAACTACACGACGAGACGAATCTAACAAGATCTCACTTGGCTATATTTTAATTTGTATAACTATGTTAAAACTTTAAGTGGAAGTCTATGTGTGAATAATAGCACATTTACAAATGTGAACAACATTTGACTACGAAGTAGTAATATGAAACTTATTTACATTTTATTATATTAAAAGTTATACAAAACATTTATAATTATTAAGAAAATTGTGAAAATTCATATTATGTGATTAATTGGTTTACAACAAATTAACTATTTCCGTAAAAATATTATAAATAAAATAATAGGGTGTATAAAGAGTTATTGGAGTGCGAATATATCCATTATTAAATAAAGAATGAAAATCAAATTTATTTAATCGATTTTTTAAGGAAGAATTCATTAATCTATGTCATTAATCTATGGTTTATCAGATTTACAATTGACCGAAGAACAAATACAAAATCTAACTTTGTTAAAAATTGAAAAGCTAATTGCTGCAAATTCTATAAGTTTGAACCTTTTATCTGGAATGCCGGTACCAGATGAAGTGTTAACGTCTGAAACAGAGAATCTACTAATACTAGAAGAGTCATATTATAATAAGAAAAAAAAATGATGACAGATCATACTAGGCTTTTACCTTTGTTGATTGATGAGCAAAGAATATTTATAATAAGATAATATCTGCAGTTGATAGTGGTGAGGATGGATTCTTTTTTCTTTACGTGGTGGAACTGGCAATACATTTATCTAGAAACCATTATGTTCAGCTCTTCGTGGAGGCGTGATATTATATTGCTTGTAGCATCAAGTGGAATAGCATCACTACTTCTTCCAAGAGGTAGGACTGCACATTCTAGATTTGGTATTCCAGTAGATTGTGATGAGAATTCTACCTACAAAAAAGTTACCACAGAAAATGATTTAACCTCTTTTCTAATTAAAACAAAGTTCATTATTTGGGATGAAAATTCTTGATTGGTATAATGATTATAAGCCCATCTGATTTAATCAAATTTCTCATTCAGAGGAGAAAATTCTCACTCGCAGTTCGTTTAGCTATGACTATAAATAGAGGTCATTGTCAATCTTTAAAAAATGTTGGACTCTATCTTCCAGAATCGATTTTTAGAGTGGACTCAAAGCATTAATATGCAATTAAGATTAGGGGTGAGAATAAGCCAGACTACCCGATAAGGGCATACGGCCTAGCCTACCGAAGGCCAGGCCAGGCTTTTCTTTATAAATAGGCCGGGCTCAGGCTATTTCGTAAGCCTATTTAGCTATATAGGCCTAGGTCAGGCTTTGTAAAAAGCTTATTAGGCCTATTAGGCCGGCCTATCTATCATTATTATTAGTGTGTTTATGTTTTGTTTTTTTTTTGAAAAGATGTATTATTGCTGAAGAGGCAATTACATGTTCACAGGCCACAACCCCCCAAAGTGCACAAATTTATTATTAATTTATTATTATTAGTGTGTTCTTAAAATATTTATAAATTTTTCCTCGCATATAAATAGTTGTAGATAACAACCCCCCAAAGTGCACAAATTTATGCCTTCAAACCTTATGATTACATCCGAACATATATAAAAGAATTTTAACCTAATTTTAAATAGGCTTAATCAGGCTTTTAAAAGGCTTAGAAACCGGCCTATTTAAATAAAGACGACAGGCTTAGGCCTATAACATAGGCTTATCAAAGGTAATAGGCCAGGCTTGGGCCTTAAAAATTCGACGCAGGCCCAGGCCGTTCAAGCCAAGGCCTTGCCGGCCTAGCCTATTTCCACCCCTAATTAAGATGGATTAACTCAAGATACAATAAAAATATTGTCTGCAATGAAATTCATATATGCCAAAAAAATTGCAAAATGAATACTTTATGCAGGTGATGGTAATTGGTAAAACTGGTATTAATTTGAAGATGTACAATCAGGTGTGACATTTCAAGATGATTTTCTTATGCTCTACGGGTCGACAATTGTTGAGATTATATATACAAATATAAATTGTACCACTTCAAATCCAGACATTTTTAAAGATGTTGCCAGACTAGCCCCTACAAATGAGATATTGATACAATCAATGATTACATCATGGAACATATGTCTGCAAATGAAAAGATATATCTCAGTTCTAAAAATATTTGTCAAGATGATGAAAGTAAGTATATATAGTGATGATGAAATATTTTCACCGGAATATCAAAGTATGACCAAATTTTTAGGATTACCGAATCATGAAATAAAGTTGAAGGAGGGCTGCATAATCATGTTTCTTAGGAGTATAGATTCATCAAATAAATTATACAATGGAAGCACGTTGATAGTAAATAAGATGCGGAACCATACAATTAAGGCTAAATAATTTTGTGAAACCATGAAGGTTGAAAATTCTTGATAGAATGATTATAAGCCTATTGGATTTAACTAAATTCTCATTCGATTTTAAAGGAGAAAATTCTAACTTTGTTTTAAAATAATTATAAACAAAAGTCAATGTCAATCTTTAAAGCATGTTAAACTCCATTTTCCAAAACCAATTTTTAGCTGTGAACAATTATATGTTGTGATATCTCGTGCCACTAGCAAAAGAGGAATCAAAGTATTAATATTTAATTAAGATAGATTAACTCA
Organism: Hygrophila difformis; assembly: GCA_030278955.1. Classification (NCBI taxonomy): domain Eukaryota; kingdom Viridiplantae; phylum Streptophyta; class Magnoliopsida; order Lamiales; family Acanthaceae; genus Hygrophila; species Hygrophila difformis. The sequence continues at coordinate 52,391,733 of JAOANR010000003.1, forward strand.
AGTACTACAAGAAATGTTGTTTACAATGAAATTTATATATAAAAGAAAATTGCAATATGGATACTTGATGTAGGTGGTGGTAGAAACGGTATTGATCTTGGAGATGTAGTCAGATGTGATATTTCCGGATAATATTCTTATAAACTATACGGGTGATCCTATATAAGCATTTTTTTTAGTGTACATATACTAATATAAACTGCATTACTTCGTATATAGACATTTTTAAAGATATGCGTTATACTAGCCCTTCCAATGAGATGAGTTGATACAATTAATGATTACATCATGTAATGTCTGTCTGCAAATAAAAATGTATATCTCAATTCTAAAAATATTTTTCAAGAGGATGAAAGCATGGATAATGACAATGAAATATTTTCATAAGAATATCTAAACACGATCAAGTTTTCTGGACTACTGAATCATAAAATAAAGTTGATTGAGGGTTGTATAGTAATTCTTTTTAGTTATATAGATCCATCAAATAAATTATGCAATGGAAGCAGGTTGATAGTAACCAAGATGTAAAACCATATAATTGAGGTTAAACTAATTTTGGAAAACCATGAACGTAGAAAATTCTTGATTGGTAGATTGATTATGAGCCCGTCTGATTTAACCAAATTCTCCATTTGATTTCAGATGAGACAATTCTCATTCGCAGTTTGTTTTTCTATGAATGTAAAGAAAAGTCAATGTCATTCATTTAAGAAGGTTGAACTCTATCTTCGGGAACCAGTTTTTAGCAATAAAGAGTTATATGTTGCGATATCTCATGTCACTAGCAAGATGAGACTCAGAGTATTAATATTTAGTTAAGATGGATTAATTCAGGATACTACAAGAAACGTTGTTTACAGTGAAATTTTCAGCAAATTATAAGAAAAATTTTCATATCATGCTTAATACTTATTTAAATTTATTTAATTTTAAATAAAATTTCAAATTAAATAAAATATAATTTTACTATTTATTTTTATTGATCTGCTAGATTTGTACGGGATAAGCAACAAGAAGACGGTTTAATATGATTTCTCTATTAGTTTTAAAAATAATTAAACTATAATTATCATATATTCTCTATTAGTTTCATATGATATAACTATATATATTATTTATATAATATATAATTATACCCGTCGAGTCTCGACGGATTAGTTACTAGTAGTAGTAAATAATATTCCTATTAGCTATGCAAAATGTACAAATAATGAATTACAAAGGAAGTATATTACTATATCGTGCCAAAGTTATTACCGAAAGCGAATTAATTGAATCAAACTAACACATTCATTTTTGGAATATATATAGAAAAAAGATGCGATCAAAGTTGATGGAACCGAACGCTTTCCAAAGAAATGATGCAAAGAGAATAAGGCTCTTATTAAAATTTTTATATCACTTATTGAATAAGAAGTTTTACGTTATAAATAGACCATATGAGTCTCTTTATAACTTATTTTACTTTTATCTATCCAATTTTTATTGATAAGGTGTTTTTCTTTTTAACTTCTCAAAGAACGCATTAAGTCTAAATTGTAAGGGCATCATACATACAATTGTTGTTATGAAGATGATCGAGAAATAGGATCAATACTCAATCTCATTCCTAATTTGAAATTTTAATCATTAGGTGAAATTTCAATACTCTGTTTTTTTAGGGTTTTGTTGGTGAGCCAAAAAGATATTTAACTTTCTTCCAAGCCCAAGAGATTTTTCTAAAATTTGTTTAACACAATTAAGCCACATTTGTTGTTTACAGGATGGATCTTCAATTACGAATAAGAGATTAATAAGTACATTATTCTTTGGTTGTAAGTGATAATCAATTTAGTAGGTTGTCCACGAATTGAGCTTAGGTAGATACTCATGCGACTGGATAAAAAATACTAGAGTTCAAACTCATAAAAATAATTTCCACCCGATTTTCGAGAGATTAATAGTTTTGTGTCCGATGTTGCTTGGGGACAATTTAAGGCAAAAAAAATCATACAATATTTATTTAAAATAATATTTTTACTCGATAAAATTTTGAATAATCATAACGAGTAGCTTGACAGGGAATGGAATTTGACCCAAGTGGTCATGTTTCATGACTTCCAACCATAGGTTGGGGGTTCAATTCCCACCCAGCCCCTATTCCTTCCCATTATTCCCATTTGTAATTTATGTGGCTTGAGCTCCCACACATCTTTACCGATACATATATATGTTTACCAAAAAAAAAGAAAAAAAAAACGAGTAGCTTGACAAGCCAAATAACTTGATTAAATATTATCGCTCAACGGCTCGTCACCTCAAGTCCCAACCAGCCTCGATTGAGTTTTTGCATCACACTGATTCGAATGCTAGTACCATATTTGAACCTTAAAAACTCACTATAAAAATAAGATTTCACTCCACTTTTATAACACATTTCAATTTCAATATACTCCCATCGTAATTTAATAATATTAATGTTCCATGTTTTCATGCAATTTAATACAAATATTTAACGATTAATTCAAATTGTATAAAAGAAAAATTATAAAAGTTTAATATTATAAAACTATGTGATTAGACGAATCTAACAACATTTCACTTGACTATATTTTATCTTATGTAAATGTATTAAAAAGTCGAATCAAAGTTACTCAATTAATAGTGTTTACTATACAAACGTTAACATCATTAAATTACAGAGGCAACATATTTTTAATAATTAATATTTTAAAATATGTATAAATAAAAATTATATAAAATATATATTCCAAACTTATGCAATTAAATAAATTAGTCCAATAAAAATAACTTCATTATATTTTTATTATATAATTATAATAATATTAAATAAAATATTAACTTTTGCCGTTCTTAGTTGATTTTTTGTTTTAGTTGTTGCATTTTTTCATTGTTTTTTTCTTATTTTAGCCAGCCTTCGGCTCTTCACCAAAAAAAAAAAATATTAAGAATAATAATAAAATATGACAAATACTTGAGTAAATGGTACTTCTTTTGTCCAATTTAACTTGTCTTATTTGATTTCTGCACACAATTCAATACACTTTTTCAACCGTTAATATCTCAAAATATATACAACAAAAAATTATGCAAAATATATTCTAAAACTATATGATCATACGATTCTAACAAAATCCAACTCGATTATTTTTTTTAAATATATTCTTATAATAAAATTGAGTCAAAATAAAAAATGAACAGTACAACACAAGATGACCCGGACTAAGAGAGTTGTATAAGTAGTAATTTAAGAGGTAATAACTAAAATAGGCCACCAGAAAGAGTCATTTCCACTTTTGGGCCACCATATTTTGATTTAGGGAAATAGGCCATTAGAAGGATTTTGGACCTGAATTTAGGCCATTGGGCTGGAATTCGGGCCACTATGACCTAAAAGTGGAAATGACTTTTTCTGGTGGCATATTTTAGTTTTTTGGAATTATTTTTTTATTTTATGTAATTAAAATAAATAATACTCATTTTGTGATATTATTTATGTCCTACTTTCTGTTTTTTCTTGTTCCAACATTTTTTTTATTTCATTTCCATTTTAAAAATAATTAAATATTAATTGCCAAACATACACATGTCCGAAAAATTCCTTGCATTTAATACCAATTATTCCTACATAAAATATCATGTCGGAAAATTTTGGGATACTTACCCATGTCAAACATACCCATATCCGTCCTATTAATAGTGTTAAAAAAGGTAACTTAAAAGTTATATAATGTGATTGTAATGAGCTACAAATTTTTTTTTGAGCTACAAATTGTAATGAGCTACAAATATTTAATTATTTTTTTAAAATGAAAACGAAATAAAAATATTGGAACAAGGAAAAAATAAAGTATGACATAAATAATGACACAGAATGAGTATTATTTATTTTAATTACATAAAATAAAAAAATAATTGAAAAAAACTAAAATAGGACACCAGAAATAGTCATTTCCACTTTTAGGCCATCGCGGCCCGAATTCCAGCCCAATGGCCTAAATTCAGGCCCGAAATCATTCTAGTGGCCTATTTTCCTAAATTAAAATATCGTGGCACAGAAGTGGAAATGACTCATTCTGGTGACCTATTTTAGTTATTACCTCGTAATTTAAATTAGGTTTAACTTATTAAAATTTTTTTATAAAGAAATAAATAAATAAGTCAAGTATGTGGTGTCGCCATTTTTGGTTGGTTTGACAGTACTATAAAGCAAGGTTGTTAAGATCGGGATTCTATATGAGATCGTTTTTCTCTTTGCAAGATCGGGATCGTAGGATCGAATCGGGATCCTAAGATCTTATGAAATTGCAATAATGGATAAACTCAATTATGCATACTAACAAGAAAAAACATTATTTCATATGTTTATGAATCTTGCAAGTTTATTAATACAATACAGTACAAAAACATCAAAATTAAACATAAAAAATATTTTCACATACATACATATTACAGTATGTTTTTACATATCATACATAAGGAATACAAGTTTGTAAGTTTAAAATTAAATTAAAAAAAATTACTTTGATCTCAAATCATAAAATACTACAATAATTTTATGCGTTTAGAAAGGTATGATCGTAAGATCGTAGAAACGTTTGAGGGAGTATGACCATAAGATCGTAACATTTTACTATCAGGATCGGGATCTTACTAATTTTAAGATTCTACGAGGATCGGGATCGTTTTAGAGAGTATCTCAGGATCGGGATCTTAACAACTATGCTGTAAAGCTCCAATACTAGTTTACTGACCGATGCCTGCTTGTGTGGCACACCGCCGGCACCTACCCGTTTCCGGCTGCCCTTCCGTTCACACTTCAGATCTCACCTATCTTCTTCGCACCAACCTCATTACCCCTCCCCCCGTATAAATTCCCCACCGCCCATCACCATTCCCCCCCTGTCCAGACACCTAACTTGACCACCCCCCCCCCCCCCCCCCCCCCCCCAACCCCTCCACCACCAACAATGGCGCTTTCCGCTCAAACCTCTTTGATCCCCTCCCGATCAGCCCTTTCCCCCCACCCCCAATCCGCCTTTCATGCCGCTATTTCCGTTTCCCCCGTCAGATCCGTCGTCCGCCCCATCTCCGCCGTTCATTCCGCCGATTCGAACAACCCCAAGAAGCCCATTGTTCCTCCCGCAGCCGCCGCCCCCTCCGCTTCCACCGCAGCGGTAGAGACCAAGGCGGCGCCAAAGACGTGGTCTTTAGAGAGCTGGAAATCGAAGAAGGCGCTCCAGCTGCCGGAGTACCCGAATCAGGACGAGCTGGATGCTGTGCTGAAGACGCTCGAGGCTTTCCCGCCGATTGTGTTCGCAGGTGAGGCCAGGCACCTGGAGGAGCGCCTCGGCGAGGCCGCCATGGGGAACGCATTTCTCCTGCAGGGCGGGGACTGTGCCGAGAGCTTTAAGGAGTTTAATGCCAACAATATTAGGGATACTTTCAGAGTTCTCCTCCAGATGGGAGCGGTTTTGATGTTTGGTGGCCAAGTACCTGTCATCAAGGTATCTCTTTTGCTCTGCTTCATTGTGGGTGATTTTTGGCTGACTGGTCTATATATCTATTCAAGAAAGGATTAAATTTGTCGTTATTGCATTGTTGCTTTCTCAAAATATGGGACTATAATAGCAAAACCTTTGCACTCATTGCTAAATTGATGAATTCAAACATTTGGGCGCAATCAATTTGGCCAAAATAGGTAGGAAGAATGGCGGGTCAATTTGCGAAGCCAAGGTCTGATCCATTTGAGGAGAAGGATGGTGTGAAGTTGCCTAGTTACAGGGGGGACAACATTAATGGAGATGCATTTGATATGAAGTCGAGAACCCCCGATCCGCAGAGGATGATCAGGGCCTACTGTCAATCTGCTGCCACTCTTAACCTCTTGAGGGCATTTGCAACTGGAGGCTATGCTGCTATGCAGAGGGTTACACAGTGGAACTTGGATTTCACTGAGCATAGTGAGCAGGGTGATCGGTATGTCTATTGCTGCTTATGTTGTGTTCAAACTGTATGCTTAACAATGTTGATTGAATCACTGCAACATATATTTATACTAGCTAGCAGTGTGTCTCGTATGTATATTGCTGGTTGTGTCGAAAGATTAATTATGTATTCGAACTGTATGCTTTACCATGTTGATTAAATCACCGCAAAATATGTTTATACTAGATAGTTGGTGATGGCCTGATGGGATCATTTGGTTGTAATTTTTTTCAGGTACCAGGAACTCGGTCACCGTGTTGATGAGGCACTTGGATTTATGCAAGCTGCAGGGCTTACAATGGATCATCCTGTGATGCAGACGACTGACTTTTGGACATCCCATGAGTGCTTGCTCTTGCCTTATGAGCAATCGCTGACTCGACTTGATTCGACATCTGGCCTGTACTATGATTGTTCGGCGCATTTCGTTTGGGTGGGAGAAAGAACTAGACAGTTGGATGGAGCACACGTTGAGTTCCTGAGAGGAATTGCAAATCCCCTTGGAATCAAGGTGATTGTCGGGATCACTGTTTCGTTCTTGCTATGCGCTTGGACGTATTTTTGGTTGTGCATTTATGTTAAGAAAAGTGGCTCGCTTTCAATATTGAAATTTGTTTTTCAGGTTAGTGATAAGATGAACCCGAGCGAACTTATCAAGCTCATTGAAATTTTGAATCCTCAAAACAAACCTGGAAGAATTACAATCATTACAAGAATGGGAGCAGAAAATATGAGGGTGAAACTTCCTCACTTGATCAGGGCTGTGCGACGGGCGGGGCAGATTGTCACCTGGGTCTCTGATCCCATGCATGGGAACACTATCAAAGCTCCCTGCGGACTAAAAACCCGGCCATTTGATTCTATCAGGGTAATTTTCTCTATCTGTGCTATTATCATTATTTCGAATTGAAGCAGCATATATAACTTTAGCAAAATTGTGTCATAGGCCTGTTTGTGAATAATGTGCACGTGTGCATGCCATCGCACGCGCCATGCCACATGGCGCAGCATCTGCGCCATGTTACATGGTGTGGCGTGCCATATTGAAAGTTTGTAGATAGCATATTAGCCGTAAACCAAATGCTTTGCACAGTTCTGGCAATCAAAAATATGTTGATCTTATTTTTACAATTTCTTTCCTTCATGTGCACAAATATGTTCATGTCCCTAATTGTGCGCCGTGCTTTGCACCGCTCACGCATTTTGGCGGTTGCAGTTCACTTTTCACAACTATGATCATATAAAACTACACTTCTTGATGGAATAAAAATAATGTTATAAATGGAAAATTTTTCCTGCCACTATTTTCGTGTTAAAGTTCAATAGTTGATAGTTTTTCCATTTCTGATTTGATTGTGGTTCATGACTTTTTCGCTGTTTGCGTTCTTTGGGCAATTCAACCGTTCATCTAGTTGGTGTGTTTCATAATCTTTTGGACAATTGAAAAATGTGTTTCACTGAAAGGTTTTGGAAATATACTGACAAAGACCAGTAGGGTCGTAACCCACCCACCCCACCTTCAATGCTAAGGGACCCGCTTCATCATTGATAAAAGTAGGTAATAGATAAAAGTAGTACTTATAGATAAAGCCACCAAATGTGCTTCAGTGAGGAATATTATGTAGTTGGTAGTTGTGTGTCCTAATCAGTGAGTTTGATCATCAAACTGTGATGGGATTACTACCCCACCGAGGTAGGGTAGGTTGGTTGGTGTATTTGTTGAACCCTGTACCTTTGTTTGAATATTAAAACTTGGGACAAAATATGTGGGCTTTTAAGGTTAGATAATTTTGAATGGTGTATTTTATTCAATTCTTTTTATTATTTTTGTGATGATTAATGGTTGAATTGTCAAGACATTATTGTGTCTTATTCTGTAGAAAACTCTTTGAGTTTGGTATATGTCAGTGAAGGGAAGCAAGATGTTTTCAATGTAACTAAAATTCAATCTGTTTACAATTTTGTTTTTGTGTCAGGCTGAAGTAAGAGCTTTTTTCGATGTGCACGAGCAAGAAGGAAGCCATCCAGGAGGGATTCACTTGGAGATGACGGGCCAGAATGTGACCGAGTGCATAGGGGGTTCAAGGACCGTGACATTTGACGACCTGGGTTCACGCTACCATACCCATTGTGACCCCAGACTCAATAACTCACAGTCCCTGGAGCTGGCGTTTATTATAGCCGAGCGCCTCAGGAAGAAGAGGCTTGGCTCTCAAGGCCCGCTTGGTAATTAGGGACTGAGGTTGGCCATGATAATGGCAGCCTCAACTTGTTCTCAGGCTGCTTCTCAAACTTGTAATGATATGGAAAAACCCTTTAGCTTCGTAAATGCTTTGTGCTGCGCGTGTATGATGTTTGAATCTTTGGTGAGACGATGCGAGTAATAAAGGAAATATTTATTTACTTTCTGCACCCTCGCAACATAAATGCATAGTTAAACGCTACAAGAATTTACGCCTTTATGATTTTCCCCAGCACCGATGGTTAAGGACCATGTTTTGCATTCTAAAGTTCTGACAATGGAAGCAAACCATCTCCTAACTTTGCAATTGAAGCTCACATATTCATTAATGGACATTGAAGAACTTGGTAGGGGATCCGTTGACTAATACAGCAGCAGCAGCCGACTCTCGCATCCATTGGATCCATTTGTCCCCGAAATTCATAGCCTCCAACACCCGGAACAATGCCGCCCAAGACACCTTGTCATATGCTTTTTCGAAGTCTAACTTAATCACCAATCCCTTTTCCCCTGCCCTTCGAGATGAATTTATGACCTCAGCCGCCACCAAAATTCCATCCAAAATCTGCCTATCTTTAACAAAAGCCATCTGTGTTTCTCCCACTATTTCCCCCAGTAACTGCTTCAGCCTATTCGCAAGAACCTTGGCCACAATCTTGTAAACACTCCCAACTAGTGAGATCGGTCTAAATTCCCCAAAGCCTCTCGGACAAGCAACCTTAGGGATCAGTGTAAGATAGGAGTTACCCACCTTGCTAGGCAGCGTGCTTTTCTCATCCAACTCCCTGAAAATTTGCATAACATCGACTTTTAACACCTCCCAAAATCTCTTGAAAGAATTGATATTAAAACCATCCGGCCCCGGTGCTTTGTTCCCGTCGCAACCCCAAATCGCTTCCCTCACCTCTTCCTCCCCAAAGCTCCTCTCTAACCACCCTCTATCCGACTCAGTAATCTGTCCCAATCCCAATTCACTGACCAGGAAAATTTCCGCTTCCGGTGGTGCTAAGAATTTCCTTCTAAAAAATTCAAATGCCTCTTCTTTGATCTGTCTCGGCTCATCAATAGTTCTTCCATCAACATCAATGCACGAGATATTGTTTCTCCTTTTGTTCATTCCTGTTACAGCATGAAAAAAGCTCGTCTTCTGATCTCCCTCTTTTAACCACCGGATTCTAGATTTTTGCAACCACCTTCGTTCTTCCGCCAGCAACAGGCTCTTCAACTCCTTATTCTTCGAACACCAGGCTACACTTGCTTCATCGTCCACGTTATTCCCCTGGCAGCTCCCCTCCAGTTCAATAAGCTCTTCCTGGACTTGTTTAATCCGAGACTCAAGAGCTCTCGCCTCATACCCATCCCACCGCCTAATTCTAACTCTCAAATCTTTTAATCTCCCAAGCAACTTACACTTCCATGTAGGCTTATCCACCCCCCATGATGTCCTCACCAACTCGGAAAACCCCCTAAACTCCATCCAATAGTTAAAGAAACGAAAAGGCTTAAACCCCCACTCTACCCTCCCCAACTCCATCATCACCGGATAATGGTCTGAACTAACCGACTCACATCGTTTCTGGATCAACGATCCCCCCCCTCTGCTAAGCCAATCTGGAGAGACCAGGAATCGATCCAATCGGCTACAGACCCTTCCCCCCCTCCCGAACCACGTGAACAATCCTCCTTCCATTGGCATATCGATTAACCCCAACCTATCAATAAGACCTCGGAAGTCAGTGATCGATCTAGTATCCTCCGACTGTCCGACCCTCTCACTCTCCCCAACCACGGCATTAAAGTCACCTACGAGACACCAAGACTCCCCATTACCCGTATCACACTTCCTTACCAACTCATTCCAGAACTCACCCCTTTCGCGTCTATCGTTTGGAGCATGGATACACAGTACATTCAGCTCCTCCTCAATATCCTTAACTTCCCCCTCACCCACACAAAACTATGATCTTGCTCCACAACACTAAAAGTACCCCAACTAGATTCCCACACCACCAATAGCCCCCCGACATTTCCCACCGCCGGCTGGAAAACAAACTGACAATCTGATGACCCCCACAATTTATAGACTAGCCTCTCCTTTATTTCCATCATTTTGGTTTCTTGGAAGCATCCCATAGCCGGCCTCCTGTTTTTGCACAATCTCAGCACTCCCCTCCTTCGAACTCCTCCATTCAACCCTCTTAGATTACATGTGACAATCTTCATAGAAAAATCGACCCCCAACAGATTACCCCTCTTAAGTATACCACCCCCTATCCACCACGCTCTAACTCTTCCCGGATCCTGGCCTCTGCCTCCTTCCTATCTCCCAAAATTCTCAATCCCAGCTTATCCGCAATGACCAGAGTTTCTCCAATTTCTGAGTAATCGATTACCTTGACACCCTCTTTTAATCTTACTGTTGTGAATTGCAGGGGTGCGAACCTCTCTTCCCCCTCCACAATGAGATTCTTGACAGACCTTTCTTTACCCTTGCCTCCACCATTTGACCTGCCCTTTCTCCTCTTACCTCGGCGACCCTTTCCTACCCCTATGCCCCCTCGAAACACCTTAGCCCTCGCCGATTCAACCGCCTTCAACTCCTTATCTAGCGTCAGACTTAGACTCCTCCCGCTATCCCTGTGCTTCTGCTCCACCAGAGCAGACTCTGGAACGAAATCCACCGACTGGGATGCTCCTGGACCGCCTACACTACACCCTGCTTCCCAATTAACCTCAACCTCCACCAGCCTCTTCATACTCTCCTCCGAAGAAGCTCTATCTATGTTCACCCCTAAATCTATTGACCCCTCTCTACCCACTCTATCCAACTCTGCCTCCTCGCAATTAATCATAGGCCCATTGACCAAATTATTTTCCGGATCAACAGGCCCACTATTGAACGTCCCACACCCATTGAAATCCTCTCGCCCTTTCTTATTAAGCGGCCCATCAGCAGGCCCATCGCTATTAAACTGCCCACACCCACTGAAGTCCTCTCGTCCTACCTTATTAAGCGGCCCATCAGCAAGCCCATCTCTTGAAAGATCCGCATGACCCTCTATGCCTATTACCCTCTTTGCTTTTGCCCCTGAGCTTTCTTGGGATATGTTAGCATGCTCTGCATTGATTATACTTTGTTCTCCAGCCGTCAAGTTTAAATTTTCCTCCACCCCAGGTAACCGCCTTATGCCCTCTTCCACTTCCCCATGCACACAAGACCCGGATCCTTTATGTCCCGCCTTCTCCTCTAACACCTCCGGCCTCTCCCTACCGCCCTTCTCCATCGGAACCCCATCTCCTCCGGCATCACTGCATTTGTCAGCTTCTACCACTACATCGCTTGCACACATAACTATTCTGACGTTGATAATATTATCCCCAAACTGAACTTTCACCATATGCGGGATCACCCTGTCCCTTTGTAGAGCAACTAACATGCGAGCTCTATCCATTCTCTTCCTCCCCGCCGTTTCACTATCAACTTCAATCAGTCTTCCCCAGCGGGCCACTAGCTTCTGCAGATTCTCTTTACTCTAGCCATTGTATGGTAAACCGTATACGTACACCCATATCATCTGATTATGAACTATAGTCCCTGCTGCCCATTGTCTCTTCCATTCGACGAATTCACAATCCCCCTGGTTACGTAGGAACTTGTCCCTCTCAGATGCCTCTTGGAACACTTTCACCAATATGAGTCCTCCACCATAAATGACCTCCTCACATTCCCTTACCTCCCGGAAAAGCCAATCCTGAAAGGCAGACATCAACCCGAATCCCCTAAGCTCCACTACTGTCGACCTCATCAACCAAATTTGATCATTGTCTACCGGTTCCAATCTAGCAACCACCCCCTGTCCTCCCTCCGACCCTGTCACGCTCTCGTTTATTGTCCCTTTTACCACCTCCAAATAAGAACGCTCATCATGCCACGCAGGTTTAGATTTTAAACCCCACCGGCTCCTGTCTCCACTCAGCTTCGCTCCCCCCGCACCGCCTGTGTTCCCCCTCCACTCTCCTTGGCCTACCACCTTTGCTTTTTTACTCGGAGTCGCCCATCTCACATTCAGCTTCCTTCCTGATAGCAACTTCCCATGCATGTTGTTTATGACCTCACCACCTTCTTCTTTATTAAGGAACCGAAAGAAAGCAAATTTGGTACCACCTACAGGCCATTTTCGCGCTGGGATATACCACATTCTAACCTTTGCCACCTTATTCATCTTCTTCAAAATCTGACTGATCGGCACATTGACCGGAATATTACCAACGCATACTCCGACCAAACTATTCCTTCCATTCCAGCCTCCTCTGGCCTTTCCCACCTCCGTGGCCTTCCTTTCCTCCTGCCTTACTTCCTTCCCAGCATCCCTATGTCCACCACCCTCACCTCCACTGGATCGCCATCCCCTCTCACGCCACTCCCTCTCTCTCGCCATATCTAGAGAGTGAGTTGATATTACTCCAGACAGATTGGCGGTGATGACTCTTGACCCCCTCTCCCTTCTAATCACCAGTGTTGATGGTCCATTGTCAACCTGATCCATTGTCATTCCTAATGCCAAGTTGCCAACTATAATCAATAAATTTCAAGACTAATGAATTATACAAGGAGTCCAACGACACTGAGGCAAGATGAAATGAAACAGTGTCACACCACAAACATATGACAAGGTCTTATGTGTGTCTGCCCGACTGCCTACATTAGAATAGCTTGAGACTGACATCCTCAGATTGTCCAATTCTCAACAAGCCACGGCCAAGAGGGTTATTCAACTTCAACATGTCCAAAATTTCAACTGTACAAAACTCAATTTATAATCATTTCCCCTAGAACCCTAATGTTCCATTGTCCATGTTCAAATAGATTTGTATATCCGATCCCATATTTTCCATCTCATGTGTTTCAACAAGCTCTCGGCTATGAAGGGATTTAAACAGCTGAGTCTAAAACCACAAGAATCTGTCCAAAGTTTCAAGATCATTATTTTCAATGTCCATTTTTTTTTTGAGACAAAAGTATATTTATACCTTCAGTAGTTCATGGTCAATTCTGCCTTACAATAGACAAACACAATATAGCATCTCCACCCAAACACACACCCTTTAACAGAAACTACAAAACTATTACAAGGGACTGAGACAAGGGGATCCGTTGTCCCCCTATTTATTTGTTTTGGTTGTTGAGGTGTTGAGTAAAATGTTACAAAGGGCAGAGGAGATCGGATTGATCAAGGGACTGGAAGTGCAGACTGGTGGTCTGAGGGTGTCGCATTTATAATACGCTGACGACACTGTACTATTTTGTGAAGGGGAGGTCCATCAGGTTACTTGCCTAAAAAGAATCCTGAGAGTATTCGCATTAACCACGGGGCTGTGCATCAATTATAACAAGAGCAGGATATATGGAATTAATTGTTCCCAGGCAGATTTGGATGCGGCAGCGGCTGTAATGGGGTGTGGGATTGGGGAATGGCCGATGACTTATCTAGGCATTCCCATAGGGGGTAGGATAAATGGGACGGAAATATGGAAACCAGTTATTGACAAAGTGGAGAAAAAATTAGCCGGGTGGAAGGGTAGGATGTTATCTCAAGCGGGGAGACTGTGTATGATTAAATCTGTCTTGGGGAGTCTACCGACATACTTCTTGTCAATGTTCAAAGTCCCAACTCAAGTGGCGGAAAGGCTAGAGAAATTAAAGAGAAGATTCTTTTGGGACGAGTGGGAGGATGCAATGAGACTACATACAATCAACTGGGGCAGTATTTGTTGTCAATCGCAGGATGGGGGGCTGAACGTCAGAGAGATCAAGGATTTTAATAACGCGTTGTTGTTGAAGTGGAAATGGAGGTTCAGGATGGGGGACGTCTTGTGGAAACGAGTTATAGATAATAAATACTATAGGAACTCAAGTCCGTTGGTTCCGGAGGCGAAAAGGGACAAGACAGTTTGAGGATACATTTGTAAGGCTTGGGAATGTATGGGTGAGCTGGGAAATGGGAGTAAGTTTTTTATTCAAGTCGGTAATGGGAAAATGACGAGGTTTTGGCACGATAGATGGGTGGAGGGTGGACATACCCTTAAAGAAATGTATCCCCGAATTTTTGCTTTGGCACTGGATAAAGATGGTAAGGTGGAGGAGTTTGGTGAATGGAGGGGAGTGCAATGGTCTTGGCGGATTGGGTTGAGGAGAGACTTATTTGATTGGGAGTTGGGGGTGTGGGGAGACTTTATGGCCGAACTTGAGAGGCAACAATTGAACAGATATATGCAAGATAGAGTGAGATGGATTGGTGAAGGGAATGGTAGTTTTTCTACCCGAGTTTGCTGGAGACGCCGAGAGGAGGGAGTCGAAATAGGAAGGAAAGGACTGTGGAAAAAATTGTGGAAAATCCAATACCCAATGAAGGTGAAACTAATGGTTTGGAAAGTGCTCAGGGGGGCAGCCCCGGTCAGGGAATTACTAGCTAAGAGAGGGTGCCTAAATATATCAAATGCCATATGTCCGTGTTGTGGTGGGGAAGTAGAGTCGATAGACCACTTGTTTTGTAGGTGCCCTATGGTGAAGGAATTTTGGTATATTTGGGTCGGGTGGTTCAACGTGCGGTGGGCATTGCCCGGCCAGATAAATAAGCTACTGGAATGGTGGTTCGAGGTCCAAATTGGAAGGGGCCGAGGTGAGGTATGGATCTTAACTGCAATGGCAATTATGTGGTCTATTTGGCGTCATAGGAACGCGGCGGTATTCCAAGGGACGTCTATGGTCAAGAGCGTAATTGAGGCTGAGATTAAATGGAGGATTGACTTTTGGTGGCAGGCTTATCATGAAGGGGCAGATGCAAATTTTGCGGGTTTGGATGCTGATTTTCCTGGATGTTTGGTGAGGCTGAGGGGGTGTAGGCAGGCTCAAGACAGGCGCGATATAGAGTGGGAATGCCCGGAGGAGGGATGGTGGAAAGTGAATACGGATGGCTCGTCTTTAGGTAACCCTGGGCCAGCGGGGATTGGGGGGGTCATTAGAAACCATAAGGGTGAAATCTTGTTCATCATTTTAGACTACATTGGTTGGAAGGATGCGGCAGAAGCTGAAATGACGGCCATAAGTAGAGTGTGCACGACATTAGTTCGGGATCAAGGATTTCCACTACCCCGGTTGTTATTCGAGTGTGACTCTCAAAATGTAGTTATATGGATGAATGAACCAGAGAGGGTTCCAGTGAGATGCAACAGACTTTTGGCTCCCATTATGGCGATTCTTAGATGTGGTGGGGATGTTAGGGTGAGGCACATTTATAGGGAGCGAAACTCTTTAGCCGATTCATGGGCTAGAAGAGGAGCAGCAGGAGAGGAAAAGCATTGAAACCTGGATTTAGCAAGGAAATAGTAAACTTTTTACTGGTGGTGGAATTTCTGCATCGGTGAGGGAATAAGTTTTGGAAGAGGACAGTGGAGAGGTTTGTAGAGGGTTAATGAGTGAGTATTGTTTGGAAATGTTGTAAGATTCTCAGGTTCAGTTCCTGGAGAAACAGTCGAAGGTGCTGTCTATTTTATCTCAAAAAATGTTTCAGAGAGACTTGTGGGGCTGTTGCCACTGGTGCTGTACTGGAATAGGTTATAGGAGGAGAGGTGGTGGGAGGAGGACTGTCCTCGGGAGCTTTTTGAGAGAGGCGCGATATAATAGACGATGAAGGGATGTTGCAGGCACTGGTTGGAGTGGTGATGTGGTACGCGTTGATAACTGAAGCCGGTGAAAGAGATCTAAAGTCTTTGGCAGATATTATAGAGGAGAGGGGGAGGAATGGATCAAATCAATGAGGAGCTTTATACCTCAACAACAATGAGGTTGACATGAATCTATGCTTGACGAATGGAGCTGCTTGGTTTCTTTACTTTTTTCTTTTTGCAGGTAGATGCTACTACTGGTGTGCCTCCGAGAAGGTTGCTGCGATGTTTTGTAGATGCTGCTATTGTGGAAGGGATTTTGCGGTACCATATCTCTTAATGATCGTGGAAGGCCAGAGGCATGGGACGGGTCTGACTATTAGTAGAGAAGATTCATGTCTAGCGAGAGAAACACTCGGCAGGACTACCGGTTATTGCATCAAACACATAAAGCCTATGGACAAGCATACTTGGTGAGATCTGTCACTGCAGCTCTCTATGATTCATGCAATGTGAGGTACATTTTGATCCCCATAACTTGCTAAAGTATCCATGTTGATCCTGCAAATGTTTTCATGCAATGTGAGGTACATTTTGATCCCCATAACTTGCTAAAGTATCCATGTTGATCCTGAAAATGTTTTCATGCCTATGGATTGGGACGGTTAGGGGGCTATTTTGAACCTATCGAACTCTTTCTCTCCCATATTCCTTCTCTAGTGCCTACACCCCACACTGAACCAGGCATTGATCATCTCCTTATCTCTGATTCCCCACACTCCTTTTTCTCCTTAACTGCCTATTCTCGCCTCAGCTACATTTCCCTTATACCAGCCGAAATTTAGGGATTTAGGAACTACTTCCAATTGTCATATGTAAATCCTCTCGTAGTTGCACGCCTAATGCTGAAAACTTGTAGCAGGCTGGTTGTGTGTATTGGTGGGATGGTATTGACTCAATTTCCTGTTTGGGATGATTGTTGGAACCTGTGTTAGTAAAAAAAAAAAATGAAAGAATTGATGAGGTTGAATAGTGTGAAAAGAAAAGAAAGAAGAAAAAAAAAGAAGAGAATTGAAGCAAGAAAAAACAAAAGTATCTAGAAGCAGGTCAAGTATTGGGTTTGAGCTTCATGGTTTTCCTTCAAATAGAATGACTGGGGAAGTCATAGAGAATTTTATGTCTGTGTAACTCGGGTATTGGATTTTGTATGATTAATTGTGTAAGTTCCTATTTTCCCTCTAGCCGTTTCTATTTCCTCTTACTCCTTTAGCCATGGCATCAGTTATCCCAAGTTTTCCCCTTGATCAGTCGCAATACATTGGGCATCAATATTTAGCAGGGGAGATATGTTGTTGAAACAAGTCTATGGATTGTCAATGAGAAACAATGTATAGAAGGTTGCTGTTAGAGTTTTTGAGAGTTGTTAACTTGATAATTCTATTGTCTGGTTACAACGCCTTATGGATCCCCGTACCTAGAGCAAAAAATGTTTGATTGGAATGCTTCAGATGGGAGCCTGGAAAACGATACATGCAGGATATATGCTGGATTGATTTAATGTCTCCGTTGTCGTCCAATCCTCAATCAACTTACCTCACACGCTCCTACAGTTCTGTTCCTTGTGGTGCTTGAAGCCTGAGGTCATATGTCTTTTCATAAAAAGCTGTAATAGTTTTGTAGTTTCTGTTAAAGGGTGTGTGTTTGGGTGGAGATGCTATATTGTGTTTGTCTATTGTAAGGCAGAATTGGCCATGGACTACTGAAGGTATAAATATACTTTTGTCTCAAAAAAAAAAATGGACATTGAAAATAATGATCTTGAAACTTTGGACAGATTCTTGTGGTTTTAGACTCAGCTGTTTAAATCCCTTCATAGCCGTGAGCTTGTTGAAACATATGAGATGGAAAATATGGGATCGGATATACAAATCTATTTGAACATGGACAATGGAACATTAGGGTTCTAGGGGAAATGATTATAAATTGAGTTTTGTACAGTTGAAATTTTGGACATGTTGAAGTTGAATAACCCTCTTGGCCGTGGCTTGTTGAGAATTGGACAATCTGAGGATGTCAGTCTCAAGCTATTCTAATGTAGGCAGTCGGGCAGACACACATATGACCTTGTCATATGTTTGTGGTGTGACACTGTTTCATTTCATCTTGCCTCAGTGTCGTTGGACTCCTTGTATAATTCATTAGTCTTGAAATTTATTGATTATAGTTGGCAACTTGGCATTAGGAATGACAATGGATCAGGTTGATAACCGAGAACTGAGTTTGACTCGAGCTTGAGTTGGGTCCTGATTCTTATAAAAATGGGTTCATAACCACCCGTTGTCATCTCTAAGGATGGCAATATGTCTGGGTCAGAACCGAATCGAACCCAAACATCGGGATAGTCTTGATGGACCCGACTGATTTCCATTTCTACGTCGCTCTTATCGTCGGAGAGGGGGGACGGGGGGTCACAAGAAGTGAAGGTTGGCGAGCTGGAGCGGAGTGGGGCTGATGTTGATAGAGAGGTAGGGGAAAACAGGGTTGTAGGGGTTAGGGCTTCGGGCAGGTTCAGCTTTCAGGAGCGTCGGGATCTGTTTGGAGTGTACATCGGCAATATCCCGATAGGAGCAGCTTGCAGAGAGGTGTTTGCCGAGATCGATAGGGTGGCGAAAGTGCGCGATTGGTTCTTCCCAACTAGGAGGTGGCCGGACAACGGATACAAGTTTGGTTTTTTTAGGTTCAAAGAAAGAGATGAAGCTGCGAAGGTGATTAAGCAACTTAATGGTCGGTTGGTGAAAGGAAAAACACTGCGAGTTAATTGGGCAGCCCCAAGAAAGAAAGGTGCAGGTCCGGTGAAGCAAGATAACGGGTTTGGGAGACCCTCTGGGGTTTCTGTTAAAAAGGTTAATGCAAAAGGTAACAGCATGGGTGGTTGTCACTCATGGAGGGATGACCGCTCATACGTGGATGTTGTTAGAGGAAGAGGGGCTAGGAATCTGGATGGTGGAAGTAACCGAAGTGTTGGAGTAACGAGGCTACTGGAGGTGCCTGCGGACAGGGAAAAGTTTGAACGAGCAGCAGTATTGGAACTCAAAGCCATGGAGGCTTTGATTGAATTCCAAGAGTGGTTAAGTTTGGATTACAGTGACTATGAAGAAGTGATTTACGGTGGGGGTCTAATAATGCTGGTGGTGTTTAGACAGGAGGTAGAGAGGGATAGATTTCTTGCCGATGGTGGTGATCACACTCTTATCCAATGGAAACGGAGGTGGGATGGAGGGTTTAGGGTTAGAAAGCATTTGGTATGGGTACACTGTTATAGTCTACCGTTTACGGCGTGGTGCATGGATAATTTTCAAAGCTTGGTGAAGGGGTGGGGTACTGTTGTTAGCATAGGAAAGGAAACTAAGGAGAAGAAAAAGCTGGACAAGGCTAAACTGCTAGTGGCTTTGCATGAAAACTCCACTGTCCCGGGCATGGTGAGAGTTCAGGTTGGGTCGATAATATCGAAAGTTAGGGTGGCTGCTAGCTACGGTGAGGAAGTTGTGGTGGCGGAAGACATGTGCGAGGGGAGGAGCTCCGATCAGGTTTTCAGGCGGGGTGGGGAGTATGGCAATGAAAACCACCCGCACCAGAAGTATCGGGCAAGGTCCAGGAGCCCTGCTAGTTGGGGAGAGGAAGGATCACATAGGGATGTGTGTGCATTGGGTGGACAATTAAAGGAAACGGGTAAAGTATCTGATGACAATAAAAATGGCGTCTATTGGAGCTCCCAAGAAAGTGGGCAGTGCATGATGGGAGGGAGAATTAGGATGGAGGGGGTGGAGGCGGCAAATAGAATTGGGCCTAATGAGACTGGGTCACAAACTGAATGTATAGGGGAATTTGGGCCTTTGGAATTAGGTCAGGGAAGTGGTTGGGCTCTGGGGGAAAGGGCCATTGGGCTGGAAAATACAGGGTTGGCCAGCAGCCCAGTCAGACGGATGGGTAGAGTTTGCAACGAGGATATTACGGCCCCAAGCCCAATTAAGGCTAAGGTGGCTCTGGATGTCGACGAGGAGTACACACGTGAAGGGGCAGTTGGGGATGAGTCTTTAGAGCTCGGTAACAATAAGGGAACCAGTATCGAGTCTCTAGACCTCAATACATGTAAATCAAGGGAGCAAGCAGAGGGTAAGGCTGGAAATATCGAGGGGTGTGTTGGAGCCAACATCGGAGAGGTTGGTGGAGGGGCTGGACTGGATTCCGAATTCCAAACGGAGAATGAGATAGCCCGAGAGGGGTGCTCGACGGAGGATCAATTTACTGCAAATAAAGCTGATCCTGGGGATTTCCCGGAGATGCGGAGCGTGGCGGAGGCCCTGGCGATGGTAATCGCGGGGAAAAAGGAACCAAGGCGTAGGAGGGGTAAGATTTGTAAAAAAAATATGGGAATGGCGAGCAATGGTCGCGGACGGAAACACTGTGCATCAGGCAATAAAGAGGAGGAATTTGCCAAATTGCAACTATACACTGTGCGGACAAAAGATGGAATCAAATTGGTGGATTTTGAGGAGGCGGAAGCAATCCTAGACCTTGCTAAATCTTTGGGATTGGGGTACTCGAAATCGAGGGAGCAGGCTGTGATAAGGGTACTGGCAGAGATTGGTAGCAGTACTAAGTAATTCTGGGGTTAGTGAGTTGTTGAGAGTTCTTACATTATGATTATTGTTACATGCAATCTTAGAGGTCTAAATGGAGGTGTGCGGAGAAGAGCGGTAATGAGATTGTGTAGGAAGGTAAAGCCATCAGTTTTATGTGCACAAGAGACCAAGATGAATGTGATATACGAAAGGCTGGCAAATAGGCTATGGGGATCCAAAGGGGGAAAGTTTTGCTATGAAGCGGCGTCTGGAAACGCAGGCGGACTATGGGTTATGTGGGATGGGAATAAATGCGCTTTTAGTGTAAAGGAGAAAGGGTTTAACTTCATATGGATCAGGGGAAGTATAAGTGGGATTGAGGGAGTAGTGAATATAGTGTCCGTCCATGCTCCAAATGATAGGAGAGGCAGGAGCGAGTTCTGGGAAGTCCTTATCAATAGGTGCGATACGTCGAATGGCGAACAGTGGTGTGTAACCGGGGATTTCAATGCAGTACTTTCGGATGGGGAAAGGGTTGGAATAAGCGAGGACCCGGGGTCTATGAGGGACTTCAAACGGTTCATAGATCGCCTTTGCTTGGTCGATCTTCCAATGGAGAATGGTCATTTCACTTGGGTGGGGAGGGGAGGGAGAGCTAGCAGCCGGTTAGATAGATTCCTCCTTTCACCTGGGTGGCTTTGTATGAACAGTGGAGTTATACAAAGGAGAGGAGAGACAATTTTGTCGGATCATTATCCGGTGGTGTTGGAAGCTAGGACAAAGTCATGGGGGCCCAAACCGTTTCGATTCTTTAATTATTGGTTAGAGATGAGGGGCTTTACTGAACTGGTGCAAGACGCTTGGAGGGATGTAGGCGGACATGTAGACAGGCATAGGGGAGGTGGCCTATTGGGTAAACTTAAATTGCTGAAAAGTAAAATTCGGGCGTGGGATGGATATGGTGCCAACGATCTTGAGAATAGTATTCAGAAACTGTCAATTGAGGTCGGTGATTTGGAAGAGAGATTCCAGGCTACAGGATATGAGGATGAGGCAGGAGAGAGTTGGAGAATAAAAAAAGGAGAGCTAAAGCAGCTTTATTTGGCCGAAGAAAGGAGATGGCTCCAAAAATCCAGAGTTAGATGGCTAAAAGAAGGAGACCAAAACACTCGTTTCTTTCACGCGATGACAGCTCTACATAGAAGAAGGGGACATATTGGCTTTATTCAGTGGAATGGACAAGTCATAGATGACCCGAACGAAGTTAAAGTAGCAGCTTTTAATCACTTCAAAGAGATGTTTACTAAGCAGTCGGAAGAGCTGTTTGATCTAAGTGGAGTGGAGATGTCCAGGATTGGTGATCCGGACCGATGGTGGCTGGAGCGAGTATTCACTGAAGAGGAAGTAAGGGAGGCGATTTGGAGTTGCGATGGAAATCGAGCCCCTGGCCCGGACGGATATAATCTTAGGTTTTATCAAAAAAATTGGGAGCTGCTGAAAACGGACGTACTTGAAGTGTTTGCTAAGTTCCAGGTGGATTATTGCTTCCCATGTGAAGCTGGGGGTTCATTTATATCTCTGATCCCAAAAAATGAGAATCCGAAGGTGTTCAACGACTACAGGCCCATCTCCCTTGTGGGTAGCCTTTACAAGATCATCTCTAAGGTGCTAACAAGGAGGCTGCAGGGAGTACTGGATGCAGTCGTGGGGGAACCTCAAATGGCTTTTGTGCGCGGGAGACAGATGCTGGACGGAGTCTTAATAGCATCGGAGGTTATTCAGACCACGAGCTCGAGAGGAAGAAGTGGGTACGTGATTAAATTAGATTTGGCTAAAGCCTATGATAACGTTTCATGGCGTGTGCTTTACGGAGTTCTGGAAAAAATGGAGTTTGGGGATAATTGGTTGAAGTGGATTAAGGCATGTGTTAGCTCGGCCTCAGCAGCGGTTCTCGTTAATGGTCCCCCCACGAAATTCTTCAAGTTACAAAAAGGATTGAGGCAAGGCGATCCTTTATCGCCTTACCTATTCGTACTTGTAGCAGAGATCTTTAATTCACTGATGGTTAAGGCGACAGAAATTGGAGTTATTAGGGGCTTGGAATCTGGAAAGGGGGGGCCTGTAATCTCACATTTACAATATGCAGATGACATTGTCATATTCTGTGAAGGGCAACTTCATCAGGTACTAATGATTAAGCGGATCATCCACTGTCTATCTCTGGCTACAGGCCTGAAAATCAACTTTCAAAAGAGCAATGTTCTTGGTATTAATTTACCTCAAGCTGAGGTGGAGGCAGCTGCTGGGATAATGGGGTGTGGGGTTGGACATTGGCCGATGAAGTACCTTGGCGTTCCAATTGGAGGCAGACTGAATGGGACTACATTGTGGAAGCCAGTGTTGGAAAAAATTGAGCATAGGTTGGCCGGTTGGAAAGGTAAGTTGTTGACACAAGCGGGTAGGATATGCCTAATTAGGTCTATTCTTAATAGCCTCCCAGTCTATTTCCTATCTATTTTTAAAATTCCAAGGAGCGTGGCAGACGAATTAGAGAAACTGAAAAGGAGCTTCTTTTGGAATGAGCTCGAAGGGACGAGAAAACTTCATACTTTAAGCTGGGACAGAATTTGCCGGCATAGAGAGGAAGGGGGTTTGAGTATCTGGAATGTTCGGAGGGTAAACGATGCATTATTACTCAAGTGGAGATGGAGATTTGGCAAAGACAAATCATTGTGGAAAATCATCATAGACAAGAAATACTATGAAGGCCAGACTCCTTTAGTGCCGGAAACCAGAGACTGTAGATCAATTTGGGGTAATATTAGTAAAGCCTGGGAAGGTTCGCACGCTATTGCTGATAGGTGCGGATTCAAAATCTTACTGGGAAATGGCATGTCAACTAGGTTCTGGAGCGATAGGTGGGTCGAAGGGGATAGAACATTGAAGGATACTTTCCCTAGATTGTATTCGCTAGCAGTTAATAAGAAAGGGACAGTGGCAGACTATGGAAGGTGGTCCGGACTAGTATGGGATTCGAAAGTTGAGTTGCGTAGGCCACTTTTTGATTGGGAGAAGGAGATATGGGAGGAGTTCATGTCGATGCTGGGGAGGACTAGACTGTGCAGATTTTTGGAGGACAGGGTGGTGTGCAGTAAAGTAGGGGATGGTAGATTTACAACGCGATCATGTATGAGTCCGCGGAAAGGGGAAGGTGTTGAAGAAGAAGCTCGCATGTGGCAGTCGCTGTGGAAGACCAAAGTGCCAATGAAGGTGAGAACTTTTGCCTGGAAGTTGCTGAATAATGCGGTACCAGTCAAAGTGGAGCTATTAAAAAGAGGATGCACTCAAGTCTCGAATGATGTATGCATATGCTGTGGAAAGGAACCGGAGTCTATAGACCACCTCTTTTGCCACTGTGAGTTTGCAAATAATTTGTGGTATACTTGTGTAGGCTGGTTTGGAATAGAGTGGGCGAAGCCGGGTTCAACTAGAAATCTGATTAAGTGGTGGATTTGTGGCTATCATCCGAAAGAAGGGAGAGGATTATGGAATTCTACTGGATTGGCAATAGTCTGGAATATCTGGAAACAAAGAAACAAAGGAATTTTTGAAGGAAAACAAACAACTGTCCCAGAAGCGGTGGAAGAACTAAAATGGACCATTCGTCATTGGTGGAGTGCCTTCGCGGGAGGAGCAGGATACAATTCATTTGGTGTGGGTGGAAATTTTATAGATCATTTCCCAGTGGTTCGGGTGGGGACGGTTGTAAATGCTCGAAGGGGGCTTACTTGGATTAGGCCGTCCCTAGGTTGGTGGAAGATTAACACAGATGGGTCCTCACTCGGCAATCCGGGACCGGCGGGAATAGGAGGTGTAATTCGAGATGAGGGGGGGAATATCCTATTTATACTTTCGGACAGCATAGGTATCGCGGATTCCACTGAGGCGGAAATTACAGCGGTAAGTCGAGTTTGTCAAGCTCTGATTCGTGACCATGGATTCCCTTTACCGAAATTGATTTTCGAATGTGACTCCATTAACATTGTGAAATGGATGGGAAACCTGGGGATGGCACCTTGAAGGCTGAGTGAGCAGATCGGACCAGTTACTTCAGTTATATGTTGTGCTGGCGAAGTCCGATTTCAACACATCTTCAGGGAACGGAATTCTTTGGCCGATTATTGGGCACGAAATGGGGCAGCCGGAAAAGAGAAAATTGAAGTATGGCTCTAACATTGGGGGGATTGGGACTCGTTGCAGGAGATAGTGAATTTAAAGGGGCTTGGAGGGGGCAAAATCTCTGTGTTTTTTGGCGGGTTTCCTGGATGGAATAGAGGATTGGAGTAGCCTGCTGGTCACCTGCTATCATGATCACTGGGATTTTTTGTTGGTCGGTCTCTGAAATAAAGCTGTACTTTTCCGGATAAAAGACTGGCTCACAGTTGAACTTGATATGGATAGACTAGTAAAGACATGGTGGAGTGGAAGGGGGCTTTGACATTAGACTGGCAGGAAAGTCTAGGAGGGAGTGGCCAAACGGATCTGGGAGAGAAGGAGATGGAACAATATGGGTATTGATGGTATTCTATGCACTAACAATTTTTTTTTGTAGGTGAAAGGGATATATTTGTTTTGACACCCACAGATGCGGCTGCTAATTTCTATGTTGCCGGAAGAATTAAAGGTTGAGAGCCGGGGCTGATGCGGAGGAAATTGCTGTCCTACCTCATGCGGGGCTGTTTTTTTCTTACACTACATTATGTTATAGTGACGTGAGGCCAATGAGCAGCAAAGCATGCTGAATACATAGGGAGTCTGATGAAAGAGTAACTTGGGAGGGCGGAAGAACTCTGGCACGGTGAGATCTGAGCTTTTAAATTACTTCGGAGGTGCGCACATGTGATAATCGTCTTAATAGTCTTTTAACTTGCTTTACCATACATGTCAAGCTTGCTCCTACTCATCTCGGTGCATTGGGCAATATCAGGGCAAATTGTCTTTAACCCTCTTTCACTGCTTTATCATCCCATAGCGAGTCTCCTTCGGGACTTGATTTACCCTTTCGTTCATGAGTTTTTGGTCGGCACCCGAACGCATTGCTTATTCTCATTTTTGTTATTTAGGGAATCGGTATCCATTGGGAACATTAGGTACTGTCTATAAATTTTCACATGGAGTTCTATCGTGTTGCAAAACTAGTTGGGATCCTCAGGATTTTGGTGATTGTTAATGGGAGGATATGATCTTATTAGCTGAGGGCTTATTGTGTCTGGGGTTATGAAGAAGAAAGAAAAAAAGAAAAAAAGAAAAGAAAAAAAAAAAGAAAAAAGAAAAAAGAAGAAGAAAAGTAGAAAAAAAGGAAAGGAAAAGAAGAAAAGTGTGCTATTTGTTCTAAGATGGACAACACTCTGAAAAAGGAGTCTGGATACACAAGATGGGATAGCTAATATGAGAGCAGAATAGAGTTATTTGAGAAAATGGATAGTCTACTCTTACATATGACTATATTCACATGAGGTTGATCAGAAGTCGATGGGTTAAGTTCTCATTTTTGCAACACGGTTGAATTTCAGTGTGATCATTTATGGATGGTCCCCTATTTCTTGAACCGTCTACCGATCCTCTTACCTCTTGACATTGTTTCGCCATCTCTTCTTTCACTTGATTGGCCCCCCCTCAATTGCCCCTTTGGCCTAATGCACTGGGTTTGATTATATGTAGCAGGGGAGATGTGTGTGACTGAAGTAAGCTATGGATTGTTAGGTCGGTTTATCACTTGAGAAATTAGTTGATCTTAGCATACAAATGCCCAGTTGAGAAATGATTGTGGCTGATGTATTTTCAATCTCACACTGCTGCGGAAAGTGTAGGCATGACATGGGGGTTTTTTTGCGTATGCTTTTGGTGCTGCGGTTGCTGTATTGCCTGATCCTGTAATAGATAGTGGTTTACACTTATTGTTTTTGTTTCCTTGGTGTGATGCCTGCTGGAAAATGGGCTGTTGGTAGTCTCCTGGTAGGCCAGAAGGTCGGTAGAAGTTATATGGAGGGGTTAGTTGGATCATAGTCGTTAGCTGCTTTTGTCAACATGACCAATTTGGTTGGTTTTGGCATAATAAAATTTCTCTTTCTCCTCAAAAAAAAATACAATGATGCTTGTATTTATAGGCAACTTAACGACATAGTAAATGATAATCTATACTGAATATAATAAAGTGATAAGGCATCCAATATGCGTCCGACTATGGTGGCAAAAAGCGGTATACCGAAATACCGTTACCGTTACCGTATCGTACCGAAAATTTCGGTATGGATAAAAATCATACCGATACCGATACCGAATATTCCGTATACCGAAAATCGGTATACCGAAAATTTCGATTTCCTATAATCTATGCCGTTACCGTACCGAAAATTATATTTACCGAAACATACCGAAAATATCGAAAATACCGAAAAATACCGAAAATTTTACATACCGAACAATGCATTACATACCGTTACAAATTGGCATACCGAACTATACCGAAAAAAATCAATACCGTGGGCATCTTCCAATCGCGGGTATACCGAAAAATTATTTAAATTGGCCCTTCAAAATTCCAAATGTCTTAACACAACAATATATATTAAATTTTAAATAATATTAAAATTAATGTTTCGGTATTTCGGTATGCCGAAATGCTGAAAATCTCGTATTCCCATACCGTTACCGTACCGTTTTTTTCGGCATACCTAAATTTCGGTTACCTAAATTTCGGCATACCTAAATTTCGATATTTTTCGGTACGATAAGCTCGGCATACCGAGTTTTCGGTAATTTTTTCCACCCCTACGTCTGACGTCCCTATTGACTATATGTACAAGTACAACATACATTCATTAATTTTTTTTTTTTTTTTTGTCAAAAATAGCCCTGGACTTTTTAGTGTTCGGAAAATTATACTTTTCCTCTTTTAAATACTTTTAGGAGAATAATTTTTTTTGTCATCAAATAAGTGATTTTCAAATTTTGGCCGTAATTTTTTTTTAGAGTTTTGAGACACTACAAGATGTCGGGCCCACAAAAAGGTTCAAAGCGGGCTGCGTATGATGGTCCAAAATTGAAAATTGAATCATTCTGATGGCTTATTTAAGTTTTTTATTTTTCTATATAATTAAAATAAATAATATTCCTTCCATCACCCATTATTTATGTCTAATTTTTATTTTTTATTTGCCCGAATAAAAAAATAACCACTTAATAACAACGTGTCAAACTATATTCTGAGGCCAACTGCTAAAATGTGGTTTGACGCGTTGTTATTAAGTGGTTATTTTTTTATTGGAAAAGGATAAATAGGTCCTTTTTCTTTTCAAAAATTCAAATCAGTCCTTTTTCTATTTTATTACCAAAACAGTCCTCTACAAATGCTAATTATGTTCAAATCAGTCCTTTTTTCACTAATTATATTCTAATTGCTGACGTGGCAAGAGTTTTAATTTAAACCTGACACGTGTGCATAATATTAGTCCTTTTTCTTTTATCTTTTGCCAATTCAGTCCTAAACTTTTATTTTGTTCTATTTAGTCCTCTACCCCAATCACTCATTTTTATATTAATTGGCCTCAAACCTTTCAAATTATTTCATTTTAGGCCCAGAACCTTAAATTTTTTATTATTACTAATCCATTTATCAAATAAATGCACAACATACTTCCATAAATAAAATTAAACACCAAACCTCATATATTGGGTTCGACTGCTTTGTTATTATAACACCCCGTAAAATTTTGAATAAAATTTTAAGTTTAAACAGTGACATTCAAATTTTTCTAAATTCTCCTTAGATTTTCGATGATGATCATTAATAATTTGAAGAATGTAAATTAATATTTTCTCAAAGCAAAGACCATTTAATCAAATTTAGTATGAATTAATTAGCTATTTTTAAACCTAAAACCTAAACTAACATTTTAACACAAATTAAATCGTGTAATGAACTATCATTGAAATAATTTAAAACATAGGTCCATTAGTTATAAGCTTTGGAATAAACACAATTGGACATGAGTTAAGTGATAGAATAAATTATGTGATTGAATTTAAATTCTTAGCCAATTAAGTTATGGAGACTTAAATAATTAATTGGCACAAGTCCGATAGGACTATTAATATATGAACGTCGGATTTAATATTGTTAGACATGGATTGAAGCAAACAATAGAAAAGAAAATAATAAATTAATAAGTAGGGGAGAGGCAACTTATTAAATCAAGGACAAATAGGAAATGACAATTGAAAATGTTGAGAAGAATTGAATTGTGTTCGGTAGGGGCAATTATGAATAGGGGCCACATAAAAAAAAATGATAAGAATAAGAATAATGATGAAGGAAGTCCTCTAGTGTGGGGAAAATAAATAATTAATTATGGGAATTGGTGGGTATAGGTGGATCTCTTACATATTGGGACAACTCATTTTTAGACCAGAGAAGCAAATACCCCTTCTCTATAAATAATGCCAATTAAACTCAATTTTTTTTTATTTTTTTATATAAAACTTTTGAGTATTGAATGAATTGAGAAGAAATAGCAAAATAACCTGGGAGTAGAATTTCAAATTATTAGGGCCGCCTGAGAAGAAAGTGAGGATTGAATGAATTGATGGTAGATAAAGACCTGGGCAAATAATTGAAAGCTATAAAAAAAAAATTAAAGATAGCAGCAGCATGTGAATAAATAAATATGGGA
Organism: Hygrophila difformis; assembly: GCA_030278955.1. NCBI lineage: Eukaryota > Viridiplantae > Streptophyta > Magnoliopsida > Lamiales > Acanthaceae > Hygrophila > Hygrophila difformis. Next base: position 52,420,985 of record JAOANR010000003.1, read on the forward strand.
TAGTGATTGAAAGCAAACAAACAAATAAATAAATAAAAGAAAGAAGAAAAATTGGGGGGTCTACAAAAGCTCAAACTTGAAAAAGAGAAAAAAATTTAATTTATTTGACTAATAAAATTTCTGAGTGTCGGCAGAAGAAACAAAACTATAAAAATGTGGTGGACAAAAAGAAGGGGAAAAGTCCGTATTCCCATGTGACATCTGTAGGCTATGTAGGCTAATAAGGGTACCCGGTCAACAAGGGGATGGCTGGATTCATTTTTCCTTATTTAAATCTCTTCTTCATGGCCTCAAACTATTCCAAAATAGATCTCATACATTAAACTTCCAATCCTCTAATCAAAGAAAGGTTTTATTGAGTGTTTGATGGTTTCTTAGAGGTCTTTAAGGATTTTTCTAAGCCAAGGACGAGCCCCTTACTTCCCAAACTGGTAAATCCGTAAGTAAACTTGGATATTAAGTTTTTATATAGTTCTTATTTCAAAAATATTGGACAAATCTGGAAAGTGTCCATGATTTGTCCAAAACAAGCTTATTCGGTGGAGCGATGATCTTGTAGCGGTTCTTACACCATGTTGAAGGCTCCAAATCTCGGATCTATCACCCCCAATATGTTAAGATGTAAGTTAATTCTCTATATTTCAAGTTTTGGAGCTCCAAATCCAAGTTTTAAGTGTATAAAAATCGAGATCCATCATTCTTAACCACAACCGCAGATCTGTCAGATTTGAATCATTCATGCGCAATCTTTAAAATCTCTATTTTTGAATACTCTAAAGATTCGATCCCAAACTCTTTTCTTCATAAACTATATTCCCCACATCTTCAAGATTATTTTGGTTAAATTTCATCAATTTTAGACAATGTTTGTCCCTCCAAATCAGATCTGGTGTTTAGTCTCAAATCTGTGAACAATCTTTCAGTTTTACTCTTCCGAAAAGATCCATCTTTTTCAACCCTTTTGGTTCATTATCTTTCAAAGATTTCTTCATGAAACTTGTTCCATATTGTGTTGACTATGTCTCTGCGAGATTTCATAATTTTTAGAACTCGTACGACAAAGTTATCAGACCTGGTTTATCGAATGGTGGAAATCACTATTTGCTGAAATCTGTGTTAAGATAGGGTTTTCTAAAAATCCGCATTTTTGAAGGACTTAAGTATCTCAAAAATAAATGTTTGCTTCATGAAAAATATTTACCTATATGTGATCTACCTTCTGTAAAAATTTCAGAATTTTTAAATGAGTTTTGATATTTTTAACACTCGTTGAAATGTAAGCCGCTGTTGTTGAAATTCTAACAACAAGGTAGTTTTACAAAGATCACGACTTTTGACCTGTTTCCGTACCTTATTTTGGAAAGTGCAAAACATGAAACTTATTCACCTATGTGTTGAGTATCTACAGTTCAAATTTCAGAGCAAACGTCTTTCGTATGAATTTTTAAAGCTGTTTGGCGTAAATTGCGATATAAGAAGTGGTGATGTTGCAACTATTATGAAATTGTTGGATTTTGAGATCCGTGAAATGATATTTTCAGATTTATGATAAGTTGATATGGGAGTTTGTAGTTGAAATGATATTTGGCATTGCTGAATGCCCTTGTATGAAATTACTCCTTGAGATTGTCGAAAAATCTTTTAAAGAGAATATTATTTGGATAATTGTGAGTTAGGGAGGGAGATGGTGAAGTAGAGTTGCAATTGGAGGCTTCTTGTGGAATATAGATAAACAAGAAAATTTATGTAACACCCCGGATTTGATAACCCAGGCCGGGATGCCACCGCCACACCTCCTTAGCAAGACACGGTTTCTCCGAGCTCACTAAAGAGATGTAAGGCTATGGTTTTTCAGGATTTAAAATATTCAAATAGCCCATTCATAGATAATCTAAAAATACTGCATCAGAGTTGCAGCGAGAATATATAAAATAGCAGCGGAAGTAAAGTATATGCAGCGGAATTTGAAATATAGGGCCGACATGGCCAAACCACGGGTTAAACAGACCCGTTCATGCAAGTCATATAAAATAAATAATTAAGTGTCCAAATGATCCCCCAATGAATGATCATGCTTCGTACTCTGTAACAGAAAAAAAATGAACAACGGGTTTTATCAGTATTATAAAATACTGAGTAAGTTAATCCTTACATGACAATAAAGGGGTTAGATTTTTAGTAATTAAGATAAAACTCTTTGCCATGCATAAAAACATTTTATTTTAAAAATGCGAAGATAATGCATACTTTAAAGACGCAATTAATTTCATAATTTAAAACTTAAGCATGGGCAATTATTTAAGACATGATTTAAAAATATGATTAATGCCGTAAGTAATAAAATTTTGAGCTTTAAAAATATTTCACCGATACGCCACCATCAAAACGATATTTAAATTTAGCCGGCAATCCGGCGGCCGCAGCCAGTTTCGTAAAATCTCAGCCTTTTAATTTATTTCCCGTTACTCCATCATCTCAACAATATATAGCCGGTGATCCGGCGGCCTCAGCCAATTTCATAAGTATCATATCATCTAGCCGGTGATCCGGCGGCCGCAGCCGATACGCCATACCCAGTACCACTCCGTCGAGCCTCGAGTAACCCATACGGATACACTCGAGAGGGTAGGCAGTTGGTCTCTTGTGACCAAATATGCCATATCCAGTACCGCTCCGTCGAGCCTCGAGTAACCCATACGGATACACTCGAGAGGATAGGCCAAAATAATAACGGCAGATATCAATAGTAACAGTTAGCCGGTGATCCGGCGGCCTCAGCCAATTTCATAAGTAACATCTCATCTAGCCGGTGATCCGGCGGCCGCAGCCTATACGCCATACCCAGTACCACTCCGTCGAGCCTCGAGTAACCCATACGGATACACTCGAGAGGGTAGGCAGTTGGTCTCTTGTGACCAAATAGGCCATATCCAGTACCACTCCGTCGAGCCTCGGGTAACCCATACGGATACACCCGAGAGGATAGGCACAATATAATTTGCCGTGTTGTTGATTTTTCGCGCGTGATAGTCATAGCCGTTTTGGCACAAATTGCACAATTAGAAGGGCACCCTGCAGAGCACTCACCCCCTAAATTTTATGTAACCGATATCGTTTCAACTTTAGTATAACGGGATTTTCAAAAATATAGCTTTATCGTATCACAGGATTTCGATCGTTGTTTAAAAGATTTCAAAAATCGATCGATGACACAGTTTACGCCTTTTCAGTTTAAAAATCCATTTCTTAGGCGATTGATCTGAAATTTTCACAGTAGCTCAAAAACATCTCAATGAACAACTTTCATGTTTTGAGTTTTTAGTAAAAACGATGGGAAGCTTGTCAAAAATCGAGTTTTCTACTCAAATAGTATGCTGTCAGGATTCAGGTTTGACACATCTCAAAGATTTGACTTTTTAACATATCAAATGAGCTTCAAAAATTCTGAAATTTTATATGCACATACTAGACATGATTATATGCAACTTTTGTTTAGAACTCAAAGATTGGATCGGACTAGAAATGATAGAAATAAGCTCATCAAGTTCGGGTAAGAAATCTGTGAACTTTTGAGAGTTCTTTAAAACGCAGAATATGTCCGATTTGATTTGGGGTATCAAAACTTGATGAAAAAATTCTGAAATTTTTCAGAGGTATTCAAGACTCATAGATCTATAACTTTTGTTTAGATCATGAAGATTGGTTCGGACTAAAAATGATAGAAATATGCTCATCAAGTTCGGCTAAGAAATCTGTAAATTTTTGGAAAGCCTTAAAACGCAGAATATGTCCGACTTGATTTGAGGTACCAAGACTTGATGAAAAAATTCTGAAATTTTTACACAATATAGCTTATGATCTTAGGATCAAAATCTTAGTTTTGAGTTTTCAGGTTTGAACGCTCGAAGTAAGAGTTTTGTTCGGATTTCAGAAAATATGTAGATTGGGGTTTTTAGGTTCGATTTTAACGTTTCGTTTAAGATTCAATGTTTCGGATATCTTCAAACCACCCGTATTGATATGTAAGTTATCAACTTACAGAGAGTGAGTTCCTTGAACGTTCTAAGGTTGATCGATTTGTCCAAAATCGCCACGAACGAATCTACGCAACACGTTCTTCTTCTCCTTTGGCTACGAACGTGTTTGTAAGTAAAGATTCGTAAGTTAGAAGGTTGATTATGATCTTAAAGCAATAAGGAAGGTTGATTGACACCTTACCAACAATCCAATGTCTGCAAATCCTTGATCTTCACACCACCTTGGTAGGATTTGCTTGCCGGAATGTTCGCCGGAAGTTCGCCGGAAGGTGTTTGGCTTAGAGAGAGTTTTTGGAGAGTTTGGAAGTGAATGATTGCTTAGAATGGCTGAGAATGGAGGTATGATTGAGTACATAACGTCCAAATGATGTTCCCTCCCGTGATAGATCGGATTCCCAGCCATGGGGTCAAGGAATATGGCAAGAAAGTCGCCAAAACGCGACAATGGCTGTTGTCAGGACGTTGGCGCGGGGTTGGCGCGCGAATCGGCCCAAGTCCGCGCCGGGTGCGCGCCACCCAAAACACGACAATCGTCGACGCGGCGATGGCGCGGGGTTGGCGCGCCTTTTGGCTAAACCCCGCGCGGACAGCGCGCCACTCTCGCCTGGACTTCGGTCCGGGCGGGGTCGTGCGATCCGTCGTGCTTTTCCTCCTCTCTTTCGGACTTCTATCCTCTTACGTTTTCGGGCTCGATTTTTCGGGTCATTCTCGGATCGTAAATTCTTATCTTAAATTTATCTCGGCTCAAATGAACTTCATGTTAAAATCTTAAATCCGTCGGTCTCGGTTTCGTCGGCTTTCAATTCGTCGTCTTTTGATTCCCGTGTAATAACTTGTATCCTTACATTTCTTTCGGCTTCACGGGTTCTTGGAATTAAAATTCTTTTCCTTTATGAATTTAATTCCAATTATTTTTACTCAATTCATGGAATGTCTTCGGGCTTCCTTTCCCTCTTTTATTCCATTTTGAATTTAAATCTATCGGCGTTTTATTTCCGAGCAATAATTTATTGTGATAAATTATTTTCTTCTTCTCGGAAATATTTCAACATTGATCGGAATAAATTTTTATTCCCTTGGATGTTGATAAAAATCTGGGGTGTTACACTCTCCCCCCCTTAAGAATCAACTTCGTCCTCGAAGTTGTGCTTCGGCTTTTCTCGCGTGAAGAGTTATGGTCCTATTTGTTTACTATTGCGATATTGTGTTATTGAATTATTGTTCGATTGTTGATCGTCGTTTGTTGTTTGATTATTGTTTGATTATTGTTTGATTATTGTTTGATTATTGTTTGATTATTGTTTGATTATTGTTTGATTATTGTTTGATTTTTGTTTGACTGAACCCAGAATTGAAATTTCCAAGTTGCCTACGTACCCTGTGAAGGGATCAAGTCATTACGTAGTTCAAAATAGTTTGAATTTGGTTTTCCTCGGGTGTTACATCCTCCCCCCCTTAAGAATACAGTTATGTTCCCATAACTGTGGTCCGGTCGTTTTGGAAGAGGGTAGGGTAACGTTGTCGCATGTTGGCTTCCAATTCCTAGGTTGTCGTCTCCATTTCGTGGTTAGACCACAAGACCTTGACCAACCTTACAGTTTGTTCCTTGTTACTCTCTCCTTAACATCGAGTAATTGTACCGGAATTTTCTCATAGCTCAAGTCATCATCCAATTTAATTCCTTCCGGTTGGAATACATGGGTCGGATCGTGCACATACTTCTTCAATTGTGATACGTGGAACACATTGTGAACTCTAGCCAATTGTGGCGGTAAGACTAGACGATATGCTAGATTCCCGACTTTTACTAGAATTTCATAAGGTCCTATATTCCGTGGACTTAGCTTTCCTTGTTTGCCAAAATGCATCACCCCCTTCATCGGTGATATCTTTAACATGACCTTATCTACGACTTGAAATTCTATGTCTTGCCGTTTCACACGCTTGGGTGCACACGTATTTTGTAGAGCAGAGGAGGAGTAAATAAATTATTTTTATTTTTATTTTTATTTTTTTTTTTATTATTTATTTTTTTTTTTATATATATATATATATATATATTTTTTTTTTTTTTTTTTTTTTTTTTTTTTATTTTTGGCCCGCGCGGGGTCCGCGCGGGTTTTGTGGGATTAGCGCGCGAGGTCCGCGCGGCGCTCCCAGGGTCAGTAAATAGGGGTCGCGCGGGGCGCGGGCCATTTGCTCCCTTTTCCCTTCCGAAATTCTTCCCAACTTCCTCTCAAATTCGTCCCCTCGTGCTCGTATTCTCCTAGTTCCGACTTCGATTTCTCTTTGTAAGGTATGTATCTTCTATTTTCACTTGTCAATTTCTAGTTTTATGCCTTGATTTGTTAGAATTTGGTTGAATTGTGGAATTAGGGTTTTGGCATGTAATTTGGGGTTTTGACATTTTCGGCTTAATTCTCGCGAATTAATGGTTGTATGTAGTACTTTGGTGCCATTTCTATTGTTTAGGAAATATGGGTATGTATATTTGTGCATAAGTTGTGGAATTTCTTGCTAGAACTTGGATTTTTAGGGGAACTATGAAATTTTCGATTTTGTTGGTGTTATTTGTTGACACTAGTGATTATGATTTGTTGTTCAAGCTATTGTTTGGTTTTGTGGTTAATTGTCATGTGTTCACAACATATTTTTGAACTTTATATATTGCGCACACAAGGTGTTCGACAGAATGCCACAATGGGTTTTTTTTTTGAATTTGTTTGGGCACATTACTTGGTTTGATTCTCTCCCAATATGTATTGGCAAACTATTGGGTCTAAATTCCTCCTAGTTTTTCCCCGTTGGAACTTTAAATTTATGATGTCTTTATGTATTTTTGCTTGTGAATTGATGTGTTGAAAATTAGTCTTACCCTTGATTTTGGGTGTTCGCAGGATGTTTCTTTTTCTGTGGTTTATCTTGGCGTTCCTTATGGTCCTTCCGGGGGCCAAGAGACGGGCTTCTCGACTTGATACTGCTGGCCCTAGTACTGCCGCTCCGGGGATGCCGGATGATGATGATAGCGGCGGCGATGACGACAGTGAGTCCGAGGAGGACGAGGAGCGAGAGCCGAGGCTCAGGGGTCTTCCTCACGAGGTACGTCCTCGCCGGCATGATCGGTTCCGTTTCCATACGATGGCCTCTCAGGACTTCTATTTCGACGAGCTTCGTCGGAAGAGGGCTTACGTTCCCGAGCGAGGCTTGTATCCTGATCATATGGGCGATGACCGGATCAGTGCCGTGTTGGGGCATCTCCAGTGGACCGGTCTTGCACATCCTCCCGAGGGCGTTGCCTCCGGCTATCTAGCCATGGAGGTTATCGCCAACATCAGTGGTCTTGGGGTAGACGACGACCTCTCTCGAGTCTGGGTTCGTGGTCGCTACTTAGACTTCAGTGCTCGGGCGATTAACACCTATTTCGGCCTTCCAGATGATGGCGCGTTCCGACCGCAGCCAGAGGGTCGGGTTTATGCCCCTGCCTGGGGTGTCTTGTGTACCGAGGTACCCCCGCGGACTGGGGAACCCCACGAGTTGCGACTGACCTCTTTGGATGCCCATTGGCGTGTACTTGCCCAGCTTTGGTTAGGACGCATCCGGCCGATCACCCGTAGTCATATCGTCATAGATCACGTCTTCGAGACTATCTGCTTTATCGCGCGGGGTGGCCGGGTAAATGTGGGCGCTTGCATTGCGGACAACCTGAGGGGTTTACGACGGGGGCGAGGGAGTAGGGTGATTACTCATGCACACCTCATTTGTGGCTTGTGCGCTGCCCAGGGGATCCGCACGTCTCCCGAGACGGACCCCTATCCCTTAGCTCCAGGTGAGCACTACCGTGTTCCGTCTTATGCCGCCCGGCGCAGCACCTTGCGTCGTGGAGCGCCTCGGGCTATACTGCACCCGCATCCTGAGGATGGTGGTTTGATCTTAGTTGTTCCTCCTGAGCGACCACTTCCTCCTCCTGTGGTTCCACAGCAGGGTGTGGTTCCACCGCGGGGTCAGGACATGACGCAGCTGCTCCAGATGATGCAGGAGATGCGCATCGGTATGGATGCCGGGTTTGCAGCTGGGCAGGCTCGCTACGATGCTTTGGATGTTAGGATGGATCACTATCAGGATCGTTTTGACGCCCTAGATGCTAGGATGGATCTGTATCAGGATCGTATGGACACGCTTACTGTGAGACAGGCGGAGCAGCAGGCCACCTTGACGGACATGTACGCCTACATGCGTCAGATGGATGACTACATGCGTCGCCGGTTTCCTCCTCCTGATCAGTGACTTTATGTATCTCGTTTATGTTTTATCTAGACTCGTGTTAGTAGCGGTTGTTTTAGTACTTCCTATTTGCGTTTTCAGTTAGACTTGGTGTGGTATTTCTTTTAGAATGTTGTACTGTGACGTTGTTCTGATTCTGTGCATATCTCTGTTTGCACTGCATAGTTGATGCATCGTGTGTTTTTATGTTTTTTTTATAATTTCGGATTTAAATTTATCTGAATAGATAAATCTTGCATTTTTATTTCCTTAAAAGGAATTTCTAGTACAAGTGATAGGATATACCAAAATAGGTTCCTCCTATCGTTTCTAGGCGTCCTCCGGCACAGTGGTAGGATCCTCTTCCGGATCTTCCTCCACTGGACTTGACGGTAGTAGGTCATCGAAAATGCGGTTCAAGTCATCCCCATGAGCATCAACAAGCTCCTTCAAACATAGATTTTGTGTAGTAAGGGTTTGGATTTGGTCTTCGAGCTGGTTTATGCGGTGGTGGTCCGCCTCTCTTAAGTTTCCCATATGGTGCAGATTTGCTTCCAATTGGGCTATACGATGTTCCATTTGTTGTATGGTTTGTTGGGTATCAAAGTGAGCGTTCATCATTTTGATCATTAAGTTCATCATGTCTTGGTTAGCCATCTAGCGCAAGGAAGAGATCTAGGTTACAACATAACGCTTCTAGGTTCTCTAAGGTATAGAAATGCAATATGCACATGCAGTGATGATCCCCCCTGAAAAAAATTTTATGCATATATTTATTTATCCATGGGTTTTAAAAGTAAATTTATTCCATGGATATGTTAAAATAGGGATAAAAGGTTTGGGCCGCTATATTGGGCCGAAAGAAATAATGTATTTGGGCTTTAAATGAAAACAAGGCTATTGGGCCAAGATAATTTCTTGGGCCTCTAAAAAAAAATTTTTGGGCTAAAATTTGGGCTTTAACTTCAAAATAATAATTGGGTTCTTTAAAATATATTACTAGTTTAGAAATGATAACTTTTAAAAATAATAATACTTGAAAATAATAGTTTAAAAAATATTCCGAACTCTTAAAATAGTAGTTTTAAAATAGTCTGGTCTCTGATACCTCTCTTGGTATCAGATATTTTCTTTAAAATAAATAGATTTAAAATAGTCTGGGCTCTGATACCATTCTTGGTATCAGATATTTTCTTTAAAATAAATAGATTTAAAATAGTCTGGGCTCTGATACCATTCTGTAACACCCCGGATTTGATAACCCAGGCCGGGATGCCACCGCCACACCTCCTTAGCAAGACACGGTTTCTCCGAGCTCACTAAAGAGATGTAAGGCTATGGTTTTTCAGGATTTAAAATATTCAAATAGCCCATTCATAGATAATCTAAAAATACTGCATCAGAGTTGCAGCGAGAATATATAAAATAGCAGCGGAAGTAAAGTATATGCAGCGGAATTTGAAATATAGGGCCGACATGGCCAAACCACGGGTTAAACAGACCCGTTCATGCAAGTCATATAAAATAAATAATTAAGTGTCCAAATGATCCCCCAATGAATGATCATGCTTCGTACTCTGTAACAGAAAAAAAATGAACAACGGGTTTTATCAGTATTATAAAATACTGAGTAAGTTAATCCTTACATGACAATAAAGGGGTTAGATTTTTAGTAATTAAGATAAAACTCTTTGCCATGCATAAAAACATTTTATTTTAAAAATGCGAAGATAATGCATAATTTAAAGACGCAATTAATTTCATAATTTAAAACTTAAGCATGGGCAATTATTTAAGACATGATTTAAAAATATGATTAATGCCGTAAGTAATAAAATTTTGAGCTTTAAAAATATTTCACCGATACGCCACCATCAAAACGATATTTAAATTTAGCCGGCAATCCGGCGGCCGCAGCCAGTTTCGTAAAATCTCAGCCTTTTAATTTATTTCCCGTTACTCCATCATCTCAACAATATATAGCCGGTGATCCGGCGGCCTCAGCCAATTTCATAAGTATCATATCATCTAGCCGGTGATCCGGCGGCCGCAGCCGATACGCCATACCCAGTACCACTCCGTCGAGCCTCGAGTAACCCATACGGATACACTCGAGAGGGTAGGCAGTTGGTCTCTTGTGACCAAATATGCCATATCCAGTACCGCTCCGTCGAGCCTCGAGTAACCCATACGGATACACTCGAGAGGATAGGCCAAAATAATAACGGCAGATATCAATAGTAACAGTTAGCCGGTGATCCGGCGGCCTCAGCCAATTTCATAAGTAACATCTCATCTAGCCGGTGATCCGGCGGCCGCAGCCTATACGCCATACCCAGTACCACTCCGTCGAGCCTCGAGTAACCCATACGGATACACTCGAGAGGGTAGGCAGTTGGTCTCTTGTGACCAAATAGGCCATATCCAGTACCACTCCGTCGAGCCTCGGGTAACCCATACGGATACACCCGAGAGGATAGGCACAATATAATTTGCCGTGTTGTTGATTTTTCGCGCGTGATAGTCATAGCCGTTTTGGCACAAATTGCACAATTAGAAGGGCACCCTGCAGAGCACTCACCCCCTAAATTTTATGTAACCGATATCGTTTCAACTTTAGTATAACGGGATTTTCAAAAATATAGCTTTATCGTATCACAGGATTTCGATCGTTGTTTAAAAGATTTCAAAAATCGATCGATGACACAGTTTACGCCTTTTCAGTTTAAAAATCCATTTCTTAGGCGATTGATCTGAAATTTTCACAGTAGCTCAAAAACATCTCAATGAACAACTTTCATGTTTTGAGTTTTTAGTAAAAACGATGGGAAGCTTGTCAAAAATCGAGTTTTCTACTCAAATAGTATGCTGTCAGGATTCAGGTTTGACACATCTCAAAGATTTGACTTTTTAACATATCAAATGAGCTTCAAAAATTCTGAAATTTTATATGCACATACTAGACATGATTATATGCAACTTTTGTTTAGAACTCAAAGATTGGATCGGACTAGAAATGATAGAAATAAGCTCATCAAGTTCGGGTAAGAAATCTGTGAACTTTTGAGAGTTCTTTAAAACGCAGAATATGTCCGATTTGATTTGGGGTATCAAAACTTGATGAAAAAATTCTGAAATTTTTCAGAGGTATTCAAGACTCATAGATCTATAACTTTTGTTTAGATCATGAAGATTGGTTCGGACTAAAAATGATAGAAATATGCTCATCAAGTTCGGCTAAGAAATCTGTAAATTTTTGGAAAGCCTTAAAACGCAGAATATGTCCGACTTGATTTGAGGTACCAAGACTTGATGAAAAAATTCTGAAATTTTTACACAATATAGCTTATGATCTTAGGATCAAAATCTTAGTTTTGAGTTTTCAGGTTTGAACGCTCGAAGTAAGAGTTTTGTTCGGATTTCAGAAAATATGTAGATTGGGGTTTTTAGGTTCGATTTTAACGTTTCGTTTAAGATTCAATGTTTCGGATATCTTCAAACCACCCGTATTGATATGTAAGTTATCAACTTACAGAGAGTGAGTTCCTTGAACGTTCTAAGGTTGATCGATTTGTCCAAAATCGCCACGAACGAATCTACGCAACACGTTCTTCTTCTCCTTTGGCTACGAACGTGTTTGTAAGTAAAGATTCGTAAGTTAGAAGGTTGATTATGATCTTAAAGCAATAAGGAAGGTTGATTGACACCTTACCAACAATCCAATGTCTGCAAATCCTTGATCTTCACACCACCTTGGTAGGATTTGCTTGCCGGAATGTTCGCCGGAAGTTCGCCGGAAGGTGTTTGGCTTAGAGAGAGTTTTTGGAGAGTTTGGAAGTGAATGATTGCTTAGAATGGCTGAGAATGGAGGTATGATTGAGTACATAACGTCCAAATGATGTTCCCTCCCGTGATAGATCGGATTCCCAGCCATGGGGTCAAGGAATATGGCAAGAAAGTCGCCAAAACGCGACAATGGCTGTTGTCAGGACGTTGGCGCGGGGTTGGCGCGCGAATCGGCCCAAGTCCGCGCCGGGTGCGCGCCACCCAAAACACGACAATCGTCGACGCGGCGATGGCGCGGGGTTGGCGCGCCTTTTGGCTAAACCCCGCGCGGACAGCGCGCCACTCTCGCCTGGACTTCGGTCCGGGCGGGGTCGTGCGATCCGTCGTGCTTTTCCTCCTCTCTTTCGGACTTCTATCCTCTTACGTTTTCGGGCTCGATTTTTCGGGTCATTCTCGGATCGTAAATTCTTATCTTAAATTTATCTCGGCTCAAATGAACTTCATGTTAAAATCTTAAATCCGTCGGTCTCGGTTTCGTCGGCTTTCAATTCGTCGTCTTTTGATTCCCGTGTAATAACTTGTATCCTTACATTTCTTTCGGCTTCACGGGTTCTTGGAATTAAAATTCTTTTCCTTTATGAATTTAATTCCAATTATTTTTACTCAATTCATGGAATGTCTTCGGGCTTCCTTTCCCTCTTTTATTCCATTTTGAATTTAAATCTATCGGCGTTTTATTTCCGAGCAATAATTTATTGTGATAAATTATTTTCTTCTTCTCGGAAATATTTCAACATTGATCGGAATAAATTTTTATTCCCTTGGATGTTGATAAAAATCTGGGGTGTTACAATTTATCTGCTCATCGCCTGCATTGTGTTGTTAACCCCAAGCCTACGGTAACGGTAAGTGGATTTTTACTCTTTGGAGTAAGCCCAATTTTATTTTAGCTTGAGCATAAATTTCAATACCGCATTTATATTTTAAATTTATGCTTATTGCTCCCTACTGCTTTTGGAATATTGGTATGCCATTTTTACTGTGCTTAATAATTGTTATAACCATTCTCAAAATCCTACGGATTTTTGAGCGCGCATTGTTACGGGGGTCGGACTGTGTGTGGGTCGCTGCTGCCCAACTCCCACGTTTGTTCTGCAATATTTAGCCACACGGGGACCACTGGGATTATTCAGCCCGATGCTATTACCTTATCTCACAGTGGGTTTGAGGAAATTTCTTACCTCCCCACACCCTTGAGTGTATGTGCGAATTGGGCCCTACGGCGGGGAACCTGCACATCACGGTGGCTGAGATAATTATTTCTCGGTAACGCATATTGTTATATTATCTGTTCCCGGGATATAGAATAATATTTCGTATATGTATAAATTATCCTCGTTTAAGCATGCCTCATTCCATAAATGTCATTTTTAATTATTTCTGCAACTCGACCTCCTCCGGGAGTAAGGGTTTACTTACTCAGCGATTGTTTTCGCTGACTCTACATTTTTCACAATTTCGTTTCAGGATATGAGATCTGCAAGGTTCGGTAGAGCATCTTTTACACGGGCACGGTTTGGGATATTATTATTATTTTAAAAATGTATATTTTAAAATCCCCAATTGGATAAATAATTATTACTTGGCATAGATTTTATTTTTAGCATGGAGAAATTATTTGGGTTTAATTCCCACTTGTGCAATTATTGTGACCTACCGGTCTAAACAACACGCTTCATGTTTTTATCATATTATTTTTAAATGCGTGGTAATAATATTTTTTTTAAATTAAAATTTCCCTGGATTTATTCCAATATTATCGTTGCGCGCATTCGAGAAATATATTCATCCATTTTGGTTATGTAAACCAAACAAATTTATTAAGCTTATTTTATACTTGTTATAGCATTATAAGCTTATGCGTAAATTATATGTTAACTTGTCCGGAAAGTAAGTAACATATATATTAAACTCTGATTTTATGCAAGTATGCCTGCTAGCCGTAGCGTATTCCGGACGGCCCGGAATGCGTGGCGGTAACATCGGCCCATTCTTCCCGCACTGTGCTTCCGCTGTTCTTTTAGGGAAAATGAGGTGTTACAGATTGGTATCAGAGCGGTTTTGCTCTATGGAAATGCGCATTTAAATTATTAAAATTTTTGCACAAGAAAATAATTTTGGAAGCATTATTGCCATGCGAAGTAGTGCATTTAAATTTTTAAAAGTTTTGCACGAAAAATATTTGGAAGCGTTTTGTCCTAAGAAGTAGTGCATTTAAGTTATTGAAATTTTTGCACGAAAATATTTTTGAAAAATATGCCAAGTACTATTTTTAAAGTTTTATTTGGGGATGGGACACATACACATGCATATAGGCACGAGCAGAAATTTTCATCTATTACGTGTTTATTTTTTTTAAAGAATTTCCCAAAGTGTCGAACTTAGAACTAAAGAAGTATGACCTTTTTTTTTCTAGACATACAAGAAATCAACCTATCACATTTATGACCTTTTATTCTTACTATATGGTTGTATTTCATATTTATATCAATATCTCTCTAATGAGGCGATCACAGTTCCAAAAAGCTAGACCCAGAATATAAAATAATTACACAGCTTAATAAATATATTGTGCAAACATAACTATTCAGATCCTATTAATTGAACTAGACCCACCACATTGCATACATTTACAAAAGAGAATAATTAAACTAATTTAATAATTAAATTAATATATATATATATATATATAAATAAAATAATTTAACAAGACAACTAGAACAACTTGGTGTGGGATTCCGTGTGGTAACTCTATGACTGTAGTGATTGTTGCCTGCTTTGGCTTTGATTTATCATGTTTTGACTTGGTCATGGGCTTTGCTGCGTGATGGGAGCACAACAATGGACAGTTGTTGTATTTGAACTGTTTTTCCAATATCAATGATTTCATCCTCAAAAAAAAAAAAAAAAAACTAGAACAACTTGGTACATAAAATAGGTAAACTAGTGTAGGGACGTCAACATCAGTGAAGAAATTTCATTAACATTTGAACTATTGAAAATAGTTTTCTTCTAAAATAGATTATATATGTATGTATATATATATATATATATCAATACAGATATATATACATGTTCAACACTAGTTAAAGGCAGACGTTCGAAAAAGTTTTCATGGGAAAGGAAATTCACTTATAATTTGTGAGTTAATAATTAGTGGAGCACCTCAGAAGAAAGTATAGTAAGGTGGACACTTACTATTAATTTATCAGGTTAAAGATTTAAATAAAGTATTTGCCCTACCATCGCTTGAAAGATAATAAGAAGAATGCAGGGACTCACCTTTCTTTTTAATATCCAGATAATAATTTAATCTATTAGGTTTTCCTATGTATTAAATGATATCTATAAGTGTCTGCCAATTATCCCATTTAAAAAAAAAAACAACACAACGGGTGGGTAGTCAATTTAATTGACCCTACCAATGCAAATCTAATAAATACACTTCCCTCACTTCGCCCACATCTTCAATCCCTTTGATCAATTAAATTTCCAGCTGAAAATAAAAAAATATAATAAATAAATTTAAAATAATAAAAATAACAACAACAACAATAATAATAATAATAATAATAATAATAATAATAATAATAATAATAATAAAATTAGACTTCTAGCTCACAGTCCATTTTTATTTCGCTACCCATTTCATTTTGACGGGTCCATCTCCATAATTAATCTTGACATTTATGCACAATTCTCATTTTCCTATATTTCATTTAACCTTTCTTGCGGATCCCACTTCATATAGGTTTATTTCAATCTATCTTCCTCCATCTCACGTATCATTTCACTCATTAGCCACCTCAATTTATTCCATCACAATCTCTTATAAACTAATGAATTTAATGGGTTTAAACTATCTATTAATTGATACACTTAGCAAAATATTCCAAATCTATACTCATTAGATAATCAAGCATTTTTATCTTCTAGATGACACCCAATTTAAAAGGATATACCATTTGTTGTTTAAGTTATAGGGACATGGGAAATTCCTAGGTAAGATGGAAACTTGGGAATAATTGGAAAATTCCCATGTGTAACTGACTAAAGAAAAGGTGCAACACTTTACAAGAAAATGGGATTTATTAAGGATCAAGAGAGAATTATTTACAATCATGGACGGATTAAAGTATGATGGTACCTGCCATGTAAAAGATTATAATCTAAGAAGTTCAAGTGAAAATCAAGGATAAACATATGAGGCTAGTTGAAGAAAGTTATAACTGATAGACAATCGTCGAAAGTTTTTTTTTATAAAAATAAAAGTTTTGGAAAGATACATCTAGTTATTAATTACTCCTAGTCTTGTCGTGAGGCTTCGAGGACGAAGCCTTATTTTAAGGGGGGTAGACTATAACACCCCGTAAAATTTTGAATAAAATTTTAAGTTTAAACAGTGACATTCAAATTTTTCTAAATTCTCCTTAGATTTTCGTTGATGATCATTAATAATTTGAAGAATGTAAATTAATATTTTCTCAAAGCAACGACCATTTAATCAAATTTAGTATGAATTAATTAGCTATTTTTAAACCTAAAACCTAAACTAACATTTTAACACAAATTAAATCGTGTAATGAACTATCATTGAAATAATTTAAAACATAGGTCCATTAGTTATAAGCTTTGGAATAAACACAATTGGACATGAGTTAAGTGATAGAATAAATTATGTGATTGAATTTAAATTCTTAGCCAATTAAGTTATGGAGACTTAAATAATTAATTGGCACAAGTCCGTTAGGACTATTAATATATGAACGTCGGATTTAATATTGTTAGACATGGATTGAAGCAAACAATAGAAAAGAAAATAATAAATTAATAAGTAGGGGAGAGGCAACTTATTAAATCAAGGACAAATAGGAAATGACAATTGAAAATGTTGAGAAGAATTGAATTGTGTTCGGTAGGGGCAATTATGAATAGGGGCCACATAAAAAAAAATGATAAGAATAAGAATAATGATGAAGGAAGTCCTCTAGTGTGGGGAAAATAAATAATTAATTATGGGAATTGGTGGGTATAGGTGGATCTCTTACATATTCGGACAACTCATTTTTAGACCAGAGAAGCGGATACCCCTTCTCTATAAATAATGCCTATTAAACTCAACTTTTTTTATTTTTTTTATATAAAACTTTTGAGTATTGAATGAATTGAGAAGAAATAGCAAAATAACCTGGGAGTAGAATTTCAAATTATTAGGGCCGCCTGAGAAGAAAGTGAGGATTGAATGAATTGATGGTAGATAAAGACCTGGGCAAATAATTGAAAGCTATATAAAAAAAATTTAAAGATAGCAGCAGCATGTGAATAAATAAATATGGGATAGTGATTGAAAGCAAACAAACAAATAAATAAATAAAAGAAAGAAGAAAAATTGGGGGGTCTACAAAAGCTCAAACTTGAAAAAGAGAAAAAAATTTAATTTATTTGACTAATAAAATTTCTGAGTGTCGGCAGAAGAAACAAAACTATAAAAATGTGGTGGACAAAAAGAAGGGGAAAAGTCCGTATTCCCATGTGACATCTGTAGGCTATGTAGGCTAATAAGGGTACCCGGTCAACAAGGGGATGGCTGGATTCATTTTTCCTTATTTAAATCTCTTCTTCATGGCCTCAAACTATTCCAAAATAGATCTCATACATTAAACTTCCAATCCTCTAATCAAAGAAAGGTTTTATTGAGTGTTTGATGGTTTCTTAGAGGTCTTTAAGGATTTTTCTAAGTCAAGGACGAGCCCCTTACTTCCCAAACTGGTAAATCCGTAAGTAAACTTGGATATTAAGTTTTTATATAGTTCTTATTTCAAAAATATTGGACAAATCTGGAAAGTGTCCATGATTTGTCCAAAACAAGCTTATTCGGTGGAGCGATGATCTTGTAGCGGTTCTTACACCATGTTGAAGGCTCCAAATCTCGGATCTATCACCCCCAATATGTTAAGATGTAAGTTAATTCTCTATATTTCAAGTTTTGGAGCTCCAAATCCAAGTTTTAAGTGTATAAAAATCGAGATCCATCATTCTTAACCACAACCGCAGATCTGTCAGATTTGAATCATTCATGCGCAATCTTTAAAATCTCTATTTTTGAATACTCTAAAGATTCGATCCCAAAATCTTTTCTTCATAAACTATATTCCCCACATCTTCAAGATTATTTTGGTTAAATTTCATCAATTTTAGACAATGTTTGTCCCTCCAAATCAGATCTGGTGTTTAGTCTCAAATCTGCGAACAATCTTTCAGTTTTACTCTTCCGAAATGATCCATCTTTTTCAACCCTTTTGGTTCATTATCTTTCAAAGATTTCTTCATGAAACTTGTTCCATATTGTGTTGACTATGTCTCTGCGAGATTGCATAATTTTTAGAACTCGTACGACAAAGTTATCAGACCTGGTTTATCGAATGGTGGAAATCACTATTTGCTGGGTTTTCTAAAAATCCGCATTTTTGAAGGACTTAAGTATCTCAAAAATAAATGTTTGCTTCATGAAAAATGTTTAACTATATGTGATCTACCTTCTGTAAAAATTTCAGAATTTTTAAATGAGTTTTGATATTTTTAACACTCGTTGAAATGTAAGCCGCTGTTGTTGAAATTTTAACAGCAAGGTAGTTTTACAAAGATCACGACTTTTGACCTGTTTCCGTACCTTATTTTGGAAAGTGCAAAACATGAAACTTATTCACCTATGTGTTGAGTATCTACAGTTCAAATTTCAGAGCAAACGCCTTTCGTATGAATTTTTAAAGCTGTTTGGCGTAAATTGCGATATAAGAAGTGGTGATGTTGCAACTATTATGAAATTGTTGGATTTTGAGATCCGTGAAATGATATTTTCAGATTTATGATAAGTTGATATGGGAGTTTGTAGTTGAAATGATATTTGACATTGTTGAATGCCCTTGTATGAAATTACTCCTTGAGATTGTCGAAAAATCTTTTAAAGAGAATATTATTTGGATAATTGTGAGTTAGGGAGGGAGATGGTGAAGTAGAGTTGCAATTGGAGGCTTCTTGTGGAATATAGATAAACAAGAAAATTTATCTGCTCATCGCCTGCATTGTGTTGTTAACCCCAAGCCTACGGTAACGGTAAGTGGATTTTTACTCTTTGGAGTAAGCCCAATTTTATTTTAGCTTGAGCATAAATTTCAATACCGCATTTATATTTTAAATTTATGCTTATTGCTCCCTACTGCTTTTGGAATATTGGTATGCCATTTTTACTGTGCTTAATAATTGTTATAACCATTCTCAAAATCCTACGGATTTTTGAGCGCGCATTGTTACGGGGGTGGGACTGTGTGTGGGTCGCTGCTGCCCAACTCCCACGTTTGTTCTGCAATATTTAGCCACACGGGGACCACTGGGATTATTCAGCCCGATGCCATTACCTTATCTCACAGTGGGTTTGAGGAAATTTCTTACCTCCCCCACACCCTTGAGTGTATGTGCGAATTGGGCCCTACGGCAGGAACCTGCACATCACGGTGGCTGAGATAATTATTTCTCGGTAACGCATATTGTTATATTATCTGTTCCCGGGATATAGAATAATATTTCGTATATGTATAAATTATCCTCGTTTAAGCATGCCTCATTCCATAAATGTCATTTTTAATTATTTCTGCAACTCGACCTCCTCCGGGAGTAAGGGTTTACTTACTCAGCGATTGTTTTCGCTGACTCTACATTTTTCACAATTTCCTTTCAGGATATGAGATCTGCAAGGTTCGGTAGAGCATCTTTTACACGGGCACGGTTTGGGATATTATTATTATTTTAAAAATGTATATTTTAAAATCCCCAATCGGATAAATAATTATTACTTGGCATAGATTTTATTTTTAGCATGGAGAAATTATTTGGGTTTAATTCCCACTTGTGCAATTATTGTGACCTACCAGTCTAAACAACGCGCTTCATGTTTTTATCATATTATTTTTAAATGCGTGGTAATAATATTTTTTTTAAATTAAAATTTCCCTGGATTTATTCCAATATTATCGTTGCGCGCATTCGAGAAATATATTCATCCATTTTGGTTATGTAAACCAAACAAATTTATTAAGCTTATTTTATACTTGTTATAGCATTATAAGCTTATGCGTAAATTATATGTTAACTTGTCCGGAAAGTAAGTAACATATATATTAAACTCTGATTTTATGCAAGTATGCCTGCTAGCCGTAGCGTATTCCGGACGGCCCGGAATGCGTGGCGGTAACATCGGCCATTCTTCCCGCACTGTGCTTCCGCTGTTCTTTTAGGGAAAATGGGGTGTTACAGTTATCGGGTCTTTCAAGTACCGGAATGTAATACCCCGTATTTCGAAACTCGAATATTTTGTATCCCAAATAAATTTTTGAACTACGTAATGACTTGATCCCTTCACAGGGTACGTAGGCAACTTGGAAATTTCAATTCTGGGTTCAGTCAAACAATAATCAAACAATAATCAAACAATAATCAACAATCAAACAATAACAAACAACAACACACATTAATACAATCACGCAACCAAACAATGTCCGAGCTCGCAAGGAGCTAACGCCCAACTTCGAGGACGAAGTTGATTCCTAAGGGGGAGAGGATGTAACACCCGAGAAATTTAATTCACATTCAAAGGAATGGAATTAATTTCTTGTGAAAGACGTTTATCCTTAAGGAAAGCAGATGGAGATACCCCAACATTAAATAGAGCCCAAAAGAAAGTGAGGGCGCAACTTCGGGGACGAAGTTGATTCTTAAGGGGGGTGGAGTGTAATACCCCAGATTTTTATCAACGCCCAAAGAAATAAAATTTATTCCGATCAATGTCGAAATATTTCCGAGAAGAAGAAAATAATTTATCACAATAAATTATTGCTCGGATATGAAACGCCGATAGATTTAAATTCAAAATGGAATAAAAGAGGGAAAGGAAGCCCGAAGACATTCCATGAATTGAGTCAAAATAATTGGAGTTAAGTTCATGAAGGAAAAGAATTTTAATTCCAAGAACCCGTGAAGTCGGAAGAAATTTAATAAAACAAGTTATTGCACGGGAATCAAAAGACGACGAATTGGAAGTCGACGAAACCGAGACCGACGGACTTAAGATCTCAAACATGAAATTCATTTGAGTCAAGATAAACTTAAGATAAGAATTTATGACCCGAGAATGACCCGAAAAATCGAGCCCGAAAACGTAGGAGGACAGAAGTCCGAAAGAGAGGAGAAAAAGCACGACGGATCGCACGACCCCGCCCGGACCGAAGTCCAGGCGTGGTTGGCGCGCACCCGGCGCTGGGTTTAGCCAAACCCCGCGCCAACCCCGCGCCAAAGTCCTGACAGCAACACCTTGTCGCGTTTTGGCGACTTTCTCGCCAATTTTCGGGGCCCAAGGTTGGGAATCTGATCTTTCACGAAAGAGGCATCTTTTTGGACGTTATGTAATCAATCCCATCTCATTTGTCAGCCATTTTCATCAATCATTCACCCCAAACTCTCCAAAAACTCTCCCAAAAGCCAAACACTTTTCCGACGAACTTCCGGCGACTTTCCGACGAGTTTCCGGCAACCAAATCCAACCAAGGAAGTGTGTAGATCAAGGATTGCAGGCTTTGGATTGTTGGTAAGATGTTAATCAAGTTTTCTTATGATTTTAAGATCATAAACATCATCCTAACTTACGAATCTTCGTATTCAAACACAAATCGGAGCCAAGGGAAGAATAAATCGGGTGGAAGAGATTCGTTCGTGACATCCCGTGGATTCCGGACGACCCGTGACTTCCTAAACATCATCCCCACTGTAAGTTAACCTTACTATGGTTTTGGGTGACTTAAAATGCAACCAAACATAGAGATTCAACTCAAGAAAATTAATAAAAATCTGTCAACAAGAGAAACCCTCAACGCAGCGTTTTTGTATGAATTTTTCGAACCTCTAAAGCTGCTCAAACAACAAAACTCAAAACATGAAAAGTGTTCCTAAGACTTTGATTTAGCTTCTGTAAAAATTTTAGAATTTTTGATATTGTTTTGAAACCTGAAACCAACCCAAAACCGAAGAGCATCAAATCTGAATCTTAGAACCTTGGACAGATTTCACTCTCAATCTTGTTGGTTATTTTGACCATGGATCTAAGCCGATCTAGGATTGGTGTTGAGCATGAAAGTTGTAGATCTATGAGTTTAGAACATTCCTGTAAGTTTTTAGAATTTTTCATTGAGATTTGAACCTCCAAACTCGAGCCGATCCGATCTGCGTTAGAACCGATGTCAAGAACCTTGACAGATTTCATAATCAAACTCGACGAGCAAAACTCTTACTTCGAGTGTTCAAACCTGAAAACTCAAAACTAAGATTTTGATCCAAAGATCATAAGCTATATTGTGTAAAAAAAATTTCAAAGATTTTCATCAAGTTTTGATACCCCAAATCGTATCGAACATATTCTGCGTTTTTAGGAATTGTCAAAGGATGACAGATTTCATAACCGATCTTGATGAGCTTATTCCTATCACTTCTAGCCTGAACCAATCTTTGAGATCTAAACAAAAGTTGTTGGAAATTATGTCTAGTATGTCTCTGAAAAATTTCAGGATTTTTGAAGTTCATTTGATATGTTAAAAAGTCAAATCTTTGAAAGGTGTCGAACCTGAATCCTGACAGCTTATTGATTGTGTAGAAAACTTGATTTTTGACATGCTTCCCATCATTTTTCCGAAAAACTTAAAACATGAAAGTTGTTCATTGGGATGTTTTTGAGTTACTGTGAAAATTTCAGATCAATCGCCTAAGAAATGGATTTTTAAACTGAAAAGGCGCAAACTGTGACATCGATCGATTTTAAAACTTGAGAGATCTTGAAATCTTGTCGAAACATGAAATTAGCCTTTAAGGTTTAAATGATTGGGAATCCCTTTGAGATAAAATATAATTGAGATATCTTGCTTGCCGAAAGGCAATTGAAATATCTTGCTTGCCGAAAGGCAATTGAAATATCTTGCTTGCCGAAAGGCAATTGAAATATCTTGCTTGCCGAAAGGCAATTGAAATATCTTGCTTGCCGAAAGGCAATTGAAATATCTTGCTTGCCGAAAGGCAATTGAAATATCTTGCTTGCCGAAAGGCAATTGAAATATAAACTTGAAACATGAGAAATGATATTTTTGAAATTGGCTGAGGCCGCCGGATCACCGGCTAAATGATACTATTGATATTGGCTGAGGCCGCCGGATCACCGGCTAAATGATACTTTTGAAATTGGCTGCGGCTGTCGGATTGCCGGCTAAATTAAATATCGTTGAAATGGTTATGTAACGGGAGAGGAAAATAAAAGATTTAATATTTTTAAGTCTTTATGCCTTGCAAATCATTTTCCTACAAGAAATCTTTTTATTAAATTAACTAAAGGCTTTGAAACCCCTAACCCATGCTATGTGTTAGCTTACTCAGCGCGTTTTTGCTGACCCAAACCATTTATCTCCTTTTTCTTACAGAGTACGAAGAATATGCATCGTCATATGCATACATGGGAACATTAGGGGAAATCTCTATTTTAAATCACAGCATTTAATTACAACTTGCATGAACGGGACTGTTAACCCGTGTTTTGGCCATGTTGGCCCTTATACCTTATTTCCGCTGCACAACTCATATTTCCGCTGCAACTTTGATGTATTATCTTTAAATTATCTATGAATGGGCTGTTTGAATATTTTAAATCCTGAAAAACCATAGCCTTGCATCTCTTTAGTAAGCTCGGAGAAACCGTGTCTTGCTAGGGTGGTGCGGCGGTGGCATCCCGGCCTGGGTTACCAAAACCGGGGTGTTACAATATGGTATCAGAGCCCAGACTATTTTAAAGCTATTTATTTTAAAGAAAATATCTGATACCAAGAGTGGTATCAGAGCCCAGACTATTTTAAAACTACTATTTTAAAGAGCCCGTAATATTTTTAAACTATTATTTTCAAGTATTATTATTTTTAAAGTTATCATTTCTAAACTAGTAATATATTTTAAAGATCCCAATTATTATTTTGAAGTTAAAGCCCAAATTTTTAGCCCAAAATTTTTTTTGAAGCCCAAGAAATTATTTTGGCCCAATAACCTTGTTTTTATTTAAAGCCCAAATAATTTATTTCTTTCGGCCCAATATAGTGGCCCAAACCTTTTATCCTTATTTTAATCTATCCATGGAATAAATTTATTTTTAAAACCCATGGATAAATAAATGCATGCATAAAATTTTTTTTTTTTTGGGGGATCACATATGCATATGCATACATAAATATTGACACTAACTCTTTTTATGTGAATTATCGGTAATAAGAAACACTCCTACCTTAGAACTCGACATGACCTTGACTTAGGAGCGCTTGCTAAAGACTAACTTTGCCTTAGTCCTAGATCTTGATCACTTAGAAACTCATCTTCGCGCGCTTCTATAACAGAAAATGGCACCTAGAAGAAAATTGAGGAAGATAAGCCCAAACGGCACTGACACTGGCCTCCCAAACACACCTAACAACAATGAGATTCCTCCGAACGTCGGAGATCAAGTGCCTCCTACACCCAACAACATGGAAGAACGTCTAAGGACTATGGAGGAAGTCCTAGTAGCATTAGGAAATGCCGAGGTGCATAGGACACAAACAGTACCTCCACCCGTAGCTCAACCCAACTATCTAGCGTTGGTGAATCCCTATCAACCACCACGCTACGATGGGCAGGAGGATCCCGCCGAACTAGAGGGGTGGATCCGTACATTTGATAAGCTCTTGGATGCTATCAAATGTCCTGATGAGGCAAGGATACGAGTAGCAACCTACTACTTAGGAGGCGAAGCCGATGAGTGGTGGCAAAACCTCCAGAGGAATTTAGAGGAAGCTGAAGAAACTTATTCGTGGAATGAACTTAAGGAGGGCCTAAGGGACCGATTCTACCCCATGAGCACCAAGGCGGCAATGTACGAAGAGTTCTTATCACTAAAGCAAGAGGGACGGACGGTGCAGGAGTATTACACCCGGTTTAAGGAATTGGTACGATTTGCTACGAGGATAGTACCAACCGACTCTGACAAGGCTCAGAAATTTGAGATGGGTCTGAACCTTAGTATCCGGGAGATACTTGCAGTAGGACAATTCACGAACCTGCAGACGGTTTATGATCGTGCGGTAGCGGTTGCACGAGTCCAAGGACTGAAACGGAAACCGGTAGATGAGGCTAACCAAGGACCACAAGGAGAATACAAGGTGGATAAGGACCATTTCGATGGAAACACGAAAGGACAACATCAAAATGACAATGGGGAGAAAAAGGGGATAGTCTTCAACCATGGTGACTATGCGCCACCATGTCCAAAGTGTGGTAAACTGCATTATGCGAGAGGATGCCCTCAACCTGGAGCATGCCTTCGATGTGGTCGACATGGTCATCAGCTGCGTGATTGCCGGACACGGAGAGAGAACATCGACAAGAGAGAGGATGTGACTACTCGACCTAAGCAACCACGAAACCCAGACGGTCAAGGTGGCAACAACCAAAGGCACCAACACCCGCAGAATTAAGACCAAAACCCGAAACCTCTTGAGAGTACTGAATAGGCAGTTATGGGGACATAACTGTAATCTTAAGGGGGGGAGGATGTAATACCCCGTATTTCGAAACTCGAATATTTTGTATCCCAAATAAATTTTTGAACTACGTAATGACTTGATCCCTTCACAGGGTACGTAGGCAACTTGGAAATTTCAATTCTGGGTTCAGTCAAACAATAATCAAACAATAATCAAACAATAATCAACAATCAAACAATAACAAACAACAACACACATTAATACAATCACGCAACCAAACAATGTCCGAGCTCGCAAGGAGCTAACGCCCAACTTCGAGGACGAAGTTGATTCCTAAGGGGGAGAGGATGTAACACCCGAGAAATTTAATTCACATTCAAAGGAATGGAATTAATTTCTTGTGAAAGACGTTTATCCTTAAGGAAAGCAGATGGAGATACCCCAACATTAAATAGAGCCCAAAAGAAAGTGAGGGCGCAACTTCGGGGACGAAGTTGATTCTTAAGGGGGGTGGAGTGTAATACCCTAGATTTTTATCAACGCCCAAAGAAATAAAATTTATTCCGATCAATGTCGAAATATTTCCGAGAAGAAGAAAATAATTTATCACAATAAATTATTGCTCGGATATGAAACGCCGATAGATTTAAATTCAAAATGGAATAAAAGAGGGAAAGGAAGCCCGAAGACATTCCATGAATTGAGTCAAAATAATTGGAGTTAAGTTCATGAAGGAAAAGAATTTTAATTCCAAGAACCCGTGAAGTCGGAAGAAATTTAATAAAACAAGTTATTGCACGGGAATCAAAAGACGACGAATTGGAAGTCGACGAAACCGAGACCGACGGACTTAAGATCTCAAACATGAAATTCATTTGAGTCAAGATAAACTTAAGATAAGAATTTATGACCCGAGAATGACCCGAAAAATCGAGCCCGAAAACGTAGGAGGACAGAAGTCCGAAAGAGAGGAGGAAAAGCACGACGGATCGCACGACCCCGCCCGGACCGAAGTCCAGGCGTGGTTGGCGCGCACCCGGCGCTGGGTTTAGCCAAACCCCGCGCCAACCCCGCGCCAAAGTCCTGACAGCAACACCTTGTCGCGTTTTGGCGACTTTCTCGCCAATTTTCGGGGCCCAAGGTTGGGAATCTGATCTTTCACGAGAGAGGCATCTTTTTGGACGTTATGTAATCAATCCCATCTCATTTGTCAGCCATTTTCATCAATCATTCACCCCAAACTCTCCAAAAACTCTCCCAAAAGCCAAACACTCTTCCGACGAACTTCCGGCGACTTTCCGACGAGTTTCCGGCAACCAAATCCAACCAAGGAAGTGTGTAGATCAAGGATTGCAGGCTTTGGATTGTTGGTAAGATGTTAATCAAGTTTCCTTATGATTTTAAGATCATAAACATCATCCTAACTTACGAATCTTCGTATTCAAACACAAATCGGAGCCAAGGGAAGAATAAATCGGGTGGAAGAGATTCGTTCGTGACATCCCGTGGATTCCGGACGACCCGTGACTTCCTAAACATCATCCCCACTGTAAGTTAACCTTACTATGGTTTTGGGTGACTTAAAATGCAACCAAACATAGAGATTCAACTCAAGAAAATTAATAAAAATCTGTCAACAAGAGAAACCCTCAACGCAGCGTTTTTGTATGAATTTTTCGAACCTCTAAAGCTGCTCAAACAACAAAACTCAAAACATGAAAAGTGTTCCTAAGACTTTGATTTAGCTTCTGTAAAAATTTTAGAATTTTTGATATTGTTTTGAAACCTGAAACCAACCCAAAACCGAAGAGCATCAAATCTGAATCTTAGAACCTTGGACAGATTTCACTCTCAATCTTGTTGGTTATTTTGACCATGGATCTAAGCCGATCTAGGATTGGTGTTGAGCATGAAAGTTGTAGATCTATGAGTTTAGAACATTCCTGTAAGTTTTTAGAATTTTTCATTGAGATTTGAACCTCCAAACTCGAGCCGATCCGATCTGCGTTAGAACCGATGTCAAGAACCTTGACAGATTTCATAATCAAACTCGACGAGCAAAACTCTTACTTCGAGTGTTCAAACCTGAAAACTCAAAACTAAGATTTTGATCCAAAGATCATAAGCTATATTGTGTAAAAAAAATTTCAAAGATTTTCATCAAGTTTTGATACCCCAAATCGTATCGAACATATTCTGCGTTTTTAGGAATTGTCAAAGGATGACAGATTTCATAACCGATCTTGATGAGCTTATTCCTATCACTTCTAGCCTGAACCAATCTTTGAGATCTAAACAAAAGTTGTTGGAAATCATGTCTAGTATGTCTCTGTAAAATTTCAGGATTTTTGAAGTTCATTTGATATGTTAAAAAGTCAAATCTTTGAAAGGTGTCGAACCTGAATCCTGACAGCTTATTGATTGTGTAGAAAACTTGATTTTTGACATGCTTTCCATCATTTTTCCGAAAAACTTAAAACATGAAAGTTGTTCATTGGGATGTTTTTGAGTTACTGTGAAAATTTCAGATCAATCGCCTAAGAAATGGATTTTTAAACTGAAAAGGCGCAAACTGTGACATCGATCGATTTTAAAACTTGAGAGATCTTGAAATCTTGTCGAAACATGAAATTAGCCTTTAAGGTTTAAATGATTGAGAATCCATTTGAGATAAAATATAATTGAGATATCTTGCTTGCCGAAAGGCAATTGAAATATCTTGCTTGCCGAAAGGCAATTGAAATATCTTGCTTGCCGAAAGGCAATTGAAATATCTTGCTTGCCGAAAGGCAATTGAAATATCTTGCTTGCCGAAAGGCAATTGAAATATCTTGCTTGCCGAAAGGCAATTGAAATATAAACTTGAAACATGAGAAATGATATTTTTGAAATTGGCTGAGGCCGCCGGATCACCGGCTAAATGATACTATTGATATTGGCTGAGGCCGCCGGATCACCGGCTAAATGATACTTTTGAAATTGGCTGCGGCCGTCGGATTGCCGGCTAAATTAAATATCGTTGAAATGGTTATGTAACGGGAGAGGAAAATAAAAGATTTAATATTTTTAAGTCTTTATGCCTTGCAAATCATTTTCCTACAAGAAATCTTTTTATTAAATTAACTAAAGGCTTTGAAACCCCTAACCCATGCTATGTGTTAGCTTACTCAGCGCGTTTTTGCTGACCCAAACCATTTATCTCCTTTTTCTTACAGAGTACGAAGAATATGCATCGTCATATGCATACATGGGAACATTAGGGGAAATCTCTATTTTAAATCACAGCATTTAATTACAACTTGCATGAACGGGACTGTTAACCCGTGTTTTGGCCATGTTGGCCCTTATACCTTATTTCCGCTGCACAACTCATATTTCCGCTGCAACTTTGATGTATTATCTTTAAATTATCTATGAATGGGCTGTTTGAATATTTTAAATCCTGAAAAACCATAGCCTTGCATCTCTTTAGTAAGCTCGGAGAAACCGTGTCTTGCTAGGGTGGTGCGGCGGTGGCATCCCGGCCTGGGTTACCAAAACCGGGGTGTTACACGGAATTTTACGGACTCTCTCTAATAACCACTCGACCGCAACCGATTGTTCATTGATTTTGGTTTCCTTCAGTAACAATCAACAGAATCTTACTTTGCGTCCTACCTTAGGATGAAGCAATATTTGAGTAAATGATTTAACTTGAATTTTTGGAAGGTTATGGATACAGGAAGCCTTGGTTTTATTGAAAAATATTAATATTATTAAAAATATTAAAAAAATAGCCTGAATTTTATTGTCCACAAAGTATGATTGTGCTGATTGTTGCTGAAGGAAACCAGAACCAATGAACCATCGTTACGGTCGGGTGGTTAGAGAGAGTCCGTAAAATTCGGAACTTCGAAGACCCGGTAACAAGGCGGTCAAACCCAATGTATGAGGTTTGGTATTTAATTTTATTTACGGAAGTATGTTGGACATTTATTTGATAAATGTATTAGTAATAATAAAAAATTTAAGGTTCTGGGCCTAAAATGAAATAATTTGAAAGGTTTGAGGCCAATTAATATAAAAATGAGTGATTGGGGTAGAAGACTAAATAGAACAAAATAAAAGTTTAGGACTGAATTGGCAAAAGATAAAAGAAAAATGACTAATATTATGCACACGTGTCAGGTTTAAATTAAAACCCTTGCCACGTCAGCAATTAGAATATAATTAGTGAAAAAAGGGCTGATTTGGACATAATTAGGATTTGTAGAGGACTGTTTTGGTAATAAAATAGAAAAATGACTGATTTGAATTTTTTGAAAAGAAAAAAGACCTATTTATCCTTTTTTTCCTTTTTTTATTTGAGTAGACAAAAAATGAAAGTTGGTCAATAATGGGATGAAAGAAATATTATTTGTTTTAGTTACATAAAAAAATAAAAAACTTAAATAGGCCACTAGAATGATTCAGTTTCCAATTTTGGGTCATAAGAATGCGTTTGTACAACACCCGGTCCGCTTTGACTCTTTTTCTGGGCCCATCCTTGTAGTGACTCAAAATATTAAATTTAAAAATAATAACCAAATCTGGAAATCACTCCTTAATTATATCCTAAAAAATTATTCTCTCTTATTATTATTATTATTGAATTGGAAAATTCGATTGAATTGTTTAATGTGGAACTTTAGGAAAATATGTTGTCGAAAAAGTTTTTGCTAAAGTAGAATTGCAGCAATATACTACTATATGTTGTTCAATTCCATTGAATGCTCTACTTTGCTAAATTATATTTTTAGGTGATTCTTTTGTCGAATTATATCTTTTTGGGATGAGGATTTGTCCAAGCGGCAAAGTTCATGCCTTTCAATCATAGGGTTGAGAGTTCGATTCCCTACCCGGCCCCTATCCCTCTCCTTTATCCCTTTATAATTTGTGTGGCATGGGCTTACATCAGCCTTTCTCTTACTTCCGCTCTTCAAAAAAAAAAAAAAAAGAAATTTAGTTTATTTTGTTTATTGGGGATGTGGACTTGCCCAAACGGCCAAGTTCATGCCTTCCAATCATAGATGGTTCGAGCTCCCATACACAATTTCCGACACATTAGTGTTATTGTTTACCAAAAAATAAGTTTATTTTGTTTTATTTTTTTTACTAAATTTTAGGTGGATTTCAAATTCTTTCAAAAGGGAAGGATTTTAAATTATTCGATTAAATCCTCCACCAGGCTCCAAATTCAAATCCATCAATCCAAGTATCCAAGTGCACTATAGGTGAAGACTATGCCACTGCTATAGGTTGAAAGAGAATTTTTTTCATTGATTTATTTATTTTAAATTTAAAACAGAAGTAAATGCCTAACCACACTGCTTAGAGGTGGACCCAAATTTTTCAGGCATTTATATTTGTATTTGAACCGAACAACTACTTCATTAAGTATTTATATTTGTAACTGGAGTACTTGGTTAACTGGGGCTTCAGTTTTGATTCGATTCAACGGTTAATCGAATCGGTTCGAATATCCCTATAAAATTGTGTAATCAAGTTTTTTTTTTCTTAATTCCTAATTTTTGTAGATTTTATTTTTGATGTTATTACACTACAAGAAGAAAAATTATAACTATTGAATTCAGTGGTGTAATACCATAGAAATTGCCCGAAATATATATATGAATATATATTTTTGATTAATTCACTAAGTAGATTTTTAATCAAATCTATATATATTTATATGTTCAAATATGTGCTTAAAGATTAGTATATTATTTTCTACAAAACATACTTTGAAAAATTATATATATTTGTCTTTTCAAATAAATATATGGATTTCAATATCAAGTGTAATAAGTATATGGTTCATAGAATATTTTAAATCCATATACAAGTTTATATACACATATATACCTTGGTCTTGAAAAAAATCTTTCCAAACATGTACACATGTATATACATGTATATATTTACATGTTTAAATTATAATGAGAATTATCTATTTTCTATATATCATTGATTAATCATTCTACCCATATATTTTTTATTATGGGATTATTCTAGAATGCCATAATATAATTGGGAATAATTTGACTATGGTTTGAAATTGTAGGGTGGAATATTAATCATATCTTGTCATTTTCAAATAAAGAATATATTCCTTTTTGAAGCTATGTATGACTTACAAGATCACAAAAATTCCCACATTATGATTTTTTTTAAGATAAGAATCTTAATATATATATATAAAAAAAAAAAATTAAAAAAAAAAAAGTTACTGTAGCATGCTACTGTAGTACGCTACTGTAGCATGCTACTGTAGCAGTCGGGCATTATGCGTTTTTGGCGACTTTTTGCCATTTTTTGGGTCCCAAAGGTGGGAATCTTGATCTATCACGGGGGAGGCATATTTTGGATGATTATAGAAGTTCCTAACACCCCATTTCAGCCATCAACACTCAAAAATTCATCCCAAAACTCTCCCAAACTCTCCCAAAGCCAAAACACTCTTCCGGCGACTTTCCGGCAACTTTCCGGCAACCAAATCCGACCAAGGAAGTGTGTAGATCAAGGATTGCAAGCTTTGGATTGTTGGTAAGATGTTAATCAAGTTTCAATATGGTTTTAAGATCATAACCATCATCCTAACTTATGAATCTTCGTATTCAAACACAAATCGGAGCCAAGGGAAGAATAAATCGGGTGGAAGAGATTCGTTCGTGACACCCCGTGGATTCCGGACGACCCCGTGACTTCCTAAACATCATCCCCACTGTAAGTTAACTTTACTATGGTTTTGGGTGACTTAAAATGCAACAAAAACATAGAGTTTTAAAAACTCTAAAATCTGTCAACAAGAGAAACCCTCAACGCAGCGTTTTCGTATGAATTTTTCAAACCTCTAAAGCTGCTCAAACAATAAAACTCAAAACATGAAAAGTGTTCCTAAGACTTTGGTCTAGCTTCTGTAAAAATTTTAGAATTTTTCATGATGTTTTGAAACCTGAAACCAACCCAAAACTGAAGAGTATTAAATCTGGATCTTAGAACTTTGGCAGATTTCACTCTCAATCTTGTTGGTTATTTTGACCTTGGATCTAGGCCGATCTAGGATTGGTGTTGAACATAAGAATTGTAGATCTATGAGTTTGGAATATTACTGTAAGTTTTTAGAATTTTTCGTTGAGATTTGAGTCTCCGAATCTGAGCCGATCCGATCTGCGTTAGAACCGAATACACGAACCTTGACAGATTTCATTATCAAACTTGACGAGCAAAACTCTTACTTCGAGTGTTCAAACCTGAAAACTCAAAACTAAGATTTTGATCCAAAGATCTTAAGCTATATTGTGTAAAAATTTCAGAGATTTTCATCAAGTTTTGATACCCCAAATCGTGTCGGACATATTCTGCGTTTTTAAGAATTTTCAAAGGATGACAGATTTCATAACCGATCTTGAGGAGCTTATTCCTATCATTTCTAGCCCGAACTTGTAACACCCCGATTTAATTAACACATGATTAATTTAATTAATTATGGTTAATTAACCAAGGATTTATTTTATGGGTATTTTGTAGGTAAGTTTTAACAAGTGGAAAAAAAAAATAATAAGCGGGTTCAAACCTACACGAGAATAAGAGCTCAAGTGCTCAAGTGAGTGCATTATGGTGGAGATAGCTCAAGTCAAGTAGACCAACCCGACCCGGACCCATTTTAACTTATTAAATCTGAAAATTTGGGTGGAGAGACCCATTTCCTATCAAACCCACACCCCATTCCCGTCACTTCTCTTTGGGAGAGTTAGGGTTCTTCAAGTTCTTGTCCAAGTGGTGATTTTGGTGCAAAATCAAGAGGGGGACTTGATATACAACTTAAGGTAAGTGATTTTCTACATTTATTTCATGTTTTCATGGATTGAGAAGATGTTTTTGGTGGGTGTTTGGTTGGTGACGGGTTTGGATGATTTTGGTGGAACTTTTGTAGATTAGCTTGTGTGGGAGCATAAATCCCTTGCTTGAAGGTTGCTAATTTGTTGTGGAAGCTAAGGTAAGCTCTTAACTTGCTTTTGGTTGAGGGAATTTCAGTTTTGAAGGCTCATAGGGATGCATGTTTGAAGAACTCTTGTTCTTGGGTAAAGTTTGATGTTTTTGGTCTCAATCTTGCATTGTAGCTTGCATGTGGTGATTGAAGGAGCTTGGGAGCTGAAATTGGAGTGTTGGGACATTATAAATCCAAGGCAAGAGTAGGATTTAGCTCAAAGTGGGGGAAAAATGGAGGAAGAATCGAAGGGGAACGCAGAACAGCGTTTGCTGTTCTGTTTGCGCTCAGACGGGGCGCCACCAAGCCTTGGCGGCGCCCAGAAATGATCCGGAGCGCCAT
The DNA here is from genome assembly GCA_030278955.1 of Hygrophila difformis. Classification (NCBI taxonomy): domain Eukaryota; kingdom Viridiplantae; phylum Streptophyta; class Magnoliopsida; order Lamiales; family Acanthaceae; genus Hygrophila; species Hygrophila difformis. The sequence goes on from JAOANR010000003.1 coordinate 52,455,070, forward strand.
TTCGGCGCCCCTGTTCACTGGGATTCAGACCCAGGCGCCACCATGCCTGGGTGGCGCCTAAATGTGGTCTGAGGCGCCACCCTGGCGCCTCCTGTGCACCCCAAAAACCCACAAACTTGAATCGGCTCTAACTTACTCGTTTCTAATCCGATTTTCGCAAACCATATATGAATCTGACCCTACTCAAAACGAGGATTTCAAATATGCATTCAGATTTCAGAAATAATGACTCCTTCAAAAATTTAATTATAGGAGTTTATAACCTCGGGGTGTCCCTTGCGTGCCGATTCTCTGTTTTCTTCCATTTTTCATTCCCTTTCATATTTTATCGTTTCTTACTCGTTTCTAGGCTTCGAGAAATGTTTTAAAATGGTCTAATTGTTGGTACTTGATTCATAACTATTGGTATTGGATTGTGGAATCTACCATGCCTTAGAAATTAAGGAGATTCGAGTGACCTTGTACTTAGCACTTGTAATAGAGTTGCGAGCCGATATGTGGGGTTTGGCTAACCCAGAATCTAAATCCTAGTCTTGGGACTTGGAAATTATCTTAGTATGCTTTCGAATCTGGGGATTGGGCATGTGAATTATGATTATGGGATTTATACAATTTATGCTTCCGAGTCATGAGATTGGGCATGTGTTTGACATTATTATGATTGGTGACTTTATGCTTTCGAGGATACAAATCTCATGTTTATGCTTTCGAGTTGTTAAACTGGGCATACATGAATATTTGATTATCTTGGGCATATATATTGTGTTGATTATGTGGTATGCTTTCGAGAACTTAGTTCTGGGCATGTAAGCTTTCGAGAGCGAGATGCTCTGGGCTCTACCCGCTGTCTGTGGTTCGATCCTTGGGGATGCCACTCCGTAAGTCCACTTACCCCTTTATGCATGTAGTGTCCGCGGCGGGGGCACTGTAGGCATCTCTTTCGACCATTAAGGAGAGGTGGATCCTTAATGGGAAGGAATGTCGGCCATGGTATTAGGATGCGCGCTAGGCATACTTATGTGCTGCATTTAGGGTAGATAGACACTTTAGGTCATAACATTTCATCTCATCATCCATCATTCATATTATTATCTATTTTGCAGTGTATGACGTGGTTGAAGCACCGATATGGGACGGTGTGATATTTTAATTATGTATTTAATTATGCAATTATATAAACTGTTAATAACCCCTCTAAAAGCTTATTCCCTGTTTCCCAGCTTTTCCTACTCTTGCTCAGTACTTTATGTACTGACACCTTGCATTTTGTCTTTCTGATAGATACTCCCGAGGAGGACGCAGAGCATGATCATGGAGATGGGTTTGGGGCTGAGTGATCTTATAGGATTGCATTGATATATCTTAACTGAGTTGCTGTATTAGACTCTATGTTATCTAGCTATGACTGGCTTGTTATTTCTGAGTATTATCTGGCTGTTTGTATTGGTTTGAGAACCGTTGTTTTGTATTCCCCTGCATACTTGGTACTTGGACAGGTTAACGTGAGTACCGAGGTGAGGTACTGTATGTGGCTTGTAGCCGAGACTTGATGATTATGTGATAGACATGTTTTTGTTGCTTACTCTGTTACTCTATTGTTATTTACTGTTGGATTTTCTGATTACCAGGCTTCGTGTTATCGAACTTAAATTGATTGGCCAACAGTTTAAGTGAGGTAACACGGCAGTGACGTCAGCAAAAATTGGTTTAAAATTTTTGGGGCGTTACACGTTGGTATCAGAGCCATGTGTGCTCTTATGTGCTTAGAATTTGACACAAGCATGTGGTGAGGTGTGTGGGGGAATGCATATAGTATAGGATTTACATTGGATTATGCGTATATTCCTGTTGTATAGCATTATTTTTGGGATAACTGCGTACCTTATGAGATTGAGTTTTGGTTTGTGAGCCAAACCACGATCAATTCATAAGGATATCCCGGGAGATCTATACTTACTTAATTGATATTCGGTATCATTACCGAATGTTACTCAATGGTTTGTTATGTTTGAGTACAGGATACCGTCGCGCAGAGTTGGAAACCGAGAGGCGGAAGGGCCTCATAGAAATTCGGGACTGGCAATTGGTGACGATGGGCAGTATAATGTCAGTGACAGAATGACCTCACTAAAGGGAAGGGCCTTCATTCAGATGAGCTGTTGGGAGTTAATGGGGGACTTCGCCTGGAAGATGAACCAGTTTCACGACCACTGCCACTAAGGCCTTTACCTTTCGATTCCGTTCAGCTTATGCCACAGATGTTCTCAGTTATGCAGAACATTAATCAGGGACAGAGAGTCGATCCAATTCATCCCAATAGGCATCTTGTGGATTCAGCGCTACGTTGGTGGCGAACTTGTGAGAACGAGTTTGTGAAGAGATCAAGATTTACTTGGGAGGCGTTCTGCTATACCTTGCGATCTCATTCTAAATCCCTCAAATGATGGATTTCAAGAGGAGGGAGTTCCTCACTTTGGAGCAAGTGGAGACATGACAGTTCAAAATATTACCAGCGCTAAGTGGAGCATGCTGTATCATTGCAAGTCATTATGAGGATAGTGCCACATATTGTTGAATGTGTAGGTACTATATTTGTTGACAACGTGCTAAACTCGGACACCGTGCTCACTTATGTCCTCAGACATGATATCCGAACACCGGATGGGACCTTTGATGACTTATCATCTTCCTGTGTCATTACCATCTTGTGATATAATACGATGTGAACGGATAGGACCCAATGCACGTATAACTATAAAGGATTCGAGAGTTCAGCACTGATCTCGTGGTGCTAGACTTGGCGGATTCCAATGTCACAATGGGAATGGATTGCTGTCCAAGTACAAGGCTAGATTGGATTTCAGAGTACCAAGAATATTCTTCTTTAATCAAGAAGGTGAGAAAGTGATGTATTACCCTAATGTTCGAGTTGTATCCTCCGTGTCTTCTGCGGTATTATACAGAAATGGGTACCTGACGCATATCTACTATGTGCACGAGATCACACCACCTACATCAAGACCAGCAGTGTCACGAATTCCTATCACCTCAGAATCTTCCGTTGTACTTTTGGTGAGATACCCGGGAGATAGATTTGTGCCAGGGGCATCGCCGATTGCCAAGGCTCCTTATCGTATGGCTCCTGCCGAATCGAGGGAATTGAAGGAGTAGCTTGAGGAGTTACTTAATCAAGGATTCATTCAACCAGCGGTTCACCTTGGGGAGCACCGGTAATCTTTGTGAGAAGAATGATGGGAGTTGAGGATGTGCGTCGATTACCGCGGACTTAATCAGGTAAGGTCAAGAACCGACATCCATTACTGAGGATCGATGACTTGTTTGATCAGTTGAAGGGCGCTTCTACGTTTCTAAGACTAATTGAAGCTTCGGATATTCGTCAGATTCGAATAACGAAAAGAAACCACAAGAGAACATCCTTCCGAACACGTTATGGTTATTTGGAGGTTACGGTGATACCGTTCGAATTGACCAATGCACCAGTGGTCTTCATGAACTTGATGCACCGTGTGCTCAAACCATGGCGGGACGTGTGCGCGGTTATTTTCATCGATGATATTTTGGTATACTCCCCCGATCTACAGATGCATAAGAAGCATCTCTGAACAGTTCTACAGGTGCTTACGGAGCATAAGTTGTATGCCAAGCTTTCGAAATGTGAATTCTGGCTTGATCAGGTGGTTTTTCTGGGACATATCATATCGGGAGAAGGAATTGCTGCCGACCCTGCGAAGGTGGAAGCCGTTTTGGAGTGGAATCCACCTAGTAATGTCAGTGAGGTGCGTAGTTTCCTTGGGTCGGTAGGATTCTACAAGAGGTTCATTGAGGGGTTCGTAAGTAGTGCTCAACCCCTGACTCAGTTATTGAAGAAAGATGTACCTTTTCAGTGGAGCGAGGATTGTCAAGCGGCATTTGATCTATTGAAGGAGAAGGTGACAGAAGCTGCAGTTTTGGTGTTACCCGATGAATATGAGGAATGTGAGGTATACACCGATGCTTCTCATCGAGGACTTGGATCTGTACTTATGAAGAATGGCTGGGTGATCGCATATACATCTAGGAAAGTGATGCCTCATGAGCTAAATTACCCGACTCACGACTTGGAGATGGCAGCGGTCGTGTATGCTTTGAAGACCTGGGGGCATTATCTTTATGGTGCTAAGTGTCAAATCTATTAATCTCACAAGAATCTTAAGTGTCTCTACACTACAGATAAGATGAGTGGGATACAGCAAAGGTGGTTGTAGTTCTTGCAAGATTATGACACCAGCACTCAGTACACTGAAGGGAAAACCAATCGAGTGGCCGATGCATTGAGTAGGAAAGGACATGCATTGAATGTTGTATATCTTCCTTGAAGACTGAGACAATAGTTAGATAAGGAAGGCATTGTTACAGAACCTTGTGATATGAAGGTGAGATTGAACGCTATGACAGCGATGCCTTCACTACTCGCGGAGCTCAGATTGAGCCAAGCTGTGAGTCAAGAGATGATGCACTTGAGAGCTAAGATTCGTTAAGGCGAGCCAGACGGATTCACTATTGATAGTAGAGGTACGATCGAGCTTGAGGATCAATGGTGTGTGCCTTCTGAGGATCAGGCGCTGAAAAGGAACGTTATGGAGGAAGCACACTGTACACCATACTTTGTACATCCGGGAACAGTGATGATGTACAAGGACTTGAGACAGAATTACTGGTGGAAGGGCATGAAGAAGGAAATTGTTGAGTTTGTATCTAAGTGCCCTACTGGTCAGAAGGTTAAGGCAGGAACACATGCGACCTTCAGGGTTATTGCAACCTTTGGAGGTTCCCATGTGGAAGTGGGAGTCCATTGCTATGGATTTTATCACAGGGTTGCCTAAGACAAGGAACAAATTAGTAGACACCATTTGAGTGATTGTAGATCGTCTGACCAAGAGCGCGGTGTTTGTTCCTATGGGATTGAATTGGAGTATGCAATAATTGACGAGTGCTTACATCCAACATATGGTTAGACGGTTTGGGGTGCCGAAGGAGATCATTTCAGACAGGGATTCGAGATTCTTTTCTAGATTTTGGAAGGAATTGCGAGCAGCTTTTGGCACCCAGATTTGTATGAGCACCGCGTGGCACCCTCAGACTGATGGCAGACAGAATGGACCATCAAAACCTTGGAAGATATGCTGAGAACTCGTGTGATAGATTTCCAAGGATTGGGGAGAAACTCCTATCGTTGGTGGATTTCTCCTACAACAACAGTTACCACGCGAGTATCCGTATGGCTCCTTTCGAGGCCTTATACGTAAGGAAGTGCAAGACACCCTTGTGTTGGAGTGATCCTTCAGAGCGAGTGGTTATGGGTCCCGCGATCATTGAGCAAACCACTGAAATTGTGTGAGTGATCAGAGACAGAATGAAGGAAGCTTGGGATCGTCAGAAGAGTTATGCAGATCTAACAAGAAGGGATATTGAGTTCCCTGTTGGCGATCGGGTATTTTTAAAGTCTCACCGATGCGAGGTGTGAGATGATTTGGGGAAGAAGGGGAAAATTGAGTCCTCAATTTATAGGCACCTATGAGATCATAAAAAAAGATCGGGAAGGTAGCCTACCAACTAGAATTGCCAGTGGAGGTGGGAAATGTGCATAATGTTTTCCATGTCTCACAATTAAGAAAATATGTTTTCGATCCCGACAAGACCATCCAACCGGATGAAGTGGAATTGGATGAGAGCTTGGAGTATGAAGAGTATCCCATAGCGATTCTGGATACTAAGGAGAAAGTGCTTCGCAACAAGGTGATCAAGATGGTGAAAGTACTTTGGTCGAGACATGGTGTAGAAAATGCTACTTGGGAGATCGAGGACAGTATGTTGGAGCGATATCCTGAATTGGATTTGACTCCAAATCAATGAGATAACCTACTCAATCCATATTCTTGCATTCGAGGACGAATGATCCTAAGGGGGAGGGATTGTAACACCCCGATTTAATTAACACATGATTAATTTAATTAATTATGGTTAATTAACCAAGGATTTATTTTATGGGTATTTTGTAGGTAAGTTTTAACAAGTGGAAAAAAAAAATAATAAGCGGGTTCAAACCTACACGAGAATAAGAGCTCAAGTGCTCAAGTGAGTGCATTATGGTGGAGATAGCTCAAGTCAAGTAGACCAACCCGACCCGGGCCCATTTTAACTTATTAAATCTGAAAATTTGGGTGGAGAGACCCATTTCCTATCAAACCCACACCCCATTCCCGTCACTTCTCTTTGGGAGAGTTAGGGTTCTTCAAGTTCTTGTCCAAGTGGTGATTTTGGTGCAAAATCAAGAGGGGGACTTGATATACAACTTAAGGTAAGTGATTTTCTACATTTATTTCATGTTTTCATGGATTGAGAAGATGTTTTTGGTGGGTGTTTGGTTGGTGACGGGTTTGGATGATTTTGGTGGAACTTTTGTAGATTAGCTTGTGTGGGAGCATAAATCCCTTGCTTGAAGGTTGCTAATTTGTTGTGGAAGCTAAGGTAAGCTCTTAACTTGCTTTTGGTTGAGGGAATTTCAGTTTTGAAGGCTCATAGGGATGCATGTTTGAAGAACTCTTGTTCTTGGGTAAAGTTTGATGTTTTTGGTCTCAATCTTGCATTGTAGCTTGCATGTGGTGATTGAAGGAGCTTGGGAGCTGAAATTGGAGTGTTGGGACATTATAAATCCAAGGCAAGAGTAGGATTTAGCTCAAAGTGGGGGAAAAATGGAGGAAGAATCGAAGGGGAACGCAGAACAGCGTTTGCTGTTCTGTTTGCGCTCAGACGGGGCGCCACCAAGCCTTGGCGGCGCCCAGAAATGATCCGGAGCGCCATTTCGGCGCCCCTGTTCACTGGGATTCAGACCCAGGCGCCACCATGCCTGGGTGGCGCCTAAATGTGGTCTGAGGCGCCACCCTGGCGCCTCCTGTGCACCCCAAAAACCCACAAACTTGAATCGGCTCTAACTTACTCGTTTCTAATCCGATTTTCGCAAACCATATATGAATCTGACCCTACTCGAAACGAGGATTTCAAATATGCATTCAGATTTCAGAAATAATGACTCCTTCAAAAATTTAATTATAGGAGTTTATAACCTCGGGGTGTCCCTTGCGTGCCGATTCGCTGTTTTCTTCCATTTTTCATTCTCTTTCATATTTTATCGTTTCTTACTCGTTTCTAGGCTTCGAGAAATGTTTTAAAATGGTCTAATTGTTGGTACTTGATTCATAACTATTGGTATTGGATTGTGGAATCTACCATGCCTTAGAAATTAAGGAGATTCGAGTGACCTTGTACTTAGCACTTGTAATAGAGTTGCGAGCCGATATGTGGGGTTTGGCTAACCCAGAATCTAAATCCTAGTCTTGGGACTTGGAAATTATCTTAGTATGCTTTCGAATCTGGGGATTGGGCATGTGAATTATGATTATGGGATTTATACAATTTATGCTTCCGAGTCATGAGATTGGGCATGTGTTTGACATTATTATGATTGGTGACTTTATGCTTTCGAGGATACAAATCTCATGTTTATGCTTTCGAGTTGTTAAACTGGGCATACATGAATATTTGATTATCTTGGGCATATATATTGTGTTGATTATGTGGTATGCTTTCGAGAACTTAGTTCTGGGCATGTAAGCTTTCGAGAGCGAGATGCTCTGGGCTCTACCCGCTGTCTGTGGTTCGATCCTTGGGGATGCCACTCCGTAAGTCCACTTACCCCTTTATGCATGTAGTGTCCGCGGCGGGGGCACTGTAGGCATCTCTTTCGACCATTAAGGAGAGGTGGATCCTTAATGGGAAGGAATGTCGGCCATGGTATTAGGATGCGCGCTAGGCATACTTATGTGCTGCATTTATGGTAGATAGACACTTTAGGTCATAACATTTCATCTCATCATCCATCATTCATATTATTATCTATTTTGCAGTGTATGACGTGGTTGAAGCACCGATATGGGACGGTGTGATATTTTAATTATGTATTTAATTATGCAATTATATAAACTGTTAATAACCCCTCTAAAAGCTTATTCCCTGTTTCCCAGCTTTTCCTACTCTTGCTCAGTACTTTATGTACTGACACCTTGCATTTTGTCTTTCTGATAGATACTCCCGAGGAGGACGCAGAGCATGATCATGGAGATGGGTTTGGGGCTGAGTGATCTTATAGGATTGCATTGATATATCTTAACTGAGTTGCTGTATTAGACTCTATGTTATCTAGCTATGACTGGCTTGTTATTTCTGAGTATTATCTGGCTGTTTGTATTGGTTTGAGAACCGTTGTTTTGTATTCCCCTGCATACTTGGTATTTGGACAGGTTAACGTGAGTACCGAGGTGAGGTACTGTATGTGGCTTGTAGCCGAGACTTGATGATTATGTGATAGACATGTTTCTGTTGCTTACTCTGTTACTCTATTGTTATTTACTGTTGAATTTTCTGATTACCAGGCTTCGTGTTATCGAACTTAAATTGATTGGCCAACAGTTTAAGTGAGGTAACACGGCAGTGACGTCAGCAAAAATTGGTTTAAAATTTTTGGGGCGTTACAGAACTAATCTTTGAGTTCTAAACAAAAGTTGCATATAATCATGTCTAGTATATGCATATGAAATTTCAGAATTTTTGGAGTCCATTTGATATGATAAAAAGTCAAATCTTTGAAAGGTGTCAAACCTGAATCCTGACAGCATACTATTTGAGTCGAAAACTTGATTTTTGCCTCGTTTCCTTAACCCGGATCGAGAAACTTAAAACACAAAAGTTGTTCATTGGGATGATTTTGAGATGCTGTACAAATTTCAGATCAATCGCCTAAGAAATGGATTTTTAAACTGAAAGGGCGTAAACTGTGACATCGATCCGTTTTTTTTTTAAACTTGTGAGATCTTGAAATTTTGAAACAAACGGTCGAGACGTTGGAATTACGATATATCTATACTTTTGAAAAATCCCGTTACACCAAATAAAAACATTTTCTTTAAAAGAATTCTTTTGAAACATTGGGGATTTGTGACCAAGTTTGATATTATCAATATGATTCATGCGGGTTTGATTCCCTATGATGTATTTGAGTTCTTGCGGGTTCGATTCCCCAAGGGCGATCGTATGTTTTCCTGCGGGTTCGATTCCCCAGGACGTGTGTTGATTCCTACGGGTTCGATTCCCTAGGATGTATTGAGTTCTTGCGGGTTCGATTCCCCAAGGGCGATTGTATGTTTTCCTGCGGAAATATTGATTATGAGGATTGCGGTCACAAGAGCCCTGGTGAATGGTGAACTATAAAAGAAACGAAAGATATTGAGAAATGGTTACGTAACGGGAAAATAAGAGATTCAATATTTTTAAGTATCTATGCCTTGCAAATCATTTTACTATGCAAGTTGAATTATGATCACGTGGAAATCCTTATTTTAAATCATGCCATTTATTTATAGTGGATGATTAACTTAAATTGGGTATTACCTACACACATTTTTCTTAATTAATTTAATTAAAGGCTTTGAAACCCCTAACCCATGCTATGTGTTAACTTACTCAGCGCGTTTTTGCTGACCCAAACCATTTATCCTCTTTTTCTTTCAGAGTTGAAGAATATGCATCATCATATGCATACTGGGAATTTTTGGGGATTACATTATATTTTAAATTTTGCGTTAGACTAGAATTTGCATGAACGGGCCTGTTTAACCCGTGTTTTGGCCATGTCGGCCCTTATACTTTATTTCCGCTGCACAACTTATATTTCCGCTGCAACTCTGATGTATTATTTTTAAATTATTTATGAATGGGCTGTTTGAATGTTTTTAATTCTGAAAAACCATAGCCTTGCATCTCTTTAGTGAGCTCGGAGAAACCGTGTCTTGCTAGGGAGGTGTGGCGGTGGCATCCCGGCCTGGGTTACCAAAACCGGGGTGTTACAAGTTGGTATCAGAGCCCGGAATATTTTAAAACTACTATTTTAAAGAGCCCGGAATATTTTTAAACTATTATTTTCAAGTATTATTATTTTTAAAGTTATCATTTCTAAACTAGTAATATATTTTAAAGAACCCAATTATTATTTTGAAGTTAAAGCCCAAATTTTTAGCCCAAAATTTTTTTAGAAGCCCAAGAAATTATTTTTGGCCCAATAACCTTGTTTTTATTTAAAGCCCAAATAATTTATTTCTTTCGGCCCAATATAGTGGCCCAAACCTTTTATCCTTATTTTAATCAGTCCATGGAATAAATTTATTTTAAAACCCATGGATAAATAAATGCATGCATAAAATTTTTTTTATGGGGGGGATCACATATGCATATGCATACATAAATATCTGTACTAACCTTTTTTGTGAATCGTATGTGATACATAACCTTCTCACTCTAGTGTTCGACATGACCTTGAGTCTTGGCTTAGAAGCGCCAACTTAAGACTAACCTTGCCTTAGTCCTAGATCTTGATCACCTAGAAACTCATCTTCGCGTGCTTCTAAAATGGCACCTAGAAGAAAACTGAGGAAGGATCATATGCGATGATACCCGAACCTGGTTGTGAATAATACATAGGCAGTTATGGGGACATAACTGTAATCTTAAGGCGGGGAGGATGTAACAACCCGAATATTATGTATCCCAAATAATATCAAACAACAAAACACAATGATACAATCGCAATCAATCAATCGGTCAATAAGTCACGCAACTTCGGGGACGAAGTTGATTCTTAAGGAGGGTAGATTGTAATACCATAGAAATTGCCCGAAATATATATATGAATATATATTTTTGATTAATTCACTAAGTAGATTTTTAATCAAATCTATATATATTATATGTTCAAATATGTGCTTAAAGATTAGTATATTATTTTCTACAAAACATACTTTGAAAAATTATATATATTTGTCTTTTCAAATAAATATATGGATTTCAATATCAAGTGTAATAAGTATATGGTTCATAGAATATTTTAAATCCATATACAAGTTTATATACACATATATACCTTGGTCTTGAAAAAAATCTTTCCAAACATGTACACATGTATATACATGTATATATTTACATGTTTAAATTATAATGAGAATTATCTATTTTCTATATATCCTTGATTAATCATTCTACCCATATATTTTTTATTATGGGATTATTCTAGAATGCCATAATATAATTGGGAATAATTTGACTATGGTTTGAAATTGTAGGGTGGAATATTAATCATATCTTGTCATTTTCAAATAAAGAATATATTCCTTTTTGAAGCTATGTATGACTTACAAGATCACAAAAATTCCCACATTATGATTTTTTTTAAGATAAGAATCTTAATATATATATATATAAAAAAAAATTAAAAAAAAAAAGTTACTGTAGCATGCTACTGTAGCACGCTACTGTAGCATGCTACTGTAGCAGTCGGGCATTATGCGTTTTTGGCGACTTTTTGCCATTTTTTGGGTCCCAAAGGTGGGAATCTTGATCTATCACGGGGGAGGCATATTTTGGATGATTATAGAAGTTCCTAACACCCCATTTCAGCCATCAACACTCAAAAATTCATCCCAAAACTCTCCCAAACTCTCCCAAAGCCAAAACACTCTTCCGGCGACTTTCCGGCAACTTTCCGGCAACCAAATCCGACCAAGGAAGTGTGTAGATCAAGGATTGCAAGCTTTGGATTGTTGGTAAGATGTTAATCAAGTTTCAATATGGTTTTAAGATCATAACCATCATCCTAACTTATGAATCTTCGTATTCAAACACAAATCGGAGCCAAGGGAAGAATAAATCGGGTGGAAGAGATTCGTTCGTGACACCCCGTGGATTCCGGACGACCCCGTGACTTCCTAAACATCATCCCCACTGTAAGTTAACCTTACTATGGTTTTGGGTGACTTAAAATGCAACAAAAACATAGAGTTTTAAAAACTCTAAAATCTGTCAACAAGAGAAACCCTCAACGCAGCGTTTTCGTATGAATTTTTCAAACCTCTAAAGCTGCTCAAACAATAAAACTCAAAACATGAAAAGTGTTCCTAAGACTTTGGTCTAGCTTCTGTAAAAATTTTAGAATTTTTCATGATGTTTTGAAACCTGAAACCAACCCAAAACTGAAGAGTATTAAATCTGGATCTTAGAACTTTGGCAGATTTCACTCTCAATCTTGTTGGTTATTTTGACCTTGGATCTAGGCCGATCTAGGATTGGTGTTGAACATAAGAATTGTAGATCTATGAGTTTGGAATATTACTGTAAGTTTTTAGAATTTTTCGTTGAGATTTGAGCCTCCGAATCTGAGCCGATCCGATCTGCGTTAGAACCGAATACACGAACCTTGACAGATTTCATTATCAAACTTGACGAGCAAAACTCTTACTTCGAGTGTTCAAACCTGAAAACTCAAAACTAAGATTTTGATCCAAAGATCTTAAGCTATATTGTGTAAAAATTTCAGAGATTTTCATCAAGTTTTGATACCCCAAATCGTGTCGGACATATTCTGCGTTTTAAAGAATTTTCAAAGGATGACAGATTTCATAACCGATCTTGAGGAGCTTATTCCTATCATTTCTAGCCCGAACTAATCTTTGAGTTCTAAACAAAAGTTGCATATAATCATGTCTAGTATATGCATATGAAATTTCAGAATTTTTGGAGTCCATTTGATATGATAAAAAGTCAAATCTTTGAAAGGTGTCAAACCTGAATCCTGACAGCATACTATTTGAGTCGAAAACTTGATTTTTGCCTCGTTTCCTTAACCCGGATCGAGAAACTTAAAACACAAAAGTTGTTCATTGGGATGATTTTGAGATGCTGTACAAATTTCAGATCAATCGCCTAAGAAATGGATTTTTAAACTGAAAGGGCGTAAACTGTGACATCGATCCGTTTTTTTTTTAAACTTGTGAGATCTTGAAATTTTGAAACAAACGGTCGAGACGTTGGAATTACGATATATCTATACTTTTGAAAAATCCCGTTACACCAAATAAAAACATTTTCTTTAAAAGAATTCTTTTGAAACATTGGGGATTTGTGACCAAGTTTGATATTATCAATATGATTCATGCGGGTTTGATTCCCTATGATGTATTTGAGTTCTTGCGGGTTCGATTCCCCAAGGGCGATCGTATGTTTTCCTGCGGGTTCGATTCCCCAGGACGTGTGTTGATTCCTACGGGTTCGATTCCCTAGGATGTATTGAGTTCTTGCGGGTTCGATTCCCCAAGGGCGATTGTATGTTTTCCTGCGGAAATATTGATTATGAGGATTGCGGTCACAAGAGCCCTGGTGAATGGTGAACTATAAAAGAAACGAAAGATATTGAGAAATGGTTACGTAACGGGAAAATAAGAGATTCAATATTTTTAAGTATCTATGCCTTGCAAATCATTTTACTATGCAAGTTGAATTATGATCACGTGGAAATCCTTATTTTAAATCATGCCATTTATTTATAGTGGATGATTAACTTAAATTGGGTATTACCTACAAACATTTTTCTTAATTAATTTAATTAAAGGCTTTGAAACCCCTAACTCATGCTATGTGTTAACTTACTCAGCGCGTTTTTGCTGACCCAAACCATTTATCCTCTTTTTCTTTCAGAGTTGAAGAATATGCATCATCATATGCATACTGGGAATTTTTGGGGATTACATTATATTTTAAATTTTGCGTTAGACTAGAATTTGCATGAACGGGCCTGTTTAACCCGTGTTTTGGCCATGTCGGCCCTTATACTTTATTTCCGCTGCACAACTTATATTTCCGCTGCAACTCTGATGTATTATTTTTAAATTATTTATGAATGGGCTGTTTGAATGTTTTTAATTCTGAAAAACCATAGCCTTGCATCTCTTTAGTGAGCTCGGAGAAACCGTGTCTTGCTAGGGAGGTGTGGCGGTGGCATCCCGGCCTGGGTTACCAAAACCGGGGTGTTACAAGTTGGTATCAGAGCCCGGAATATTTTAAAACTACTATTTTAAAGAGCCCGGAATATTTTTAAACTATTATTTTCAAGTATTATTATTTTTAAAGTTATCATTTCTAAACTAGTAATATATTTTAAAGAACCCAATTATTATTTTGAAGTTAAAGCCCAAATTTTTAGCCCAAAATTTTTTTAGAAGCCCAAGAAATTATTTTTGGCCCAATAACCTTGTTTTTATTTAAAGCCCAAATAATTTATTTCTTTCGGCCCAATATAGTGGCCCAAACCTTTTATCCTTATTTTAATCAGTCCATGGAATAAATTTATTTTAAAACCCATGGATAAATAAATGCATGCATAAAATTTTTTTTTATGGGGGGGATCACATATGCATATGCATACATAAATATCTGTACTAACCTTTTTTGTGAATCGTATGTGATACATAACCTTCTCACTCTAGTGTTCGACATGACCTTGAGTCTTGGCTTAGAAGCGCCAACTTAAGACTAACCTTGCCTTAGTCCTAGATCTTGATCACCTAGAAACTCATCTTCGCGTGCTTCTAAAATGGCACCTAGAAGAAAACTGAGGAAGGATCATATGCGATGATACCCGAACCTGGTTGTGAATAATACATAGGCAGTTATGGGGACATAACTGTAATCTTAAGGCGGGGAGGATGTAACAACCCGAATATTATGTATCCCAAATAATATCAAACAACAAAACACAATGATACAATCGCAATCAATCAATCGGTCAATAAGTCACGCAACTTCGGGGACGAAGTTGATTCTTAAGGAGGGTAGATTGTAATACCATAGAAATTGCCCGAAATATATATATGAATATATATTTTTGATTAATTCACTAAGTAGATTTTTAATCAAATCTATATATATTATATGTTCAAATATGTGCTTAAAGATTAGTATATTATTTTCTACAAAACATACTTTGAAAAATTATATATATTTGTCTTTTCAAATAAATATATGGATTTCAATATCAAGTGTAATAAGTATATGGTTCATAGAATATTTTAAATCCATATACAAGTTTATATACACATATATACCTTGGTCTTGAAAAAAATCTTTCCAAACATGTACACATGTATATACATGTATATATTTACATGTTTAAATTATAATGAGAATTATCTATTTTCTATATATCCTTGATTAATCATTCTACCCATATATTTTTTATTATGGGATTATTCTAGAATGCCATAATATAATTGGGAATAATTTGACTATGGTTTGAAATTGTAGGGTGGAATATTAATCATATCTTGTCATTTTCAAATAAAGAATATATTCCTTTTTGAAGCTATGTATGACTTACAAGATCACAAAAATTCCCACATTATGATTTTTTTTAAGATAAGAATCTTAATATATATATATATAAAAAAAAATTAAAAAAAAAAGTTACTGTAGCATGCTACTGTAGCACGCTACTGTAGCATGCTACTGTAGCAGTCGGGCATTATGCGTTTTTGGCGACTTTTTGCCATTTTTTGGGTCCCAAAGGTGGGAATCTTGATCTATCACGGGGGAGGCATATTTTGGATGATTATAGAAGTTCCTAACACCCCATTTCAGCCATCAACACTCAAAAATTCATCCCAAAACTCTCCCAAACTCTCCCAAAGCCAAAACACTCTTCCGGCGACTTTCCGGCAACTTTCCGGCAACCAAATCCGACCAAGGAAGTGTGTAGATCAAGGATTGCAAGCTTTGGATTGTTGGTAAGATGTTAATCAAGTTTCAATATGGTTTTAAGATCATAACCATCATCCTAACTTATGAATCTTCGTATTCAAACACAAATCGGAGCCAAGGGAAGAATAAATCG
The DNA here is from genome assembly GCA_030278955.1 of Hygrophila difformis. NCBI lineage: Eukaryota > Viridiplantae > Streptophyta > Magnoliopsida > Lamiales > Acanthaceae > Hygrophila > Hygrophila difformis. The sequence goes on from JAOANR010000003.1 coordinate 52,470,896, forward strand.
GGTGGAAGAGATTCGTTCGTGACACCCCGTGGATTCCGGACGACCCCGTGACTTCCTAAACATCATCCCCACTGTAAGTTAACCTTACTATGGTTTTGGGTGACTTAAAATGCAACAAAAACATAGAGTTTTAAAAACTCTAAAATCTGTCAACAAGAGAAACCCTCAACGCAGCGTTTTCGTATGAATTTTTCAAACCTCTAAAGCTGCTCAAACAATAAAACTCAAAACATGAAAAGTGTTCCTAAGACTTTGGTCTAGCTTCTGTAAAAATTTTAGAATTTTTCATGATGTTTTGAAACCTGAAACCAACCCAAAACTGAAGAGTATTAAATCTGGATCTTAGAACTTTGGCAGATTTCACTCTCAATCTTGTTGGTTATTTTGACCTTGGATCTAGGCCGATCTAGGATTGGTGTTGAACATAAGAATTGTAGATCTATGAGTTTGGAATATTACTGTAAGTTTTTAGAATTTTTCGTTGAGATTTGAGCCTCCGAATCTGAGCCGATCCGATCTGCGTTAGAACCGAATACACGAACCTTGACAGATTTCATTATCAAACTTGACGAGCAAAACTCTTACTTCGAGTGTTCAAACCTGAAAACTCAAAACTAAGATTTTGATCCAAAGATCTTAAGCTATATTGTGTAAAAATTTCAGAGATTTTCATCAAGTTTTGATACCCCAAATCGTGTCGGACATATTCTGCGTTTTAAAGAATTTTCAAAGGATGACAGATTTCATAACCGATCTTGAGGAGCTTATTCCTATCATTTCTAGCCCGAACTAATCTTTGAGTTCTAAACAAAAGTTGCATATAATCATGTCTAGTATATGCATATGAAATTTCAGAATTTTTGGAGTCCATTTGATATGATAAAAAGTCAAATCTTTGAAAGGTGTCAAACCTGAATCCTGACAGCATACTATTTGAGTCGAAAACTTGATTTTTGCCTCGTTTCCTTAACCCGGATCGAGAAACTTAAAACACAAAAGTTGTTCATTGGGATGATTTTGAGATGCTGTACAAATTTCAGATCAATCGCCTAAGAAATGGATTTTTAAACTGAAAGGGCGTAAACTGTGACATCGATCCGTTTTTTTTTTAAACTTGTGAGATCTTGAAATTTTGAAACAAACGGTCGAGACGTTGGAATTACGATATATCTATACTTTTGAAAAATCCCGTTACACCAAATAAAAACATTTTCTTTAAAAGAATTCTTTTGAAACATTGGGGATTTGTGACCAAGTTTGATATTATCAATATGATTCATGCGGGTTTGATTCCCTATGATGTATTTGAGTTCTTGCGGGTTCGATTCCCCAAGGGCGATCGTATGTTTTCCTGCGGGTTCGATTCCCCAGGACGTGTGTTGATTCCTACGGGTTCGATTCCCTAGGATGTATTGAGTTCTTGCGGGTTCGATTCCCCAAGGGCGATTGTATGTTTTCCTGCGGAAATATTGATTATGAGGATTGCGGTCACAAGAGCCCTGGTGAATGGTGAACTATAAAAGAAACGAAAGATATTGAGAAATGGTTACGTAACGGGAAAATAAGAGATTCAATATTTTTAAGTATCTATGCCTTGCAAATCATTTTACTATGCAAGTTGAATTATGATCACGTGGAAATCCTTATTTTAAATCATGCCATTTATTTATAGTGGATGATTAACTTAAATTGGGTATTACCTACAAACATTTTTCTTAATTAATTTAATTAAAGGCTTTGAAACCCCTAACCCATGCTATGTGTTAACTTACTCAGCGCGTTTTTGCTGACCCAAACCATTTATCCTCTTTTTCTTTCAGAGTTGAAGAATATGCATCATCATATGCATACTGGGAATTTTTGGGGATTACATTATATTTTAAATTTTGCGTTAGACTAGAATTTGCATGAACGGGCCTGTTTAACCCGTGTTTTGGCCATGTTGGCCCTATATTCAAATTCCGCTGCACTATATATGTAAATATTATTTTCCGCTGCAACTCTGATGTATTATTTTTAAATTATTTATGAATGGGCTGTTTGAATATTTTTAATTCTGAAAAACCATAGCCTTGCATTAGTGAGCTCGGAGAAACCGTGTCTTGCTAGGGAGGTGTGGCGGTGGCATCCCGGCCTGGGTTACCAAAACCGGGGTGTTACAAGTTGTTCTTTTTAGTGTTATCAAAATATTTCACTATATTTAACGAATCTTAATGGAGTGCTATATTTCAATAATGGATGTTCCGAGGGAATTAGCTGTTAGCTGTTAACTGATTCTGTGAGTAATAATTAGTTAAAATTAGCTGTTTGACAATTTCGAGACTAACTTTTTGCCTAGAATAAGCTAAAATCCAAAATGCTGTTATTTGCAGCGGTTTCAAAACGAGCTGATTGAACACTGTTTTATGTTATTTTATCTTTTTAAATTAGCTATTTTATCTCATATTATGAGATAAATTAACTGATTGGATTTAGCTGTTTTGCCAAACATGGCCAGTATGTGCTTATTATGGTAGCATATTCAATAATAATCTCTTTATTTTTTTAATATTTATTTTATTATATACTTAAATAATTAAAAAATAATGATATATCTATATATCTAATAAAAACAATATAGTCCAATTTCCCCTACTTTCCCACCCCCTTTTTTCAACACCCCATCCAACTTTTCTCCCCGGTTTCAACAATCTCATTCATATATATATTATATTTATATCTATACTATCCTAAAAACTTATTAATAAAATATTATAATATTTTTAATTAATTTCTATTATTATATATTTTTAGAATATCACGTCAAATTCGATTTATTCCTCCAAAGATTTGCATATCTCCACCAAACATCATCATATTTCTCTATAAATACTCCACTCATTTATCTAATCTCATGATTGTCTTGAAATTCTCACAATCTCACAATTTTTTTCATGCTTATTCTTCATTATTTCTTTATTTTTCTCAACTTTGATTTTATCTTTAAACAATGTCTTTTGTTTCTTTGTAACACCCCCATTTTCCCTAAAAGAACAGCGGAAGCACAGTGCGGGAAGAATGGGCCGATGTTACCGCCACGCATTCCGGGCCGTCCGGAATACGCTACGGCTAGCAGGCATACTTGCATAAAATCGGAGTTTAATGTATATGCTAACCACTTTCCGGACAAGTTAACATATAATGTTCACATAAGCTTATAATACTGTAACAAGTATAAAATAAGCTTAATAAAATTTGTGCGGTTTACACAACCAACACAGAGGAATATATTCCTCAAATGCGCGCAACGGTAAGAATGGAATAAATCCATGGAAATTTTAATTTAAAAAAAAAATTATTACCGCGCATTTAAAAATAATATGATAAAAACATGAAGCGCGTTGTTTAGACTGGTAGGTCACAATAATTGCACAAGTAGGGATTAAACCCAGATAATTTCTCCATGCTAAAAATAAAATCTATGCCAAGTAATAATTATTTATCCCATTGGGGATTATAAAATATACATTTTTTTAAAATAATAATAATATCCCAAACCGTGCCCGTGCAAAAGATGCTCTACCGAACCTTGCAGATCTCATATCCTGAAAGGAAATTGTGAAAAATGTAGAGTCAGCGAAAACAATCGCTGAGTAAGTAGACCCTTACTCCCGGAGGAGGTCGAGTTACGGAAATAATTTAAATAACATTTAGGGAATAAGGCATGCTTAAACGAGGATAATTTATACATAAATGAAATATTAGTCTATATCCCGGGAACAGATAATATAACAATATGCGTTACCGAGAAATAATTATCTCAGCCACCGTGATGTGCAGGTTCCCTGCCGTAGGGCCCAATTCGCACATACACTCAAGGGTGTGGGAGAGGTAAGAAATTTCCTCAAACCCACTGTGAGATAAGGTAATGGCATCGGGCTGAATAATCCCAGTGGTCCCCGTGTGGCTAAATATTGCACAACAAACGTGGGAGTTGGGCAGCAGCGACCCACACACAGTCCCACCCCCGTAACAATGCGCGCTCAAAAATCCGTAGGATTTTGAGAATGGTTATAACAATTATTAAGCACAGTAAAAATGGCATACCAATATTCCAAAAAACAGTAGGGAGCAATAAGCATAAATTTAAAATATAAATGCGGTATTGAAATTTATGCTCAAGCTAAAATAAAATTGGGCTTACTCCAAAGAGTAAAGATCCACTTACCGTTACCGTGGCGAAATGGGTATGACACACGCACCGGCTACGAGCAGACACTCCTTTTACAGCTATTTGGCTAGTAAACATTTTAACATTAATTTAGTATAATATAATAGTATTTTAGAATAAATAATAACTGTACATTTTTTTCAATTCTATTAATTCTTACCGGATAATTTCTGAAATCTTCCTACTGCTCTCAAAATGGCAGAACTAAAATGTCCTAATAGCTAACCTTACAGGATGGAAAAGAAGAAAAGAAAAAAATAAAAAAATAAAATAGCTGGAATAGGAAGGAGATACTGGAATAATCTGGGAAGGAGGAAGAGTGGTGAACTGATGATGAATTGGGGATGGTTTTATAAACAATCCATCCGCGTTCCTATTTAATACTATCAACATCATTTGTCCTACAAAAAAGAAAAATCCTCCACACTCTCCTTCTCCTCCACAACTCTCCTTTCAGCTTTGCCCCATGCTCATGAATTCTTCCGGGCACACAACGAGCGGCGATGGAGACACGGCGATGGCGACCGGTTGCCGACAATGGCTCTCTTCTCCTCTATCTCTTTTCCTCTCTTTTTCTTTGTTTTGTGGTTTTGATTAATATTTGGATTGAAAAAAAAAAAAGATGGGGATGGTGACTTGGTGGCCACCACAGCGGCGGCAGGAACCGACGGCCGCGAGCGGCGGCGACGGCGGCGGTCAGGCGGCAGCGGCAGCGGCGTTGGCTCCCTCTCTCACTCTCGGATCTCTCTCTCTTTCTATTCTTCTTCTTTTTTTTATTTTGATTGTGGTTTGTTGTTGGGGATTGAGGAGGAGTATCGGTGGTGGTGGTGGTTTGGCGTCGGCAGCCGCGGGTGGTGGTGGCGATGCGGCGGCCGTGGCTGTGGTGGTTGCGGGTGGTGGCTCGGAGGAGGGAGATGGAGAGGTGGCGGATGGTGGTGTTGGCCGGAAAAGAGAGCGGCGGTGGCCGTGGGATTGAAAAATGGTGGTGGTGGTGGTCGACGGCTGTGGCCGCGGTGGCGGGAGAATAGAGGAGGGCGGTGGTGGCGAAGCGAGATGGTGGTGGTGTAGTGGCTGCGGGTGGTGGCTCGAGATGGGAAAAAGGGCGGCGGAGGCAGTGGTTGTGGTTGGTGGCCGGATATGGGAAGGGAGGCCTCGGCGGCGGAGATGGTGGCTGTGGAGGCGGCGACACCTGTGGCCGGACTCCGGCGGTGGTGACAGGGCCGGGAATGGCCAGAATGGAGTTCGGGGACGGGGAGATGGTTCAAGATCCGGATTTTGGGGTTTAAGGGAGGTGTTGGCCGGAGATGGTGGGCGGCCGGAGTTTCGCCGGAATCTCGCCGGCGGCGAGAGCGGCGCCGGAGATGGGGGCGGCGGCAGTAGCTCTCTCTTTTTTTTTTTTTAGGGTTAGGGTTTGGTTTAGGGTTTGGGCTAGGGTTTGGATTGGGCCTAATTGTTTTGTGTGTTGGGCTTTTATTTTTTTGCTCTATTCTTTTACTTGTTGGGTCATACAATTTACTGGCCCAATTTTATCCAACCAACTAATTAAAAACTATGGACTTAATAATTCTTAACACTTAAAATTTTAAACTTACGGATTTAATGGGATAAATTTTATTTATTAATTTGGCACCAATAATCAAATAATTAAAGGCTCCGAATCCTTAATTTGGGATAATTGGTACTTAAGTAGTACTTAAATAGTTAGACAAAATATAATTTTTTTCAACACTTAATGGATTAATATCTCTAATTCATTGATACGGGCTTAAATTTATAATTTAATTAATGTTTAATAATATTAAACCCGGTATTTATAAATTAATGGTCCTAACCAACTTGATCTAATTAACTATGTTGAAGACAACTTAAATAATCATCTTCCAATATTTTACAAAAGTCAATATATATATATATATATATATATATATATATATTTTGAGCTAGTTAAAAATTAAAATTGATCTTTTGTTAATTAAAATTTTATTATTATTGTTATTATTATTATTATTATTATTATTATTATTATTTTAAATTTTTCGGAGTGTTATAGTCTACTCTCCTTAAAATAAGGCTTCGTCCTCGAAGCCACATAATGTGGTCATGAAAAAATCTTACATTGTAATCAGTAGTTCAAAACCCTATAAGTCTGATAGAATTTATTATTTAGGTATGATATCGCTAAATTCTAAGCTTAATTAATTTTTTTTTCTTTATAAAAATCTATTATCTCATGATCGCGAGAATTTGATGTGGGTCTTTATTTATTAATGTACCATGACTTTTTATCATAATACACTATCAAAATGAAGTAATTTATTTAATCAGTGCGTGACCCACCGTGCATTCATCTATCATGGCCTACCAACAAAATAATTACCTATAAAATCCTCTTTAAATCTTTTCATGTTTACGCATATTTAATTTTTTTTATTTATTTTATTTATTTTTATTTTATTTATTTTTATTTTTTTTTTATTTTTTAGACATATACTACTATTAGATAAAATTGCAAACTTCTAGAAACATAAACTGACATAATATTTTTCATTTTTTATTATTTTTTTTATGCTGTTTGAAAAAAAATTCTAAATATAAATAAATACCTATAAAGCAAAGATTTCTGCTCGTGCCTATATGCATATGTGTGTGTTCCCATCCCAAAATATATTTTAAAAAAAAATAGTACTTGGCATATTTTATATATATTCAAAATAGTTTCGTGCAAAAATTTGAACAATTTAATTGCACTATTATTATTATTATTTATTTATTTATTATTCTTTTTTTTTTTTTTGAGAAAGAGTTGTATTCATGAACTCATACATGTACATAGAAAAACATCACTGCTTGAAAGCCACACCCAACTAGAAAACAACCAGCTAGCAGATAACACTTCTGTTCGTACTGTAACACCCCGATTTAATTAACTCATAATTAATTTAATTTAATTATGGTTAATTAACAAAAGACTTGGTATGTGGATTATTTTGTAGGGAATGAAGATTTAAGTGGGGGGATAAGTGAGTCCAACTCACTAGATAATAAGAGTCAAGTGCTCAAATGGGTGCAATGTGGTCAAGACAAGTAGTGTAAACCTTTTAACCCACATTCCGACCCGACCCGACCCTTTTGCCAACCCGGGTCGACCCACATCTCATCAAAACACCCCCAAATCAGCCATGACCTTTCATTTGCACCCAACACTTAGAAATTTAGGGCTCATCCCGTTTTTGTGGAGGAAGAGAGAAAAATGGTGCCATCGGGAAGGAATTGACAAGTTTGAGCTCCAATCAAGTTGGGGGATTGCTTATATATGCTTTGGTAAGTATTTTCCTAGCTTCAACACTTGATTTTGAGGATGTTTGAGTGGGTTTTGGAAGTGATGAAAGTTGGTGACGGGAATTCAATTTTTGGGATGAACTCTTGTAGATCGGCTTGGAATTTGTGTTAAATCCTTGCTTGGGAGTTGCAAATCAGTCTTGGGAGCTAAGGTTAGTACTTGAGACCATTTTGGTGTTGTTAATTTCAGTTTTAAAGCTTCAAATGGTTTCAAGATCAAGAAATTATGTTCTTGGATGAATTTTGATGTTTGGAGCTTGATTTCTTGTTATGTAGCTTGGTATTGGTGTTTGGAGGCGTTGGGGAGCTGTATTGGAAGAGTTTGGACCACCTCAATACCAGGCAAGGGTAGAGATAGGCCTAAATGGGGGCATAATCGGTGGAATGGCCGGAAACCGCCATTTCCATCGTTTCTGGTGTGTCGGCGCGTACTTGGCGCGCCCTTTAGCCAAACAGCGCGCGAGCAGCGCGCGACACGAACGTCACGACGTCCGTGACGAGACCCGCGCGGGGTTGGCGCGGTTTTCATGAGAAAACCGCGCGGGGTGCGCGCCGCCCCTTCTGTCCGCGCGATTCGTCCGCTCGTTTTTCCGATTCTTCGTCCTTCGTGTTTCCTTAGTTCTTCTTATGCTTCTAGCATGCCATAACCATCATTATGCTCACAATCTTTGAACTTAGTTGTGATTAGCGGTGATCTACTATGCCTTAGTTAAGATCGAGACTTGTTTCGCTTCTATGACGATATGTGTTGATGCCGATATGTGGGACTTGGCACACCCCGGAATATTTTAAAACTACTATTTTAAAGAGCCCGGATTATTTTTTTTTTAAACTATTATTTTCAAGTATTATTATTTTTAAAGTTATCATTTATAAACTAGTAGTATATTTCAAAGAGCCCAGACTATTTTAAAGCTATTTATTTTAAAGAAAATACTTCACTCGAGATGAGTGATTGAATTGAATGTGAATAATTGTGATGATATATTGAGATTGAAAAGGATTTATATCCTAGTCTGATTTTGGCTGGAAAGGGCTCATGACCCTTTGCCTGACCCGCTTGCCGTAAGCCACAATCTCAGCTGTTAGTGTCCGCGGCGGGGGCACTGTGGGTATGTCTCTCGACCATTAAGGGGAGTGGACCCTTATATGGGAGGGAATACCGACCATGGTACCTAGGTGCGCGCTAGGCATGCTTATGTGTTGCATTTAGGGTAGATAGACATCCTAGGTCATAACATTTCATCTCATCATCCATCATTCATCTTATTTGCAGTGGTTGAAGCACCGGTATGGGACGGTGTGATGTTTACTTATTTGCACTGTTTAATTTTTATGTTATGCCTAACAAATGTTAAAAACGGAATATATCTCCACATATATTTATAAATATACTTCTAGGGAATCAAGAATTATTCTTGTTTCCCCTTATGCCGATTCTTCTATTCTTGCTCAGTACCTTGTACTGACCCTTGCTATGTTTTTATGTATAGATATTCCCGGGGAGGACGCAGAGCCTGAGCACGATGTGGGGTTTGGGGATGAGTGATCTACCTAGGGATGCGTTAGCATGTTGTGGACTTATGTGCTTGTCTTGAATAATATGCTATGACTCTATTACCTTGTCTCGTACTGCTTGTGATACTGATCGTTACACTATGTTCTGTCTCGTGTGTTACTTAATATCTCTGACAGGTTGAGATGAGACTGTTATGTCGCATGAATAAGGCTTGTAAGCCGGACGTCTGTTATGATGTGAGGTTTCCTTTCTGGATTTGTATTATGATTCATTGGCTTCCTGTTACTTGGCTACGTGTTATTGATCTTAAATTGATTGGCCAACAGTTTAAGAGAGGTAACACGGCAGTGACGTCACAGAAATTTGGTTTTAAATTTTTGGGGCGTTACACGTACCACCCCACACAGCTCATTCATTCTACCGACAGTCCAAAAGAAAACAGCAATTTTTTTTTTTCAAAGATGCCCTTCAATTAATTTACTCTACAGACACCCCATAGACTTGTCACTATCTCCTACTTTTTCAAAGATCCCCTTCAATCCGGCATCACTTTTTTTTTTCAAAGTCACCATCAATTAATTTTATTTATTTTATTTTATTTATTTATTTATTTTTTTTTTGGTGAGTAGTCTGTAGTCTATCTAATACTACTGTTTTGATATAGTATTATTTGTCCCTCAATTATTCTGCAGGCCAGGGTTTCACAAATCTCCATTAAAGTCAAATAATATTGACTTATGGGTATATATTAAATTGTCTCCTACTTCAATTTCTTTTGTAGCCATTTACCCTCTATCTCTACCGCCTCTACCCATTGTGTTTGCTTTTTTTTTTAGAAAAATTTGAATATCAAATAATTTAAAATTTAAAATTTTATGGAGTGTTTTAATGGTGTAGTGTCGTTTCCCATTTCCCTCCTAAGGACCACATCATTACATGCCATGGTTTTAGTACTACCCCACTTTCACAGAAATATTAAAGTAAAGTAGGACTCTGGTAAACATTCACACTTCACAATTGTACTAGTAAAAGGAATAGATATATTTCCTTGGGTATTCCCATTTCAAAATAGTATTAAAAGAAATATTTGACATAGTTTTCAAAATATTTTTGTGCAACAATTTTAATAAGTTAAGTGCACTACTTTTATAAAAAAAATGTTTTTTTTTTTCAAAATATTTTTCATGCAAAACTTTTAAAAAAATTTAAATACATGACTTTTCATAGCAATAATGCTTTCAAAAATATTTTCTCGTGCAGAACCTTTTTTTAAAAAAATAAAATTAATGCACGTTCCCTTAGAGCGAAACCGCTCTGATACCAAACTGTAACACCCCCATTTTCCCTAAAAGAACAGCGGAAGCACAGTGCGGGAAGAATGGGCCGATGTTACCGCCACGCATTCCGGGCCGTCCGGAATACGCTACGGCTAGCAGGCATACTTGCATAAAATCGGAGTTTAATGTATATGCTAACCACTTTCCGGACAAGTTAACATATAATGTTCACATAAGCTTATAATACTGTAACAAGTATAAAATAAGCTTAATAAAATTTGTGCGGTTTACACAACCAACACAGAGGAATATATTCCTCAAATGCGCGCAACGGTAAGAATGGAATAAATCCATGGAAATTTTAATTTAAAAAAAAAATTATTACCGCGCATTTAAAAATAATATGATAAAAACATGAAGCGCGTTGTTTAGACTGGTAGGTCACAATAATTGCACAAGTAGGGATTAAACCCAGATAATTTCTCCATGCTTGTAACGCCCCGAAAATTTAAAACCATTTTCGCGACGTCACCGCCGTATTAACTGTACTAAACTGTTGATCACTCAGCTTAGACAGCTAATACGAAGCGAGATAATAACAACAATACAGTAAAATAATCCCAGGAACCACAAAAACATATCCGGGCTACAAGCCCTGAATTAATTACTAACAAGGCAAAAGCCTAATAGCACCAACGTAAATAAATAAATGCAAGCTACACTAGTTCGCTCAGCCCGAACCCCATCCTCATGATATGCGCCATCCACGGAGAATCTATAAAACAACATCAACAGCAAGGGTCAGTACAAAAGTACTGAGCAAGGAAATAACAGTAATAAGTAGATTAGACAGTACGAGAATTAAATGACATAATTATAAATTCGAATATATTAATAACATAAATTAAATACAGTATTTAAACATCACACCGTCCCATACCGGTGCTTCAACCATAAAATGCATTGCAATCATTATGTATGATGAATGATGAGATGAATGATATGACCTACGTGTCTATCTATCCTAAATGCAGCAGATAATCATGTCTAACGCGTTCCCTAATAACCATGGTCGACAGTCATCATTGGCGAGAGGACACCACCCTCTCCCATCACAATGAACTGCCCGTCAACGTCGCCCCCGCCGCGGACGAACAGCCTACGCAGGGCCAATAACATAGGTGAGGGAGCCGGATAGTCGTCACTGACCAGAGCAGCGTCTAGCGGGTCATGGCAAAGGGTTCACTCCCCAATTGCCGGTCATGGCACAGGGTTCACTCCCCATATGCCAAACATGCCGTAGCATAACACAAGTATCACCGAGGTATACCACCTCACACACAAAGGCACAGCACCAATAAGAACATAACATAAATAATCAGAGAAACCACCTAGCCGTCTAGGTTCTCTATCATAAATTCAACATTCGATACACTTTTATATCCATTATAAACATTACTAGCTTAACATAGCGAGTAATAGATTCCTAGGGAGTCAGTCTAGTCATAGACGTCCCTAAATCCAAATTATAACCTAATTAGGTTCACATCCTAATCGTCTAGGTTAACATGCCATGACTTAGTTCAATTATAAACTTAATAATCATTAGACATCTCGTCTAACTCCCTAATCTACAGATTACTAATTACTCCTTGCCTTCAATATAACTCTTGAGAGTTTCCATTGCTCGTCCTCAATCTTCCAAGTTCTTTAATCTGAAATCCCAATTGTTCCCTGCAAATAATACAAGTTCAATAACAAAATATTCCTCAACTTATCCCGCACTCAACAACAATCAAACTTCACCTATTCAAGTAAAGGATTCAACTAAACTACCAAGTACCTATCACCAACCATTTGATCAAAAGCATAATTTATAGATGCCATTATAAATCCAACTCGACTTCCAGATTCCAATAAAAATCCAACTAAGACCAAAATCATATAAATTTCTACAAGTTATAATTTAAAGAAGAATCAACAAATCCCCAACAATTCATTTAGTAATCAACTTATTCATAGAAAACTTAAAACAAGAAAATTCCCTTCAAGTAAATTCCAACTTTGTTCAATCAAGAACTACACCCACATTATTTAAGAAAATTCCCAATCAATTCCATTATTACTAATTTACCCAAATAGTTCAATCACTTAAGAACTAACCGATTAATTCAAGAATCTCAACTAAAATCCATTTATACTAGAATTCAAGGATAATACACAATCACATACCAAATTCGAACTTCATATCAAATTCTTACCTTACCAACTTTCCACAATCAACACCACCCCATTCATATTCCCCGATTCACCATTCTTTAATTAATCGAATGTTATTATCCAATAATTACCCCAAATATTCCAATTGCAACAATTGGAATTTGAGAACCAATATATACAACACCATTCCACTCCAATTGCATGTTTAAAAGAATGCAAGTAGACCATATTTGACAAAGGAAATCAATTTCCCAATAGACTCAACAACTCCATGGAATCAAACCCAACACTTCTATAAATCACAACAACTTCCACATTAACAAGCTAACAATCCTACAAAATCATTAAACTACCAAACCAAGAAGTCATAGAAACACATTAACAATAAAACACCTCTAAACCAAACACCACAACCCACTGCCACCAGCCATCTCACCACCAACACCACCATTCCCGCCACCAGATCGCCACCATCATCGCATGGCCGCCGGCGGCAACCGCCAGCAGCAGCGGCGGTTTGCCGCTGCACAGCAGCAGCGGCGGCGGCTGCTCCGGCGTCGCGCGGGGGCGCGACGCCACCTCCACCACCCACAGCCGCCATCTACGGCTTCTCTCCTCCCCTGCTCCACTGTCTCCTTCCCCTCTCCGGCAACCCACCGGTTTCTTCCCCAAAATAAGAGAATCTCATTTCTTCCCCAAAATCCAGAAATCAAAATCGAAGAGGGAAGGGAAGGAGAAATTCATACCTTAAGGTGAAGAGCTTCGATTCTATCCAACGTCTCCAACCTGCAGCCCCTCCTTCTTCCTCCATCGCGTTGCTCTCTTGTGCCCCAATTTTTCTCTCTCGTTTGGAAAGTGACGGGATGTGGGAAGTCTTCCTCAATTTTTTTTACTTCCAATTGATATAAGTGGGGAGAGGAATGAGTAGTGGGCTTGGGGTAATGGATCAAATAAGTTGGGCTCCAACAATGCTACCATGTAATTTAATTGTTGGGTTATCCCTACACTTTGTCAAACATCAATTACATTCTCAAATTGCCCACTTTGAATAATTAATCATAATTAGTAATTTAATCATGAAATAATTACCCGGGATGTTACAATGCTAAAAATAAAATCTATGCCAAGTAATAATTATTTATCCCATTGGGGATTTTAAAATATACATTTTTTTAAAATAATAATAATATCCCAAACCGTGCCCGTGCAAAAGATGCTCTACCGAACCTTGCAGATCTCATATCCTGAAAGGAAATTGTGAAAAATGTAGAGTCAGCGAAAACAATCGCTGAGTAAGTAGACCCTTACTCCCGGAGGAGGTCGAGTTACGGAAATAATTTAAATAACATTTAGGGAATAAGGCATGCTTAAACGAGGATAATTTATACATAAATGAAATATTAGTCTATATCCCGGGAACAGATAATATAACAATATGCGTTACCGAGAAATAATTATCTCAGCCACCGTGATGTGCAGGTTCCCCGCCGTAGGGCCCAATTCGCACATACACTCAAGGGTGTGGGAGAGGTAAGAAATTTCCTCAAACCCACTGTGAGATAAGGTAATGGCATCGGGCTGAATAATCCCAGTGGTCCCCGTGTCGCTAAATATTGCACAACAAACGTGGGAGTTGGGCAGCAGCGACCCACACACAGTCCCACCCCCGTAACAATGCGCGCTCAAAAATCCGTAGGATTTTGAGAATGGTTATAACAATTATTAAGCACAGTAAAAACGGCATACCAATATTCCAAAAAACAGTAGGGAGCAATAAGCATAAATTTAAAATATAAATGCGGTATTGAAATTTATGCTCAAGCTAAAATAAAATTGGGCTTACTCCAAAGAGTAAAGATCCACTTACCGTTACCGTGGCGAAATGGGTATGACACACGCACCGGCTACGAGCAGACACTCCTTTTACAGCTATTTGGCTAGTAAACATTTTAACATTAATTTAGTATAATATAATAGTATTTTAGAATAAATAATAACTGTACATTTTTTTCAATTCTATTAATTCTTACCGGATAATTTCTGAAATCTTCCTACTGCTCTCAAAATGGCAGAACTAAAATGTCCTAATAGCTAACCTTACAGGATGGAAAAGAAGAAAAGAAAAAAATAAAAAAATAAAATAGCTGGAATAGGAAGGAGATACTGGAATAATCTGGAAAGGAGGAAGAGTGGTGAACTGATGAGGAATTGGGGATGGTTTTATAAACAATCCATCCGCGTTCCTATTTAATACTATCAACATCATTTGTCCTACAAAAAAGAAAAATCCTCCACACTCTCCTTCTCCTCCACAACTCTCCTTTCAGCTTTGCCCCATGCTCATGAATTCTTCCGGGCACACAACGAGCGGCGATGGAGACACGTCGATGGCGACCGGTTGCCGACAATGGCTCTCTTCTCCTCTATCTCTTTTCCTCTCTTTTTCTTTGTTTTGTGGTTTTGATTAATATTTGGATTGAAAAAAAAAAGATGGGGATGGTGACTTGGTGGCCACCACAGCGGCGGCATGAACCGACGGCCGCGAGCGGCGACGACGGCGGCGGCGGTCAGCGGCGTTGGCTCCCTCTCTCACTCTCGGATCTCTCTCTCTCTTTCTATTCTTCTTCTTTTTTTTATTTTGATTGTGGTTTGTTGTTGGGGATTGAGGAGGAGTATCGGTGGTGGTGGTGGTTTGGCGTCGGCAGCCGCGGGTGGTGGTGGCGATGCGGCGGCCGTGGCTGTGGTGGTTGCGGGTGGTGGCTCGGAGGAGGGAGATGGAGAGGTGGCGGATGGTGGTGTTGGCCGGAAAAGAGAGCGGCGGTGGCCGTGGGATTGAAAAATGGTGGTGGTGGTGGTCGACGGCTGTGGCCGCGGTGGCGGGAGAATAGAGGAGGGCGGTGGTGGCGAAGCGAGATGGTGGTGGTGTAGTGGCTGCGGGTGGTGGCTCGAGATGGGAAAAAGGGCGGCGGAGGCAGTGGTTGTGGTTGGTGGCCGGATATGGGAAGGGAGGCCTCGGCGGCGGAGATGGTGGCTGTGGAGGCGGCGACACCTGTGGCCGGACTCCGGCGGTGGTGACAGGGCCGGGAATGGCCAGAATGGAGTTCGGGGACGGGGAGATGGTTCAAGATCCGAATTTTGGGGTTTAAGGGAGGTGTTGGCCGGAGATGGTGGGCGGCCGGAGTTTCGCCGGAATCTCGCCGGCGGCGAGAGCGGCGCCGGAGATGGGGGCGGCGGCAGTAGCTCTCTTTTTTTTTTTTTTAGGGTTAGGGTTTGGGCTAGGGTTTGGATTGGGCCTAATTGTTTTGTGTGTTGGGCTTTTATTTTTTTGCTCTCTTCTTTTACTTGTTGGGTCATACAATTTACTGGCCCAATTTTATCCAACCAACTAATTAAAAACTATGGACTTAATAATTCTTAACACTTAAAATTTTAAACTTACGGATTTAATGGGATAAATTTTATTTATTAATTTGGCACCAATAATCAAATAATTAAAGGCTCCGAATCCTTAATTTGGGATAATTGGTACTTAAGTAGTACTTAAATAGTTAGACAAAATATAATTTTTTTCAACACTTAATGGATTAATATCTCTAATTCATTGATACGAGCTTAAATTTATAATTTAATTAATGTTTAATAATATTAAACCCGATATTTATAAATTAATGGTCCTAACCAACTTGTTCTAATTAACTATGTAGAAGACAACTTAAATAATCATCTTCCAATATTTTACAAAAGTCAATATATATATATATATATATATATATTTTGAGCTAGTTAAAAATTAAAATTGATCTTTTGTTAATTAAAATTTTATTATTATTGTTATTATTATTATTATTATTATTATTATTATTATTTTAAATTTTTCGGAGTGTTATATTCTTCTTCTAATGTATTACAATATTTCTCACGCTAATGTTTTCCTAATATTTCTTTTATTGTAGGTTAATTTTTCTCTATTTATTACAATATATTCTTCATCTTGCTATTCATGTAAGATTTTTTTTACTCCGTACGTGAATAATATTAGTGGTTTTTTCTTTTTTTCCTTACGTACGGTTAAATATATGTTTCTAATGCTTTTTCATTGACTTTTGCAGGATTACATATTGTAATTCAAGATTGCAATGAAGTCTTACTCTACAAAATATTTTTGTCATTCTCCTTTGTATACTACTCAAAATTTTTGTATATCATAAAATCTATTTTATGTTGATTGTGTTATTGTTTGTTTTTTGCCTTTATTCAAAAATAAAAAAAAAACTGAAGAGAGTAAATTCGGAGATGGTTCTACTTTATTTTTTTATTTATGTATTTTTTTCTTAATAGATTATTCCCTTTTTGATATATTTTATTTTGGATACATTTTATATATATATTTTTAATTGATTTAAGTTCATTATAAAGTAGAAAAATAATTATTATTTAATTGGATTCGGGAAAGTTGGGAATAATCCAATAAATTGGATAGGGAATGATTTAATTAGTTGTTTATTTTTTTTCCCAAACTCTTTATTTAGTATAGTGATTTGTTATTATTCTAGAAGATCTTAATCTAATTTTGAATGGTGGATATATGTAAGGTAGATTTCCTATAATTTTTAAACAAATTATTAATTAATATAAAAGGTATTATAACAATATATAAATATATAAATTAAAAAAGATTTAATTTGATATACAACATCTTTTAACTCCGTCTAATTGAATAAATATAGTACTATATAGTTGTATAATATATACATATAATTAGGGGTGAAAGCGCTATGGTAAATATCCGACCGATCCGATGCCGTATCCGATTATATTTGAATCCGGATCTGTATCCGTCTAGATATTTCAACATTCGTACCCGAATTCCATCCGTAGTTTGATATCTGCATTCGTCTTCATATCCGAAGATATCTGACCGTATCCGAAAATATTCAATCGTGTCCGAAAATTGATAGGACATTATCCAGATTTTAAATATGGATATCCGAATATATTAAAATATTATTATTTATTAATTAAAAATTATCAATAATTATAAAAAATATCAAATTATCCGATAATTTTTATTTCAAAAAAGATTATAAAAAATTATCCGTATCTGACATGTATTCGTATCCGGAAAATATTCGAATTCGTATTCATATCTGGAATTTTCGTATTCAATCTGAATCCGAGAAAAAATGTGGGATAATATTCGTATTCGATACTATCCGACCGCATCCGTACCGTTTCATCCTTACATATAATATAATACAATATGATAATTATTAATATATTCATGATTAGATTTGTATTAGTCACTCCATACTTATGTTAAAAATATTTTAAGATTATTAACATTATTTTTTGGGAAGCTGAAGCCATATAACAAATTGAAAAGAAAATAAAGGAAAAAATAAACAACAAAAAGAGGTGTCCAAAAAGCATATTTGAAAAAAATGAGCTAAGACATAGGCTCTTGGGAACCACATGTCGGAAGAATCCGCCGTAAACGCCCCGTGCGTGAAGTCTGAGAGAATGCCCAAGTAGTGTAAAATTCCTGTAACACCCCGGATTTGATAACCCAGGCCGGGATGCCACCGCCACACCTCCCTAGCAAGACACGGTTTCTCCGAGCTCACCAAAGAGATGTAAGGCTATGGTTTTTCAGGATTTAAAATATTCAAGTAGCCCATTCATAATAATTTAAAGATAATACATCAAAGTTGCAGCGGAATTTAAATTGTGCAGCGGAAATAAAGTATAAGGGCCGATATGGCCAAAACACGGGTAAACAGTCCCGTTCATGCAGGTCGTAATTAAAGGCAGGGATTTAAAATAAAGATTTCCCCTAATGTTCCCATGTATGCATATGATGATGCATAATCTTCATCCTCTGTAGAAAAAGGAGATATATGGTTTGGGTCAGCAAAAACGCGCTGAGTAAGTTAACACATAGCATGGGTTAGGGGTTTCAAAGCTTTTAATTAATTTTAATAAAAACATTTCTTGTAGTAAAAAGATTTGCAAGGCATAACTAAATAAATACTTAAAAATATTAGATATTTTGTTTCTCCCGTTACGTAGCCATTTCAACAATATATCAATTGATTTAGCCGGTGATCCGGCGGCCTCAGCCAATTTCAAAAATATCACTTCTCAAAATATTTTTCGTTTCTTTTATAGTTCATCATTCACCAAGGCTCTTGTGACCGCAATCCTCATAATCAATATTTATAAATAACCATTCGCCAGGGCTCTTATGTCCACTGGCCGTTCGCTTGGGCTCTTATGTCCGCAAGCCGTTTGGTCGACCATTCGCTAGGGCTCTTATGTCCACTAGCCGTTCGCTTGGGCTCTTATGTCCGCAAGCCGTCTGGCCATATTGATCATATCAAACTTGGTCATAAATTCCCCAATGTTTCTAAAGAATTCTTTTACAGAAAATGTTTTTATTTGGTGTAACGGGATTTTTCAAAGATATAGCTTTATCGTAATTCCAGCTTCTCGATCGTTGTTTAAAAGATTTCAAAAATCGATCGATGTCACAGTTTGCGCCTTTTTAGTTTAAAAATCTATTTCTTAGGCGATTGTTCTGAAATTTGTACAGTAGCTCAAAAACATCCCAACGAACAACTTTCGTGTTTTAAGTTTTTCGGAAAAACGATGGGAAGCATGTCAAAAATCAAGTTTTCTTCAGAAACAAAAAGCTGTCAGGATTCAGGTTTGACAACGTTAAAAGATTTGACTTTTTATCTTATCAAATAGACTCCAAAAATTCTGAAATTTTACAGAGACATACTAGACATGATTTTCAACAACTTTTGTTTGGACCACATAGATTGGTTTGGGCTAGAAATGATAGGAATAAGCTCATCAAGATCGGCTATGAAATCTGTCATCCTTTGACAATTCTTAAAAACGCAGAATATGTCCGATACGATTTGGGGTATCAAGACTTGATGAAAATCTTTGAAATTTTTACACAATATAGATTATGATCTTTGGATCAAAATCTTAGTTTTGAGTTTTCAGGTTTGAACACTCGAAGTAAGAGTTTTGCTCGTCGTATTTGATTAAGAAATCTGTCAAGGTTCTTGACATCGGTTCTAACGCAGATCGGATCGGCTCGAGTTTGGAGGTTCGAATCTCAATGAAAAATTCTAAAAACTTACAGAGATGTTCTAAACTCATAGATCTACAACTTTCATGTTTAGCACCAATCCTAGATCTGTAACGCCCCGAAAATTTAAAACCATTTTCGTGACGTCATCGCCGTATTAACTAGTCTAAACTGTTGATCACTCAGCTTAGATAGTCAATACGAAGCGAGGTATAAATACAAACCTGTATCACACTCAAATAAATGCCAACAAAGCAGTATATAACCCCAGGAACAATACATGGCATATCCGGGCGACAAGCCCTGAAATAATATAATGACATAGTCGCACATCCAATACCAGGAATGACCAATAAGTAAATCATATGTGACACACCGATCACATTTAAGAATTAACATATATTTTCATCAAAGGCCAGGCAAGAGCATATAATATTTATTCTAAACAATAAATATAATGGATGCAGCCTAGCTAGTTCGCTCAACCCGTACCCCAACATCGTGGTCTGCGCCATCCGTAGGAAGATTTATAAAACAAAAACAGATAACCGCAACAAGGTGTCAGTACATCGTACTGGCAAGGAATAGATATAGCTGGAAACGAGGCACACTAATGATAACACTATACTATATAAATAATAATAACAATAATAATAACAATAATAATAACAATAATGATAACAATAATTAAGGACATAAAATAAATACAGAAAGTAAACATCACACCGTCCCATACCGGTGCTTCAACCACTGCAGATAAAATGAATGATGGATGATGAGATGATATGTTATGACCTAAGATGTCTATCTACCCTAAATGCAGCACATAAGCATGTCTAGCGCGCACCTAGGTACCATGGTCGGTATTCCCTCCCATATAAGGGTCCACTCCCCTTAATGGTCGAGAGACATACCCACAGTGCCCCCGCCGCGGACACTAACAGCTGAGATCGTGGCTTACGGCAAGCGGGTCAGGCTAAGGGTCATGAGCCCTTTCTAGCCAAATGCTTCTGGGTAGAGACCCCACTATGCCCAGCGGATACCGACTCGAAAGCATAGCGTGTCCTACCGTCGTGGCATTATTTTTCAGTCTCAACATATCATCACAGATATTCAGATTCAATTTAATCACATGTCCATACGTAAACCAACGCATCAGGACAAAATAAACAACTCATCTCGAGTTAAGTATAATCAGGGGTGTGCCAAGTCCCACATATCGGCATCAATAACTCATAACATCAAAATAGGAGCAACGCAAGATTCCATCCTAAACTAAGGCATGGTAGATCTTCTCTAATTGCAACTAAGTTCCAGGTTATGAGCATAATAATTAATGAGATATTCGCAAGCAGTTCTAGCCTAATTCTAAGGCATCCTCATTATACGAAGGGAATCCGTACACACGAGAGTTCCCAATACTAAGGCAACATAGACTATACTAGTCTATTCCTAACCCCGATCTAATTTGCTATTCTAAACCTTGCCTTTATTATAAATCTTCAAGCTCCCTTTGTACAACTTCAACTTTCACGTGGCTTCAATACAAGTCCACACTCGTTCCCTGTACAATAATATCATCATAAGAATTAAAATAATTTAACAATACCAATTTCATCATCTCTTCTTATCTCCAACACCAACAACCATCCACTTCCACCCCCTTCATCAAACCCACATAACAAACCATCCACCACTACACCATTTAATACACCATTTCCCAATAACAAAGAACAAGATCAAATGCCCAAATCATACACCCCGAAGGGCCAACAGGCTCAACAACACCTATTAAGGCTTCCCGATCAATAATCATCTCGCCACAAGTGCAATTCCACCAATACCATAACATGTAAATGCATCTAGTCATAGATTAGTAAAAATTGTTTGCCCTGATCAGTCTTATATGACCAATACAGTAAAAAAAAATAACAATCCACTTAGTCCTACTAGTGTACATTATTTGGCATGGTGAACAATTAATTGAAAGCAAATATATAGCAACAAGTACACGTAAGGACAAGGGGAACAAAATTGTGAATTCAATAAAATAATAATATAGGCAATAGCTTTAGCCACTCCTGTCAACCCTTTTCTTTTCCAGTCAATTTCTACTCATCTGCTAGCAATGGGGCGTCACTTTATACATATATACACATTAAGTAGAAAACTCAAACAACCAAACAGAGGTAGTCGAATAGCTTCCTGGAGAAATTTAGGAATTTCACAAGTAGCTTCAAATCGGACATTTCCATGTATATATATATATATATATATACACAAATAAAAGATGGATTATGATTACAGAGAGCCCACCCTAGTTTTCTGATATCAATTCACTTCTAAACAAAAGCAATATCAGACTTAACCCGTTAATCCAATAGCAGTGACCCTCTTTATGGTTACACAGACAAATAAAATTAAACCTCAAAGCAGTAATACACACAAACCCATGCTGGAATTCACCAAATCCAAATACCCAATCAAGACATTTAAATAAAAAGATAATTAACACCCAACAACATATCTTCAAATCAACACAACAATAATGTTTAGAATTTCAACCTAACAAGTCCCAAGAACTAAAGCAATTGGATTCAACAATAGAAAACACAAATCAAATTCTTAACATAATTAAAACAAGAACTCCAATCCACCACCATCACCGGCAACCCAGCGGCTGTCACCACCACCGGGTCGCCGCCACGCCGCCACCAGCACACCGCCGGCGCACCGCCGGCAGCAGCACAGCAGCGCACAGCGCTGCTCCTCCACGCAGCGGGCAGCAGCCGCTGCTGCTCCAGGAGTCGCGCCACCGGCGACGTCCTCATCTTCCTCCTTACCTCAGCCCTCCGACTCCGGCGCCCTCCTCCCTCTTCCGGTGAGCAGCCGCGCCTCCTCTCAAATGGGAAAAATCCAACTCTTCCCCAAACCCCCAAATGTTCGAACAAGAAAAGAGAAGGGAAAGGAGATTCATACCTTCAAGATCCTCATCTCCTTCAAGCTCGAAAAAGGCAGCCCTCCTGGTGCCCCAACTTTCTTTCTCTCATTTGAGAAAGTGACGGGAAATGGATGAGAAGATCCCCAATTTTCCAACTCCCATAATTGAAGAGTGGGAATGAGTACTATTCTCAATTTCCCCTAATTTATGGTCAAGGGGCTTTATAGCAATTCCCATATTTTCAATGATTCAAAGTTACTTGTTGAATCCATTTTGATTTGGTCACCAATTTGTCAAATAGATTGGGCACTTAGATTATTCAACAAATAATTTAAATCTCATTGAGCCCAATTGGTTCATAAATCATAATTAATTAAATTAATTATGAAATAATTATCCGGGATGTTACAATCCCTCCCCCTTAGGATCATTCGTCCTCGAATGACACAAGGGTATGGACCAATATCTTATCTCCACTGAATGGTGGGTGGAATCCAACTCTGAACACTTTCTACACGCTCCATTCGATTACTTAGAAACTCTTGCTTAACATAACCTGCATCAGAAAAAGAACGAACAATCTTCCACACAAGGTAGGAGGTGAAATCGAATTACCAGGAATATGGTAAATTCTGAATTATGTCGGGAGTCAAAATCTTCCGATACAAGTGGAAAGTATGCAAACAACTAAAATCGTTGTTTGCGGAGATAAGAATACTGATATGGGAGTCATTTTATAATGGAGCAAATATAATTAAATAAGTGAACCAATAATGAGATGACTCGGATTAGCAAAGAAATCATACTGACTGACGGAGATCTCGATTTATGAAAGGGATAATAAATCGGTAGAAAATAGAAGGTACTAACAAGAATGCCCGGTAAGAAACTACTCTACTTCGGGTAGAAATGAATAGTAGCATGAACCAAGAATGGCGAATGATAACGAGGAAGAAAGAGCGGACTCCAAAGGATATACAAGAAGTTCTAGAAGACGTAAGGATGTCGATGGCAAAGTTATCATATAATTTTGGAGAACGATAGAGAAGTTTGAAGAATTTAGATAGATGCATTTACACATATCAGTGTAGCTGAAATAAAACTCGAACTATTTAAAATATTAAAACGGCGGAAAGAATATCAATGCTGACAGAGTATCAATGAGAACCATTCAGATGGCCTCAAGAGTGATTTGGCAGTGCATGCCACAACCAAAAGAGTTTAACTCGGAGAGAAGAGCTGGTACTGAAACGTACACAGTAGGATTTTCGAAAGAAGCAACGAAAATATTAGAGATATTCACTTTCTCAAAACTAAGAAAATGAAGTGAAAGGATTAAAAATAAAGCATATCCAATAAATAAATATATGTATATATATATCAGCATTACGAGCATTACACCTTCCGTTATTAACTCGCTTCAACGCCTCTAATTAATCTCTGCGGTATACTTAATTCGATGTCTCGAATTGAATGTCATCGTAATTCCGTCAATTGCTACAACCGGATGAGTTACCAGCAGTACATCTTTAAGATTTAAAGATGTCTGAGATATTATTCTCCGGATGTTCTAATCATCTGCTGACAATGGATCATCATCACATATCTGCATGGCATGGATGTGCGTGTCCCGTTGTTCAATACCTGCAATTACCTTAAAGACAGATCCCATACATTATCACAATACAATAAGCTAAAAGAATTACCAAGCATGCAGTAGTAATAATAGAAATAATTATTCAGCAACTTCTAAACAAGTTGCTAACAGAATTAAAGAATAGATCTCTTGGAATATCCTTGTTATTCGTCCATAGTTATATTGCAAACTATCGCTCGAATCCACAAGGTGCGCAACATATAAACAGGATACCACGGCATAAGAATAAATCTAACTAGCATATGACAATGCAAATCTATCCTATATGCAATCCCCGCACACCTCACCACATGTTTTTATCAAGTTTCAAGCACATAATAGAGCAAGCCCGCTCTGATACCAACTCATACGCCCCGAAAATTTAAAACCATTTTCGTGACGTCATCGCCGTATTAACTAGTCTAAACTGTTGATCACTCAGCTTAGATAGTCAATACGAAGCGAGGTATAAATACAAACCTGTATCACACTCAAATAAATGCCAACAAAGCAGTATATAACCCCAGGAACAATACATGGCATATCCGGGCGACAAGCCCTGAAATAATATAATGACATAGTCGCACATCCAATACCAGGAATGACCAATAAGTAAATCATATGTGACACACCGATCACATTTAAGAATTAACATATATTTTCATCAAAGGCCAGGCAAGAGCATATAATATTTATTCTAAACAATAAATATAATGGATGCAGCCTAGCTAGTTCGCTCAACCCGTACCCCAACATCGTGGTCTGCGCCATCCGTAGGAAGATTTATAAAACAAAAACAGATAACCGCAACAAGGTGTCAGTACATCGTACTGGCAAGGAATAGATATAGCTGGAAACGAGGCACACTAATGATAACACTATACTATATAAATAATAATAACAATAATAATAACAATAATAATAACAATAATGATAACAATAATTAAGGACATAAAATAAATACAGAAAGTAAACATCACACCGTCCCATACCGGTGCTTCAACCACTGCAGATAAAATGAATGATGGATGATGAGATGATATGTTATGACCTAAGATGTCTATCTACCCTAAATGCAGCACATAAGCATGTCTAGCGCGCACCTAGGTACCATGGTCGGTATTCCCTCCCATATAAGGGTCCACTCCCCTTAATGGTCGAGAGACATACCCACAGTGCCCCCGCCGCGGACACTAACAGCTGAGATCGTGGCTTACGGCAAGCGGGTCAGGCTAAGGGTCATGAGCCCTTTCTAGCCAAATGCTTCTGGGTAGAGACCCCACTATGCCCAGCGGATACCGACTCGAAAGCATAGCGTGTCCTACCGTCGTGGCATTATTTTTCAGTCTCAACATATCATCACAGATATTCAGATTCAATTTAATCACATGTCCATACGTAAACCAACGCATCAGGACAAAATAAACAACTCATCTCGAGTTAAGTATAATCAGGGGTGTGCCAAGTCCCACATATCGGCATCAATAACTCATAACATCAAAATAGGAGCAACGCAAGATTCCATCCTAAACTAAGGCATGGTAGATCTTCTCTAATTGCAACTAAGTTCCAGGTTATGAGCATAATAATTAATGAGATATTCGCAAGCAGTTCTAGCCTAATTCTAAGGCATCCTCATTATACGAAGGGAATCCGTACACACGAGAGTTCCCAATACTAAGGCAACATAGACTATACTAGTCTATTCCTAACCCCGATCTAATTTGCTATTCTAAACCTTGCCTTTATTATAAATCTTCAAGCTCCCTTTGTACAACTTCAACTTTCACGTGGCTTCAATACAAGTCCACACTCGTTCCCTGTACAATAATATCATCATAAGAATTAAAATAATTTAACAATACCAATTTCATCATCTCTTCTTATCTCCAACACCAACAACCATCCACTTCCACCCCCTTCATCAAACCCACATAACAAACCATCCACCACTACACCATTTAATACACCATTTCCCAATAACAAAGAACAAGATCAAATGCCCAAATCATACACCCCGAAGGGCCAACAGGCTCAACAACACCTATTAAGGCTTCCCGATCAATAATCATCTCGCCACAAGTGCAATTCCACCAATACCATAACATGTAAATGCATCTAGTCATAGATTAGTAAAAATTGTTTGCCCTGATCAGTCTTATATGACCAATACAGTAAAAAAAAATAACAATCCACTTAGTCCTACTAGTGTACATTATTTGGCATGGTGAACAATTAATTGAAAGCAAATATATAGCAACAAGTACACGTAAGGACAAGGGGAACAAAATTGTGAATTCAATAAAATAATAATATAGGCAATAGCTTTAGCCACTCCTGTCAACCCTTTTCTTTTCCAGTCAATTTCTACTCATCTGCTAGCAATGGGGCGTCACTTTATACATATATACACATTAAGTAGAAAACTCAAACAACCAAACAGAGGTAGTCGAATAGCTTCCTGGAGAAATTTAGGAATTTCACAAGTAGCTTCAAATCGGACATTTCCATGTATATATATATATATATATATACACAAATAAAAGATGGATTATGATTACAGAGAGCCCACCCTAGTTTTCTGATATCAATTCACTTCTAAACAAAAGCAATATCAGACTTAACCCGTTAATCCAATAGCAGTGACCCTCTTTATGGTTACACAGACAAATAAAATTAAACCTCAAAGCAGTAATACACACAAACCCATGCTGGAATTCACCAAATCCAAATACCCAATCAAGACATTTAAATAAAAAGATAATTAACACCCAACAACATATCTTCAAATCAACACAACAATAATGTTTAGAATTTCAACCTAACAAGTCCCAAGAACTAAAGCAATTGGATTCAACAATAGAAAACACAAATCAAATTCTTAACATAATTAAAACAAGAACTCCAATCCACCACCATCACCGGCAACCCAGCGGCTGTCACCACCACCGGGTCGCCGCCACGCCGCCAGCACACCGCCGGCGCACCGCCGGCAGCAGCACAGCAGCGCACAGCGCTGCTCCTCCACGCAGCGGGCAGCAGCCGCTGCTGCTCCAGGAGTCGCGCCACCGGCGACGTCCTCATCTTCCTCCTTACCTCAGCCCTCCGACTCCGGCGCCCTCCTCCCTCTTCCGGTGAGCAGCCGCGCCTCCTCTCAAATGGGAAAAATCCAACTCTTCCCCAAACCCCCAAATGTTCGAACAAGAAAAGAGAAGGGAAAGGAGATTCATACCTTCAAGATCCTCATCTCCTTCAAGCTCGAAAAAGGCAGCCCTCCTGGTGCCCCAACTTTCTTTCTCTCATTTGAGAAAGTGACGGGAAATGGATGAGAAGATCCCCAATTTTCCAACTCCCATAATTGAAGAGTGGGAATGAGTACTATTCTCAATTTCCCCTAATTTATGGTCAAGGGGCTTTATAGCAATTCCCATATTTTCAATGATTCAAAGTTACTTGTTGAATCCATTTTGATTTGGTCACCAATTTGTCAAATAGATTGGGCACTTAGATTATTCAACAAATAATTTAAATCTCATTGAGCCCAATTGGTTCATAAATCATAATTAATTAAATTAATTATGAAATAATTATCCGGGATGTTACAAGATCGGCCTAGATCCATGGTCAAAATAACCAACAAGATTGAGAGTGAAATCTACCAAAGTTCTAAGATTCAGATTTAATGCTCTTCGGTTTTAGGTTGGTTTCAGGTTTCAAAACATCATGAAAAATTCTAAAATTTTTACAGTAGCTAGACCAAAGTCTTAACAACACTTTTCATGTTTTGAGTTTTGTTGTTTGAGCAGCTTTAGAGGTTCGAAAAATTCATACAAAAACGCTGCGTTGAGGGTTTCTCTTGTTGACAGATTTTTAGAGTTTTCTTGAGTTGGATTTCTATGTTTGGTTGCATTTTAAGTCACCCAAAACCATAGTAAGGTTAACTTACAGTGGGGATGATGTTTAGGAAGTCACGGGGTCGTCCGGAATCCACGGGATGTCACGAACGAATCTCTTCCACCCGATCTATTCTTCCCTTGGCTCCGATTTGTGTTTGAATACGAAGATTCGTAAGTTAGGATGATGTTTATGATCTTAAAATCATATGGAAACTTGAATAACATCTTACCAACAATCCTAAGCCTGCAATCCTTGATCTACATACTTCCTTGGTTGGATTTGGTTGCCGGAAACTCGTCGGAAAGTCACCGGAAGTTCGTCGGAAGAGTGTTTGGCTTAGGAAGAGATTTGGGAGAGTTTTTGGGGTAAATGGTTGATGAGGATAGCTGAAAATGGAGATGGGACTCCATACATAACGTCCAAAAGATGCCACACCCGTGATAGATCGGGATTCCTCACTTGGGCCCCGAAAATTGGCGAGAAAGTCGCCAAAACGCGACAAGGTGTTGCTGTCAGGACCTTGGCGCGGGGTTGGCGCGCGAATCGGCCAAAAGCCGCGCCGGGTGCGCGCCGCCGAACGCGACAACGCGTCTTTCGTCCCGGCGCGGGGTTGGCGCGCTAAACCAAGGATTCCCGCGCCGGGTGCGCGCCGAACCCGCCTGGGCTTCGGTCCGGGCGGTGTCGTGCGATCCGTCGTGCTTTTTCCTCCTCTCTTTTGGACTTCTGTCCTCCTACATTTTCGGGCTCGATTTTTCGGGTCATTCTTGGTCCTAAATCCTTATCTTAAGTTTATCTCGACTCAAATGTATTTCATGTTTGAGATCTTAAGTCCGTCGGTCTCGGATTCGTCGGCTTCTAATCCGTCGTCTTTGATTCCCGTGCAATTCGACTTCACGGGTTCTTGGAATTAAAATTCTTTTTCCTTTATAAACTTAACTCCAAATATTTTTACTCAATTCATGGAATGTCTTCGGGCTTCCTTTCCCTCTTTTATTCCATTTTGAATTTAAATCTATCGGCGTTTTATTTCCGAGCAATAATTTATTGTGATAAATTATTTTCTTCTTCTCGGAAATATTTCAACGTTGATCGGAATAAATTTTTATTCCCTTGGACGTTGATAAAAATCTGGGGTGTTACACTCTCCCCCCCTTAAGAATCAACTTCGTCCTCGAAGTTGTGCTTCGGCTTTTCTCGCGCGAAGAGTTATGGTCCTTTTTGTTTACTATTTGCGATGTTGTGTTATTGAATTATTGTTCGATTGTTGATCGTCGTTTGTTGTTTGATTATTGTTTGATTATTGTTTGATTATTGTTTGATTGTTGATCATCGTTTGTTGTTTGATTATTGTTTGATTATTGTTTGACTGAACCCAGAATTGAAATTTCCAAGTTGCCTACGTACCCTGTGAAGGGATCAAGTCATTACGTAGTTCAAAATGGTCACTTCCTTTCTCTTGTTAATATTCTCTATCCGCGTTCGGCAGTTACGTAGCCGATGACCAAATCGACCACACCGAAAGCACGCTCCGGGCTTAGGGCATCCTCTCGCATAATGTGGGTTACCACATCTTGGGCACGGTGGCGTATAGTCACCATGGTTGTAAACCATCCCTCTGTTTCTTCCACCGTTGCCTTGAGGTGGTCTATTCGGGCCTCCCCGAATATGGTTCATTCCTAAGTAGTTATCGGTTCTGTGGTCTCGTTTTCTCTTGCCTTGCCCTTGGTTGATTAGTGCATTCCCCAAGGCATCCACAGCTTCTTCTATAGCTCTTAATCGGTCACTTAAGTTCTTAGGCATGGAGGCTACTTCCCCTCCTTGATTGGTTGCACTAACGTCTTGCACTGGTTCATCGGGTTGTCGTAGCTCTTCATTGGTGTTGGGTGGGATGGGTGGATTGTTAGGTCTTCCTCTAGGTGCTATTTTTTTGTTATAGAAGCACGCGAAGATGAGTTTCTAAGTGATCAAGATCTAGGACTAAGGCAAAGTTAGTCTTTAGCAAGCGCTCCTAAGTCAAGATTATGTCGAACACTAGAGCGAGACGGTTATGTATCATACACGATTCACAAAAAGTTAGTACAGATATTTATGTATGCATATGCATATGTGATCCCCCCAAATAAAAAAAAAATTTATGCATGTATTTATTTATCCATGGGTTTTAAAAATAAATTTATTCCATGGATAGATTAAAATAAGGATAAAAGGTTTGGGCCGCTATATTGGGCCGAAAGAAATAAATTATTTTGGGCTTTAAATAAAAACAAGGCTATTGGGCCAAGAAAATTTCTTGGGCCTCTAAAAAAAAATTTTGGGCTAAAAATTTGGGCCTTAACTTCAAAATAATAATTGGGATCTTTAAAATATATTACTAGTTTAGAAATGATAACTTTAAAAATAATAATACTTGAAAATAATAGTTTAAAAATATTCCGAGCTCTTTAAAATAGTAGTTTTAAAATATTCCGGGCTCTGATACCATTCTGGTATCAGATATTTTCTTTAAAATAAATAGCTTTAAAATAGTCTGGGCTCTGATACCATTCTGGTATCAGATATTTTCTTTAAAATAGATAGCTTTAAAATAGGCTGGGCTCTGATACCATTCTGGTATCAGATATTTTCTTTAAAATAGATAGCTTTAAAATAGGCTGGGCTCTGATACCATTCTGTAACACCCCGAATTTGATAACCCAGGCCGGGATGCCACCGCCACACCTCCCTAGCAAGACACGGTTTCTCCGAGCTCACCAAAGAGATGTAAGGCTATGGTTTTTCAGGATTTAAAATATTCAAGTAGCCCATTCATAATAATTTAAAGATAATACATCAAAGTTGCAGCGGAATTTAAATTGTGCAGCGGAAATAAAGTATAAGGGCCGATATGGCCAAAACACGGGTAAACAGTCCCGTTCATGCAGGTCGTAATTAAAGGCAGGGATTTAAAATAAAGATTTCCCCTAATGTTCCCATGTATGCATATGATGATGCATAATCTTCATCCTCTGTAGAAAAAGGAGATATATGGTTTGGGTCAGCAAAAACGCGCTGAGTAAGTTAACACATAGCATGGGTTAGGGGTTTCAAAGCCTTTAATTAATTTTAATAAAAACATTTCTTGTAGTAAAAAGATTTGCAAGGCATAACTAAATAAATACTTAAAAATATTAGATATTTTGTTTCTCCCGTTACGTAGCCATTTCAACAATATATCAATTGATTTAGCCGGTGATCCGGCGGCCTCAGCCAATTTCAAAAATATCACTTCTCAAAATATTTTTCGTTTCTTTTATAGTTCATCATTCACCAAGGCTCTTGTGACCGCAATCCTCATAATCAATATTTATAAATAACCATTCGCCAGGGCTCTTATGTCCACTGGCCGTTCGCTTGGGCTCTTATGTCCGCAAGCCGTTTGGTCGACCATTCGCTAGGGCTCTTATGTCCACTAGCCGTTCGCTTGGGCTCTTATGTCCGCAAGCCGTCTGGCCATATTGATCATATCAAACTTGGTCATAAATTCCCCAATGTTTCTAAAGAATTCTTTTACAGAAAATGTTTTTATTTGGTGTAACGGGATTTTTCAAAGATATAGCTTTATCGTAATTCCAGCTTCTCGATCGTTGTTTAAAAGATTTCAAAAATCGATCGATGTCACAGTTTGCGCCTTTTTAGTTTAAAAATCCATTTCTTAGGCGATTGTTCTGAAATTTGTACAGTAGCTCAAAAACATCCCAACGAACAACTTTCGTGTTTTAAGTTTTTCGGAAAAACGATGGGAAGCATGTCAAAAATCAAGTTTTCTTCAGAAACAAAAAGCTGTCAGGATTCAGGTTTGACAACGTTAAAAGATTTGACTTTTTATCTTATCAAATGGACTCCAAAAATTCTGAAATTTTACAGAGACATACTAGACATGATTTTCAACAACTTTTGTTTGGACCACATAGATTGGTTTGGGCTAGAAATGATAGGAATAAGCTCATCAAGATCGGCTATGAAATCTGTCATCCTTTGACAATTCTTAAAAACGCAGAATATGTCCGATACGATTTGGGGTATCAAGACTTGATGAAAATCTTTGAAATTTTTACACAATATAGATTATGATCTTTGGATCAAAATCTTAGTTTTGAGTTTTCAGGTTTGAACACTCGAAGTAAGAGTTTTGCTCGTCGTATTTGATTAAGAAATCTGTCAAGGTTCTTGACATCGGTTCTAACGCAGATCGGATCGGCTCGAGTTTGGAGGTTCGAATCTCAATGAAAAATTCTAAAAACTTACAGAGATGTTCTAAACTCATAGATCTACAACTTTCATGTTTAGCACCAATCCTAGATCGGCCTAGATCCATGGTCAAAATAACCAACAAGATTGAGAGTGAAATCTACCAAAGTTCTAAGATTCAGATTTAATGCTCTTCGGTTTTAGGTTGGTTTCAGGTTTCAAAACATCATGAAAAATTCTAAAATTTTTACAGTAGCTAGACCAAAGTCTTAGCAACACTTTTCATGTTTTGAGTTTTGTTGTTTGAGCAGCTTTAGAGGTTCGAAAAATTCATACAAAAACGCTGCGTTGAGGGTTTCTCTTGTTGACAGATTTTTAGAGTTTTCTTGAGTTGGATTTCTATGTTTGGTTGCATTTTAAGTCACCCAAAACCATAGTAAGGTTAACTTACAGTGGGGATGATGTTTAGGAAGTCACGGGGTCGTCCGGAATCCACGGGATGTCACGAACGAATCTCTTCCACCCGATCTATTCTTCCCTTGGCTCCGATTTGTGTTTGAATACGAAGATTCGTAAGTTAGGATGATGTTTATGATCTTAAAATCATATGGAAACTTGAATAACATCTTACCAACAATCCTAAGCCTGCAATCCTTGATCTACATACTTCCTTGGTTGGATTTGGTTGCCGGAAACTCGTCGGAAAGTCACCGGAAGTTCGTCGGAAGAGTGTTTGGCTTAGGAAGAGATTTGGGAGAGTTTTTGGGGTAAATGGTTGATGAGGATAGCTGAAAATGGAGATGGGACTCCATACATAACGTCCAAAAGATGCCACACCCGTGATAGATCGGGATTCCTCACTTGGGCCCCGAAAATTGGCGAGAAAGTCGCCAAAACGCGACAAGGTGTTGCTGTCAGGACCTTGGCGCGGGGTTGGCGCGCGAATCGGCCAAAAGCCGCGCCGGGTGCGCGCCGCCGAACGCGACAACGCGTCTTTCGTCCCGGCGCGGGGTTGGCGCGCTAAACCAAGGATTCCCGCGCCGGGTGCGCGCCGAACCCGCCTGGGCTTCGGTCCGGGCGGTGTCGTGCGATCCGTCGTGCTTTTTCCTCCTCTCTTTCGGACTTCTGTCCTCCTACATTTTCGGGCTCGATTTTTCGGGTCATTCTCGGTCCTAAATCCTTATCTTAAGTTTATCTCGACTCAAATGTATTTCATGTTTGAGATCTTAAGTCCGTCGGTCTCGGATTCGTCGGCTTCTAATCCGTCGTCTTTGATTCCCGTGCAATTCGACTTCACGGGTTCTTGGAATTAAAATTCTTTTTCCTTTATAAACTTAACTCCAAATATTTTTACTCAATTCATGGAATGTCTTCGGGCTTCCTTTCCCTCTTTTATTCCATTTTGAATTTAAATCTATCGGCGTTTTATTTCCGAGCAATAATTTATTGTGATAAATTATTTTCTTCTTCTCGGAAATATTTCAACGTTGATCGGAATAAATTTTTATTCCCTTGGACGTTGATAAAAATCTGGGGTGTTACAATTCCTCTGTAGATGCACCATATTTTGCTAACAATCCACGACCATTTTACCCTCGCAAAGTACATGATGAACTGAATATCAAATTTGAGAAGTTTGGGTGGAATTCTTACAATGGGGTAGCTCAAATTTTGATGATTCTGGCGAATGGTGGGAGTATGGAGATTGCTGTTCATGCTGATCATTATGTGCGATGCTGCCCCACGCTGAACTGTTTCTTGGTATAATGTTTCTTGGTTCGTTGGATGCCGATCTGAAACTTGATTAAGAATGTGCAGATACTGCCTTAGGTTGCTGGTTGCTGCTTCGGCTTGATTCTAATGTAGTATTAGGTTGCTGTTGTGACTTCCAGTGGTGGTTCTGTATTGTCTGTATTGTTTGCTTGGGATGGTTTTAAGTTGTAGTTGAGTAGGTGTGATGCTGTCGGTATTGGTATTCGTCTTTGCTCACAGTGTGAGTTGTTGTTTTGATGCCAATGCTTGGTGTCTTGGTGGACGATTTTATGGTTTCAAATGAAATAGTACCTTTTCCTAAAAAAAAAATCAATAAAAAACGTCTCTCCGGTCTTTAATCTGATGCTAGAGCGAAGCCAGGGGTGGGAGGCAGACCATTGGTCAAGGAGTCCAATAGCATTATTAGAATGTACTCCCTCCGTCCCACTAATTCCGTCCCATTTTCCTTTTTAGTCCGTCCCACACCATTGTCACATTTCCTTTTTGGGAAATAATTATATACTTTAATTACCAAATTCTCTCTCATCACATCACATCAATAAATAAATATTAAAATTTCAAACACACAACTATCACATCACACATAAATAAATCAATTAAAAATTCAAACTCATTACAATCACATCACATAAATTCCTAATTTACCCCCACTTTAAACACTAATCTACCCTTACATTAAATACTAATTATCCCCACATAAAATACCGTGACCAAAAGTTTTGGGACACTATTAATGGGATGGAGGGAGTAATATATAATAACAAATTAACATATAAAAATATAAAATGGAGTTAAAATTAAAAGACGAAAATAGTAAATAATGTCATTTACAAATTAAGTAATGATTACAAATTTATTTAGAAATATAGATTAAAAAATTGAAATCAAATATATTACAGATTCGTATCAAGCAAATTTTACTTTAAATTTATAAATTAAGTAATGTAAAATCAAATTGATTATGGACTAAATCAATCAAACAACAATATTAGAAAATAACTTAATTGACAAAGTGGCTAAACCACTTTATGTAACAAATTTTATGTAACAAAATATTTGAACTTTTAAAATATTATGTTATTTTAAAATATATATATATAAATTTTACTTCCCGCGCAATGCGCGGGCGGGTATGCTAGTTATTGAAATATAACTATATACAATCAAATATGTATAATAATAAAATATATATATAACTTTTTAAAATATAATATATATATTCAGTTCAGTTTGGTTAATCAGAAAAAAAATTAAAGTATTTGTATTTGTATTTGCACCGGAGTCCTTAATTAATTGGAAATTCATTTTAATTCATCGGTTCAGCGATTTGATTCAAATATTTTGCCACCCTGACATTGGTCTATATTATATGTTTCCCCCATTTGGGGATATATTCATGTTTCATTTAGCGATGTCAATATAGCCGTCCGTAGGTGTGTCGGGAAATTAATGTAACTACCAACAACATTTAAAGTAACTAAAACTAATTAGTGAATACTTGGCGGCGGATATGGTGGGAACATGGTTCCCGCGATTCTAGAGTTTGCTTGTTTCATATTTTAGTTCTTGTTCTTTTTTCCTTTTTCCTTGTTAGCTTAGATCTTTTGTTTCCTCTTTAGCCAACACTTCATGCGATTTTTCACCAAATTGAATCACAAGTCAATAGTTGGCTATCCTGTTGTAGTGTTCTAATTTCACTGCATCTTTAAATTTAAAATTTATCTTAACTTCTCAAAATATAGTAATTGAAGAGGATATGTTAGGGTGTAATCACGTCAAATGACTTGATGTGCTGCGGCTACCACACACCGTTGATCCATTTTGTGAATCAACGGTTGATTTTAACTTGAGAGTTAAAAAGATAAATTTGTTATATTACTCCAAAATGTACTTTAGTACATTTCAACGAAAACTTATGTACATTTTATTGATTTGTTGATGAATAGTGACGCGCTATAATATATTTTAACGACAGACATAGTGTGACACCCCGGATTTCAAAATCAAAGGTGCCGGGGTGCTACCGCCACATCTCCCAATTAAGCTCGCCCTAGGCTAACTTAACTAGGAAATGTTAAGGCTAACTCATATAAAACTTTAAAATTCATTGTAGAATACTTTACAATGGAAAAATAAATGCATTAATTTAAAATAAGGCCAACATGGCCAAAATAGAGTTCTAAGTGCTTAAATTAAAATGCGGAAGCTAAATACAATGAATTCTAAAAAAAATATCCCATGATCCCAATGAATGCCGTGCTCTCATGTGCTCGTCAGAGTCTGTAAGAAAAAGGAAAAACAACACATATCAGTAAATAAATTACTGAGTAAGTCAACCCATCCCATATCAAGTATGGGGTTTTAAAAGGGATTGACTTAAATCAAAGTATTATTTTGTTTAGAAAAAAACATTACTTTAACACTCAAGTCAAAAGATTAAACATTATTTAAATAATTAAGCTAACAAGAGAATCACGTTTTCACCATTGTGCCTAGAACGTGGGGACACCAAAAGAGCTCCAATAATAATGGGAATCTATCCCTCAACAATGCCAACGGCAGTCTATATCGACACGCACCCGGGGCCCATAAATAACACTCGCAAGTATTATTTAGGGATATAGACAAAATCATAATAATCAACATAAGGAGAGGGGCGGCCACGCATGGCTCCACCCTAGTGCACTCGCTCTCCGGAGCCTAAACGTGGGCATACCTACCCAAATTCTACACACAATGGTTTCCACATTTAACACACAAGTAACATGTATAAATTTCTTTCTCAAAATCGATTTCTGCCATCATAGGCTCATCAAGATATCATCTTTATCTAAATCATACATAAGATAATTCATTTACATCACCAAAGAGTTCATATCATGTATGAAACACAAATAGTATAGTGGAAATTAGTAAATCCTCCGCATTCAAAGCAAAATATGTCTAGCAGTGCATCAGTCGCAAAGATCATTAGCCTGGGAATGAACCGCTAAGCGAAAAATTATGAAATTTTTACAGAGCGTAGGAAACACAAAAATAAACATTTTTTGTGAAATACACTTTTGTCAAATTTGAATCCTAACTGGGTGAAATCGGCAGTTCAACAGAAGGCATATTTTTTTCACGAATTCAGAAGACACATTTTAAAGGTAATTTTTCTGGTAATGCATGTTTAATCCAAAAATAACGAAATTTTACAGTAAGGTTCTAGACACATAGATCTACAATTTTCATGAAGAAAGGTCTCGCAAAATCTGACTCGAGGTTAATTCTTTTGGATGGTTTTTACAAAAAGTACAATCGACAGATTAGGGGAGCCTATGGAGCAGTTTTAGAAAAACCAACACTGACAGCGAACCGTTGCTCCAAAAATTATGAAACTTTAACATGATATCCTAAACATCTAGATCTAAAACTTTCATGTTGAACACTTTTTGCAATTCTATCTTTAAAATAATAAAACAATTCGATTTTTTCATAACTTAAAAACTGTCAGAATTTAAAAATTCTTAATTTCAATATCTACGACTCAAACAAAGACAAATTTCGACCCAAAACATGGTAAGGGGTGTGTTGACTTACCTTACACCAGATTAGGGATGAAAAACTCCAAAGTGATTATTTGATTTGAGGGAAAAATCGCCCGCGGCCTCCTCTCCATGAAGAACGCTCTAGGGTTTCTTTTGATCGATCTTTTTTTTTTTTTGGGAATAGAAAATATGTAGTGTGGTTTGAGGTGAGGATGAACGGTAGTATGGAGTTTGGACGAGATTTTGGGATCCAAAATCTTCGAAGATCAGCTCCTATTATTCATTTAGTATCATGTGTCAAATTAGAAGGAGATTTGATTCTATTTGGCAAGATTTGAATCGTTTTAAATATTTTATGGTTAATAAATCTTTTAATCTTGCCTGTTATTATTAAAAATAGTATAATATCATTAATATATATATACATTCCGTATCATGAATAAATAAATATGTTCATTAAAAATAAATAACTAAAATGATCTAGGGTATTACATTCTACCCTCCTTAAGAATTAACTTCGTCCTCGAAGTTGCCTCTCGGGTATTATATTCTACCCTCCTTAGAAATCGACTTCGTCCTCGAAGTCACATATCATCTAAGGGTAGAATAATTCATGTAAAGGAAATGAACAGGCAAGATATGGAGATCATGTGTTAGTTCGATGTATTCTAAGATTGGATGATCATATGTTCAGAACCTTATAACAAGTTGGGCACAAACCATGTAAGTAAACGAATGCAATTGTATGCATATGACCCATCCCCAAGTTGAAAAAAATTTAATGCATGATTTTAAAAATATTTTTATGCAAGACAGAGTTTCCATGAATTTCTTTACTAAGTATAATAAAAATATTCTTATTGTGAGTTTAAAAATTATAATAACTTTATAGACCAAAAAAATTTAATACTTAGCTTTTATAGAAAATATTTATATACTCTTAAAAATATTGGTCCGAAAGAATCGAACCTGGCTCTGATACCACTCTGTAACACCCCGGATTTCAAAATCAAAGGTGCCGGGGTGCTACCGCCACATCTCCCAATTAAGCTCGCCCTAGGCTAACTTAACTAGGAAATGTTATGGCTAACTCATATAAAACTTTAAAATCCATTGTAGAATACTTTACAATGGAAAAATAAATGCATTAATTTAAAATAAGGCCAACATGGCCAAAATAGAGTTCTAAGTGCTTAAATTAAAATGCGGAAGCTAAATACAATGAATTCTAAAAAAAAATATCCCATGATCCCAATGAATGCCGTGCTCTCATGTGCTCGTCAGAGTCTGTAAGAAAAAGGAAAAACAACACATATCAGTAAATAAATTACTGAGTAAGTCAACCCATCCCATATCAAGTATGGGGTTTTAAAAGGGATTGACTTAAATCAAAGTATTATTTTGTTTAGAAAAAAACATTACTTTAACACTCAAGTCAAAAGATTAAACATTATTTAAATAATTAAGCTAACAAGAGAATCACGTTTTCACCATTGTGCCTAGAACGTGGGGACACCAAAAGAGCTCCAATAATAATGGGAATTTATCCCTCAACAATGCCAACGGCAGCCTATATCGACACGCACCCGGGGCCCATAAATAACACTCGCAAGTATTATTTAGGGATATAGACAAAATCATAATAATCAACATAAGGAGAGGGGCGGCCACGCATGGCTCCACCCTAGTGCACTCGCTCTCCGGAGCCTAAACGTGGGCATACCTACCCAAATTCTACACACAATGGTTTCCACATTTAACACACAAGTAACATGTATAAATTTCTTTCTCAAAATCGATTTCTGCCATCATAGGCTCATCAAGATATCATCTTTATCTAAATCATACATAAGATAATTCATTTACATCACCAAAGAGTTCATATCATGTATGAAACACAAATAGTATAGTGGAAATTAGTAAATCCTCCGCATTCAAAGCAAAATATGTCTAGCAGTGCATCAGTCGCAAAGATCATTAGCCTGGGAATGAACCGCTAAGCGAAAAATTATGAAATTTTTACAGAGCGTAGGAAACACAAAAATAAACATTTTTTGTGAAATACACTTTTGTCAAATTTGAATCCTAACTGGGTGAAATCGGCAGTTCAACAGAAGACATATTTTTTTCACGAATTCAGAAGACACATTTTAAAGGTAATTTTTCTGGTAATGCATGTTTAATCCAAAAATAACGAAATTTTACAGTAAGGTTCTAGACACATAGATCTACAATTTTCATGAAGAAAGGTCTCGAAAATCTGACTCGAGGTTAATTCTTTTGGATGGTTTTTACAAAAAGTACAATTGACAGATTAGGGGAGCCTATGGAGCAGTTTTAGAAAAACCAACACTGACAGCGAACCGTTGCTCTAAAAATTATGAAACTTTAACATGATATCCTAAACATCTAGATCTAAAACTTTCATGTTGAACACTTTTCGCAATTCTATCTTTAAAATAATAAAACAATTCGATTTTTTCATAACTTAAAAACTGTCAGAATTTAAAAATTCTTAATTTCAATATCTACGACTCAAACAAAGACAAATTTCGACCCAAAACATGGTAAGGGGTGTGTTGACTTACCTTACACCAGATTAGGGATGAAAAACTCCAAAGTGATTATTTGATTTGAGGGAAAAATCGCCCGCGGCCTCCTCTCCATGAAGAACGCTCTAGGGTTTCTTTTGATCGATCTTTTTTTTTTTTTTGGGAATAGAAAATATGTAGTGTGGTTTGAGGTGAGGATGAACGGTAGTATGGAGTTTGGACGAGATTTTGGGATCCAAAATCTTCGAAGATCAGCTCCTATTATTCATTTAGTATCATGTGTCAAATTAGAAGGAGATTTGATTCTATTTGGCAAGATTTGAATCGTTTTAAATATTTTATGGTTAATAAATCTTTTAATCTTGCCTGTTATTATTAAAAATAGTATAATATCATTAATATATATATACATTCCGTATCATGAATAAATAAATATGTTCATTAAAAATAAATAACTAAAATGATCTAGGGTATTACACATAGTGTTTTCAGCGACAATTTCTATGTATTTCAGCAACGTATTATAATATTTCAGCGACATGCTATAGTATTTTTCAGCGACTTGATAATGTTCATTTCAGCGACTTCATAAAAGTTGAAATCTCAATTCTTTGGTTTAACATATTTTAGCGACGAGTTATATGTATTTATGCAATATCTATAATATTTCAGCGACATGCTATATTATTTTTCAGCAATAACCTATTTGCATTTTCAGCGACTTGACCTTTATACAATTTTTGGACAACTTTAATTTACCCTTTTTAATTTGAACTATTGAATTTGAATGAAACTGTTGAGATGTTGTGTCTTGATGTGTTGTTGGTTTGGTGATTGAACCGTAACGGTGTCCATCGAAGCTAATTAAGAGCCTTCTGCAAGTTTCTACCTTAATAGTATTACTATAATGTACTTCATTTTTAATATATTCTCATTATATTATGCAATGGAGTGAATGGACTTCTGGCAATTTGATGAATTGGTGGAATAATATGAATTCATTTGAAATTCCATATGTTCTAATTTTTCTCTTTGAAATTCATAACGCTAGAAATTCCGATCCGATCCAAAAGTTGTTACTATATAACTCATAATTGGGCGCTATAGTCATATAGTATATGACATATGATTCCATTTTAATTTAATTGGTAATAATAATTAATAATATACGATAATATATAGTACGTGATGTTCATGAATTTTTACTTATTTATTTTGACATGTTAAAATGTTAATGACCAGATGCCATATTTTTTGCATATACATGTACTTGCGCTCATACAATTAATTATGATAAATTTATTCAAAAAAAAAAATCAATTCATTTTTTTTCATTATCAAATGCAGTGTAGATAAAGACAATGTAAATCCATAACAATGAAATAGGAATGTAAAATTAAATCCAATTGACTATTCCATAAAATAAAAATGATTCCAATCGCAGAAAAATAAAAAAAATTAAATGAAATTCCCTATAAATTACATATGCATCCTCACAACTCAAAAGCCCTAAACCATCACAAACCCTAATCTCGTTTCCTACTGTCCTTACCTTACCTTTCCCTTTTCACTTGTAATTTTTCCAATACATTTTTTTTTTTCCTTACAGAAAAACGATAGACATGGTGGGCAGACAAACAAAGGGTCGACAAAAAATTCCCATCAGGCATATCGAAAACCCGGACGATATGTACGCCACGTTCTCCAAACGCCGCCTCGGCCTATACAAAAAGGCGAGCGAGCTCAGCACCCTTTGTGGGATCGACATTGGGGTCATAATCTTCTCCCCAACAGACAATCCCTTCTCGTTCTTTCATCCATTAATGGAATCTGTGGTGGAGAGGTACATGAACCCTACCACTCCTGTCAGCGAATATACTCGCCTTGTCGAGGCTCATTCACGGGCCCGGATCGAGCATTTCAATCAGAGGCTCGACAGGGTGCTGGAAATGAAGGAGAAGATGAAAGAACGTGAAAAGTACGCCGATGAGGTGGATAAGACCCGTCCTAAGGGATGGTGGGAACAAGCTGCTGTCCAGGACCTGGATAAAGATCAGGTCAAGAAGTGGATCGCGTTGTTCGAAAATGTACGTGCCCGTGTAAGAAAACGGATGGAGCAGCTAAAAAATGGCGCGAAATTCCAGGTAAGACAGGAAGTGGAGAATGTTGGGAGGTTCTCAGGCCCAAATACGAGTACTACTGCTCCAAGCTTGGGCATCTTTGCTATGAGTAATGGCGTGGCAGGTTTTTCGTCAAAAGATCCAACAGGGGGGAGGCTTGGTGGCGCTGAGGGCCTGTTTTCAGGCCAGTATCGCAATGGTAGTTTTCTTGCCAGGAATTGGGGACAAGTTCGGGACCAACCTGTTCAGATTAATCCTGGCCAGAAATATCCCTTTTCAGGGTTTTCTAGACTTGGGCAAGTTCCTAGCTATTTTAACTTTCCAGGGCCTAATCCACAGGCTCAGAATCCGTCGCCAAGAGGGCAAAATACGGGTGGTGGCGATGATCCGGGGGCTGTCCAGAGTCCGGAATGTTCCAATGGTGGTGATCGGAATGTTCCAGGGATTGCTTCTGAAAACGGTGGCAGAGGCGAGGGTGGTTCTCAAGAAGATACTTAGACAGCAAAGGAGAGAGTTTGTGTGGAAGGACATGTCATTTTTCGATTGTATTAAGTGATGATAGATTGGTCAAAAATCACATTTCTTCTAATTAGTGTTTTCGAGGGATCGGAGGTGCATGGATGGAATATGCAACTATATGTTAATGTCATGATTTACGATATGAAGTGTTTGTTATTGATGTGTTTTTACTAGCTAGTGGAGTAGAAGTATATGTTGTTAACATGAGTTGTGACGATCGATACATGTTACTATTAATTACATTGGGATTGGGTGAAACTTTCATTCTAGATGATGCAAAAAATTAATTAACAATACTAGAAATGAGTGGGGTCTGATGCCTAATGATTTCACTCCCGCGCATGATGCAGTCAATGACTAGCCATCTACCTAGTGCCTTCAAATGGAATAAATGCACAAATATATCAACAATTAATTTGTTGGTAAGTAAATTCACATACCCGACACGAGTTACTTAGACAACATGCAAATACATAAATTTCAATTTAGAACATCGTTAAAAGAGATATGTAAAGATAAATAATTTATGTGATGAGGACACTTGGAGTAGAGTCGTGCCCCCTGAGTCCACGTGTGTGTGGCTCATTCCGTAAAGATCAAGATCCCTACAACCCATCAGCACCGGTGCCCTAGCCTAAGCCTCACGAGAGACTAGGGATTATTCATATCCAAAAAAGATAGTGGCTCGTCCGCCCATCATAAATAGGGACGAGATGTGCTGCTTAAAATTTCCACCAGATACCCGAGTGCGTGGTACTTTCTCTCTCTATATATATATAGAGACGATAAGCCTCTTGCGATTCATGTGTGATATGTTGAAGTAATAAACTTAATTTTATAATAGATGATTCTAGAGAAGTTGAGATTATGGATAAAGAATGATGTAGAACCATGTGGATGTAAGAAAAATCTAGAAACAAACATGTGATCAAATAATAAGTATTATCTAGATTTATTAGGAAGGAACTAGTGTAGAATTCTCTAGAATAATAGAGATTATACCATGAAGTAGTATAAATAGGTGGATCATGGATCATTTTGTAACAACACACCAAGAAGAACAAGTGAGTTGAGTTGTAATAAAACTTTCTCAAGCATCCTTCTCTTCTTTCAAACCTTTCAAGCTCCATATTAACATTTAGCCTCTAACCTCTCAAATATAAAACCATACGTCCACAAATATTTACACACCAAAATATCCCTTCCTCCATATTTTTATCCTCCAACAAAGTGGTATCAGAGCCATAAGGTCCTCCTCCTGTGAAAGATGGCTAACAACCTACAATCTTTCCAAGTCCCTTTACTTAATAAGATCAACTTTGATAATTGGAGTATCAAGATGAAGGCACTTTTAGGTGCTCATGATGTTTGGGAGATTGTAGAGAGTGGTTATGAACAACCACAAGATGAGGCATCACTATCCCAACAACAAAAGGATCGGCTACGAGATGTAAAGAAGAGGGACAAGAAGGCTCTCTATCTCATCTACCAAGCATTGGGAGAAGATGATTTTGAGAAGATCTCAAGTGCAACCACCGCTAAGGAAGCATGGGAGAAGCTTCAAGTATCATGCAAAGGAGCCGATCAAGTTAAGAAGGTACGCCTCCAAACTTTGCGTGGTGAATTTGAGTCCCTACAAATGAAAGAGTCCGAGTCCGTTTCGGATTATTTTACTAGAGTTTTGACGGTATCAAACCAAATGAAAAGAAATGGTGAAAAATTGGAGGATGTTAGAATAATGGAAAAGATATTGCGTTCACTAACTCCCAAATTTGAGCATATTGTGGTGACTATT
The DNA here is from genome assembly GCA_030278955.1 of Hygrophila difformis. Lineage (NCBI taxonomy): Eukaryota > Viridiplantae > Streptophyta > Magnoliopsida > Lamiales > Acanthaceae > Hygrophila > Hygrophila difformis. The sequence continues at coordinate 52,515,556 of JAOANR010000003.1, forward strand.
GAAGAAACTAAAAATTTGGAGGAGATGACTATTGATCTCTTGATGGGGTCACTACAAGCATATGAAGAAAAACATAAAAGAAAGCAAGACATAGTTGAGCAATTATTAAAATTGCAAGTGAGGCCAAAAGAGAATGATGAAGGCCCAAGTGATGATCGTTTTGGGAGAGGTCGTGGACAAAGTCGAGAACGTGGACGTGGACGAGGAAGAGGACGAGGACAAGCAAGAGGGGGCTATGCAAATAGTGGAGAAAGAAAAGAATTTGGTCATGGAAGGAGTAACCCGAAGTCGAGGTATGATAAATCTTCTATAAAATGCTATAATTGTAATAGATTTGGGCATTATGCTTCCGAGTGTTGGAAAGAAAAACAAAAGGTTCAAGAGAAGGCCAACTTCGTTGAGAGCAAGAAGGAAGAAAATGCAAGTGTGCTCTTGGCATACAAAGGAGAAAATGAAAGGCAAGATGATACTTGGTATCTCGATACGGGAGCAAGCAACCACATGTGCGGCAAAAGGAGCATGTTCGTGGAGTTGGATGAATCGGTAAGTGGCAATGTCTCCTTTGGTGATGAATCAAAAATTCCAGTTCAAGGAAAAGGAAAAATTTTGATTCGCTTAAAAAATGGTGGTCATGATTTCATCTCGAATGTCTATTATGTGCCCAACATGAAAAATAATATATTGAGTTTGGGACAACTCTTAGAGAAAGGTTATGATATTCACTTGAAGGATTATAACCTTTCAATAAGAGATAAGGAAAATAATTTGATAGCGAAGGTGCCAATGTCGAAGAATAGGATGTTTCTACTAAATATTCGGAATGATGTAGCAAAATGCCTTAAAGCTTGCGTTAAGGATAAGTCTTGGTTATGGCATCTACGGTTTGGGCACTTAAATTTTGGAGGATTAGAGTTGTTATCAAGGAAGGAAATGGTAAGAGGATTACCATCCATCAAGCATCCCGACCAACTATGCGAAGGATGTATACTTGGGAAGCAAGCTAGAAGGTCATTCCCAAAGGAGTCAACCTCGCGAGCTAAAAAGCCGTTGGAGTTAATCCACGCCGATGTTTGTGGACCGATCAAGCCAAGTTCTCTAGGTAACAACAATTATTTCCTGCTCTTCATTGATGATTTCTCTAGAAAAACATGGGTGTATTTCTTGAAGCATAAATCAGAAGTATTTGAAGCCTTCAAGAAATTTAAAGCTGCCGTTGAAAAGGAGAGCGGACTAGAAATCAAATCCATGAGAACCGACCGAGGTGGTGAATTCACATCCAATGAGTTCATGGCGTATTGTGAAGCAAACGGGATCCGGAGGCCTCTCACTGTTCCAAGATCTCCTCAACAAAATGGTGTAGCAGAGAGGAAGAATAGAACCATAGTGGAGATGGCGCGCAGCATGTTGAAGACGAAGAATCTTCCAAAAGAATTTTGGGCAGAAGCAGTGGCATGCGCGGTGTACCTATCCAATCGATCTCCAACTCGAAGTGTATGGGGAAAGACTCCGCAAGAAGCATGGAGTGGGAGAAAGCCCGGAATCGCTCATCTAAGAGTATTCGGGAGCAAAGCATATGCTCACGTGGCAGACGAGACAAGAAGAAAGCTCGACGACAAGAGTGAGCCATACATATTCATCGGGTATGACTCTAACTCTAAAGGCTACAAGTTATTTAATCCTGATACAAAGAAAACTGTCATAAGTCGAGATGTGGAGTTTGATGAGGAAGGAGCATGGGATTTTGGATCCAACATCAATAATTACAATTTCATTATTCCACAACTCGGAAACCAAGAAGAAGTTGAGCAAGTAGAAGAAGTTCAGGAAGAGCCAGTGACTCCACCTGCTTCACCAACGCAAGAAGCTGGAGACTCGCCACCATCGTTTTTGAATGAGAGAACTACATCACGAGTGAGGAGCCTCAATGAGATCTATGATGACACGGAAAGGTTAGAAGATCTCACACTTTTCTGCTTATTTGCTGATTGTGAACCATTAACCTTTGATGAGGCAGCACAAAGCAAAAAGTGGAGAAAGGCAATGGATGAGGAGATCAAATCCATAGAGAAGAATAATACATGGGAGCTAGCAACATTGCCAAGAAATCACAAAGCAATTGGAGTCAAATGGGTGTTTAAGGCAAAAAAGAACTCTAAGGGAGAAATTGAGAGATACAAAGCAAGGCTCGTTGCTAAAGGATATAGTCAAAGAGCCGGAATTGACTATGATGAGGTATTTGCTCCCGTGGCTCGCCTTGAAACTATAAGACTAATAATTTCTCTTGCAGCCCAGAATAGATGGAAAATCTACCAGATGGATGTCAAGTCAGCCTTCTTGAATGGAGTGATTGACAAAGAGATCTACATCAAGCAGCCACCAGGCTATGAGGTGAAAGGGCAAGAAGACAAAGTCTTGAAGTTGAAAAAAGCTCTATACGGGTTAAAGCAAGCACCAAGGGCATGGAACAGCAGAATTGACAAGTATTTGGAGGATAATGGTTTCACAAAATGCCCACATGAGCATGCCCTTTACGTCAAAGTTAAAGGTGATGATATCTTAATTGTTTGTTTGTATGTAGACGATCTTATCTTCACCGGAAACAACCCAAAGTTGTTTGAAGAATTCAAGAAGGCTATGACCAAAGAATTTGATATGACTGACATCGGGCTGATGGCGTACTACCTCGGTGTGGAGGTTAAGCAACTTGAGCATGGAGTCTTCCTTGCACAAGAAGGCTATACGAAGGAGATTCTTAAGAAGTTCAAGATGGAGAACTGCAAGCCAACAAACACTCCAATGGTCAGTGGAAATAAATTATCCAAGCATGATGAAGGAGAAAAGATAGATCCAACAATGTTCAAGAGCTTGGTTGGAAGCTTAAGGTACTTAACCTGCACAAGGCCAGATATTCTATATGCTACAGGGTTTGTGAGTCGCTTTATGGAAAATCCAACCACTACACACTTGAAGGCAGCAAAAAGAATTCTCAGATATCTCAAAGGTACACTCAACTATGGCCTACTTTATTCAAGTACTAATAATTATCAGCTTGTTGGCTATAGTGATAGTGATTGGGCTGGAGACAATGATGATCGAAAGAGTACAAGTGGGTTCGTATTCTTCATGGGAGGTACTGCATTCACTTGGATGTCAAAGAAGCAACCAATTGTGACATTATCTACGTGTGAAGCTGAGTATGTAGCTGCCACTTCGAGTGTTTGTCATGCTATCTGGCTAAGGAGTTTATTAAAAGAGCTTGGATGGCCACAAGAGGAGCCCACAAGGATTTATGTGGACAATAAGTCAGCGATTGCATTAGCAAAGAATCCAGTATTTCATAATCGGAGTAAGCACATCGACACTCGGTTCCACTACATTAGAGACTGCATTGCGAAGAAAGAAGTCCAAGTGGAGCATGTGAAGTCACAAGATCAAGTCGCCGACATTTTCACTAAACCCCTCAAGTATGAAGTGTTCGCAAGACTCAGAAGCTCGCTTGGAATGCAAAATCAAGTTTAAGAGGGGGTGTTGAAGTAATAAACTTAATTTTATAATAGATGATTCTAGAGAAGTTGAGATTATGGATAAAGAATGATGTAGAACCATGTGGATGTAAGAAAAATCTAGAAACAAACATGTGATCAAATAATAAGTATTATCTAGATTTATTAGGAAGGAACTAGTGTAGAATTCTCTAGAATAATAGAGATTATACCATGAAGTAGTATAAATAGGTGGATCATGGATCATTTTGTAACAACACACCAAGAAGAACAAGTGAGTTGAGTTGTAATAAAACTTTCTCAAGCATCCTTCTCTTCTTTCAAACCTTTCAAGCTCCATATTAACATTTAGCCTCTAACCTCTCAAATATAAAACCATACGTCCACAAATATTTACACACCAAAATATCCCTTCCTCCATATTTTTATCCTCCAACATGATACCCCATTGGGTACCTTTCCTTAATATAAAAAGCATTAACGACATGCGTCGAGAAAAATTGTTCATTTTAAATAATCTATTTGTACATTCGGAACATAAGGCCGGATCGGAATGACAACCATCTATTAAAAAAAAAAAAAAAAGTGTGAAATCAGTTGCAAAAAACACCAACCAGACCAAACCCATAATGAAGACACAGTCAAGGAACAAACATACATGCATTGCAACGCCATACAGAGCAGAGGGGAAAAAAACTAAATTGATGAGTTGTGACGATCTTGAACGTACTGGCTTTACAATATATGCATACGCATTGTAAGAAGACCATATATAACCGGATCTTTTCTAAATAAGAATTCATACAAGCTCCATCTCATGTGGGTGGCTAGGCTAGGTGTGGTAATTAGCCACAGGTTCCCTGATGGACTAGTTTCCAGCATGTACTGAATTTGGGGTTGTCTGGATGTCAAAGGATTGGAGAGAATATTGGATTTCATAATATTTGACCAATGAATATATATGCTATACTTCACTACATACTAAGTTTGCATCGGCTCATTATTCCTAATTTAAATCTTGATTTTTTGATTTTATTATTATTATTATTATTATTATTATTGTTATTATTATTATTATTATTATTTTTTTTTTTTTTTTTGGGGGGGTTGGTGTGGGGGGGGGGGGGGGGGGGGGGGCAGGGGGCTGGTGAGTTGTCTTTCTTTCAACGGAAGTTATTTATAGTTGTTTGGATGAGTTTTTAAGAAAAAAAGAAGTTGTTCTTATATATGTATATATTAATGGTTTTAGAAGTCCATGAATGATTTTGACTTCTGTTTCTCCGTGTTTTTTTTTTTTTTTTTTAAACTCCTCTTTCTATCCAAAATTCTAAACAAATAAGTTCTTAATTGAGTGCAAAAAATCCTTTCTCCAGACTTGAAAGGTTAAAAAAGTACATTCTATGTACAAGTGCAATGAATATCCTCTACTAAAAATTCGTGTAATTAAGTGTAATACCTGAGAATTTTGCAACATAAAATAAATAAATAAATAAATAAATAAATAAATAAATAAATAATAAAGAGAACATAATAAATAAATAAAGAATCATAAAAGATGAGAAATGGAATTTTAATTAAAAAGGAAACAAAATTCCGAGAACCCGGGAAGCCGAAGACAATTTAATCGAATAAATGGTTACACAGAAACCCAACACCGATGGACTCAATAACCCGAGTCCAAATGTAAATTTAGATCCGAATAAAATTAGGATAGGAAATCGGAGCCCGAAGATACCCCGGAAATCGGAATCTGGGAACATAGAGGGATAGAAGTCCGAAAGAGAGGAGGAAAAGCGCGACGGATCGCACGACCCGCCCGGACCGGAGTCCAGGCGTGAGTGGCGCGCTGGCCGCGCGGTTGTTGGCCTTAGACCGCGCCACGACCGCGCCACTCTGGCAGCAACAAACCAAACGAGATTTTCTCGCCCGAACGCGGATTTTTCGACTTTCGGTTGAACATCTCTCGACCCAAGACCCTTGGGGTCAGATTTTGGACGCCCTAGGTCTTAGATATCTATAAATAAGACCTCCTAAGAGCTCCGAATACATTTGAAACCCTACGAAATCTTTCTATACGACAAAACCCTAATTCCGGAGTCGTCGGAGGCACAAAACCGAATCAAGGGACTGACTTGGACGAAAATTAGGAGTCTTCGATCATCGGGGTAAGATTCGAACCATCTTGTCCATTCTTTTCCATTCAAGATTCGAAAACGAATCCTAATTAAACCTTTTTCCTATTCTAAACCCCGATCCGGACGCGTTGAGGAAAAACGAAGGATCTCGGAGGGAGAACGAAGAACGTGGAAGCCACGCCTCCGAATCATCGAGCCGAGACATCCATAAATCGGTAAGTTAACTCTTACATGGTTTTGGGATGAATTAAAACATTCAAAACTAAAAGATTAACAAGAAATCGAAAATCTGTCAATTTATACTTTCTACCGACGCAACAGATTTGATAAATTTTTCCGAACCTTAAAACGAACTCAAACGGAAAAACTTAAAACACAAAAAACGTTCCTAAGGCTTAGATCTATCTACTGTAAATTTTTGAGAATTTTTGGAGTCGATTTGATATGTAAAATCCGACCGAAACCGAACTACTTGAATCTAGATCTTGAAATTCTTGACAGAACTTAGGACCGATCTTGATCACGTTTTTGACATAGGTTCCAGACCGATTTAGATCTTTGGCCAAACATGAAAGTTGTAGATAATTGTCTTAAGATGATCTCTGTAAAATTTCATTAAATTTAGAGTTGAATTGCTATGGTATAATTCGAAATCTTTAAACTGAATTATATGAAATTCGGACAGAACAGTACTTCTGTGAAAATTAGTGTTTTTGACCTATTTCGGTACTCGGATCGAAAAAGTTAAAACACGAAAGTTGTAGATCTCGACGTTTTGGAGTCAGTCGTGAAATTTCGGAATTTTTTAAATTAAATCCGATTTTTAACGAATTTTAGAGTAAACTGTGATTGACCGAGTCAAAACTTGAAATCTTGTTGAAACGGTGGAATTAGCCTTTGAGGTTGAAACGAATAGAAATACTTTGACATACGATACACGAAACGAGAAGATTAAAATATTGCGGGTTATGACTAAGCTAGATACTGTCAATGTTCTCTGCGGCTTGGGACATAAGAGCCCAAGTGTATGTCTAGGTTGACGTAAGAGCCCTAGCGAAACACTGATCGTATGGCTAGCGGACGGATTAACTCTAATTAAAAGATCGACCATGATACCTGTGGACATAAGAGCCCAGGCGTAAGGCTGGCGGACATAAGAGCCCTAGCGGTGGTGAACTGTAAAAGAATCGAAACGAGACATCGATAAGGGAATCCAATTAAATCCTTGATAACTTGTGTTTTTAAAATTTATGGCAACTTATTTAATTACATTGCAAGCTATGTTTATGATCTTATGAATCCCTGTCTTCTAAATTATGCGATTACATGAATTATTTAAATTATGCACATGTTTTCATTAAATTTAAGGAAAGGCTTTGAAACCCCACAGTTATGTATTAGTTAACTTACTCAGCACGTAGTGCTGACCAAAACTATTTTTATTTCTTTCCTTCCAGAGTTGAGAATTATGCATCGTCATATGCGTACACGGGAAGCTTGGGATGATATATTATTTTGAATTTTTTTGTATTAGACTAGATCTTGCATGAACGGGCCTGTTTAACCCGTGATTAGGCCATGTTGGCCCTATATCTAAATTCCGCTGCATTGTACTTATGTAAATATTATTTTCCGCTGCAACTTTGATGTATTATTTTTAAACTATATATGAATGGGCTGTTTGAATATTTTAAATTCTGAAAAACCATAGCCTTGCATCTCTTTAGCAAGCTCGGAGAAACCGTGTCTTGCTAGGGAGGTGTGGCGGTGACACCCCAACCTGGGTGACCAAAAACCGGGGTGTTACATTAAGATTCCAACTCCAAAATTTTGTGTTAGGTCCGTTTGCATGGATAACCAATGAACTGGTCCTGAAAACTAGTTCAAACACCTTTCGTGGACACGTTAAACAGTTTAAGGAGATTATGCAGCGGAAAGTAAATAAACTGTAAAAGTAACGAACTCAAGGTTTGTTGACCCAGTTCGGCACAAGCCTACATCTGAGGGATACCAATCCAGGAGGTTCACTAATTGTTTCAACTTGATCATCGATCTAAACAATAGTGATTTAACTCGCCCAACTCCAATCTCCAAGTGGTTGAATTGTAGAACCAAAACACTCCCTTGTTTTGGTGAAGATCTCCCCGACCTTGCTCCAATTCCTTGAAGGCTCCCCCTTCAAGTTACCCTTGGTCGAAACCTGTTGGCGACCCTCCTTCTAGAATATTTCGTTTAAGCTCTTGAGTTTGACGACTCCTCGAAAGCCTTGATTGAATCCGTCGACTTCAATCAAGAACATTGTTGCACACTTTCGATCATTACACCCGAGGTAGTGTTGATCGTTTATCTTCCTTCGAAATGATGAATTCACGAACTCGGAAGGAAGCAGTCTCTCTTGCTCAAGAATACTACAATGGCACCAAGGAGAAGAATGAATAGTATGAGTCGTAAGTACAACGTTCCTTGGTCGGCTTATTTCAAGAGAGACATCAGCCTCCATTCTAAGGTAAGATATTCTTGCCTTACTTCTTCCTTCCTTAGAATGGAGTTGCCCGAAATAGAAGGTCTTAATTTCCTTTCTCATTGAGCACAATCCGGGCATGGAATCAGCTGACCGTTGGAGTAGATCTTCGCGCAGATTTGTCAGCTTCTCTTCCTTAAGATAGTTTGTCGAATACTGTCGGGGTTGGTTCAACAAAGTAGTCCAGACATCGGTTGTAAACACATTTGCTCAAAACTGGTTCCTAACAATCTCCCCCTTTTTGGCAGAATGTGGGCCAGTATATGAGTTGATCAAACCGATGTCCAAACATTTACACAAGTACATAGAAACAGAAATGTTTCCCATTTCACCCAACCACCAACTACAATGATTCCCATGTCTAGACAAACTATTCTAATGCCCCGTACAAATAACATATCCATTTAATCTAGGAGCATTCACAACAAAACAACATATGGCAATAAAAGTGCAGCATCAATAATCATAGTCATATTATTACAGGCCATAATGCAGAATAAAAAAAAAACATAAAAAGTTCACAAAAGTAGTCCAAACAGAAAAACGAAAGTTACCCTTCACAGCAGAACTTGTTCAGCAGACTCCCCCTCCTTGATTGTAGTGCTTGCCAGAGGAATCGATCAACGGTTACATCAACTTAACTCCCCCTCTGGCGCACATTTTGCCCAAAATGGAATGCATCATTCGGATTCGTCAGAGGAATCTGCATCTGATTCCTCAGATTCCTCCACTGGATTGGTATCCATGTCCTGTTCTTCATCCGACCATACATCAGGAAGCTGTCTGAACAGCTTTTCAGCAGCTTGAACACGACTGTGCACTTGAGCTTCCAGTACTTTGAGATGGTTGATATGGTCAGTGAGTTCCTCACGCAACATAGAGAAGGCATCTTTCGCATGGATCTGTCCTCCAGGTCCAGGCAAGTCAGGCTTCTTTTTCACTTGATCTTGCCAGCAAAGCCCAGCATTTGTTCAAGCACAAGTGCTCCATAGTTGATCTCATACTTTTGATCTATAGCAAACAACAATTTGCACATGCTTTTGGACACAACAGAATGGTTAGCAGTGGGCATGATATTATGTGCACACAGTTTGTATAGTAGTGAAAACCTTTGTGTCAGAACACCTGCACTTAACCCCTTGCCACGAAATCTTTGTCCTTCTAATCCAGTTAGTGTCTCAGCGATAGTGTTCATAGGAAACTTTGCACCACGGGAGTAAACAGATTTCAGAGAAGTTCGAGGTACCTGGAGGAATCGGTTCAGGGCCTTGGCTTTGAGTTCAAACAGTTCTCCATGTGCATAGTTGAGTTCAAACCAAGGGTTTTTGATGTTGAGGACGTCAGAGCTCAGGTTTGCATAGAAATGCCTAACTAGTTGTCCTTTAAACTGTTTGATCTCCGTACCCCAGAAAAGTAGAGACCTCTCTTCCAAGTATTTGTGCCATCCCATCTCCTCATATCGAGTGGCAGTAAATCGAATCTCGGGGTGCACCTTCATCTTCTCCAGTACAGTCGTGAAATAATGTTCGGACACTTCATAGTAGAAAGCAGTGGATATGGCGTTCCCTGCATCTATGATTTCTGGTTCATGCTCTTCAGATGAGGATAAGACAATCTTCCTCTTCTTGGATCCAGTAGCTTTGGAAGACCCTTCTGGTTCAGAGCGAGTTCGCTCCTTTGGTTCGGCCTCCTTGGGTGAACTCCTTGCTGGTGGAGTTGGTTCTTGTATTTCAGTCTGGGGTTCCTTCTCTTCAAGAGGCTTAGCTTACACATTCTTCGACTTTTTCTTCCGATTCTTCTTCTTCCTCTCCGGATACTTCTTCCCCGGACACTTCCTCCTCGCTTTGAGTGTCTTGAGATCCCAATTTCTCGGACTGATCTTCAGTGGGATTTTCCCCCTCAGTTGGGTCAGGGGCATCATCTTGAGGGTGTTCTATGTCACCTTCCGATTCTTTGTTCTGATTTTCTTCAGAGCTGGAGGATTCCTCAACCTCTTCTTCTTCTTGTTCGGCCTCAATTGGAACTGGTTCTGTGACAGGAGCAATTGGTTCCGGTTCTCTTCGTAGTTCATGCTTTCTCTTGTGGCTGGCAGTCCAGGCAATCTCCTCTGTGATCTCGTTCGTAGCATGATTCTTTTCATCATCACTGATGTCGATCATGGATTCATCTCCAGAGCTTCCATCATCTGACTCTTGCACATAGTCAGAGTCGAGTTCCTCTTCATTGAGTTGTTCAGTCACTGGTTCAGACTCCTTGGCTGGACTGGTTTAAGTTCCAGAAGTAGTGATTTGAAGAGGTCCAGTTGGGTTTTCTTCGATTGTGGTGATAGGAGCAGGATCACTCACGGCACTTGGTTCCACCACGGGTTTCTTCGCAGGAGTTTTCTTCTTGGACTTTTCAGTGGACACCTTTGGTGCATCTTTCGGTGCAGGGTCAGCAGCTTTAGTGGTCACACCTGTTTCAGACACTTTGCCAGAGCCCATTGTAGGGAGGTCGGCCAGAATTACTTCAATGGGTTATAGCGCTTTGGCAATGTCTGCCTCGACTCATTCGCTGATAGACGCGTTCTTCCTCCCCACGGCTTTCTCTCTCGGTTTGGAGGAGGAGACAGCCTTCCTTTTTGATTTCTGCGTTCCTTCTCCTTTTTGCTTCATGGTGTTGGCTCCAGCTACTTCAGCCCGTATGTCCAGAGGATCTTGAACACCAACTGTGGTAGTACCCTTACCTCCGGCAGTGGAAGGAGATGAAGAGGGGAATGGAACAGGTACAATGGATGGTGTTTTAGAGATAGTGTGCTCCATGATAGCCTTCTGAACTGCTTTGTCACGTCCCTTTGCGCTTGACTCCTCAGGGGATATAACCTTCTTGCTTCCCATTGTTGAAGTAGGAGTGGGGTCTTGCGATTTGGAGCTTTGGGTTCCTCGAGTCTTCACCATTGTTCCTGAAATTTCAATCTTTCGGCAAGAGCAAGTGAGAGTGAACTAGGTGTTTTGAGAATATGTGAAGTCAAGAATATAAGAGGAGATTTGAGGAAAAGAGAAATCGCTGTAATTAGGGAACTCAATCCGTTTGAGATATGTAGACGATTAAAGAAAACTTCCCTAAATTTAAATTTGGAAGGAGGATCACGACTTCCCATAACTGCAATGATCACGATTTGAATGGTGGCGTGCGTATAACAGTTCCCGCCGATGGAGTCCGCAGTTGATTAATGATGGGATGTCACATCAAGTTTAAATTTTGATTCTAAATTTGAAATTTGATCTCCCTGCGAATATATCTAAGCATATATATTAGTGATATGGATCTTACTTAACATAATAATATAATTAAGGAAATAATATATAATATTATGAAAATATGGAAATTGCATAAAATATAAAACTTATTCCAATATTTCGAGACAATTAGGAGATCATGCACAATCCGAGATCGCTTCTCAATTTTTCAAATCTTTCTCGGTCCAGTGCCTTAGTGAAAATATCCGCATGTTGCTCAGTGGTTCCGACATGTTGGATGGACACCACTCCTTCTTCAACAAGATCTCGAATAAAGTGGTGTCTGAGCTCAATATGCTTGGTTCTTCCATGTTGGACTGGATTCTTTGAGATGTTGATGGCACTCATGTTGTCACATAGTATAGTGAGGACTTCTTGATCAATTCCATAATCTAGCATCATTTGCTTCATCCATAGAAGTTGTGCACAACAACTTCCAGCTGCAATGTATTCGGCTTCGGCAGTTGAAAGTGAGATGGAGCTTTGTTTCTTGCTATACCAACTTACTAGGTTGGTTCCAATGTAAAAGCACCCTCCGGTTGTGCTCTTTCGATCGTCCGCGTCACCTGCCCAATCTGCATCACTATAACCAAGTAATGAAAGATTAGATTCTTTAGAATACCATATGCCAAGTTCACTTATCCCCGAAACATATTTGATCACTCTTTTGGCTGCTTTCAAGTGAGATTCCTTGGGATCGGCTTGGTAGCGAGCGCATACTCCAACTGCATAGCTTATGTCAGGTCGACTTGCGGCCAAGTATAGTAAGCTCCCAATGATGCTTCGATAGAGTTTATGATCCACACTTTGACCACTGGGATCTTTGGTCAATCTGTCATTAGTCCTTATAGGTGTCCGGACAGGTTTACTGGATTCCATGCCAAACTTTTTGACAATATTCCGAGCATACTTGGTTTGGCTAAGAAATATGCCATCTTTCTTTTGTGCTACCTGCAGGCCAAGGAAATAGGTTAGTTCTCCAACCATGCTCATTTCGAACTCCTTACCCATTATTTCGATGAAGTGGTCTTTGAGCACATGATGTGTTGATCCAAAGACTATGTCATCTACATAGACTTGAGCAACTAGTATTCCTTTGTTTTCTCTTTTGATGAACAAAGTCTTGTCAAGACTTCCTCTTTCAAATCCATGTTCGAGCAGGTACTTGGACAGCCTCTCGTACCAATCCCTAGGAGCTTGTTTTAGGCCATATAGAGCTTTGTTGAGCTTGTAGACATGTTGTGGATGATGAGGGTCCTCGAATCCTTTGGGCTGCTGTACGTATACTTCTTCATTGAGCCATCCATTTAGGAAAGCGCTCTTGACATCCATTTGATAAAGCTTGAACCCTAATGAGCATGCAATGGATAATAGGAGTTGGACTGCTTCAAGTCTGGCTACGGGGGAAAATGTCTCACTGAAGTCCACTCCTTCAACCTGTGTGTATCCTTGAGAAACTAGTCGTGCCTTGTTTCTGGTAATGTTCCCTTTTTCATCACTTTTGTTGCGAAAGATCCATTTGATACCGATTACGTTCTTATCTTTGGGTCTTTCGACAAGAGTCCAAACTTCATTTCTTTTGAACTGAAATAGTTCATCCTGCATGGCGTTTATCCAATGCTCATCCTGGAGAGCCTCTTCCACTTTGGATGGTTCGATCTTAGATGTATAGCAGTGCAAGCCAGCTAGTTCTTTGAAGTTGATCTTGCTTCCCCGGGTTTTCCTTTTCTCATTGACATCACCTATGACATCTTCAGGATCATGATGTTTGTGAATACGATTATTGAGGTCTTTCTCGGGCTCAGAGTCATGTGACAAGGTGTCCAGAGTGGGCATTTGAACGAATTCCGTAGATTCGGTGCTGGAGGTGATTTGTTCAGCATTGATCTGTCCGAAATTCTGACCACTAGGTAGTGTAGATGGAGCTTCATCTTCATTGAGTTGGGCAGGATCCGTGCATGAGACATCTTCTATCGCAACATTTGTGGATTCAAGAACTTTCATTGTCTTTGGGATGTATATCCTGTATGCTCTGCTTGTGATAGAGTATCCTACGAACACTCCCTCATGACTCTTTTCTTGGAATTTTCCCATATGTTCCCTGTCATTTAACACAAAGCATTTGCTACCAAAGATATGAAAGTAAGTGATAGATGTCTTTTTACCGTTCCATATTTCATATGGAGTCATGAGAGAATTAGTTCTTAAGTAAACTCGATTTATGGTGTAGCATGCAGTATTGACAGCCTCAGCCCACAAGAACTCAGCAACATTTTTGGCGTTCAGCATGACCCTTGACATTTCTTGCAAGGTGCGATTTCTTCTTTCCACCACACCATTTTGTTGAGGAGTTTTTGGCGCGGAGAATTCATGCTTGATTCCATGAGTCGTACAATATTCTTCAAAGGACTGATTTTCAAATTCTCGTCCATGATCACTTCGAATCCTTTTTACTTTGGTATCTTTCTCAGTCATGAGGTGGTTGCACAATTTTTCAAAGGCTTTGAAAGCGTCACCTTTTTCCCTGAGAAAGTCTACCCAATTATATCTAGAATAATCGTCAATGCATACAAAAATATATCTTTTACCTCCCAAGCTTTCAACCTCAGTAGGACCAATAAGATCCATGTGCAATAGGTCCAGACATTTGGTTGATCCAAGGTGTTCAGACAACTTGTGTGAACTCCTATGTTGTTTGTTCTTGGCACATTCGTCACAGAACTCCACGTTGGAATTTTTGAAGTGAGGAAGACCTTTGACTGCTTCGGTTCTGCTGAGTCGGATAAGATCCTTGAAGTTGAGATGCCCAAGCTTTTCATGCCATAGCATGATGTGGTTTTTTCCTGCAACTGAGCCAAAATTGCATGTTTGAACAAGATGATAACAATTATTTTTAGAGCGCAAACCTCTCATGATGTATTCTTGATTTTGGTTGAGCACTTGACAATCTTTCTTGGTGAACTGCACCACAAGGTCTTCATCACACAATTGGCTGATACTGATCAAGTTTGCCCCATCAACAAGGAACACCAGAGATAATTCTCGTGAGCCATTGTTCTTAATGGTTCCTTGTCCAACCAGGGCACCCTTTTTACCATCTCCAAATACAACAAATCCTCCATCAGTCTCCTTGTAATGTTTGAGCAAGTTCCTTTCACCGGTCATGTGTTTGGAGCATCCACTATCAAAGTACCATACTGTGTCCTTAGATTTCTTCTTATGTGATAAGAAGGCAACATGACATCTGTTCTGAACTTTAGGAACCCATTCGCATTTGATGGAGATTAGCTTCATCTTGATTTTATCGTTTGGCCAGGTGATAGGTCTTCCTGCTTGTAGGTCTCTCACTATGATTCCACAGTTCTTAGTTTTGTGGCCTTCAAGTTTGCAGTAGTCGCATCTGAGTGGAATTGGAGGAGGTGATCTTCTTATCCATTTGTTCCTTCCTGTATAACGAAGAGGTTTCTTGGTAGTTCGGTGTTCACTAAGCATTCCTCCGGATACAAACTTACTTTTCTTTTCTCCTCTTGAGGTGGAGGCTTGATATCCTAAGCCTTATTTGTTGCTGCTAGGCCTCCCCATGGCAATGACATCATCTAGCTTGGCCTTTCCCTTGTTTAGTGCTGCAAGCGTGCTTTCAGCCTTGGCAAGCTTTTCTTGAACTTCAGTAAGTTCGGTGTAGAGAGCATCTTTCTTGCCAAGCATGCTGTAGTACCAGAGTTTGTAGTCAACCTTTTCCACCTCCAGGTCATCATTATCTTTCTGGAGTTCTGCATTTTTCTCACGGAGTTCGTTCACCTGTTCAGACAGTTCTTTGAACATCTTTTCAAGTTCCTGATTTCTGCTTTCGAGACCCTTCATATGCTCCCTTAAGTTTCCATTCTCGACTTGCAGTTCTACTGACTTAGCAATAGATATTTCCAATTTCTCGAACGTTTCTTCATAGAGATCGTTAAGTTTGCTGATGCTTTCATCCTGTTCCCTGACAAAGGAATGTACCATGTTAGAAGAAACCATATTGACTGAGTTAGTACTGGTACCTGCATCGTTTTCATCATCACTGTATGAATCTCATGTCCTGACGAATGCTACTCCATAGTCTGGACCATTTTCATTGGACTCCTTCTCATCTTCGGAGTCACTGAATGTTACTTGGTATTGTTTGACTCCTTTGGTCGAAGATTGGCACAATCTTTCTTGATATGGCCTCTTCACCCACACTCAAAACAGATGATTTCTTTGTCATCCTCAGTCTTAGAAGGTTTGGATCTGTTTCTGTCGAATGACTTCGAGCCTTTCTGAGTAGGTTTGGAATTTGATGTCCCGACATCTTTCTTCATAGAAGAGTTGAATCTAGATCTTCGGTTTTTAATGATCTGATTTAGCCTTTTGGACAGCATGGCCAATTCTTCCTCATCACTGTAGTCATTAAGATCTTCCATGGTTGAGTCATCCACATCCTTGGTCACGGATTTGAATGCTACTGGTTTGCTTTTGCCCCTGGGGTAGTGATCCATTTCCCATGATTGTAGGATTCCCATCAGTTCATCAACCTACAATTTATCAAAGTCTTTGTATAGTTCAAGTGCAGCCACTTTAGCATTGAACCTTTCCGGAAGCGTCCCAATAATTTTACCTACAATATCCTGCTGAGAATACACTTTTCCAAGCTGAAGAGCTTGGTTGGTTAGATCACGAATACGACCAATATATTGGCCAACAATTTCATTATCATCATAGTAATCTTATGAAATTGAGCATCAAGTGTAATGATTCTTGATTTCTTTACCGGAGCCATACCCTCGTAGGTATTTGCTAAAGTGGTCCAGACGTCGTATGCAATCTTGCATCCAGCAATAAGTCTGTATTGATCCTTTGTAAGTGCATTGTGAATCGCATTCAGGGCTTTGGAGTTCTTTGATGCATCAAGTTTCTCGGTTGCAGTCCATTTACTCCTTGGTTTGACAGTTTTCACACCATCTTTTTCTTCTACTGGAGGATGATATTGATTTTCTACTGCATCCCAAGCTCCTTCATCTAGAGGGATGAGAAATGTCTCCATTTGATCTTTCCAATATGAATAGTTTGATCCATCGAGCAATGGGGTTCTGGTCACTGAACCACCTTGGCTATCCATACTTTTATGTCTGGATCTCGCTTGCAGAGCGTGTGGCTCTGATACCAATTGTTAGGTCCATTTGCTTGGATAACCAATGAACTGGTCCTGAAAACTAGTTCAAACACCTTTCGTGGACACGTTAAAAAGTTTAAAGAGATTATGCAGCGGAAAGTAAATAAACTGTAAAAGTAACGAACTCAAGGTTTGTTGACCCAGTTCGGCACAAGCCTACATCTGGGGGATACCAATCCAGGAGGTTCACTAATTATTTCAACTTGATCCTCGATCTAAACAATAGTGATTTAACTCGCCCAACTCCAATCTCCAAGTGGTTGAATTGTAGAACCAAAACACTCCCTTGTTTTGGTGAAGATCTCCCCGACCTTGCTCCAATTCCTTGAAGGCTACCCCTTCAAGTTACCCTTGGTCGAAACCTGTTGGCGACCCTCCTTCTAGAATATTTCGTTTAAGCTCTTGAGTTTGACGACTCCTCGAAAGCCTTGATTGAATCCGTCGACTTCCATCAAGAACACTGTTGCACACTTTCGATCAATACACCCGAGGTAGTGTTGATCGTTTATCTTCCTTCGAAATGATGAATTCACGAACTCGGAAGGAAGCAGTCTCTCTTGCTCAAGAATACTACAATGGCACCAAGGAGAAGAATGAATAGTATGAGTCGTAAGTACAACGTTCCTTGGTCGGCTTATTTCAAGAGAGACATCAGCCTCCATTCTAAGGTAAGATATTCTTGCCTTACTTATTCCTTCCTTAGAATGGAGTTGCCCGAAATAGAAGATCTTAATTTCCTTTCTCATTGAGTACAATCCGGGCATGGAATCAGCTGACCGTTGGAGTAGATCTTCGCGCAGATTTGTCAGCTTCTCTTCCTTAAGATAGTTTGTCGAATACTGTCGGGGTTGGTTCAACAAAGTAGTCCAGACATCGGTTGTGAACACATTTGCTCAAAACTGGTTCCCAACATTTTGAAATATTACAACTTCACTGTATCATATTTTACTTTAAGTAATTTCATCTCCTAACGGCCTAGTGGTCAAGTCCCTAACTTCCAATTGGGATTCACTATTTGAATAGCAAAAAAAGAAAAAAAAAATGGTGAACCCTCATTATGAAGTTATTAGGACTTTATATTAAAATATTATGCGTCTATCAAAATCCATCCCTTGTGGGCCGAACAATTAAGTATCCAAAATGGAATCACCAATGGCCCATTGGGCGTGACACTTTGACACGATTTGTAGGCTGTTGAGTGATTTTTAGTGTTTGTATAGGCGATATAAACCAAATTATCTGGTTATTTCATTTTAAAAATGTGAATATTTAGTTTTGCAGCTCCATTTTAGATAAGGGTGTTAATTTCAGATTTTGGGTCGTGTTCGTGTCGTGTTTCGGTCAGGTTGGCCGGGTCGTGTTTCAGGTTTCACAGGTTCGGGTCATGTTCGTGTTAGATGTTAAGTAAGTGTATAATATAAAATCTGTAATCCCGAATAAGACCCGAAACCCGAAATGAACTTGAAATACCAATCCCGAACAAGACTTGAAAATTTTTTAGGTCGAATTTCGGATTAGAGAAACCAAAAAATGATTAAACCCAAAACATCCAAAACTACATCGGATTTGTATCGGTTGAGTTCGTGTTTTCGGGTCGTGTCCAAAATTGACACCCCTAATTTTAGAGCGTAAAACTAGTATTTATATTTTAAAAATGCAACGATCAAATTATTATAATTATATTATTCATATCACTCATCCAAATTCTTATTTAATATTACATGAAATATTCAATACCTCATTATTTAAAACAATAGCGTTTAAACGAGCCGAGTGAGTTCGACTAGCCGAAACTTAAAATCGTTCGTTTAATAAACGAGTCTAACCGAGTTTGATTCATTTATTAAATGAGTACTAAAATAACCTTGGCTTGGTTAATTAATCTAAACAAATGAACCGAAGTCGAGTTGTTAATTAGTCAAAGCATGTTCAAGTTTGAAACTAGTTACACTCAAATTTTAAGTTCAAAAGTGAGACAAAACTCCTTTTTATAAAAGTGTTAAAATATACTTATAAAAAAATCTACAGATATGTAATAAAATAAATGTAATTTATAATTATTAAAATTTTATCAAGAGAAAGCGACAAGTTGACTCATTTATTTTTCGAATATTAAAATATTTTTGAGCTAGTCTCATTTATTCAACGAACAGCTAATCCAAATCGAACCAAGTCATGTCGAAGCCGAAGCCAGGGCCGTCTTGATCTTTTTGGGGGCCCGGAGCAAATTTTTTATTTAGGCCACACAATGATGATAAAAAACATATTTTTTATTAATTAGTAAATTTTTAAAATATTAAGTGCAATAAAAGAACATATAAAAAAGAGTATTCTAACAAATTATAAGATGTGGTTTATCAAAAAAAATTTATAAGATATGGTGTTGTTCAATTGATAGAAGCTTAAAAAAATTGAAAGCCATGTGGTAACCCACTTACTGTTGGAAAAGAGTTTGTTTGGATTTAAAAAAAAAAAATACAAGGTGAGATAGAAGAGTAAGCTAAAAAATGAATTAAATTGTATAAAGAATGAGATAAAAATGGAAGTGGAAGATATAATATACATACTCCAATGGCCTATTACTTCAATTGTGTAGTTGAAAAGAAATAAAATTATACAGATAAATTTTAATGGTATAGAAAATTAAAAAAAAAATAAAATATTAAAAAAAAATTTAAAAAAAGTGGGGCCCCAAAATTTGGGGGCCCTGAGCAGGTGGGCCACTGGCTCCCCCTTGGAGCCGGCCCTGGCCGAAGCCAAACCAGCTCATTTATTTTGATAGCTCTATAGTTTTTTCTTTCTTTTTTTTTGACGTTTTCCGGGTATTCTCAAGTCACATTGAGTTCAACTCTAATCCTTCGAGGATCTGGTGTGCATTAAAGGGTTGTCGCTCCCAAAGCAGAATTCTGCATATACAAAAGTTCGAATCCACAACCTTTGCTTAAACTACCAGAACCTCATAGCATTCAAACTAACCGCGTTTGGTCTCTATAGTTAAAACTGAATTTCAGTGCTTATATTTTATTATTATTTAAAAAAAGAACGCCTGCAAATAAGTAATTCATAATAATTAAGGGAATCTACCCTTAATTTAAAAAATTCCCTTTTAATATATGGTAAAACATTTGAGTAGACTACCAAATAAAATATTTTTGTATATGTGTAAATAAAAAAATGGTAAATATTTTTATATAGTAGGTACCAAATTCTAATTGTTGCCTTTTATTAATTAAATGCTCCATATCTTTTTATTATTCATTCAATTGTAAATTTTGTTCTGTACATTTTTATCTGAAGGTTGTATTAGATTATTTAATTAATAATGATATATATATAAATTGAATAAAAGCTTAATATTGTAATAAAAATGTATAAACTATAGAAAACATTACAAAGCTGTTTCAAGGTTTTGATTTTCCATATTACACTTAATTAATAATCAAATTAACTAATTAAAATATTTTTTTAATATACACTAACTCAGTCATCTAACAGTTAATTGTCAAATACGGTTTTGATATGATTAATTACATGTATATGTATATATAATTCAATAAAATAATCTATCAATGCAATTTAACGCGTTAAACGTGGCATTATATCTATAATTACTTACGCCATTTATGTAATGAAAATAAATAAATATATATTTTTTGTCAATACTTTAGAAAGAACTAAACGCGGTCTATATAAATGCGATGTCCATCCGTCATTTATCCATCAGTATAATCCACCAATATTGAGCGTGAAAGTTCGTTTAGGGTCGCATTTCTTACATTCGATGAAGAATGAGCGATTAATGCATCTATCTCGTTCATGGTTGCATCACGTTCGGTTAAAAATGAGGGATCAATGCATCTATTTCGTTATGCAATGGCATATTATGTCTAGCAATGAATTAATTATTGGTGAGTTTGATTTTATGTTATTTATTCTATCTCAATATTTTTATCGTTCTTTTTTTTTCTAAAAAAATAGCCTTATGTTCTTGCAAATAAATAATTCAATTATATATATATATATATATATATATATATATATATATACACATAATATTCTTAATCAAGCAAGGCTCTTTATTAATGGAAAAATTCGGTGACGATTGTTAGTTCATAGGTAATAGATGAATATGTTTGGATTTGTTCCTCATTTTATTGCACCACTACAGGTGTAGGTAATACACCACGATGTTATGAAAGAATCAGGTTGCAACAGATGGAAATATATATGAAAGAATTAGATTGAATTTTTACGAATTCTATTTTAATAATACATTTTTATTATTGAACTATCACTTCATTTTTGTGAAATATATATATATATATATATACATTTATATATATTTATATTATAGTTATTTCAGGCTTGTGAAAAATGATTAATTATATTAGTCATCATCTATTCATATGGAAAATATCTTCCAAAAAAAAATTTCATATGGAAAATAAGATCATTCATTAATTATATTATTTTTCTTTTAAATAAATTCAAAAAAATGCATAATTATTATTTTTTGCATAAAAATGCATAATTTTTATTCCTTCCAATACTTGAAATTTAAATTTTAAAAATTATTCTGATAAAAAGGTTATCTGTTAGAACATGATTTTAATTTGAATAAAAAAAATATGTATATAGTAATAGATTTTGATATTTGAATTTTTAATTATATCGTAAATGAAATAAACGTCGATAGGAAACCGCATCCTTAATTTGGTAATATGATGAATTAGGTGACCAAAAATATTATAGTTTTTACTAATATAATTCATAAATATACATTGAATGTATTGCGGAATTGATATGATTCCCTAAAAGCTAAATAGCAATAAGAAAAATAAATCACATTAAGTATTCTATGGAAAATGATTCTAAATACAAGAAACACATACACACAGCCTCTGTACAAAGCCATAATATAACCCATCACTACAAACCCTAATATAATTTATTTTCTTCAATTCCTGCAATCTTCTTTAGCTTTCTGATCATTATATTCATCAGCTTACAGTTGTTTCACTTTTTCCTTGTATAAACACAAACCGCGGGCAGGCAATCAAGGGGTCGGCAGAGAATTCCCATTAGACGCATAGAGAACCAAGATGACTTCTATGCCACCTTCTCCAAACGTCGCCATGGCCTTTACAAGAAGGCAAGCGAACTGAGCACACTGTGCGGGGTGGACATTGGGGTCATCATCTTCTCCTCGACTGACAAACCCTTCGCTTTCTTCCACCCCACCATGGAGTCCGTGTTGGAGCGATGTCTGAACCCTACCAAGCCAATCAACAATGTCACCTGCCTGACTGAGATATATTCCAGCTCCCAAATCCATCAGCTGAACCAAAGACTAGATCAATTATTCGAGATGAGGGAACAGCTGGAGGAGTGGGAGCAACAGTTAGAGGAGTTTGACAGAATCCGTGTCAAGGGTTGGTGGGAACAAATGCCAATCCAAAGTTCCAAACCCTAGACAAGGATTCAACATTGGACTGGATTGCATTGCTCGAGAACGTACTTGCCCGAGTAAACATTCAGAAAGAGGTGGCCTCAGGATCGACAACATTCAGACAACTACAACCAGAACGCCAACGTTTAGAGAATGTTATCGATTTCCCATGCCAGGGCACTTTGGGATCGAGCAATGATTTTCCAGGTCCATCGTCATAATTCCATCCAATAGGGAATCCGATGCTTGGTGGAGCTGATCAGAATTAGAATCAACATGGAAGTGCAGGCGGGTGGCTAGTTCTTGAAAGGGTTTGCGGGCAATGCTTTTCGAGGCTGCGGTGAAGGATCGGAGATGGTGGTCATAACGGACTGTGGTTCTCGAAATAAATTATAATTTTTTAAAAATGTCAGGATCATGTAACTAGTAAAGATGATCTTAAGGCGCTGCCATAGGATGATGAAGAGCTGGTTTGGAGTGCAGCTGGTCTGGGAGCTGTCTTCTTTGATCAGACAGCAGCTTTGATTGGGCTTGGCTTGCTTTGGTTTCGCCTAAACTTTCACATTTTTGTTAAATGTCTATTGTGTTTAGTGTATGCTCCAGGGGTTAGTGGTCAGTTTTTGATTGCATTGTACTGGAATATGTATTACAGAAGCCACGTAGGCATAAAATAAAATCTTCTTCTCAAAAAAAAAAAAAAAACTAGTAAAAAAATGTGTATAGGATTCCACGAGAGACTTACATTTTAAATTATCAATCAATAATTAAGATAAATGATGAATAGAAAGAATTGAATGTGTGTTATGTAGTCTTAGGAATTACGATGAACTCATAATGTTTTCCATGTAACTCTTGCATAGTTGCATTTTTTTTTTTTTTTTTATCGATATTAATAGATACTTCATTTTGGAATTCTTTGTTTTGCTTGAATTACCCTTTTCTTTCTTAATAATTAATTTTAAACTCGATAAAAATTAAAAACTCAAAGATGCATGTTGATGTAGGGTTAGTGAAGTTGAGAATTAAATGTTTGCGCTAGTTCTAATTCAAATTATTTTGGTATAATTTTGTAAAATATAAAATGGTTAAAAAATGTAAGTATTATATAAATACTGTATAATATAATGCATTAAAATAATTTAATTGCACTATAATATAATCCTCTAAAGTTTATATCATTATACATTTTAATAATTATTCACTTATATAAATATATTTCGCATTCTTAATTCAAATATAACGTTAAATTCTGAAAAAAAGTGAAGGGCATTGGGTTCACAATTTAACTTTATATGATGCATTAAATCCTTGTTTGAATTTTTTTTCCTTTGCTGTTTTTTTTTATATATATTTTTAAATAAGAAGAAACAATATTGCAACAATATAACTATAAACATATTCCAAATGATTGTTTATTTATTTGTTAAAAATGTTATAGATGGGAAGGATAGATTGATAATAATTATTTATAAAAAAAATTTTTAATTTTATTTAAGTGGAAATAATAATAATAATAATAATAATAATAATAATAATAATAATAATAATAATAATAATAAAACAACTCTTAATGTTATGAATAATGTTGAGCCTTATGAACACTAATGGGCCGGACCTCAATTTTTATCGGGTGTTTAGAGATAGAGCACTCCATCCAAACATTATTCCCCCTGTGTGTTAAGGTTTCAAATAGGGCCATCCGCCACCGAGCGCTTGAGAGAGAACCTAGAGCCTTCGTCGACCGCCGCCTGTTGCTCCAGCTTAGCGCCACCACTGCTGGTCTCCCCACCCCCGCACTGCCCGCTCCACCACCGAATGACCGCTGCTCGCGCCCTCCTCCGACCTCCGTGACCCACACACTGCAACTTCGGATCCTCGTTTCAAGTGGCGGATCCAGAAATTTTTTTAAGTCGTGTCACCAAAATTAATGAAAGCTAAGTTGAGATTGTGAACAATAAAAACTATATAAAAAGTATTAAAAAATTAAGTTATGATTGATAATAGTGGTACTACCACAAAAATTGAATGAGTGTATCAAACCTGGTATAAAATGTTTTAAGCTTAAACTAATAATTTCATCAATTTGAGTGATGTCACTAGGGGTGAAAACGGGACGGATACGGGTGAATAGTACTTATCCCGTATCATATCCCATATTTTTTTGTCGAATACGAATATACCGGATACAAATACGAATTCGAATATTTCGGAATACGAATATGAGATGGATTCGGATTTTAACTCGGATAATCTTATAACTTTTAAAATTAATTTTTTTTATAATTTTTTTAAGAGAAATTGGAATATACTATGTAAGCTAAACTGATTTTTTAAATTTTCTAAGATTATCAGTATTTCGTTCAAGACATCCAAATAGCATCACTACAAAATGTTACGTACTACAATTTAGATGCAAAGAACCTTATGATATTGTTGAGTTGATTAATATGATTTGATTTAGTTAATTACATGTATATGACTTTTAGGCTTTTGATTAATTTTATAAATATATTACTTATTTATTTTATAGTTAATATAATACTCCATTCGTCCCACTAATTCTGTCTTACTTTCCTTTTTCGTCCGACCCATTATAATTGTCACATTCCCTTTTAGGAAATAATTATACACTTTAATTACCAAACTCTCTCATCATATCACATCAATAAATAAATATATTAAAATTTCAAACACATAACTGTCACATCACATATACAAAAATTAATTGAAAATTCAAATCCATTCAAATCACATCACATAAAATTCCTAATTTACCCTCACTTTAAACACTAATCTACCCCTACATTAAATCTAACCATCCCCACATAAAATACCGTGCCAAAAAAGTTTTGGGACATTATTAGCGGGACAGAGGGAGTATATGATAATATACATATATAAATATATATAAATTTCTGGATATTCGGATAGAAAATACGGATAATATTCGCATGATATTCGGATTTTTTCGAATACGAGCGGATATTTACAATCCCATATCCGGTCCCGTATCCACTAAATATCCATCGGATATAAAAATTTGAATTCGGATTCGAATATTATCGAATACTGCAACGGATCGGGCGGGAATTATCCGTTCTGCTTTCACCCCTAGATCTCACCCCAAAAATTCTGTGGGTGCACCAAACTAAATATAAAAAGTTTTAAACTTAAAATAGTACTTTTTATCAATTGAAGTGGTGTCATATGTAATTAAACTTAAAAGAGTTTGCACAAAATTAACCAACTCTACGTGGAGTCCATAGACTTTCTAAATCAACCGACTTTTTAAAATCCATAAAAATTTGAAACGAATACACCCCCTAAATGTAATTAGGACTTTTGGCTAGATTAGCGAAGTTGTAGGATTAGTTTAAATAATTCAAAACTTTATGGACTAAATTGAATAATAGTAAAATTTATAGGACTATTTGGGTATTTATTCGAGACATAGGGCCTCGAATATGTTTGGTTACCATATTCTTAGTATATTGGTTACCACATGTTCTTATTTTTTTGTTTTCACACATATAAAGCTTGGTTACTACATACCACACTTGGCATATTAAGTTACCATATAGTATATGATATGTTGGTTACCATATAGTAGTACTATGTATGTTGGCTACAACACATCTAGAGTTTGGTTACCACATTCATGGTATATTGAATAACACACATCTTGTGTTTGATTACCACATTCTTCATATATTGGTTATCACATATTCTTATTTTTTGTTACCACATATCTAGAGTATAGTTACCTATACCACACTTGGTATAATGGTTACTATATTCATGGTATAATTGTTACCATACATTTAGAGTTTGATTCCTTCATACTATATATATTGGTTACCATATACTTAGAATATTGATTACCACATTGTCAAAACTGGTAGGGGTCTTTTTTTCTTTTTTGGGTAAAGTTGAAATGAAAGTAGTAGGATGATGAATTAATTCATTCATTATTGCTTTGTGTAATTCCATTGTTAATATGATACGTGGATTATTAGTGATTATGCTTCAACTCATGGATGGAATGTGCTATTTCACATCCACTATTTACACAGATACTATATACTTTCTCCGTTTTTTAAAGATGGCTACATTGAGGAATATGTCACTATTCACATAATCACTTTCACTTGAAGTTTTATCATAGTTATACAAGTTAAAATATAGTCAAGTGAGATCTTGTTAGATTTGTCTCGTCTTTTAGTTTTTTTAATATCAAACTTTTAGAATTTTTACTTATACCGAATTTGAGTTATTGACGATTTAAAATGTGCATTCGACTGCGTGTGGGGTGTTTCCGTAGCAAACAAAAAAAACAAAGGAAGTACATGGTTTCTTTTACCAAATTGCGACTTGAAATCCAAAATTAAGATTTTAATTTGAAGAAGGAATGACTTGCTTTGCTTTCCTCCTCATCCACTTTTTGTGTATATTTTTTTGAATGACTTCATTTGTATTGAAGAGATTGTTAAGTCCGTTCGTACAAATATTCACCCAATTGGGTGGAAGATACTAGTTAATTCTAAAAAGTCCCAAAATGGTGTTGCCTAGGTAGGTGGCAGGTGTGGTAATTAGCCATTGGATCAATTTTGATCCAAAAGTAATACTACTATGATTGTGTAATTGTCTCCAGCATGTGCTGATGACCCATAATGGGTAGGCCAGCATAGGAACCAAACCCACAATTAGCTCCATCTCCTAGTATTTAGAAACTTGTTCCATTATTATTTTTTTTTTTTTGGTGAGCCAAAGGCCAGCAAAGGGTGTTCCATTATTTAGAAAGTTAGGGAAAATAAGTGGGTAATCTTAAAAGTGGACAATCGTTTATGATATTATGAGGCTTGGTAATTTAGGAGTAGAAGTTTACTAAATTATTTTTGTATATTATAAATATGGGTTGTATAATAACCCATGCATGTCCATTGCACTTTACTTGTTGACAATATTAATGGTTTAACTTTGACTTATTTTATTACAGGTATATAATAAAAATTATAATCAAGTTGTGTATTTTTACATTTGTCTAATTCTATAATTTTATAATTATAATTTTTACTTGTACATATTTCTTCCATATTAACTATTAAACAAGTGTATTGAACTCTATGTCCAAATTAAATAAGACATTCTATTTTAGACAAAGGGAATATAAGATTTGTGGTTGAATTTTAAAAAGGCCGGTAACCCATGCATGGCTCATCAGCCAATTACTCCCCATATGAGTGCGATGTATAGCGCTAATAATTCAAAATTTGGCCTTCCCAATGCATTGTAACCCCACTATTCATCCCACGCTAAAAGAAGTATTTTCTTGATTTCGTCTAGGCCTGTTTGGAATTATCTGTTAACTGTTAATTGATTATGTGAGTAATAAATTAGTTAAAATTAGCTGTTTGACAGTTTTAAAGTCAACTTTTTGCTTAAAATAAGCTAATTTCAAAATACTGCTATTTGCAGCGGTTTAAAAAATAGCTGATTGAACACTATTTTAAGTTATTTTATCTTTTTAAATAAGCTAATTTATTTCAAATTGCCTAGAATAAGCTAATTCTATTTAACTGTTTTGCTAAACAGGGCCTTCTTTATTTTTTTACTTTTTTTTTTATAAAAAAAATAATTGCTTCTTAGTTGTTGCTAAATCTTGAGATATATGGTGCTTGCACTACTAATTAAGTTCACATTGTCTTATCAAGTAAATCTTAATTAAAGTAACAAAAAGTCTTTCGTGCTAGCTAGAATTGAAGTTATTTATAGTTGGTTGGACTTTGGACGAGTTTTTGACAGAAGAATAAGCAGTTCTAAAGATTATTTTTTTTATTTTTCTTTTATTTTTTTTTATAAAAAAAAATGTAAGTCCACAAATGCTTTTGACTTCTCATTCTGTCTTTTAAGTCTTCTTTCTATCCAAAATTCTAAACAAACAGGTTCTTAATAGAGTGCAAAATCCTTCTCCAAACTCGCAGGTTCCGAAAAGTACACTCTATGTACGATGAATATCCTCACTAAAATCGTGTAATTAAGATTCCAATTGCCAAATTTTAGAGTATTACATATTCATTATCTCATATTTTACTTACACTAATTTCATCTCTTAACTTCAATTTCAAACCCTTGCTATATGAGTTTTAGGGATTCATATTAAGTTCCGAGCTATTAATTACTCCCTCCGTCTCATTTCAAATGAATTATTTTTTATTTTGGTCCGTCCCACTTCAATTGTCAAATTTCCTTATTTAGAAATTTTTTACTCATACAAACAAACATCAATCAATTATTTACGCCACTTTAACACAATAACTTATTTTACCTAAAATACTGTACAAAAAAATGTGACATCTCAAATGAGATGGATGGAGTATTTGATAGAGATTTTAGCCTTATCAAAATCCATCCCTTCGGCCTACGGTCTAAGTATCCAAAATGGAAGCAACAATGGCCCATTGGGCTTAAACGAGGTTTTGACACTTCATTTTCCCAAGGTTTGTGGATAGGAGTGTGACTGTGAAAATAGGCTAGACAACCAGGGTCTTATGGCCTAACATATTTCACCCCAAGCGAGGACTTTTTTATAATTAGGCTAGGCTCGCGCTATTTTGAAAGTTTATTTAATTAAATATATTCAAGTCACTTGCTTAAAGTAAAGTATTAATCACTCCCTCCAAAATCAAGAATTCTCCAAGAACTCTTTTCCTCCTTCCCTCTCTGTTGTTCGGATTTTCCCTCCCTGTAGATCTTGAATGGATGATCCTATGCTTGAAGATACCGGCGGAGATCCTCCAGATCAGTCCGCTCCAAATGATAATCAGAATGTCAGAATGTCATACCGTGATATGGCCAAGAAAGGATCTCGACCTAACCATGTCGTTATTGGCGATGAAGCCGATGACTTATCCGGGGATCCTGATGATATGACCCGTACCACTAACAACGGGGTTCCGAAACTAATCTTGTCTAAGGCTTTCCGGGAAAGGCTGATCCAGCAGTGGCAACATGCGGTGGTCCTTAAGGTCGTTGGAAGAACGATCTCCTACATGATTTTGAAGGATATAATTGCCAAGATCTGACCAGCTTCTGCCCATCTAGCTCTTATCGATTTGGAAAATGGCTATTTCGTTGTTAATTTCAAGAATGAACAAGATGCTGCCTTCGCTCTTACCGGAGGTCCTTGGAATATAATGGGGAACTATATGCATGTTCACCCATGGGATGAGCACTTTAATCCCAGGACGCATGTCATCACATCTATTGTCTTCTTGATTAGATTTCCCAACATTCCTCTTTTCCTCTACAACAGGAAAGCTATTCAAGGTGCCGGGTCACTTGTTGGAGAGGTTTTACTCATTGATTTCAATACTGATACTTCTGTAAGAGGACGCTTTGCCAGGCTCGCTGTTAAGATCGATCTGTCTAAACCTTTGGTGCCAAAGGTTGAAGTTGATGATGAGGTGCTTCAAGTGGAATATGAAAATGTCAAGATTGTTTGTTTCCATTGCGGTTTGTGCGGACATGTCAAAGAAAGGTGTCCATCTCTTTCGGAGAACCAGCAGCCTCATAATGATCAACCGAAGTCTACTTTCCATGACGCTGGCAGAAACTCTACGGAAGGGTCTGGTTTTGGCCATTGGTTGATTGCACAACCCAGAAAGCGAGGCCCTCGGGCATCTGGAATTTCTAAACCTGCTCCTCCATCTGCCCCTATCACAAACAGATTTGCTTCTCTTGTTGATAATCCTGATCCTGATCCCGAGTCTCCTGTTCCTGAGTCCCCCGCTCCTGTCCATTCTACCCTTAAACCTATTAGAACTTGTTCCACTTCCCCCAAACAACGTTCACCCATTCCTCTTACAGGTGCTTCAGGCATTTTATCCTCATCTGAGTCCCCCGCTCCTCTCACTCGTCCTACTGCTCCAATCCATTCTACCCTTAAACCTATCAGAACTTGTTCCACTTCCCCCAAACAGCGTTCACCCATTCCTCCTACAGGTGCTCCAGGCATTTCATCCTCATCTCCTGATAATGGCCAAAATTGTCCATTATTTCCAATCTATTTCCGTGTCTGAGACGGACATTTTGATCGTAATTCCATCTTATTTTAATAAAAAAGCAGTTGAATTCGACAGATTAATGCGAGTGTGTAAGAAAAATAAGCTGGTAATGAAAAACACAAAAATATGCAATTTTAATTGTATTTGTGTTAGAAAAATCAAAAAATATGAAAAAAGGAAAAAGAAAAGAAAAAGGAATGAAAAGATGGGCAAAAGAATAAAATAGCCCACAAAAAAATCAAAAAGATGGGAAAAAGAATGAAAATCCCACAAACTGAATTTTTGGCTAAGTATTGGAGATCAATTCGGTCTATGCAATTCGGTCCAAACCGAATTGCTCATTAGACCGAATTGCTGAGAGAAGAAGAAGAAAAATTGGTTAAGTGTCGAAGGGGGATGCAAAATGCCCAATTCAGTCTAGACCGAATTGAACTATAGACCGAATTGGGCTCTGAAGAGAAGAAAAGCCAGAGCAGAAAAGAAGAGAAGCAATTCGATCTATGCAATTCGGTCTAGACCGAATTGCTCGCATAGACTGAATTGCCTCAAAAGAAAGCCAAACATGAGCCATCATCAATTCGAAAAGGCCAATTCGGTCCACACATAGACCGAATTGATGAATGAATGCCACATTCCAGCTAAAGATCAAGAAGGAAGACCTCATGCAATTCGGTCTAAACCGAATTGCATGAGGAGACCGAATTACATTCAAAATTGCATCCAATTGAAGCTGTGGAGCACGTGAGAAATGCATGACACTGTTGATGGGCCCTGATGGGCCTAAGGTTTCGAGTAAGGAGTATAAAAGCTGACATTCCTCAACACATGAAGACATTATATACTTCACTTTACAGAGATTCGGCTTGGGGACAAAAAAAAAAAGTAGCAGCAGGAGCTGTTCTTCACCCCTTAAGGGTTAGGTAGGTAGTTTAGTTTAGTTAGTTTATGTTCATGCTTGTAGCTTAGTTTTAATGTTTTAATCTTAGTTTATTTTTGTAGAAGCTTGTTACTACCTTTAGAGTAGCCATTTCCATACATTTTACATGCTTTGTAGTTAGAATAAACCCTGCCACCAAGTCAATGATGGTTTTGGGTTATTTATTTGCTTTCAAGTGCTAATACAAGAAAAGATCCAGAAATGGGTTTTTATTCTCATGTTTTTGGCACTCCTTTAATGCTTTCCTTAGCAATAAATGTTAGAATGTTTGTTTGATTGTTTCAACTAGGTTACATTTATGATATTCTAGTTGACTTACATTCTCAATAAATGCATGTTTAGTGGGTTTTTGGTATGTTTTTATGCCTTAGAGCTTCGAATGAGTGTTCTTAGGTTTTAGATTATTTTAGGGTTAGTTAGAATTAATTTTAATGTTTTATTTTACTAGTCTTGTTCTTTTTATTTAGTTTATGGTTGCCTTAGATAATGTAAGTGTTCTTATTTCTATTCATGTAGTTCTTAAATTCTTAAGTGCTTTAGGTTCTTAGACCTTTGAATTTCTTGTTTGTAGAATTAGGGTTTAATTCATACCACTGCCTACTGAACATGTACCATGCTATTTTCCTTAAAATGCTCACTAGTGTGGCTGTGAGGTGACACTGATGTGAAATGAAGGATTTGGTAAATCACATCCATCATAAACCGCACAGTGGAAACCGAACTTGTACTTGTGAGCACAAAAATGCACTTATGTAAAAATAGCATGCAATTCGATTTAAGGCAATTCGGTTTAGACCGAATTGCCCATGAAAATGGAATTGCATGGTAAAAAATGTTTGTTAAATTCCTTATATAAAAATCTGTATGCAATTCGGTCTAGGTAATTCGGTCTAAACCGAATTGCCCATGAGACCGAATTACATAGCAAAAATTGTTCTCATATGGTGCACAACCAATTCGGTCTGTGCAATTCGGTTTAGACCGAATTGCTCCCATAGACCGAATTGGCCTTGTACACCATATTGTATTCATTCCATCCCCTCATGCCTTAGTTTATTTTTCTTTGTCTCACCAATTCGAATTGCCAATTCGGTCTAGACCGAATTGACTTGGCAAATCGAATTACCCTCATTTTGAAGCAAATGCCTTAGCCAAATTTGAGTAAGGAAATGACTTCATCAATTCGAATTGTCCAATTCGGTTTAAACCGAATTGCTTCGACAATTCGAATTAGATGATGTTTCATATCTTTGCAAGGATTAATTGGGTAAAGTAACGCTTCATCCTTCATGCATCCTCAATTCGGTCTATTTTGCACCTTGCTCAGTAGACCGAATTGACCTCTTCATTCTATTTTAAAACTTCAAAAATATTTTATTTTTTGATTTGTGTAAGTTGCATGGGTGTATTGGGCTTAGGCCCATCACATCTAATTTTATCCATTACACATCTCAACCCATTAGTGTCTAAACTATTGTGTGATTAACACTCACACAGTACCAAAAATATTTTGTTAATTTCATCTTTTCTTTTATTGTGTATATGAATGGGTAATAAGGAATATCACAGATCAATGTTGGCAAAAAGGTCCCTTCACCGGGATAACGATTAGCTCGTCTTCTGTGTATTAATTATTACTCGTTATTTTGCGTGGTCTGATTAGTGGTTGGTGGAAGCTACGGCAAAAAGGTCCCTTCACGGGGATAACGATTAGCCACTCAGCCAACTCCTAATTAGATACAGTTTTCTCTTCTTTATCTTAATTTCAAACCTGAATTTCAAGCTACAATATTGTTAGATAGTGTCGATCAACATTGTTATAGCATTACTGTAGTAAGAAAACGTGTGGGTTTTTCCTCTCTCATTGATAGTATGATTCTTGATGATAGCGATCACTGTCATTAAGGGTTTCTCACTGTCTAAAAATCATTCCATCTGGAATAATTGGGAACCGGATGGCAGATGTTTGCAGTCCGGATAAACCCAATTATTTTTGGCACTCTTTTTTAGCCAATTTCTTCTTATCTCAGGCTAATCCATCTTTGTGTATCAAATTCTGTCTAACTCCACCATATATTTTGGGGTATTTTATTTTACTTCTCATATACATGTATGCATGATATTATTATGTAGTTATTGTGGTCTATAATATTTTGGAGATCCTTCTCCTTGGACATAGAAGTCTTGATTTAAATCAGATGCTGCATAATAAATTTCCACAAAAATCACTCTATAAAATCCGGATCTGAGTAAGGGATAAATTCGACAGTTACGACTAACTTATATTCTACTGGGGGTTGATTTTGAGAACTTAGAAGCAGAGTCAGCGATTAGGTCTCTCCTAGACTGAAAAGATCTGTGTTTTAATTGAGAGTCTAGTACCTGTGTAGGGAATGATTTTCAAATATCTATTGTTTTCTCAAAATTACTGTGTGTTGGAAATCTTTTATTAAGTATTGCATCGAATCAGTCCACTTGGATTCAGATAAGGTGTGATAAATAATACTAGAGGAACAACATATAGGCCTTGGTTAATTTCTAAGGTAGGGTTGAGTATTCTTTCAACTACTATCTTTTCCCGCCAAAACCTAGAATTGAGTCTTGAGTGAGTACATTCAGGATCTTCACAGGTCTGTTCCATTCAGTTTGTATCTCATAACTAACCGGATGTTATAAGCCCTGTGGCTTACTGATATTTGGGAAGTTCTAAATCTGCATCTGGTCACCAAGACCAGGGGCTCTTTTATACTAACGGAATGAGATAGCTTTTGAGACTTCCGAGTGATAGGTTTTTAAATGCGACTTCCGAGTGATAGGTTTTTAAATGCTTTCTTTATTGCTTTCTTTACCGCTTTCTTTTAAATGCTTTCATAGAGGTCACTCAGAAGAATTAGAGGTTGGCCGCCGGTTGTAAGGTTTAAGTGTTATGGATTAGTTCGGGAATTAATTTGGACTTTGGGTGTGACAAGGGGGATGATAGGAGTACTTGGCATGTCAACTAATGATGTGTTAGGTGTTGCTTATCCACCATGGAGGAATAACATACCTCGGCAGGGGCAGTTATTAATCTGTGGTATCTTAGAGGTTGAGGTCTTAAGAGCATGTAAATTCTGACTGTAAGTACCTGTCTGTTAAAGGGAACATAGTCTAGAAAGCATGAGAGTTAGCTAACTGATGAATTATCCCAACCAAAGATCTGTGTAACAAAAATGGAAGTTTACTTGTGTCTCATCTGAAATCTTGTCCAATCTTTATTATTTCCTTCCTGTCCCTTCTGTCACATTTTAAATCTGATTTCATAGAATAATTTTATCCGCTTTCTTAGCATAATTCTTATTGCTTCATTAGAATAAATTTAATTGCTTTATAGACTAATTTTATTGTGCTTTGTAGAGTAGCTTTAATTGCTTCCATAGTATAGTTTAAATTATTGTCAAGTAGTTGTTAAGAATCAAATTCAAACTTGAATCGAGTAACCGAGTGGAAAATCGTAGTAAGCGACGTGGGCCCTGCTTCTATCGCACATCCTCCAGTGAACGATCCGGTCTTACTATAAATTACTGCAATTTTTGACACCGTGCGCTTTCGGGGGCACAGTTTCTTAACACGAGTAATAAAAAACGTGACAACCTATAAATATATCCCTAATCCCAACTTCAACTTCATAATTGGTTTCATTAAATAAAATTAAACCGGGATTATTATATTATTTTTCAGAAAATACTCGTGTGGAAAATTGTCAAAAGTTTCATGGCGCCGTTGCCGGGAAGGATGCAGCGCCGTTTATTAAGAGAATTACATTCCTGATTTACTCATAGATAGTTTTTGTGTATATTCTTAAACCGCTACTAACCTGGGGGTTGTGCAGGTGCTGTCAAATCGGAATACAAACTGCTTATGCAACGGAGAAAGGACACATTGCCTGAGCTACCGTTCGATCTGGAAATAGAAAGGACCGCTCGCCAACTGAGGGCACAAGCCAGACGAAGGAAAGAGCAAGATGTACGGACTCGTACCTCACCCGAAACCACAAGCAGTGAACTATCTGACATGGCAGAAAATCAGGACATTCCCCCGATCTTACCAATCGACCAACCACCCAATAACCCTGGTAATGGAGCTGATGGGGGTATGGTAGAACACACAAATCGTGTCAACGAGGAGGAAAATCTACCTAATCCAAATCAACAACAGTATCAGCAATTTCACCAACAACCGCCACCACCTCTTAACCAATATAACCACCAAAACCAAAATATACCAAACCAACAATACCAGAATCAAGCCTTCAATCAAGACTAGTTTCAAAACAACCCTCATGATCCTAACAATATGTTCCAACAGAACCCCAACTACCACCAGCAATACCAAAACCAAGTTGAACACGGAAATCAACAACAGCAGGCAGCAGCTGATTTCATGCAGCCGATCGTGGAGCCTTATCTGGATAGGCCTGGAAGAGCACAATTTCCTGCACGCAACTTCGAGCTCAAACCGTCACTCATTAACTTGGTGCAAAACAACCAATTCTGCGGTGCAAATCATGAGGATCCTCATGACCATCTCCAAACCTTCCTGGAGCTCTGCAATACAATAAAAAACTAGGGAGTCTCGCCTGATGCTATGAGACTGATGTTGTTTCCTTTTTCTTTGTTTAGTGGTGCCAGGGATTGGTATAAATCATTGCCTATAAATCAGAGGAGCACCTAGGCAGATTTGGTAAGGAGTTTTCTGTTGAAGTATTTTCCTGAATCAAAGATAGAGGAAGGACGAGCCAAGATTGGAGAGTTCAAGATGAAGCCGGACGAGTCATTGTATGACGCAAAATAGAGGTTCTCCAGCCTCTTGAGGCGATGCCCCCAACACGGATATCAGCCATGGGAGCAGCTGAGGAAATTCTACGAAGGGCTCACCCATCCATGGAGAACGATGTTGGACGCTGCAGGCGGACGACATTTACTCCATTTGCCCATGGACCAAGCCTGGGAAAAGATTGAGACAATGTCTGTCAATAGATCTGTATTAAACACTGATGAGAAGAAAGTGGACCCTCCTAGAAAAGTTTTTGCTGTAAGTGAAGGAAAGACAGACTTTGAAAAATTACAGGAACAGGTAGCTGAGATTCAGCTGGGACAGGATAAAGGAAAGGGTACTGTACAGGCAGGAGCTTCTTCGAGCCAAGCACAACCACAGCAATCGGAAGCTGTTTGCGGGCTGTGTCAGGGACCACATCCAACTGATACATGCCAACAAATAGCTACCGAAAGCTGTAACTATGCCGGAAACTACCAGAACCGCCACCCCAACCTATCCTATTCAAATAACAATGCACTCAATGCACATTTGTTATCTCAGCCAAATCAGCCTACCCAGTTTGCCCATCAAAATCCTCAGCAGAATTTCAGACCTCAGAACCAAGGATTCGTCCAGCAGAGAGTACAAAACTTCCAGAATCAGAATCAGAACTTTCAACCCCATATCCAACAGAGGCCCAACCAAAACCTAGGCCAGAATTTCCAAAACTTCCAAGCCCAACCTGACCAGAATCAGCAATACAACCAAAAGCCACCATCCCGCCTGGAGAATTTGATGACCGAGTTTATTTCCAATCAAAGGGAGATAAACCAGCAGTTGCAGTCATCGATAAAAAATGTGGAGACGCAGGTCACCCAGTTGGCTAAGGAGTTGTAGAATAGTGGGAAGGGAACACTACCAAGCAGCACTGAAACCAACCCACAATGCAAAGTAATCACATTGCGGGGAGGCAAAACTCTGAAAGGAAACGTTGGATCCGGGAAGAAGAAAGTCGTGAAAGGAAAAGAATCAGTGGAGTTGAGAAGGAACAGGAAAAGATTGAAGGAGATGAAAGTGTTGAATTGGTAAAGGACAAATCAGATGCATCTAATCCGCAGGCTGAAGCTGCAATTGAAGCTGAAAAGGGTATGAGTAAAGGGAAAAGGCAGGTAGAGCAGGAGGAGGTGATTATTCTCAACAGCACATACAGTGCCATAGTTCAGAGGAAACTACCCGAAAAGAAAGAAGACCCTGGATGTTGCACGATGCCAGTACAAATTGGAAAGGCCAAAGTGAGCATGGGGTTATGTGATCTAGGATCCAGCATCAACGTGATGCCTCTAGCCATGGCAATTCGCCTAAGGCTCGGAGAGATTGAACCAGTCAAGATGAAACTGCAACTGGCAGACCGATCAATCACCAAACCCGTAGGAATCCTCAAGGATGTGGTAGTCAAAACCGGCCAAATTCTTTTCCCGGTTGACTTCATCATCCTTGACATTGAAGAGGACTCTGAAATGCCACTCATTTTGGGACGCCCGTTTCTGGCCACTGGCGGTGCATTGATTGATGCTACATCTGGAAAAGTCACATTGAGGGTCGACGACAGAGAAATCTCCTTTGACATGGAGCAGCTGCAGAACTTCCCGAATGAGGGATCTTGTTCCATGTTTGATGTAATAGAAAGTAGGTGTGAGGATGAGAGCATAGACTCTATGACTGTGATGACGGACAATGTTTCGAAACAGGTACTGACGCCTGAAGGTGCCGACCAACAAAGAAACTGCAACGCTGTCCACTTCGAGGACCCTATCACTAGGGATCTTGAAGAATTCGACGGTGTTGAATTTACTCCGGAAGAGTAGGAGAGCACCACGGAAGAGGATGTGGACCCTGTACTAACACAGGGTCCTGAAGGTAAATCTGATCTTTCACCCCCATCCATTTCTCGTAAATTACTGCCTTCCGTTGAATGTCCGCCAGAGCTTGAACTTAAAATACTTCCGGATCATCTTAAGTACGTCTTTCTCGCTGAACATAAAAGATTACCGGTAATTGTGTCAGCCAAGCTGACACAAGAACAAGAAAAGGCTCTGGTAGACATTCTAAAGAAATATGTACATGCAATTGGATGGGCCATTTCTGATATAAAAGGAATAAGCCCCTCTGTTTGCATGCACAAAATTTTAATGGAAGAGGAATACAAGCCCTCTAGGTAACCACAAAGGCGTCTGAACCCCCACATGCAAGAAGTGGTAAGGAAAGAAGTTATCAAGCTCTTAGATGCTGGTATCATCTATCCTATATCTGACAGCAAATGGGTTAGCCCAGTGCAGGTAGTACCTAAGCGTAGGGGGATGTGCATAACGACTAATGAGCAAGGAGAAGAAGTGGCGACACGTCCAGTGACCGGTTGGAGAGTTTGCATCGACTACCGGAAGCTTAACACCGCTACGCGGAAGGATCACTTTCCCTTGCCGTTCATTGATCAGATGCTGGAGAGGTTGGCCGGGAGGAAGTATTACTGCTTTTTGGATGGGTACTCAGGCTACAATCAAATTGTAATAGCTAGCGAAGATCATGATAAGACCACTTTCACGTGCCCACATGGAACTTTTGCGTACAGGCGCATGCCTTTTGGACTTTGCAATGCGCCTGCCACTTTTCAGCGATGCATGATGTCTATCTTTTCAGAATTTATCAAAAAATGCATTGAAGTTTTCATGGATGACTTCTCTATGTATGGAGATACTTTTGATGAATGTTTGACTAATCTTGCACAAATTTTAAAAAGATGCGAGGACACTAACCTAGTTTTGAACTGGGAGAAGTGCCATTTCATGGTCACCGAAGGAATAGTGTTGGGTCACCGCATCTCGCGCCAGGCATCAAAGTCGATAGGGCCAAAGTCTTAGTCATATCCAACCTTCCATTACCAAACTCAATAAAAGCAGTTAGGAGCTTCTTAGGGCATGCCGGTTTTTACCGAAGATTCATTAAAGATTTTTCTAAAATTGCCAAGCCGCTCACTAATTTGCTTTGTAAAGAAAATTCTTTCGTAATAAATGAAGCGTGTGTTCAAGCCTTTGACACGCTCAAGAAGATGTTGATTTCTGCTCCAATAGTGCAACCACCCGATTGGTCAATACCTTTTGAGGTAATGTGCGATGCAAGTGATCTCGCCGTGGGTGCAGTTCTTGGGCAACATAAGGAAGGGAGACACTGCGTGATTCATTACGCAAGTCATGCCCTGAATGAAGCTCAAATCAATTACACCACACAGAGAAAGAGATGTATGCTGTGGTTTTCGCGTTTGATAAATTCAGACAATACCTCATTGGTACGAAAACCATAGTATATACAGATCACTCTGCACTGAGATACTTGTTCAACAAACAAGATGCCAAACCTCGATTAATCAGGTGGGTTCTTTTGTTGCAGGAATTTGATATCATAATAAAAGATAGAAAAAGCAGAGACAATGGTGCTGCTGACCATTTGTCTCGAATAGAAAATGATAAAAATGAGATAGCCGTCAATGAAAATTTTCCGGACGAGCAACTGTTTGCCTTGCACCTTCATGATCAAGCTTGTCCATGGTTTTCCGACATTGCTAACTTTTTAGAATGTGGAATAATCCCACCATTCCAGAACAAGAGCCAAAAAGCATGGTTCAACCGAGATGTAGTTGACTACTTCTGGGAAGATCCTTATCTCTTCAAGCATTGTGCAGATTCGATTATTAGACGATGTGTAACTGAGCACGAGGCTTATCAAATCGCTAAAAAATGTCATGAATTGGAATATGGAGGCCACCATGGCCCCACTCGAACAGCTCACAAGGTGCTCGAGTGTGGTTTCTATTGGCCTACCATTTACGAGGATTGCAGGGCGTTTGTTAAGGCTTGCGACATATGCCAAAGATTAGGGAATATCTCCAAGAGGGATGAAATGCCTCAAAAAGGGATTCCCACCCTTGAGATTTTCGATGTATGGGGTATTGACTTCATGGGACCATTCCCGACATCTGATGGGAATCACTACATCTTGGTAGCTGTCGAATACGTGTCTAAGTGGGTTGAGGCGATTGCGCTGCCAACCAATGATGGCAACCAAGTCATCCAATTTTTGAAAAATAACATTTTCAATAGATTTGGTGTACCTAGTGTAATCATATCTGATGGAGGAACCCACTTTGTTAACAAAGCTTTTGCAAATCTTATGAGCAAAAGTGGGATTCTCCACAAGATAGGCACGCCTTATCATCCCCAAACCAGTGGCCAAGTCGAGGTATCAAACCGCGAAATCAAACATATACTCGAGGCCACTGTGGGGATAACCCGCAAAGACTGGTCACGTAAGCTCAATGATGCTCTATGGGCATACCGCAATGCTTTCAAGACTCCCATCGGGATGTCTCCATACAGGCTTGTCTTTGGAAAAGCCTGTCATTTGCCTGTAGAACGAGAGCACAAGGCTTAATGGGCCGTAAAAACGCTTAATTTTGACCCACGAGTTGCTCAGAGTACGCGCAAGTTGGACCTCAATGAAATTGAGGAAATACGTGCGCAAGCTTATGAAAGCTCGAGGATTTACAAAGAGCGGACCCAGAATTTAAACGATCGTCGTATAAGTCTAAACACTTCTATGTTGGCCAAAATGTCTTGTTATTCAATTCTAGGTTGAAGCTGTTCCCCGGAAAGCTTAGATCCAGATGGGAAGGGCCATACGAAGTGGTGCACGTGTTTGAAAGTGGAGCTGTCAGGATTCGAACTGACAAGGGAGAGCTGGTGGTGAATGGACAGAGACTGAAGGAGTACCTAGGACAGTTCGACCCCGAAAAAGAAGTTCAAACGATATCAGAGCCGGCCTATGCTCAATAAAAAAAATATATATATACTTATATAATTATTCATTACATAACATATTCATTTTTCTCGGGCAATAAGTATCCAAAAAACAATTAAACATTTAGAGTACTAAGACTCTAAATGTGAGGATGTTGATATTTGGAGAAAATCTAATAATTTTCTTATGTTTGCCTTGCAGGAATTAATGGAACCAACAAAAAGAAAAATAAAGCTTCAAAAACCAGGTTCCCGGTTGGATTAATACTAAATTTAATGGTTAATTCCGGAATTTAAAGAAATTTAAAATCCGGAATAAATCCATGAAATAGCAGTGTTGATCCAACCTAATTTATGCAAGCAATTTATTATAGAGTAATATTTCTGTTTAAATATGTTCATTCAGTATGTTATTTTAAAGAAAATGCATAATTTTAGAAATGGTAAAAACTGGAAAATTTCCAAAAATTTTCTAAGTGTTGAATGCGGTCTAATTTGCACTTCAATTCAATTCGGTCTAAATCGAATTGTTTGAAACAGACCGCATCGGAGGTGTTGCCTTGGTAATTTTTACCAATTCGGTCTCCAAGCCAATTCGGTCTAGACCGAATTGGCCTAAGAGACCGAATTGATATTCCAAGGCACATGTTTCCCATCCTTGCGTAAATAAGGCCAAGTAGCAATTTGGTCTATGGCAATTCGGTCTAGACCGAATTGATTTTGAATAGACCGAATTGATCTACAAAAGGCATTGTTTTTTCTTAGTCTCATTCCTGCAAGTGACCAATTCGGTCTAGACCGAATTGCCTCACAAAAGCACCCCCCATTATTTTCCTAAGTACCCAATTCGGTCTTCTTACTGCAATTCGGTCTCTCGATCAATTCGGTCTAGACCGAATTGATTTTGAAAGAGCACATTGCAGTAGGTTTGTTTGTTTGTCCTTCCATCAATTCGGTCTAGACCGAATTGACCTAGAGACCGAATCTCTCACGAGCACTTGGAGACCACATCAATTCGGTCTAGACCGAATTGATGGTTCGGTCTCCAATAGACCGAATTG
The DNA here is from genome assembly GCA_030278955.1 of Hygrophila difformis. Taxonomy (NCBI): domain Eukaryota; kingdom Viridiplantae; phylum Streptophyta; class Magnoliopsida; order Lamiales; family Acanthaceae; genus Hygrophila; species Hygrophila difformis. Next base: position 52,557,335 of record JAOANR010000003.1, read on the forward strand.
CCTCCTGTCCCACACCCTATTTATTCTTTTTTCCCCCTCTTTTTCCTTCACTTTCACTTTCCCACACTTAGAAATTTTTCCCATTTCCCTCAATTCGCAAACCCTTCTTCCTCGCAAAACCAGAACTCTGAACCAGTGTCTTTACTCATTCCGACCATTTCAAGCTCTCTAAAATGGCGTCTTCATCATCCAATCCTAGTGAGAGTAAGGGGTAAGTTCTCTGATTTTGATTTCGCACCCTATTTTTCGCGAGTTCCAGTTTGGTATTTTCTTCGTTTTTGCGAAATCGGTGATGGGAGGGGAATGGGGCGTGGTCGGAATATGGTCGGAAAAGGATGGACATGGTCGGAAATATGGTAGAACAGTAATGGTGGAACCTAGGGCTTATTGTGTCTGTTTGAACTTCCATTATTATTTGTTCAAGTTTTCTGTGGTGTTGGGGGATGCCCATTTTGAAAAAATTGGGTTTCAAAACCCTAGAAATCCGTTTTTGTTCCATTAGGTGATTATTTGTTGCCATTGTTGTTGTCTGTGCATAAACTGTGATTGTCTATGTTTGTTCTTTGAATGCTGTGAAAATGGGTGAACACTGGGGTTTATTTTCCCTCTAAACCACTGTGTTATTTTTACCTATTGGATATTGGATAATATTGTTGAAGATGCATGTTGATGATGCATGTGAATCTGTGTTATTGAAGCATGAATTTTTGGCAAATTTTGAAAAATAGTGGTGTGAATGGACTGTTTGTGTGTTTGTTTTAGTTTTTGCATGCTACTGTGTGATGAGAACCTTACTAATAAATGCTTCTGTGGGGTACCTGTTTAGCACACCTTGCAAACTCAACTAAAAAGTTGATGTTTGTATACACTGGAAACATGGTATTACAGATGAAACCATGCCAAAATTTTTCAAAACATATGTCTTTCAAACACCATTAGCATGTCATTTATGTTTAAAAAAGACAAAAAGTTGATAGGATTTTGTTTTCATTAAGTGTTTGACATGCTCATTATTGGGACATGTGGGAAATTAACAAGTGTAGCAACCTTGCTCACTCATTAATACCCATTTCCCAAAACAAAAATCCAAATGGGGGACCACTCAAACCCCCAACTTTATTAAATAAACAAGTCAACACTTTCCATAAAATCCAAAAATAGCCTTTGTGTGTGTGCTTACTTCTTATTTTTATTTTCCTTAGTCTATCACCTTGTGCTAGTAATTGCATAACTCTTCATGTATGTTGATTCTTCATTATTGAATATCCATCTTCCCATTTCATATGATTTCAATCACTTTTACAGTGATCGAAAATAAATTTTTCTTTTGTAGGCTCAATAGCCTATAAAAATTCTATCTTTTGGTCCCTTGACCATTCAAAAATCTTTAGACTATTTTTAGTCTAAGAAAAATTTGTAAGGGTCCAAGACCCTTATTTCCCTTATTTTTCTCACTTTTTAGTTGCAATAATTGTTAGATTCAATAATCTAACCTCTTGTCATATCATATGTAGTATAGCTCAGTATATTCAAGTAAAACCAAATAACTCACATTTAGAGCTTAGCTCAAAATGTGAGGATGTTGATTTTCCACTTGAATATTATTATCAGAAAACAGTTAAAAACACTTCCCCCATTTTCGCAGAGGCATCATCCTTCCGGACCCAGTTCCAGAACAAGAAAGAACCGAACTACTGGACCTGCCGGTAGAACTTCTAGGGGAAGTCCTCTACCATATAGGAGAGGATGACATCAAAAAAGTTTTCGCTGTCAAGGAGGTATGCAGGAAGTTTAGGGCAACAGGTGATCTCCCAATAGTCTACAAGAGATGTGAGCTAGAGACCATGATAATGGCCAGAAATGACCATTATTTTCAATCCATTTCCGTGTCTTAAACGGGCATTTGATCGCATTCCGGTCTTACATTAAGTAAGAAAGCAGTCGAATTGGACTAATTTATGCATAATTGTAAAAATAATAAGCTAGTGTGAAAAAAGCATAAATATGTAATTTTATTACATATTTATGTTAGAAAAATCCAAAAACATGAGAAAAAGAAAAGGAAACAAAAAGATGGGAAAAAGATAGAAAAGCCCACAAAAAGAATATTTTCGGCCCATCTGGCCCAATCCAGCAGGCCCAGGAAGACCTTTGTCGCGGAAGCCCCTTGGCGCGATGCAGTGTTCCGCGACAAAGGAGGGGTTCCGCGACCAAGTGGCCCAGATGAAGAGGAGACCAGCCAAGACCTTTGTCGCGATGACCTTTGTCGCGATGGCATGCTCCGCGACAAAGGCATGTTCCGCGACCAAGATGCACAATTAGAGACACAAGACTCAGTCGAGAAGCCTTGCCACATGCAGTGTGTTCCGCGACCAACTTGATGCTCCGAGACAAAGCTGTGATGTGTGTGATGTCTTAAGACACAATGGGCTAGAATCAAGGCCCATGGGCTTAGGGTTACACTTCTATAAATATGAGGTGCCTCCCATGAGCTAAGAGTTGGCTAGTTGGAGAGATTGAAATCTTTGTAGAGCTCTTGAAGGCAAGCTTAGGAGTTCTTCCTTAGGTAGAGTAGTTTAGGTTTATTTTCATGTATTATTTAATTTTTGCTCTTAGTTTAGCTTAGTTTAGTATTTTTACTGTTCACAGTTGCTTAGATAGCCATTTTTATACCATGTTTTGGTTTCTAAACTCTTGTTTTAGGGTTTGTAATACCCAAATCATGGGTATTAACAATACCTCTTCAATAATATGGGAAAACATTCATCATTTGTGTCCCAAATCATGAAATGGGTCTCACACCCCATGGATTTATGCTTTCTTTTTTGTTTTGGGGTCTCTTGACCCCCATTATGCCTATTTATGTTTACTGTTAGCATTTTATGGATAATGTTGTGTGGATGTGTGATCAAACCCTAGATCAGGACTCCTGCTTTATTTTAATATTCTGCCCATCCTTGTTATTTTTGTTTAAGCATGTTCTTCTTTATTTTGAATGTTTCTTGCTTATTTTTAGCTTAGAATAGCTTTTTGATCTGAAATAGGGTGAGATCACGCTGTTTGCATGCCACTGTTCATTTCTGCTTTTTCTGACTTTTGTCCTGAACCACCTTGGGCGCCAACCGCCTTCTGGCGCGGAACCACGTTCCGCGACAAAATGGCTGTTCCGCGACCAAGGTGTTTCAAGACACTTGTCTCCATAATTTAAAACCCTTTGTCGCGGAATACCTTGTCGCGGAGCCACGTTCCGCGACAAAACTGTCCATGCATAGCGACAAAGGAGCCAAACTCTTGCATTTTGTCTTCATGGTTTTTTGTCGCGGAATCATCTTGTCGCGGAGCCACGTTCCGCGACAAAATCCCATTCTGAGACAGAAAAATTATGCCATGTTCCTTGATCTTTGAACACTTTGTCGCGGAACACCTTGTCGCGGAACCACGTTCCGCGACAAAATTTCCATGCATAGCGACAAAGGTTCAAATGCTTTAGGAATTTTCTGAAAACACTTTGTCGCGATGTCACCCTTGTCGCGGAACCACGTTCCGCGACAAAATCTTGCATAGCGACAAAGAGGCGTTATGCTGCCAAAAATTCTAAAAACTTGTCGGGATGTCCATGTCGCGGACCTCGGTCCGCGACAAAATTTATGATATCGCGACAAGGGTTCCTCTCCCTCTATTTAATCTCAAACAACCTTCATTCTCTTCCTATTTTATATTGCAACACTCACATCATAACCCCACGGGTTAGGATGTAACATTCTGGAATTGCAATATAGGGTGTTATGCTGCCCAAATTTTGATTCTCCATTTGCATCACTTAATTAATTGAACCCTTGACTCATTAATGATTAAGGATTGAGATTAGTAATAATCAAACATCGACAATCATCATGATTAAAGGACCTTTGTTCAATTGCCATTAAAACACTCTTGTATAAACAAAATCTTGATGGCTTAAACAGATAATCTGGACTGTAATTAATTATGGTAGGAAGGATTATTTAAGACCATCACAT